>CM053595.1:130520303-130683872 GCA_028646575.1 Pseudocheirus occidentalis
TAATTCAAATGGCAAAAGAGGCCAAAAAAGCCAATGAGAAGAAGAATGCCTTCAAAAGTCGAATTTTCCAGATGGAAAAAGAATCTCAAAAGCTTTCTGAAGAGAATAATTCCTTCAGAATTAGAGTGGAGCAAATGGAAACAAATGACTTTATGAGAAATCAAGATACTATTAAACAGACCCAAACAAATGAAAAATTAGAAGGCAATGTAAAATATCTCCTTGAAAAAACTACTGGCCTGGAAAATAGATCCAGGAAAGACAATTTAAAAATTATTGGACTACCTGAAAGCCATGATCAAAAAAAGAACCTAGGAAGCATCCTTCCAGAAATTCTCAAGGAAAATTTGCCATGATATTTTAGAACCAGAGGGCAAAAGAGAAGTTGAAAGAATTCACCCATCACCTCTTGAAAAAGATCCCCAAAAGAAAACTCATAGGAATGTTATAACTGGTTCTGGAGTTCCTAGATCAAGGAGAAAATATTACAAGTTGCCAAGAAGAAACAATTTGAATACTGTGGAAATACAATCAGGATAACCCAGGATCTGGCAGCTTCTACATTAAGGGATTGAAGGGCCTGGAATATGATATTCTGGAGATCAAGGGAGCTGGGATTAAAACCAAGAATCACCTACCCAGGAAAATTGAGTATAATGTTTCAGGGGAAAATATGGTCATTCAATAAGGTGAATTACTATTTCAAGCATTCTTGCTGAAAAAAACAGAACTGAAAAGAAGATTTGACATTCAACTACAAGAAGCATGAGAAGGTAAACATGGAAAAGAAATCATAAGGAACTTTTCAGAGTGGAACTATTTACACGCCAGCGTGGATAAACAATAATGGTAGTGAGGACACCCTGGTGTGTTCCTATCACGGTCTCAAACATGACTCCAAGTGTCCACGACCATGAAGAAAAGGAGCTACTATTCACTCGTAATTGTTCATTGACTGAAGAAAACTCCAGAGGACTACCTTCTTCAACAAGAAGTCTTTCTTAATCCTCCTTAATCCAAGTACATTGTCTCTGTTATTTCTAATTTAAATATGTGTGTGTGGCACGGCTCAGTGACAGTGAATAGAGCACGAGTCCTGGATTCAGGAGGACCTGAGTTCAAATGTGACCTCAGACACTTAACACTTACTAGCCGTGTGACCTTGGCCAAGTCACTTAAGCCCTATTGCCCTGTTCCCCCCTTCAAACAAAAAAAGCAGTAAATATGTCTGTGTTGTTTGTCCATAGTTGTTTGAACGTTCTTTCCCCCATTAGACTATGAGCTCCTTGAGAGCAAGAACTATCTTTTGCGGTTGTTTGTATCTCCAGTGTTTAGCACAGTGCCTGGCACTTAATTAATTTTTATGAGCTAACTGACTGACCCAAAGGTCTACTGCAATAGATCCCTCTTATGACTATTAAAAGGAGACAAGTGATGGACAATTTCCTTCCACCATCAGCCAACACCCATCAGTTTCTTAAACCTCTCAAAAACTCTCCCTGGGAAACTTCATATCCATCCATCTATTTGAGTATAGAGAGGAACAAGATGGAAAAGAATGGTTCTACTGCTTAATTCTCCCCTGTTATTTACAACTTAGGCTGTATTAAGAGAAGCAGAGTGTGTTAAGGTTAGGGGTAACAGTACCACTGAACTCTGCCTGGGTCAGGTCACAACTAAAAGATCAAGTTCTGCAAAGTACTACAATGGTGAATGCTAGGGCCACAATTTGCAAAACTGACTAGTCAAAATTGCCTTTAATATACCTGGAAAAATAGTCAAGGATTCCAGAACAAGAGATGTTACAACTTTTAGGGGCTCAATGTTACATAACAAAAAATATGGCTCCTTTTTCCCTTATAAGGATCCATGGGAAGTTGCTTGAGATAAGCAATTAATTCATAAATATTTATCCAGTATCTAGTATATACTCAGCTCTATGATGAACAAACAAACAAAAGAAAACACAAGATAGTGTCTTCTAGATAGAGAAGACTAACACATATGAAAAGATAACAATGCAGGAAGTGATTAATAAGGACGAAAGGAAAGACACAGATAAGAAAAGCTACAAAATTTCAGAGAAGGAAAGATCACTTCATACTGCAAGGTGTGTGTGTGTGTGTGTGTGTGTGTGTGTGTGTGTGTGTGTAAAGGGATGGGGAGGAATCTAATAGCACTAGACTAGGATCCAGGAGGTCTCATATTTACCAGTAAATAAACTATGGGACCTCAGACAGATTAATGGACGATAGGATCATAGATTTACAGCTGGAAGGGACCTTCCTTAGAGGACATTTGGTCCAAATCTCTCATTTTACAGATGAGGAAACTGAGGCCCATCAAAGTTACATGACTTGCCTAAGATCACACATGAATTATGTACCAGAGACACTCAAACCATTCACCCCTGAAAAAGACGGGAAGAAGAAGACGACAGTGACAACAAGCATTTGTATGGCATTTTATATACATTTTCTCATGCAACAGCAAGGTAGTTCAGGCAGTATTCTATCCAAGGACTGGGCCTGGAGTCAGGAAAATTTGAATTCAAACCTACCCTCAGATTACCTGCTAGCTGTGCGACCCTGAGCAAGTCACTTAACCTCTGATTGCCTTGGTTTCCTCATTTGTAAAATGGGGGTGATAAAGGCACGATCTCCCAGGGTGGTGGCGAGGGTCGAATGAGATAATTAGAAAGAACTTGGCACAGTTCCTGGCACCAAGTAAATGCTATCTAAATATACTTATTGTTAAAGTTTCTCAAGAACTCTGTGAAATAAGTAATATGAATATAATTATCCCAGTTTTCAAAATGAAGAAGCTATGGTTCAGAGAGGTAAGTGACTCATTCATATGTCATATAGCTAGTAAATGCCTGGAGTGACATTGGAACTCAGATCTTCCCAGCTTCAATCCCAGTGCTCTCTCCACTGTGACAACCTGCCTCTCTAGGATACCACTTTAAAAGTAAAAACAATTCACCTTCTTACTTAGTCTAAAAACATTTAAGTCACTGACCTAGACTTTATGGACAAGGTCTATAGAAAATAGACAATTATTAAATGAGTGATTGCCAAATCAGTCCAAAAATAACCACCAGTCACTTATTATTTGGAACATTATAGAAGAAATAGCCAATTGAACTGTTTACCTCTCAATAAGCAAAGCTTCTGGGTCCTGTATTCTGTGCACTTGTATAAGTATTTGACATAGGCCCTCTAGTTTGAGGGCAAGGATAGTTCAATTTCTGTCTTTTCACCCTCAGAGCCTAGCACGGTGCTTTGCCTACGATAAGTTTGCTGAATTGAAGTGATCTGGACATCAGAGCTGGAAGGAACCTTAGAATTTAGAATGTTTAAACTGAAAAGGACCTCAGAGGTTACCTCTTCCAACAATTTTCTCTCCCCTCCCCCCATTTTACAGGGAAAGAAACTGAGGTCCAGATAACATGTCCTTCCACAAACATATAAAAACTGACTCAAGTTGGGCAAATGAAGGGAGATGGGGGAGGTAGGGAGGGGGAGGACCTGGAATCAAGGGATTGTAAAAGAACATACTAGAGTTTGTTGGAAGTAGAAATGCTGCCAATAAAAGCCTGTGATTCCCTCATATTCCGTTTCATGAGCCACTGGGCAGGGCTCATGCAGACTGCAGGCCCCAGCATCAAAGGGGACAGGACTAGCTATGCCATGGCCCCCTCCACTTCTCCCAAGCTCAAGTCCAGGAGGGTGGTCAGGAAGAGAGAGACATTGGGGGCTGGGAGCTGGCTGCCCAGGCACTGTTCAAGGGTATACATTTCCTCACGGCTAACAAACCTAATCTGCACAAGGCGGTGAGTGACAACTTGATAGGACAAACTTTTAGCATCCAACAAACTCCAGTGCATGGTTTTACAATCTCCTGATTCCATTAGTATAAAGACCAAGTCTTCCTGTTCCCTCCTTCTTTTATCTGGGGAAATCAGAGGAAGCAAACAAGTCAGGCTGAAACACCAGGAGAGCTGCTAACCTTTAACATATTCAAACAGTCCCAAACCCTATTTATTGACCTTTGTCAACACACTGCAACCATCTCTGTAATCATCTCTTCCCCCCCTCCCCTTTTCACTTTAACTATTAGCCCATGTTAAGTTGGAGTTAGGCTCAGAAAAGCATTGTGTTCCAGCTTAGATTTCCATCCTTTCTGTAGAATGGACTCTGGATTCTTCACAGTCTATAGAGCAGTCAAGTTTACTGAAATCTGCCCACAACGCCCAAACACTCATTTCCCACAATAGTTTCAACATCTCTACCCTGCCACCACCTCCTTTTCCCAGAATGCCAATGTGGCGAGATCAACATACTGAACCACAAGTAAAACATCAGCCTCTGGATTAGGAAGTATAGGGCCAAAGTCTAAGATATACATATGCGCATCCATACGTGCACACACACATACACATACATACATGTGCGTGTATATACACGCTCATATAGGTGCATGTATATACATATGTACACATATATGTATGTATGCAGTGCATATATCAAATATGTATATATAATATTAAATATGTACATGTTCATGTGTATATGCATATACACATATGCATGGACATATACACATTTAATTAGCAATTCTAGTAATAATAGAGATAAGCTGGAGATAACAATGTGCCAAATGATTAAAGAATGTCTAAACAAATTGCTGCGTTACATTTATTATATTTCTATTTTGTTTTGTATTTTCATACGTGTGCTTGCCATGCCCCTCTTTTGAATGCAAGCTGGCTGGTAGATATAACGGCATGTTGCCGTACTGTGAGAGATGACTGGTACAAAGAATCAGAGAAACAGGAAGGCTTATAGGAAATACTCAATAGCAGAAGAGGTAGAACCATGCCGTCCGTCTAACATGTAGAAATTAGCTGAGGGCTTGTTCTCTCATTTGTTGCTCACAACAACCCCGTGCAGTAAGTGCTATTATTATCCACATTTGGTTTTTTTTTTCTTTTCAAAATGTTATTTTGGAGTCAAATGTCAGAACATAAGTAGAGAACAGGGAAAAGAAACAAGTATATATCATAAACTTAAATATTGGAACTTAAATATAAAGTTGGGAAAAGAATCGTGTCACATGAGAAGCACAACAAAACAGAAGATTCAAATATGTAACAGCAGATTTTCATTTCAAGAAAGTCTGTATGATAAATAATACGTGTTTGCTTTCTTGTGAGGTTTCTTCTGTTCTCTGTTGTGCACTTTTTTTACTTTGTTCTTTTTTTCCCTCCCTCCAACTTCCCCCCCAGAAGGCCACAATAAAGTTTAGATATGCTCCTCTATAGCTATAGATACATACATACACACACATGTACATAATACATGTGTAGATATATACTTTCCCAAACCTGTTCTACTCCTGACTTTTGTTTTTATGTATGATTGTATCTCTTGTTTCCTATTCCCCTCTGCCTTCTCTACTTCAATCTACTTCCGCCCACTACCTTAGCCTCCTATGACTTGCCTAACCCCCCTCCAAGGATCACTCCCCATTATCCACATTTTATACATGAGAAGTTAAGTGACTTGCTCAGGGTTACACAGCCAATGTCTGAGGTAGGATCTGAACTCAGGTTGTCTTGGCTCAAGGTTCGAGCTATTCACTATGCCACCAACTTCTTCTGTCTAAACTCTAGAGCAATATTCACAGTACCTATAACAAAGTAAATGAAGATAACACTTTAAAGCAGCAACAAAAAATCTGAATCCAAGACAATGGACTAGGTGGTATGGGATATAGAATACAGGTCTTTGAGTCAGGAAGAGCCAAGTTCAAATCCGGTTCAGACATTCAGTAGCTGTGTGATTCTGGGCAAGTCACTTAACCTCTGTTTGCCTCAGTTTCCTCAACTCTAAAATGGGTATAATAATAGCACCCATTTCACAGGTTTCCCACAAGTATCAAATGAGCACCTGGAAGTACCTGAAAGACTGTGAAGCACCTGGAAGACAGTTAATAATAAGTGCTTGTTCCCTTCCTTTCTGTTAAACTATGAAAGTAGAAAGTAATATCAGTTATACTATTAAATTAAATAAGCTTATTTAACTATTTTTAGGGAATGTACTTGGGGGATGGTCCCATAAAATATGAAAGTAAGATTGGAAGTCACTTGGGGGAAAAGTGTTTGATATTTGTTGAGAAATTTTTACTGTTGAAACTAAATGTATAATTGATGAGTCAAAGGTTAGGTCATACGTTTACAGCACTTTTCTGAACTGGAAATAAAATAGATGCCCATTGAGTGAAAGGCCATGTGATATAGTGGAAAAAAATGCTGGATTAAAAGTAAGGGAAGCCATCTGTCACTTCCTCCATCCCTGGCCCAGGGAGAATCTCATGGCTTCTCTGAGACTCAGTATCCTCATCTGGAAAATGAGGGGCTGGCAGCATACATGACCCCTGAGATACCTTTCCAATCTAAATCTACAATCTTTTTTGATTCTATAGCTCAAGAATGACAAAACAAATGGCAGTATATGAATGGAATAGAATGCTATTTTGTGGTAAGAAATGATGGTAAGAAATGAGGAATTTTTAAAATAGGAAGATTTGTAGGAACTGATGCAGAGTAAAAAAGCAGAAACAGGAGACTTTGCATCAATCCATCAGCCAATAAACATTCATTAAGCTCCTTCTATGTGCCAGAGATGGGTCTAAGTGCTAGGGATACAAAAAGAAACAAAAGAGAATTGCTGCCCTCAAGGAGCTTACTATCTAATGGGGGAAGCAACATACAAACAAATACAGACAAGCAAATTTTGTACAGGATAAATAAGAATAATTAAGGAGGGAAAGCCCATGAATTAAGAGGGGTTGGGGAAGGCTTCCCTTAGAAAACTCGATGTTAATTAGAACTTAAAGGAAGGCAGGGAGGTCAGTGGTTAGAACACAGAATGAAAAAACAACTAGAAGGAAGCCCAGTTCTGAGTAAGTGAAAAAACAGTCTTGGAAAAATAGATAATTAAAAGCCAGACTTAGTGGTGGACACTATAATCTCATAATTCCTGCTACTGGGAAGGCTGAGGCTGGCTAGACCTCTTGAACCCAAGAGTTCTGAGTAACAGTGGGATAAGTCAATGAGGAATCCTCTTCAAGTCTGCCGTCAATATGGTGAACTTCTGGGAGCAGAGGACCACTAGCTGCCCAAAGAGGGGGAAAACTGCCCGAGGTCTGAAAAAGGGCAGATCAAAGCTCTGGAGCTAATCAGTAATGGGATCTAGCTATGAATAGTCCCTGCCTTTCCAGCCTGTCAAGATAGGGAAACCTAGTTTAAAAAAAGAAGATAATAGATAATGAAACATATCTCTATGTCTCACTCTCTAGAAAGAAAAATAGAGGATTATTGTAGGCAAAATGTTCCTTCTTACAATGTCAGATGCAGCCACTATGTTCTTCATTTTTCCTTTCTCTTTTTATACTTGTTCTTTGTTATAAGAGATAGTTGACTAGGAAAGGGATGGGAAAATAGGAATAAAAATCAACGTAATATAAAAATTAAAAGCAGCAATAAAACATTTTCTTGATGCTTCCTCATCATAGAATATTAGTAGGACAAATGGAAAAAACGAGGACTTTTTAGTTGCACCTATTTCAACTGAAATCCCCAATCTACACATTTAAGGTTAGTTCCCCACTCCTTTCCTAATTGTAGTCACATCCTTGTCACT
This sequence comes from Pseudocheirus occidentalis, assembly GCA_028646575.1. Lineage (NCBI taxonomy): Eukaryota > Metazoa > Chordata > Mammalia > Diprotodontia > Pseudocheiridae > Pseudocheirus > Pseudocheirus occidentalis. Next base: position 130,528,013 of record CM053595.1, read on the forward strand.
GAGTACACAAATACTTTACTGGATTTCCAATTCTGTGGGCTTTTCCCCGACAAAAAACCCCCAAACTAATCAAATAGATACCAAGTAAATATGCTTGCTTCCCGTCAAACAGTATCAGAATATTAGTTTCCTCTCACCCTTGGAAACTGTTTTAAAAGCTATGCCAAATCAGGCTGACAGAATTTTATACCCTGGTCTGAAATAATTGAAATCACTACCCTGTCCTACCCTAAATATAGACCTTCCTCACTGATAAGTTCTCTTCTCTTCTGACCTGGTTGACCTACTAAACCTGAAACAAGTGGAAACTTTGAGACTTCCAATCTTACTTTCATATTTTATGGGACCATCCCCAAAGATTACCAATTAATAAGAACAATTCGATTTTTTCAAAAATTCCTTCCAAGTGCTAACATTAATTTGCCACCTTTTTTTAAAAAATCATCATCACTGTAAGTAGTTTGAAGGGCTTGACTAGTGAGATGAAATAGTCATCTCATTTCAAACAAATGAAATTCATTTCTAAGTAGACTTGAATTAGGACTCAGAGGACCTTGAGTTCAGTCCTAGCTCTTCTACAAACTAACCAGGAGAACTTTTCTCTGAGCACAGTTAGTTCATCTGTAAAATGAAGGATATAGACAAGTCTCCATAGCTAGCATTTTATGAATAGAAGTCCTTATCAATTGATAGTTGTTTCTTTTGTTTTTAAGAGCAAATATAATAAATGTGACGATTTTTCTGCTTGTTCCAACTTCAGAGTTCACCCAGTTTTGGGTAGAATAAGGTCCAATCATTGTTATATAGCTGAAGGCAAGAGAAGGTTAGAAAGCCAGATTTAAGGCATGATCTCAAACTACACAGATTGTCTTGCCATCAGAAAACTGGTGTAATAGAATTTTAAAAAATTTTTATGAAATTTTACTTTTTTTTAAAATAAAGGTCTACCTCACACCATCATCAAGAAAGCAAGAAATCCAAATTTCATGTTACAAGCAAAACAAATTCCTATATTGGCCACATCCAAAAAAATGTTTTAATTTGTACTCTATAGCCATCACCTCTCTTTCAGGAGGTATATAAACTGTTTTACTATGAGTCCTAGTGGTGGGTCATTGTATTGATCAAATTAACAGAATTTCGATCTGGAAGGTACTTCAGAAATAGTCCTTCTCATTTTTCAGAGGAGAAAACTGAGGTTAAGTGACTTGCCCAAACTCACATGGAGAGTATGTATCTGAATTTGAATTCAGATTTTCTAAGTCCAAATTTGCTATACCACATTGCCTCTCTGATCCAGATCCTAGCTCTGTCACTAACTAGAATGAACTTGGCCAAGTCATTAACACTTTCCAGGTTTTAATTTCTTCACTTATCAAATGAAGGGAGAGGTGTCAAATTTGCTGACTGGGACACCCGAAAATCTCCTGAACCAGACTAAAATGTAAAGGTGAGATGTTTAAAAATAGATAAAAATATAATTTGTTCAGCCATTTTTCAATCATGTACAACTCTTCATGACCTCATTTGGGGTTTTCTTAAAGTTACTAGAGTGATTTGCCATTTCCTTCTCCAGATCATTTTACAGATGAGGAAACTGAGGCAAATAAGGCTAAGTGATTTGCTAGTACAAGTAATAAAGCTAGTGTCTGAGGTCAGATTTGAACTCAGGAAGAGGAGTCTTCCTGACTCCAATCCCTGTACTCTATTCAATGCACCACTTAGTTGTCCCAAAATACAACACAGGCAATATCAATTTGAGGTTTTCTAAATCAATAGGTTGCCCATTGGATTCTGTTTCTATCTGAATTTGTCGCCACGACTCTAAGGTCTCTGGAATGCCAAGAGCCAGTTGGGAGTACTTTTCAGCACTAGGGTTTTTGGATACCAGATTTCCTTCTGTCTAATAAAAAGATTCATAAACATAGTGGAGGCATTAGGAGATTGGAAGCAGCTGATTTGAAACCTGTATATGGAACTTTTCCAAAGGAAGATTAAGTCCTGCCATCTGGTTTAAACTGGATTGGGGGCATGGGGTGGGGGTCCATGACTTCTGAGCATTCTTTCCAAGCTGAAATTCTGTGGTGCTTGCTCTTGATCCACATTTTGGTCTTTAGTTCTCTTCTTAATCTTACAGCAGGAATTGCAATCTGCTGACATGTTATTAATGGGGGGAAAAATGATTGTTTTGAATGCCAAGGGGGAAGGCACTCCAATGGCCCAGTTTGAGCTTTACAAAGAATCATCTTCCCCAAGGAGTTCCTGTCTTCCCAGATTAAATGATATGGGTGGACTAGGTGATTTGTAAGGCCCCTTCTAACTCTTCATCCTGTGATCCACCTAGTAATGCTGTGGTTGGAAATCTACCCTGAGACTAGTTGTGGGTCCATGAGCTTCAGCTTTCACAACTCTCCCCCCCCAACCCCCCCATCCCTCCCCACACACACACTGGCATGCTCTCCAGAACCATAAATTTTAGAGAGTTACTAATCTCAATCAAGCAGGAATCCCCTAATACCATTAACGAAGATTGAAACAAAAAGATATAAAGCAAGTTTAAAAGGATTTATGAATAGTTAATATTAATTGTATAATAAATCATTAAAAAAATTTGTATGGGCGGATATTGCTTTTAATCCCATGATCTACTCTAGCTCTCTCTTCTTCCCAGCCTGTCCTCCCCCTGCACCTGGCTTCAGGAATGGATGCAAATAGGGAGCTGGCTTTCCTTTCTACTCACCCTACTTCCCCCCCCTTTTTTTAATTCCCCAATTGTTCCTTTGAATACTTGCCCGACAAATGTGCCATATGACAAAGGACTTCCCTTGCATGGGGTAAGGGTGGGGGAGGAAACCCAGCTTTTAGCACAGACCCTTAATGAGCGCTGGAAATACCAGTCAAAATTGGCAAAGAGCATTCTAGTTTCCTGCCAATGTTGTTCAATGAAGTTTTTTAGTTTCAAACAAAGCTCAGCCTTTCAGGATTAGCTGCCAACAGGCAGCTCTTTGTTTTCAGTAAAATTTAAGATTATTGCTGAACTATAAAAGGGAAGAAAGGTGATACTGCTCTGATTGGGCCATGGTAAATCCAGGATTATACAGGGCATTACTTTTTTCCCTTTCTCTCTTTAAGTTGTTGGCAAATATTGGAGGCCTATCTCGCCGACACCTCTGAAAGCCTGGCTTAATGATTTCTGGAAAACCCCTCATGTTTCAGGGTTATTCTTTTCAAGATAACTATCTGCCTGTATGTGGATGTATAGGTGTGGATGTAAAGGATGTATAAATGTATAGGAACAGAAGCTTGTTTTCCATCATCCTGTTTAGGATGGAGGGAACCAAATCCTCAAGACACTGGCCTTGTTTTATTTCCAGGGTTGGAGAGTTGCCGACTAGTGAAGGAAACATAGAGCCCAACAACATCATGATAAAGTCCCTGCTCACAAACAAGGCCCTGTGGTGATCTCCCTTGGCCACTTATCACACTCTTTCAAGCTTCTTAAATTCTCCAAACATCATTTCCCAGCCTCTGTAATCTCCTGTTCTGCCAGGAAGGGGGCTGGGGTGGGAGTGGGGAGGGAGGCCCGATAGGAGGGGAGATAGACTGGGATGGACTTCCACTTGTTTGAAGGTCTTGGGCACCGGTGTGTGAGAAGTGTACCTGCAAGTTTTATATATAGCAAAAAGGAATTCACCTCTCTTCCTTGGTTCCTGATAATTTTTATGCAAAAGTAGAGTTCAGTGTGTAGTTTTGGTGGCTGTAGTTCTAAACTTCTTACCCTTAATTTTAATTCAATTTAATTTTTAAAAATTACTTATTTAGCCCCTATCCCAAGAGAGGTAAAGTGACATAGTAGATGGCACACTGAATCTGGAGTCACAGAGACCTGGATTCAAATCCCATTTTGGCTAGTTATAGATGAGGTCACCTAGTCTTCTTGGGCCTCACTTTCCTCATCTGTCAAATGAGATAGATTGATTAGGTGTTTTCTACGATCCTTTCTAGATCTTAGCAGTTTTGGGGGGTTAGCCCTGGTTGTTCAACACTAATGAATGGGAGTGGGGATGCAAACTATCCAAAGTCTTATATATTTGAGAATGCTGGGGAAGGTGGAGGGAAGAGTATGGTGGATGTACCCTCCTAATCAAAGTCTACTAGAAAAGCATTAGATTGATCTGCAGTATCTTTGAGATCACTTCCAACTCTGACATTCTGTGATTCTATGCTATAGGAATGGAAGAGGAGAGGAAGGAGAAGAAAGGAAGAGGAGGAAAAAGGGAAGAGGAGAGAGGAAGAAGATGAGGGAGCAGAAGAAAAGGAAAAGAAAGAGGAAGAAGAGAGAGGAAAAGGAGGAGGAGAAAGACATCTAATCCAATTATCCCATTTCCTATTTTGCCCTCTAATTCCAGTCCTATCAAAGGCCTCAAGATTCCAAAGGATTCCTCCCTCACCTAACCATTCTAAATGTTTGGCGACACTAGAAAATTCTTCCGTTAAAGGAATATAAGTTATTTCATTCTTCAGCCTTTTCCTCTGACACTTTTTTTCAGGTTGTGAGGGCCTAGACCTATGATTTTATTGGTGTGGGGTACTTCACTGATGCAGCTCAGCAACTCAAGTGTAACTTATATCCGGAATTGCCTGGGGCACTGCAAGGTTAAGTGATGGCCCACCTTCCCACAGGGAGCATGCTCAGCACCGAGACCTCAGCTCAGGAATCAGAGGCAGGACTCCAAACTACCTTCCCAATTCCAAGGCCAGTTGCCTCTTCACTGCCATTCAGAACCGCAGGATCTCCATTTCATCGGCAATTCCCCTCTACAGAGCCGAGTCAGAATCTCGTTGTCATGGACAGTCATGTTTCACTCTAAGGGTGGAAGCTTTCCAACCCACTGGTGCCAACGACTCACCAGCTTCAAAGGCAGAATTGGAAACTCATCAGTTTGATCTGTTCAGTTTGATTTTTTTCAACCACTCAGTAATAAAAGATCCTGTGGAAACAGTGGGGTAAACCTAATGTGCCATTTCATAGGTTTGGTTTCTGAGTTGATTTGTCCAGGGAAGATCTTTAAAGATTTGCAGTAAAACTTGACCTTGAGTTCAACCCCAGCTTAATAACTATACCGACTAACAAAGACCCTAGCTTCCCCCAGCTGCTTTAGGGTACCTACCCTCTAACCACATGACCAAGCTTCCCAATAAATAAATCTCCCTACCTCCAATAAAATGACTGAAACTCCTTAACTAAAAAGCAAATCCTTCCCCTGATATTCTGTGATTCTATGTTAGAGGAATGGAAGAGGTAGAGGAAGAAGAAGAAAGGAAGAGAAGGAAGGAGGGAAGAGGAGAGAGGAAGAAGATGAGGGAGTAGAAGAAAAGGAGAAGAAAGAGGAGGGAGAGAAAAAGAAGGAAGAGAGAGGAAAAGGAGGGGAGATAGAATGGGATGGACTCCCACTTGTTTGAAGGTCTTGGGCACCAATGTGTGAGAAGTGTGCCTGCAAGTTTTATATATAGCAATAAGGCGAGCTTCACTTGGGAGTACTTGCGAGGTTTAGTGAAGACCTTCAATTGAGCTGCAAAGGGTAAGTGAGAGAGAGAGTGAAATAAACTCAATTACATGCAAGTGAGTTAAGCAAGTATGCAACACTAGTGGCTGGAGCATCAGGCTTAGAAGTTGGGAGAGATTCTGCTATTACCTGTGTCACTAACTGGCTGTGTGACCTGGGGCAAGTTGCTTTATTTCCTCAGGGTCTGTGTCCTTGAAACAAAATTGGGGGAGGCAGAGAAAGTATATGAGTTGAACTAGATTACTAAGCACTCCGGCTGAAATATTCGGAGAGAAGTATGAAAAGCAAAGGCTTTAGATTCAAATCCCACCTCCTAATATCTGTGGGATCTTGACCAACTTTATTAACCTCAGTTTCCCCATCTGTAAAACAAGTGGGAGGGAAGTTAGCCAATATGACCTTTGTGGTCCCTTCCAGATCTGGATCCATGATCCTATGAACTGGGAACCTGAGTTTTTTTAGAAGACTAAAGAACCAAGATGTGTTGACCTCTGGCCTTTGGGACTCATAATAGAAACCTATTTCCTAGAAGATCCTTTGGAAGACAAACTGCTGTGGTAGTGGGTAGAAGCACTCCCCCTAGACAAAGACAATTTTGAGAGGAAAAGAAGTTCCTCTTAATACTCAAATGGCCTCCAACTGACTAAAAACTGAATCTTCCTGAAACTATGAGAAGTCAATATATCATGCCATCTCTAGATCATTTCTCTTCTTCTTTCCCATTGAGTGCATCCATCTTTTAAAGTCTTACTAAAACGTTTCCTTCCCCCAGGAAGCCTTACCTGACTCCCGAGGACTTTCCCTCTCAAACCTCTCAGAGCAATCTGTATCCCTGGGAATGTACTTATCTTGTAATACTGTATACTCTAGTTATCTAGTCTCATTTCTTATCCCTCTACCAAGTATAAATGCTACAAGGGCAAGGACCATGTTTTATCTCAACTGTGCATTTCTTCCAGTACTAAGCATAGCTTTCTGCACACAGTGGGTACTTCACTAAAAATGTTGGTTGTACTGAATTATGAGATATTTTCCAATCAGGATATTTCCTTAGAGACTACCAATTATACCAAAGACTGAGCAGTTAGACTCACTCCCAGTCTGGAAGCATTCTTCTGTGAAAGACACAACCTAAGAGAAAGGTACACCTTTCCTGTGTGTGTCTGGATACCCAAAGGAGAAACAGATAAATAGACTATGCAGGGACTCCAAGGGAGGAGACCATCTACAACATTTATGCACTGAAGTCAGAGCCGCTACTTCTAATAAATCAAAGACAGGGTATAAATTGGACCAGTGATATCTGGACCAGGTAGAGTTCTCCAGAAGTCAAAATACATGAGCTCTTGTTTTGACTCTAATGTTATCTTGCTGTGTGACCGTAAGTAAGTCACTTAAACTCTTTAGGCTTCAATGTATCGTTTCTAATAGGGACAAAAAAAAAACCTGCTTTAGAATGTGGTATAGTGGAAAGAGCACTCATCTTAGAGTGAGAAGGCATGGGTTCTAAACCTAAGTCTGATGATTCCTAGCTGTGTGGCATTAGGCAAATTACAGCCTCTCTGAGCCTGTTTCCTCCTCTATAAATGGAGAGGCTTAGATTAATTCCTTCCAGCCCCGATTTTCTATGAATTCTGTAAATAAGATACTTCATGGGAACAGGTTTTGAAAAGTACAAAGTCTAAGGAAGTGTAAAGACACTTTTTAAGCATCTTGTGCTCCAGTTTCAGATTCCTGCTTAACGAGGCCCTGTTCCTTGACTCAGTCAAGAATTTTTGAATAAACTTCTTGTTTCTGCAACACAGGGAAAGTTTTCATTTCTCGACCCTTTGTCCATCAGCTCATATATCACAGCATGAGCAGTCTCAGCCTTCCACTGACGGTATCCTCCATGTTGGCTCTCAGTAGCCCATATTTCATTATGTGGCTGATGGAGAGTGTTACCAAGTGTGAAGAGAAGGGCAGCTCCTCCGAGCTGTGAAGGTTAAATGCAGAGTCTCCTGAGTTTATGGGGCAATTTGTCCTCTCCTCCAGGCCTTTGGTTACTGCTATATAAATATGTCCAGGGAGGCCTATGGGAAGTTGCCCATGCAGAACCTCCTATGTATCTTCACTCGTTTCCCTCCCTCTACCTTTAAGTTTTCTCCCTTTAACCCCGGGTTCAGGGGATCATCATTTATTGCTCTCAGGCCCTGGGATAAAAATGGGATGTGAGAGTGAAGTTATAGGAAGTGGTAGTGGAAGGAGGGGCTACCCTGGCTCCCAGATCACCTTGGCTACAGCTGGTATCTCTCATTTCCCCTCCCCAGACTAGGGGTGAGCATAGCTTGAAAAGGAGAGTGAATAACCAGGAATGTTTCCCACACTCCCTCCCCACAAAATCCCTGACCTGGTTCTGTCCTACCAATTTTTCACAAGAATAGGGAGGGGAAGATAAGGGAAAGGAGAAGATGGAAGATCTTTAGCAAATCACTTAGTGTATCTGAGCCTGTTTCTTTATCTGCAAAGCAAAGTTGACTGTTCTTATCTTACCTTTCCATTGGAGGCTATCAGGAAGACCTGAATTCATATCCTGCCTTAAACATTTACTACATAACCTGGGCAACTGATTTAATATGTCAGCCTTAGGTTTTTTATCTGTAAAATGGGGATAATAATACCTCCTACTTCCTAGGCTTATGTGAAAATATGTAAAGTGTTTTACAAACCTTGAAATGCTCTATTTTTGTTGTTCAGTCATGTTCAACTCTTCATGACCCCATTTGGGGTTTTCTTGGTGAAGATACTGGGGCGGCTTGTCATTTCCCTCTCTAGCTCACTTTACAGATTAGGAAACCAAGGCAAACAGATGAATCTTCCTGACTCCAGGTCCAACACTCTATCCATTGCACCACCTAGCTGCCTTCATAGTCAGCATTTGTTTTTATTGTTGTTTCAGTTGTATCTGGTTCTTTGTGACCCCATTTGGGCAAATACACTGGAGGGAAATACACTGGCAAATACACTGGATATTTGCCATTTCCTTCTCCAGATCATTTTTATAGATGAGGCAACCGAGGCAAACAGGGTTAGTGATTGCCCAGGGTCACAAGCTAGTAAGTGACTGAGGCTGGATTTGAACCCATTCCTCATGACTCCAAGGCTAGCACTCTACCCACTGTGCCACCTAGCTGCCCTATGTATACCTGGTCCTAATATCTTCTCTAAGAGAGAACCAATGGAATAATATATGTAAAGTACTTCACAAACTTTAAAGAAAGTTTATAAATGATAGTGATTATTGTCAATATCATATAGAATCAGCTAGAATTAGTAATGTCTCCTTAAATACAACTCCCAACACTAAATAAATTCTACCAACTCCAATGTGCATTCCTATTGAGTTTACTCCTGACTGACATTTTCTAAAGGTGCTTGGGGTCTTTTTCCCCTAGATGGGTGCATTTGAAGAGAGCTCCCATTCCCTCTGCCCTCCTCAACTCAATGATACTATCTACCAACCAACCCCTGTGGACACTCTGGCTGGATCTGTGGTTCTGGATGGGGCCAGTTGTCCTAGAACTTCCAAGGAGGCCCAGAACAGATGACAGTGAAATTGGATGGCCCAGAAACTGATTGGCAAATGAATCCTTGTGTCCTTTTTTGTATGCACTCCAGGCGTTTTGTATGTCATCAATAAACCCTGTAGTTAGACAATGAGTACAGAAACAGTGTTTGTATTCCTTGAGATCTGGAACTGAATGAACTCACATTTTCAAGTGGTTGGGAGGATCATAAGAGATAATGACCATAAAATCTTCTGTACACAGTCAAGCACTTTGTGTGTCGATTCTTCTTATTATTTTTGTAGTATTTTTTAACATTTTAATGGATATTCTTTGTTTTATGTCACCTTCATTTCTAAATATATACCTCCTTTTCCTTTCTCTGTCAAGTCAAGCCTGGTAACAAAATATAAGAAAGAGAATTAGTGAGAGTGGGAAATAATTCATAAAAACTAACCAGAACATCATCTAAGTCTGTGTGTATATGCAGTACTAGATAACCGTAGATCTCCACCTCAGCAAAGTAAGTGAGGGAGTATGTTTTCTCATTTCTTCTGAGGACAAGCTTGGTCATTTTAACTATGGAGGGTGCAGTTTCAGCTATCATCATTATGATTATTGGTGGAGGGTGTTAGTGGATAGATAGTGGATAGAAAGACCTGGCCCAAACTTGGGCAACTTCACTTAAGAGAGAACCAGACTACTACCTCTGGAAGCGCCTGCTTTTGGGGACAAGTACAAGAATCTTGCTGGAGAATCCAGACAGGAATTTAGGGTGGGAAATTTGGAGTCTCTGATTGGAGTCTTTGTGATATCTATCACAAAGAGGGAATCAGAGGCTCTTCTAGACATTTAACATTCTCTTTCCTCATGAGAATCACATAACTTGCCTTACTGTTTTTGGTGTATCTCTTAGGCAAATCATTTCCTTCCTGGTTCCAGCAGTCTAGTCCACAAGGATCTCTTTCTATCTTGTCTATCCAAACAGCTTAGAAGCTCCTTGGAGAGGAGAATAAGTGTTCATAAACCGCCGGCCAAGCTGGCACACCAGGAGGGAGGAGGTATGTTCCCCTTGGTCTTTTCCCTCCCAGCTACCCTCTATACATAGTCTTGGGCAGAACAGAGTAGGTCTTAAGAGTCAGAGTAGAAAGGGAACAAAGAGATCAATTCATCCAACTCCCTTGTTTTCCACCAAAGTCCAGAGAAGGGAAGAAGCTTTTCCTGACACAATCTCTTATACTTCTATGTACTCACCTTGGACCTAGGATTGAGTAGATTACTTAGTCTGTTGACTTTTAAAAAATATACTTTTTTATCCCATTGTTAAAGCCAAAGACCAAAGAGTAAGAACCTACTAACCACCTACTAGTGGTAATTTGGAAATAGTTACCGACAGGAAGAGATAAAAGACTGAGAGGAAAAAGATAAGAAATAATCAACAGGTTAGAGGAGACTCCTCCAGGAGAGTAACTCTTTTTTTGTTTTGTTCAGTGTAGCCTCAGGGCCACCCTTCACAAAACCAGAAAAAAATAAAATAAAATTCAATTCAGATCCACAAACCATGAACTATCAGAGCTGGAAGGTACCTTAAAAACAATCCAGTTCAGTCCTCTAACTTAACACTTGAGGACCATGAGACCCAGAGAAATGAGAGGTCTAGCCCACGGTCATAGATGGTCAAGAAGACTAAATATCCTAAGTGATTGATCTGAAGAAACTTCTTCTTTGTGTTTTAGGGGATGGGGTAGTAGTGATGGAAGGCTGGAAAGAGACACACAGAAAGATAAGCTCTGAGAAATTCGGGGGTCTTTTTATGACCTTGTGAAATGATTGAGCATGTGCAATATTTCATGCTCTTTCACTTGTGTATTGGTCTCTGAAATTTTCAACTTCACCCCAAAGTTCTCCCAGGACTCCTAAAGGGGATCCAGGGTTTGTACTCTGTGGAACATTTGTAAAAGAAAGAAGTCAAGAATCTGAGATCACAGTTTCAGTGAGGAGAAGAAGGGAGAGAGACAGACAGATAAACAGAAAGAGAAGGACAGACACAGAGACAGAGGAAAAATAAAGGAAAAGGAAAAGAGGAAGAAAGAGAAAGGAACAGAGAAAGAAGAAGAAAGAGAAAGGATGAAAGAAAAAGGAAAGGGGAAGAGAACAAGAGAAAAAGGAAAGAAAGCGAGAAAGAGAGAAAGGGAAAGAGGTGGAGGAAGAGAAAATGAGAAACAGAGAGAGACAGAGAGACAGAGAGAGGAAAAAAGAAAGGAAGGGGAAGAGAGGAAGAAAGAGAAAGGATGAAAGAAAAAGGAATGGGGAAGGGAGTGAGAGAAAAAGAAAAGAAAGAGGGAACAAGAGAAAGGGAAAGGGGGAGAAAGAGTAAGAGAGAGAAAGAGAGAGAGACAGAGACAAAGACAGAGAGAGAGAAAGCTCGACCATCTCCAGACATTTATTGCTAGTCCAAGATGGTCATTAGAGTAATTATAAAGGCTTGAGGAGGTGGATGATTTCTTCCCAGCCCTCCCCCACCCCCACCCCAACCACCCCAATGACTTCAAGGTAAGAGAGAAAACCCAGTAGGACTTTGCCCAGTTTGAGTGGGGAAGCTGCCAGGGAGCAAGCCAGGGCAGGCTTCAGTGGAAAGGGAGGGAACGTTCTTGTTGCAACTTCACCAGATAAAACACATTCAGAGCCCATCCTCCTCAGTAAAATTGTTAAGTAAGCCAACTCCTGGACCTTGCCTCATCTTTCTGCACCCGCCCCAAAGTCTCTCTATCCCCACACTAGCTGTTCCCCCTTTTCCTTATCCCTTTTCCCTTCTCAGGAGAGGATCCTTATCAGTTATTTACACCTCTTTGTGAATGAGTCTGAGGCTCCCCACATGACCCCTAGGGCTATGGATGTTTTAACCTGAGACAGAAGCCTTAAAACAAATCTCTAATTACAGAATATTTGGCCAGAGAAAGCTGAGTGGAGGAGATATTTGGGAAGGAGGGAAGAAACAAGGAATTTTGAGCCAGAGGGAAATCTGAAATCATTTCCTTCAACTACCCCCAACCCCAGCTCTGGTTTTACAGATGAGGCAACATAAGCCAAGTGGGAAAACCAGGTCACACAGGTAACTGCAGTATTGATTTGAACCCACGTTCTCTGACTCCAAAACCAGGGCTCCTTCCACTATGTATTCCTTTCACCATTGTGCCCTGAATGTTAGCTTCCTAGGTTCCACCTCCACTAGAAGCCTAGGCCTAAAATGGCTAGGACCTTCCTGGGCATGATGGGGGTAGATTTGACCCTATAAATCTTGTTTGATGATGTTCATTCTGCCACCGGGATGATCTTTCCCATATCTGTTTTCATTCCCTGCCTAGTCCTGGAACCCTGCACTGGCTACTTCTCTAGGGGTGGGTGGCAAGTTCTCCTCAGAAAGACTGAGAAGGGAGCCCCTCAACTACAGCCCCATCAGCCCCCTGGTCCTATTACAACCAGAGATGTAGCTTGGGGTTTCTCTTGTAGCTAGGTAAACTAGAGCTGCAAATGTTCTCAAGCAAAGAAATGAGGTTTTCTGAGATGCTAAGATAGTCATTGGTGCCTATTACCTGTCCTGGTATCCTTCTTTCCAAGGAAGTAGCCTGTAATTTCACCCTTGAGAATTTCTTCTCCTGATAAAAAGGGGGGAAGGACGGGATGGAGGTGGGGGGGGGGGGAAGGGAAGCAACTGAGACTGAATGAAAGAATTTATCCAAAGACTATCTTGTATTCCTACCAAGCCAGAAAATAGTCCTCTTGGGATCCACTACCGACATGATACTCTTTTGTTTACTGACACTCTAATAAAATCTAGATGACTAAGGAAAGTCTCCAGATGGAAGGAATAAACATCTCGCAAAAGGATATAAGGAGGCTGGCAGCTTTTCTAAGGCAGTACGGTGTAATGGAAAGGACACAGGGTTTGGAGTCTGAGGACCTTGGTTTAAATCACAGCTCTGCTATGTACAGCCTGTGTGATCTTGGGAAAAGTAAAATATTCTCTGGGCTGGCTATAGTTTCCTAAAGTGGGAAATGAGAGAGTTCAAAATCTCTATTGCCCCCTCCAGTTCTAAATCCTATAAACCCTTATATGTGTGGTGTGGTTGAGTACTAAAGACCAGGTGGGAAATGTGAAAAAAAAAAAATCCAATCCAATTCAATGCAAATCTTTTCATCTATGTTCCAGGAGCTTTGCTTGCCACTCCTGACCTCCTACCTGAAGGGCAGTAAAGTTTAGTAAGCCTGGAAAGGTAGACTGCAGCCATTCTGTTAAGGGCCCAGCAAATGAGTTTATGTCTCATTCTAGAGTTATTGAACAGGATTTCAGATTTGTACTTTAGAAAGATTATTTTGGCAACTGTTTGGCGGATGAACCGGAGAAGGTGGGAAAAAAAAAAAAAAAAAGGAAGCTAGAAGACCAACTAGAAGGCCACTGGAATAGTCCAGATGAAAGCCTGAACTAGGATGGTGGCCATGTGAATGGAGAGAAGGGCATGGATGAAAGAGAAGTTGGAGAGAGGATATTGACACAGCGTGGCATTCTCTCACCTATGAGGGAGATGAAAAATGAAGAGTCAAGGCTATCGCTAAGATTGCCTCTCCTGGGCACCTGGAAGGAGAGAATAATAATATAAAGTAAGACTTTAATAGTCTAAGAGAAATTTGGAGCAGGGAGGCTGGTCCAGAGGGAAAGATAAAGCATTCCATTTCTGGCATGTTGAATTTGTGATTCCCACAGGACATCCATCAGATATCCAGCCGGTTGTTGATGATGGACCTCCGGAATAGGATTGACTCTCTAGGTCTGAGAGTCATTTGCACAGAGATGTCAATTGAACCCACGGGAACTGATTAGATCATAGATAGAAGGTGGTACAAAGAAAGAAAAGGAGAGAACCAAAAACATAGCCTCGGGGGATACAGACACTGAGGGGTCAGGAAATGGATAATCATTCAGCAAAAAGCCTGAAAGGTAGTGGGCAGACAGGTAGGAGAACCAAGGGGGAACTGAATCCTGAAGACCCAAAGAAAAGTAAATCTTCAGAAGTGGTCACATAGATAATTTTGTAAAGAGATCAAGAAGAACAAGGATTGAGAAAAGGGTTTGTAAAAAAATGAAAAAACTCACAAATCTATGATCTGTTTCTAAGTGAATGAAAGAAAATGCATTTATTTAGTGCTTTCTGTGTGCAAAGCATTATGCTAAGTGCTGGGGATACAAATAGAAAATCATACAGTTCCTACTTTCAAGGAACTGACATTCTAATGAAGAAGACCATTCATATAGGGGGTTTCAGCTAAAAACGAAGTAAAAAGGCCCAATACGCTTTAGGGTATAGCAGCAATGCAGATGGTAATGCATCCTCTTTACTGGTATTTCCATTGATAAAACCATGTTTGTTTCGTATGTTGAACCATTTGACAGTACCAAGGACTTTGGTGGCTAGAACTTCATTTTTTTTGCACCCTCTTTTTAAAATTAATTAGTTTTTTTTAATTTATGGAATAAAACAAGCATTTTTTCTGGGTCTTCAGTAACTGCAGCTGAGGAGATGGGACTGCAGAGCCTCAAGGGGCACCAGGTTACATCCTTTCCTGAAGGATGATGACAGCAGCTGGGATGTGCTGCTATTCCCAGGACTCTTATGCATGGGATCCTGGGCTGGCTCCAGGAGCATCTGAAGAGAAATGAAGGGAGAGTTGATTTTGGTAGTTTGTCACTGGCAACATTCTGGGTCCTACTTCTCCCTCAATATTCCTTGACAAAATGTTTCAGTAGAGACATTTGTAATTCTCTTATGAAGGAATTTCTATTATAATATTTTTATTATGTTAGCTTCAGCAAGACCATAGTATTATAGATTTAGGCCTGGAAGAAAACTTACAGGCCATCAGGTTCAATACCCCCACTTCATAGTTGAGGAAACTGAGGCAGACATAGATTTAGGTGACTTATCCAAGGTCACACAGCTAATGCATCTTGGGCACAAATTAAACTCAAAGTTTTTCTAACTCTGAGATCTGCCTCGGATCCTATACCTTGGTAACAAGGATATGTTTGTGAAAAATATTAACTAGGCAGGAGAAGAAATATGGCATAATGGATGGAGAGCTGGCCTTAGAATCAAGATTTGGATTTGAGCCTTGCCTCTAACATAGATTGGCTTTGTCACCCCAGGCAAGTCACTCACTTCTCAGTACCCCCAGACAACTCTCTACAACTCTGAGTGCTGCTATATTTTCATAGAGGACATTCTTCACTAGGGAATTCCTTATCATGATACATCCATGTCTTGTCCATTAATTTATCGCACCTTTTGATATCTTCCATGGGACAGCTACCTAAGACCTTCCTTTGGATATTTTAATTGTTCCTTGTTTATTTTTTTATTTAAAATTTTTTTTTACTACTTAGAGTAAAACAAAGCTTTAATTGCTCCATTCTAGAGAGGCATTCCCCCATACCATACAAGGATCATACAAGATTCCTTGATAGGTGGAACTACAAAAATAACTTTCTTCAATGTTACTCTGATTGGACACATGAAATAAGGCACAAAAAGTACAAATAACATTGAAACTGGGAGTCCAAGGACCTGGGATCCAAGTTTTCCACTGCCACTTTATATGATTTCAGAAAAGGCAATTGACAAAGGTATGCATTACAATCCTGAGGGATTCTCTATGGATAGGGAGATTTTCTAGAGGTTGTACTTTGAGATAGTGAGTCAGTGATACCTGTTGGACTGGTTCAGCCCCAGGAAGCATCTATGCTAAAATTTAACCAACCCTGTGATGGGGTCCTTCCTACCCCCAATCCTGGATACACTGCTGACCACTTTACATTGTGGCACTGTTAGGCTGGCTCCTGACTCCTGCCTTTTGTTACTCATTTTTTTATTAGACATTTGAGAGACTACTCCTATCCCAGTGGCTCACAGTACCACACCAGTGATGGGACAGGCTCAATGCTACATCAGCTCTTTGTCAAAAAAAAATCCATATAAGTTTGAAATCTGTGTAGTTCTGGGTCTTCAATCAAAATGCCCATCCTGCTGTATTTCTGAATCATCAACTGTGGACTGCCCATAGAATTGTGGAGCAATAGGGACTAAACACACATGTTGCTTCCTGTTGGCACCTGTTCTCCAATAACCAATTTCCTGAAGCCACTGTCACATTTAAGTGGCTTTGGGGTGGGGGTGGGGTGATGTTCAATTCACCATTAGGTCAGCAAGAAGCAAAGGGCTCTCTATTCCTGATCAGCTGGTGGGCAGGACTCCTAGCCACTGGGATAGGATCCCAGAGCCATGTCAGCAGTTGGGAGGGGCTCTGAGGGGCTCGATCAGGGTTCAGGATAGATGTCCAAGATGCTACAAGGAAGGGAAAGGGTCTCAGGATGATAGGAGGGTCCTACTCCATCCCTGAGCATGGTTTCTGGGGTCAATTTAAGGGGCAGGGCTCTGAGAGTCTCAGACTCAGTGCCTGGGGTCTAGGACAGTCTGTGGATGGTGTCCTGTGTGACTACACTGGGGTCTGTGTGTCACAGCCAAGGCTTAGGCTTTATCCCTGAGCCTCTGGTGACAGTTCAGGTGCTTGGGTCCTGGGGTCTAAGTATGGGGAAGGTGGAGAGGACAGACTGGGCAACAAGTTGGAGTCATTATCGCCAGGGAGCAGGGCTTCCAGGAGGGATATTATTGGGGTCCTTGTCAGCTCAGAACAGCTGCTGGGAGGCCCACTTGTCCGTCACAGCTAGGCCCTGAGGAGGAGTTGGAGGATGGGCCAGGGTCCTAGTGATTAAAGATAAGGAGGAGCCATGGGATGTTTGTGTCATTGGATGTTCATGTGATTGACATGTACATGATCAGCACTCAACAGACCCACCTCCAATCTAGGGATTCCTAAATCCAGTCCTACACAACTCTAGGAAGGAATCCTTTCCTGCCTCAAATGACAACTAAGGAGACAGAGAAGTCAGGACAGCTCACCCAGCACTGTGAGCTTCCTTAGGGTCTAGCAAAAGTGGTTGAAACAGGTGGGGATCCTGAAGGTAGCTGTTGCGAGTTTCCCCCAATGTCTAAGCCCAAAGTCCCACAGTGATCAGGGTATCTAGGTTCTTCTCTCTGCCACCCAGTGTTCAGGTGGGAAGGTGGCTGAGGCCAAGAAGAAGCTGAGGGTGATGTCCCTGAGGGTGGAAGAGTAAACTCTGAGTGAAGAGGGGTCAGGTTCTAGGGTAGAGTCATCTGGAGTCTAAGAGGTGCATGGAGGAATCTCCTTGAAACAATGGGAGTGGGGGGGGGAAGTCAGATGGATGGTTTCCCAAGTGGCTGCTGGAGAAGAGTCATCTTTATAGAGATGATAATTGAAACAATGAGAGGGCATGAGATCACCAAGTGAGAATGTATAGAGAGAAAAGAGAAGAGGTCCCAAGAGAGAACTTTGGGGTAAACTCACAGTTAATATGTGTGATTTGCATGAACATTCAAGAAATTAGATCGAGAAGGACAAGTGGGAAGAGAATCAAGAAAGATCAATTGACATCCCAGGAACCCAAAAAGAAGAGAGAATCTAGGCGGAGAAAATGTTTGTCCGTGTTAAATGCTGCCGAGAAGTAAAGAAGAATGAGAACTGGGACTACTCCATTTAGCAATTAAGAGATCACTGATAACTTTAGAGAAAGCAATTTCAGTTGAGTGATGTGGTCAAAGCCAGTTTGTAAAGATCATAGAAGAGTGAGGGCAGTCAAAGCAGACTCTGTTTTCAGAGAATTAAGCTGAGAAGAGGAAGAGATTTTTTTTTATTTTGCTATTTAAAATTTTTAATAATATTTTATTTTTCCAAATTATATGTCAAGACAATTTTTAGCACTCATTTAAAAAAGATTTTGAATTCCAAATTTTCTCTATTCCTTCCCTGCTTCCCTCCTCTCCCCTCTACTTAAAGTAGTGGGCAATTTGATATAGGCTATATATGTGTGCAATTATGTGAAATATATTTCCATATCAGCCACCATTGTGAAGGAAGAAACAGATCAAAAAGGATAATTTCAAACAAGAGCTATCAGGGATGGTAAGATCTAGTGGGGGGGGGGGGTAGATGGGTATATTAGCAGGCAGCAAGAAAGGAACCAGTAGATAGGGTAGACTGAAGATAAGAGAAAGAAATAGGATAATAGTGGGCACAATCTACAGGATAAGATGGGAGTTAGATCAAAGGTTTTTGCTTTATCAAGAAGGCCCATCCCTACATCAAAGATGGAAAGAAAGGAGTAAAATCCAAATCAAGTCAGCAGACATTCATTAAGGTCCCAGTGCTAGGTACTTGGGACTCAAAGATACGTGACATTGTTCCTGCAAAGGAAAGGGGTTGACAAGGAGAGCAGGAAGATAATAATGCATAATACAAGGAAAAGTGTGGTAAGTACAAAGTGAGAAATCGAAAGCAGAGTACTTGGAGAAATTTGAGGAAAGGGAAATCAAATTGCTAGGTAACTGCCTATTTTATATGTGCTTAAAGCTGTCCTGGGCAGCTCGGTGGAGCAGTGCAAAGAATTCTGGGTGTAGGGGTCAAGAAAACTGTGGCCTCAGACACTTATGAGCTGGATGGCCCTGAACAAGTCACTTAACCCTGTTTGCCCCCATTTCTTCATCTAAAAAATGAGCTGGAGAAAGAAATGGCAAACCACTCCAGTATCTTTGCCCAGAAAACTCCAAATGGGGTCATGAAGAGTTGAACAGGACTGAAATAATTGAACAGCAGCATACTACCTACCACAACAAAGTTGTCAGTCACTTAATATGCATTTATTAAACATCTACTGTATGTGTCAGGCACCATGCTGAGTGCTGAGGTTAAAACCAAAACTAATACACAGTTCCTGCCTTTGAGGAGCCCGCTGTGTAATGGAGTGTACAAACAGTGATACACAAACAAGATAAATATACATATATATACACACACACACACACACACACACACACACACACACACACAGAGGAGAAATAGAGGGAAAGCATTAGCATTAAGGGAGATCAGGAGCCGCTTCTCATGGAAGATGAGGTTTTAGCTGTGACTTGAAGGAAGCCAGGAGACAGAGATGAGCAGAGAGTATTCTAGGCATGAGAAAGAGTGAGTGTGAATGCCCAGAGTCTGGAGATGGAGTGTCTTGTGCAGGGAATAATAATAAGGCAGTCAATGTCACTGGGTGACATTGTTGGGGGGGGGGGCTTGGGGAGAGGGAATAAGGTAGAAGACTGGTATGCACTTTCTAGTGTATGGAAACCATAAAGCCCAATCAAAATGTCAGCTCCTATCAACTGTTATTATCAACGGTTCCTGTCATTATTATCAACTACCATTTTTAATGAATATTTGTTGAGTAGATGAATATGAAAATGTAAATGAATATCATTGTTATCATTCAACCAATGGATAGATGAAAGAATAAAAAAGCAGACTCACCTCCTTGATACTACTGGTACTGATGACCAAGCAGAAACTCAAGGTTTTTTGAGGGTTAATAAGAGAAAGAAGGGCTAAACTCAGAAAAGTACTCTATCAAATTTGTATATCTTTATTTTTTTAGTTAAATTTCATTTTATTTTCAGTTTTGATTATCTTCCTCCTCATTCCCTCTCCCATTGAGAAGGTAAGGAAAACAAAACCCATTACAAATATGTATAGCTGTGAAAAACAAATTTCCACATTTACCAGATCAAAGAGGGAGGAAGGAAGGAAGGAAGGAAGGAAGGAAGGAAGGAAGGAAGGAAGGAAGGAAGGAAGGAAGGAAGGAAGGAAGGAAGGAAGGAAAGAAAGTATGCTTTAATCTGTATTCTGAGTCCATCAGCTTTCTATCTGGAGATGGATAGCATGTTTCATCATAAGTCTTTTGAAATTGTGATTGGTCATTGTATTGATCAGTTATTGTCTTTCAAAGTTGATTATCTTTATGATACTGTTGTTGCTACATAAATTTTTCT
Source organism: Pseudocheirus occidentalis (assembly GCA_028646575.1). Classification (NCBI taxonomy): domain Eukaryota; kingdom Metazoa; phylum Chordata; class Mammalia; order Diprotodontia; family Pseudocheiridae; genus Pseudocheirus; species Pseudocheirus occidentalis. Next base: position 130,548,128 of record CM053595.1, read on the forward strand.
CCTGGTTCTGCTCATTTCATTTTGCATCAGGTCATATAACTCTAGGTTCTTCTGAAACCATCCCCTTCATCATTTCTTATAGCATAATAGCATTTTATTACCTTCATATGCCATAACTTGCTCAGCCATTCCCTAATTGATAGACATTCCCTTAGTTTCCAATTCTTGGACACCACAAAAAAAAAGCTGCTATAAATATTTTTGTACTTTTGGTTCCTTTTCCTCTTTCTTTGATCTCTTTGTGTCATAGAACTGGAGGATCTCTAGATCAAAGGGTATAAACAGTGTAAGAGCTTTTTGGGCATAGTTCCAAATTGTTTTCCAGAATGGTTCGACTAGTTCCTAGCTCTACTTGTTTTCCCATAACCTCTCCAGCATTTGTCATTTTCCTTTTTTGTGATCTTAGCTCATCTGATGAATGTAAGGTGGTACCTCAGCATATCTAAAATTTTCATTTCTCTAATTATGAGTGATTTAAATAATTTTTTCATAAAGCTATTGATAGCTTAGATTTCTCCCTCTGAAAACTACATATTCATATCCTTTGGCCATTTATTAATGGATGAATAGCTCTTGTTCTTGTAAATTTGACTCAATTCCCTATCATCTTAAAAATGAGATCTTTACCAGAGAAACTTGCAGCAAAGATTCTTCCCCTCCCCATCCCCACCCAGTTTCCTACTTTTCTTCCAATATTAGCAACCTTGATTTTGTTTGTGCAAAAACTTTTTAATTTTATGTAATCAAAATGATCCATTTTAGTTGCTTTGACCCTATTTGGTCTTGTGACCATGTTTGGTCATTAATTCTTTCCCTTTTCCTAGATCTGACAGGCAAGTTTGTCTATACTCCACTAATTTGCTTATGATGTCACCCTTTATGTCTAAGTCATGTATCCATTTTGCGCTTATCTTGGTACATGGTGTGAGATGTTGGTGTATGGCTACTTTCTGTCAGACTACTTCCTGGTTTTTCCCACAATTTTTCTTAAAAATGAGATTTTTCCCCAATAGCTGGAAATTTGAGTATCTTTCAATTCAAGAAACATTCATTAAGTACCTACTCTGTGCCGAACACTGTGGTTGTTGTTAGGGCTAGAAAGACAAAAAAGAAATAATTTATTCCCTCAAGAAATGACATACTAGCAGGAGGATAAAATACACATTTATTAATTCATTTCTGGTAACAAGGGGATTGTTTCCAAGGTCCTTAAAGCTTTCCATCTATATTCCATGAGGAAAGTAAACTTTTCTAGGGCATGTGGAAGAAAGAGGGAAGAAAAGAAGGAGTGGGAGGGCAGGTGGTAATGAGGCCTGGGATTCTTTACAGAGAAGAGTGAAGTCAGAGTAAATATGTCATTATTTTCAGATTGATATGTTAACTACACTCCCCTAGGCTGATGGGTTTTTAATTACTTTGTCAAAAGCAAGGATCTTTGCTAACCATGACCTAAAAGGTGTTTATATTTCCCTCCAACGTTATCTTTTAATCATCTTTGTAGAGAAAGTGTATTCTAATTCCTGCAGATAATCTGTTAGTTTTATAGGGCAGATTTTACTCCTACCAGAAAATAAAACAAATGCATTAAATTACATGGGGTGAGGGTAGGGGGGAGGAATCTGTTTTTGTTTCATACTCCTCTTTTTTGTTGTTTTTGGAATTGCCTGTGTGAGATAATTTCATTCTTTCATTGAACTGCTGCTCTTCCTGGTTAAAAAAAAAAATCATTGGTCTTTTTTTTTTTTAAGTGTCACTCATACCTCATCTCTGCCTCCTTCCTGGTTCCTCTGGCTTCAGCTTTTCCTGCTTCTTAATCTTAGTAACTTCAGTCTAAGATTAAGTCCAGTTTTTCCTGTCTCTATCTTATTTGTACATAATTGTTTGCATGTTGCCTCCCCTATTAGACTGAGCTCCTCGAAGGCAGCTACCATTTTTTTTGGTCCTTTTTTGCATCTCCTGAGATTAACATAGCACCTGACCCATGGAAGGCATTTAATAAATGCTTATTGACTTGACTACTTCAATGGCAAAGAAGTAGACATTTGATTCAGTTTTTAGAACAAGGGAAAAAACTTTAAGTTATGTATTTGAATGTTTTTATGTCTTTTTAAAAATTGTGAATTCTTCAAAAGTTGGGAAGATTATTCTCCCTCTGTAATGGCAAACACTAAAGTAGTTCACACCTTGTTTCAGTTCAAGTTTCTTTTGTGCCTTGTGTCAAGTCTGTTGAGAAACAGACCATATGAACCCCACAACTTGCAAACCCAAGAACTCATAAACTCTTGCAACAGGAAGGGGAGGAGCTAATGACCATATATAAAGAGAGGCCCATGGCTTGAGACAGCAGTACTGAAAAGAGGATTCTTGTGGTGACAGAGTCAAAAAGGAGAAGACTTGTGGCATCCTGGCACTCTGTCTGCTCTGTCAGTGTTGATGTTTGTTTGTGATACTTTGTACAGAAGCCCTGGGACCTTACTGGAAGCCCTGAAAGAGGATTTTCTGGTTATATGTTTATGGAAGCCCTGGAACAGGGTTTTGGAGATGCTGGAACTTTACTGATGATTTATGCTGACCTCTTGGACCTTGTTTGTGGGTCTGTGTTGATTTCTATGTTGATGCTTTGTGTTGAGTTCTCAGACCTTTTGGTAGGGCTGAGTTGATTTCACAGGCAGATAGTGAGTTGATGATGGTGCCGACAATGTGCCTGAATATTATTGTGGCTCTGTCAAGCTTTGTCTTCCCAGCCTGAGAGGAGAGGTTATTTCATAGGATCATAGATTTATGGTTGAGTACATCAAGTCCAACCCCTCCCCCAATTTTACAGATGAGGAAGCTGAGGCACAAATAGGTTAATAAATAATGGATAGAGGACCTGTGTCTCAGTTCCTAAGACCATCGGAAATATGTGTTTTTCTATGGTCTTAGGCAATGACTGTGACCTCTGTGAAAGGGTCCTATGCATTTACAACATATGTGTGTAATGGGGTAACTAGCCAATGAGGGTTCAGTCTTTAGAGCAGGTTTCCCTATTCATATAACGCCAAAGGGGTCGTGACTCACAGGTTGAAAACCACTGTTCTAGAGGGTCACTCACTTTCCCAGTATATCCCTGCATATCTTGTCAGAAAAAGTCAATGTTTTAGTTTGTTTGGCTATTTTTTCTTTCTTTTTAAAATCCTTTTAGAAATTTCTTTTCACAAGGAATGTTTCCCTGGCTAGGATTGAGAAGAGAAATATATTCAGAACTTAATGTGCTGTTAAAAAAAGATATTAATAAAAATAAAATCAATTATTAGTGATGGTGCTTTCTCATTAAAAGTATATTTGGAATTCCATGTGAAAGATTTGTTTATGATATTCTGAAGGTGAAATTGACTCCTCTTGAGCAGTGATCTATCTCTGAGACCAATTTCAAAGGCAAAGTGAATCAGTTTAATGACTGTCACCCTACTTTTGAGGGAAATGGATGAAAACTTTAAAAAATGAGATATATGCCATGCAGAACCAGAAAGCAACTGTAAGCTACCCAGCTATAATAGTAATGGGAATTTGAAGATCTCTGCCCCTTACTAAGTCTAAGGGAATTTGAACACTTTACCTGCTTTGAAAATAAACTCTGCCCCCTAATAGGCTGAATGCAATTTCATGGAGCCTGTGGTGGGAGGAGCTTGCTGAAGGGTGGAGCAGAGCCCACAGGAAGCTGGGAGTCAAAGTCAGACTAGACAGGTGGAAGTATAGCACCCTTTACAGGGAGACAGATAGGTTTGGGAGTAAATATTGGCCTTATATTATGTTTGTGGGAAGGCTAAAGGATGCTGTGGCTCTCTGTGCTATGGTGGTTTATTAACTTTTTTGCTATTACTGTTTTGGGGATTTGGTTTTCTGGTGTCTGAATAAATAAATGTTTTGCTTCTGTTTTCTATATGAAGAGTCTGTTATATTTTGCTGTTCAGTACCATGCAGGTATATTAATAGTGATCATGAGAATTGTGGATATTGCATTGGTACTACACCAGCTTATTAATTTGGCATGATGTGAGCACTCACAAGGTAGTCTTTGACCTTAAAATGTCGTAAAAATAAGGCTTTCGTAATTTCCACCATGACTATTCAATAAATTTCCCTGAGGGCTATTTGCCATTTCTATCTTTCTGAGCTCAGATTTCTCTGTGTTAAGGAGGTGAACTTGGGTTCTTGTAGGTTATGGGGTCAAGAGTGAGCAGAGTAAGTTCTTATAAAGCCAACAAGTCTTCATATATATACATACACACATACACACACATACATACATGTGTGCATGTATATACATATATACATGTGTGTATACATACATATACATACATATGTATGTGTATGTATATATATCAGGCTATGTGTCTGTCATCATGGAAAAAAGACTTCTTCCATGAGGTAAGTACCAGGACCCTTTCTGTCCTAATCTCTCAGTAATGTTGTTGTTGTTGTTGAGTCATTTTTTAGTCATGTCTGACTTTTCATGATCCCATTTGGGACTTTCTTGGCAAAGATACTGCAGTGGTTTGCCATTTCCTTCTCCAATTGATTTTAAAAATGAGGAAACTGAAGCAAACAGGGTTAAGTGACTTGCTTAGTGTCACATAGCTAGTAAGTTTCTGAGGTTAAATTTGAACTCAGGTCTTCCTGACTCCAGACCCAGGGCTCTATTCACTATGACACCTAATGCCCTTCAGTAATTTTACAGACCAGTAAATGCTAGTTTCTTTTCTTTTTTTTTTCTTTCTTTTTCTTTTTTTGCTAATTGCAGATTGTGATTAAATTTGTATAGGCCTAGAACTCTCAATGAAAAAATGCCCTCTACCAATACAGATCTGCACCTGCTGTGCAATTTGTAGTCTTAGAGAGTTGCCTGGGTCCTGAATGTTTAGTAACTTGCCCAAGGTAACAGAGCTAGTATGTGTCAGAAGAAGGACTTGAACCTGGGTCTTCCTGACTCTGAGACCAGATCTCTATCTACTATAACACTATCATTAATTAACTTTCACAAGGGCTCTTTAAACTTGAGAATAAATAGAAGTGCTGCTGAGGAATACAGATGTTTACCCTTAGACTGGATAATTAATTACTCTTAGATGTTGACCCATTAAAATCAGTAGTATGTTAGTTCATCATTGATTCCATTCAACGTCGTGATGAAAAAACAATGACCAGGAGCCTACTAGGCAGCAAAGGGTCAAGATGAAGTTACTGGGCTATGATTGTAATGTTTGTGTGCATCTGTACAGACTATAGTTTTCAAAGTACTTTGCATTAATTATCTCATTTGCAATACAAAACAATCCTGTAAGGTACATAGAGCAGATCCAGCCTCCTAAAAGAATCTCATGGTCTAATAGTTAGAAAGAACCTTCAAGGACCTCTAGTTCATACCTGACCAAGAATCCTCTCTCCCACATCCCTCATAAATGTTTATGCTGAGGCAGCCCATTTCTCTATGGGAAAGCTCTAGCTGTTGGGAAGTTTTTCATTAGGACCCAGCTAACTTTGTCTTTCAGCAACTTCCCCTTCCCCTTGGACCTTCTGAGTCCATGCCAAACAAATCTTAATCCTTTCCTGCATAATAGTGTCCCAAATGCTTGAAGATAGCTTTTATGTTATTTTGTCCCCAATCCCAAGACAACATCCTTTCTATCTTCTTCTAGCATAGTTTCCAGTCATGTCACCTGTCTGTGCCCTTTCCTCAAAGATGTCTTCAAGCTTACCTAAGTCTTCCCTAAATCTGGTACTAACAACTAAGGGCAGAACTCTAGATGCGACCTGACTAGGAGCCATTTTTGGCTGCTCTGTCATATTATGGACACAAATTGAGTTGGTAATCCCTAAAAGAACATCTTTTTTCATGTGAATTGTTGCCATCCATCCTCATTGAACAAAATTAATAATTTTATATTTATCCCTAATCGATTTCAACTTACTAAATTTAGCCCAACCATTTGGTCTTTTGAGATCTTTTCAGATCCTAAGACTTTCATTTGACATGTTAACACTCCTTCCCAACTTTGCATCATCTGAAAATCTTATCAGACAGCTCTTTTGTCTTTATTCAAACCATTCATATAAATAGTGAATAGCACAGAGCAAAGAAGATCCCTGAAGCACTCCAATGAAAAGTTTACTTCCCAGTTAATATCCGCCCCTTAATAACTATTCCGTGAGTCAGGTCACACAGATTCCAAATCCATCCAGCTGTACTATCAAGTAGCCCATATATTTTCATTCTGTCTACAAGAATTATATGAGAAACTATCAAAGTTTTCATGCAGTCTTCCCTCATCTTCCTAACTGGACTTCTCTTGACTTGTTATTTTGCTTTTCAACACAGCTTTGAACATTCCCCCTTTTAGTCTGTAAGTTACTTGAGGGCAGAGATTCTGCCCTTTTTTCCTTTATGTCTTCAATGACCATAGAGGCAACTAGTTGGTTGGTTTGGTTGGTTGGTTGTTGTCCTTTATTCTCAAAGAAGACCAAAATGACATCACTGTTTTGGAGTCAAGTTACAGTGTATCCAACTGTGGCTGATCAGACCAAGACAAGCTCAGAATGCTCTACCGCGGGTCATGCAAAAATAGTCTATGTGAACATTTGGGGTGGATTCTCTAAATTTGTATATCTTGTATTTCTTTTGAGCTACTTCACATCTGCTTTGCTTATAGAGCACAGAGCCTTCCTTGATGTAGGTACACCGTGTTGGGTAGATCTTTGCCAGTATCTCCCATGTCACCCAATCAATTCCAAAGCTCTTGAGAGAGACCTTGAGAGTGTCCTTGTATCACTTCTTCTGACCACCATGTAAATGCTTGCCTGTGTGAGTTCTCCATAAAATAGTCTTTTTGACAAGCATACAATTTGCATTCCAACAATGTGGCAATCCCATCAAAGTTTCACTCTCTGCAATAGAGTTTGAATGCTGGGCAGTTTAGTTCAAGAAGGAATCTTAGTGTCTGGTACCCTGTCCTGTGAGGTGATCTTCATAAACTTCCTAAGACAATGCAAATGGAAGCATCTGCTGGCATGGCACTGGTACACTGTCCGGATTTCACATGCATACAACAATCAGGTCAGCACAACAGCTCTGTAGACCTTCAGTTTGGTAATCAGCATCATACCTTTTTTCTCCTACACTTTCCTTTGGAGCTTCTCAAACACTGAGCAAGCTATGCCAATTTGAGAGTCAACTTCATTATCAATGTGTACATCCCTGGAAAGTATACTGCCAAGGTAAGTGAAGTTATCCACAGTATTCAAAACTTCTCCATTTGGTGTAACTGATAGTGTGGTGCTGGTTGGTGGAGTACCTGTTTTTTTGGTGTTAATTATTATACCAAAATTAGCACAAGCAGCAAAGAATTGATACATATTTTGTTGCATCTCAGCTTCAGAGGCTGCATTGAGTGAACAATCATCTGCAAACAAAAAATCACACACCAAGTCTCCTTCCACCTTTGTCTTGGCTTATAGCCCTTTCGAATTAAATAATTTACCATCAGTGTGGTAGCTGACCTTGATGCTATGTTCATCATTATAGAAAATGTCTGACAACATTGCTTTAAACACTGTGCTAAAAAGAATAGGAACAAGCATGCAAACTTGCTTCACTCCAATGGTGACTGGGAAAGTGCAAGAGCATTTTCCATTGTCTAGAACCCAGATCAGCATGCTGTCATGAAATTAATGTACAATACTGATGAACTTCTCTAGGCAACCAAATTTTGACATAATTTTTCATAAGCCTTCACAGCTGACAGTCTTGAAGGCCTTGGTCAAATTGATGAATGTTGTGTACAGACTTCTGGCATTTCTCCTGGAGTTGTCAGGCAACAAACACCATATCAACCATTTCTCAGTCCTTTATGAAACTACACCGACTTCCAGGTAGATGAGCATCTTCCAGGTGAAGGATCAACCTAATAAGAATTTGGCAAAAGTCTCTTTTAGCAATGACTAAGAGAAAGACCCCACCCTGTGAATGTCACAGGACAATCTATTTCCTTTACCTTTATAGAAATGAATATTAGAAGTTTCCTTAAACTCCCTGGGAATAATCTCCTCTTGCCACATAATCCAGAAAACTTCAGTCAGCTTTTGTATGAGCAATGGACCCCCTACCTTGTAAATCTCAGCTGGAATAGAATTAGCACCAGATGTTTTGCCACAGGAAAGGAGCCTAATGTCTTTCAAAACCTCTTCTTCAGTTGGAAATTTGGCTACAGAGGGATACTTCAACATAAGGTAAATGGTCAATGGCTTCAGCATTGATAGAAGATGGTTTGTTGAGAATACTATGGAAGTGTTCAGCCCATCTTTCCAGGACCATATCCTTATCACTAATCAATGTAGCTCCAGTAGTACTGAGTTGTAGAGATGTAGTATAGGTCTTTAGCCTATAAATAGCCTTCAGGGCATCATAAAAGTGCTTTAGATTGTTACTATCAGTGTAAAACTGAATTTTATCTGCCTTCTTACTGAACCAAGAATCCTACATCTCTCTAAACTTCACTTGTACTTTACTTTTGATGGACTTAAATGCTGCTTTCTTAGAGATAGATGAACTATTTTCCTGATAAACCCTGGGGAGTTCTTATTTTTCATTTAGCTGATTCTGAATTTCCTTATAATTTTCATCAACCAGTCTTGATGTTTGAAAGTTGAAAGTTTGACCCAGATGACTAAATCTCTAAAAGCTGCTTACTCCTTTTCTGCTCTACTGTTGTCGACTGTGTGTTGGTTCACCTCCAAGTTAGTAAAGAACTGTTGCAGCTCAGATAAGTGCTCTCATCTGTTGACATTTAGTCTTCTGGTAGTCATCTTGCCTGGAAGCCATTGCTTTTGTTGAATACAAATATTTATCTTAGAGAGGATAAGTCTGTGATCAGTCCAGCACTCTGTATCACTGTCACATCCTGTCTGTCCCCTCTCTTTACAATGACATAGTCTATTAAATGTCAATGTTTGCTACAAGGGTGCATCCACAGTTTTATTGCATTTAGGTAAATGGAAAACAATTTTGGTGATGAAAAGGTCATGAGATGCACATGTCTTCAATAGTAAGTGACCATTGCTGTTGTTGTTTTCAACTACATTCCTCCCAAGGATTCCTTGCCATATCTGGTAGTCTTTGCCTTCTCTAGCATTAAAGTCACCCAGAATTATAAGCTTGTCCTTTTTTGGCACATTGATGATGTAGAGTCATAAAGCTAGTAGTCAGTCAGAGTCTGTAAACATTTATTAAGTACCTAATATATACTAGGCACTGTGCTAAATGCTGAGTATACAAAGAAAGACGAGACAGTCTCTGCCCTTAGGGAGTTCACAGTCTAATGGGAGAAGACAACACATGAAAAGAAGTCCTGCAGACAGATTGGGAAATGATCTGACCTCATTAGGGTTCATCATGGTGGGAGTATTAGCACAGATGATGGTGACATCATGTTTTCTTGCAAGTGGCAATTGTATTTTCATGAGCCTGTCATTCACTCCTTTTGGTAGGCATATAAGCTTGTTATTAGATTAATTTGGTTTGCAAAACCTTCACCAGCTTCATAGTATTCCCTTTCACTGTGGCCACAATAGAAAAACATGTGTCTACCTCCAACTCAATTAGCTGGTATTCATTTTCCAGTCTTATTTTACTTACCTGGTAAGTTCTCTTGCAACAAGAGGTGCTCTTCTTTGATGTCTACTGAATTTCATGTTACCCATAAGTGTGCATACATTCCATGTATAGATAATGAGTGGAGTCATCTTTGCAGAAGTTTTTGTACATTTTTTTTTATGTTTCAACCACAGAGTGAGATCCCTACCTGCTGTGGTAAATGATCCAGGGTTGAGTAAAGCAGACAATTTTTAGCACACATTTTCTAGCCCCTTCCTCACACCAAGAGGTGAGCAATGCTGTCCTTAGCAATGCAGACACCCAGGAAGCTGCCAAATCCCACTGCTGCTTCCAATAAGAAAACAACCCTATGGTCTTGCCACCCATATGCAGGGTTGTGATTATAGCTCCCAGTGTATCTGCACCTGCTGCTTCTTCACTTGCCTGTTGCCAGAGGATTTTGAGATGGTTTAATGGAAAAATGGTTTGGGTGATATCTTTTGATTCATGTATAAATTGGAATTAAGTGAGGCAGAGTTGCACAAAGTCGTCGGCCTCACTCTTTCTTGTAGAGTTGTCACAGTCCGGTGGCAGGACAGTCAAGATGACTGATGTGGCTCAGTATGCAGTAAATGACCTTGGTGTCTTAGATGTCTAACCAAGCCATAAGTGTTCCACAGCTCCTGCTTCAGCTGCCTTCATGGCCATTGGAATAGATTGTTCTCATCTGCCCATCCACCAGGGGAAGTCTTCACATGCTTGGGGTAGAAAGCCCCAAACTCACTGAAGGGTTTGAGAGCCCTTGATGGAGCTAATAAAGCTAACAGAAACAGCTCACAAAATAGATAGCATCATGCCCAAAGGGCTATAAAAAGTGTGTACCCTTTGACCCAGCAATACCACTTCTAGTGTTGTATCCCAAAGAGATCAGAGAAGTGGGAAGAGGCCCCATATGTACAAAAATGTTCATAACAGCTCTTTTTGTGGTGCCAAAGAATTAGAAATCAAGGGGATGCCTGTCAATTGGGGAATGGCTAAGCAAGTTGTGGTATATGATTGGAATGGAATACTATTGTGCTATAAGAAATGAGAAGCAGACAGACTTCATAATAACCTGGAGAGACTTATATAAACTGATGCTGAGTGAGGAGAGCAGAACCAGGAGAACTTTGTACACAGTTATAGACACATCATATCTGTGATGACTAACTTTGATAGACTGGGCTTCTTCCAGCAATGCAAGGTTATAAGACAACTACAAATGACTCACGATGGAAAGGGATATCCACATCCAGAGAAAGAATTAGAGAGTCTGAATGGAAATTGAAGCAAACTACTTGCTCTCTCTCTCTCTCTCTTGTGTTTTTGTTTTGTTCCTTCTTTCTCGTTGTTCACTCTGTTGGTTATAATCCTTCTTTACAACATTACTAATGTTTAATGTGAAGGTATTTATAGAACCTATATGCATGCTGCCATGTAGGGGAGAGAGGGGAAGAGAGGGAGGGGGAGACAATTTGAAACTCAAGGGATTATGGAACTGAATGTTGCAAACTAAAAGTAAATGAATAAATTAAAACTAAAAAAAATGTGTATTGGGTTTGGTATTGGGAAGACCTAGGTTCAAATCACTCCTCAGACAAACACTAGCAGTGTGTTACCTCCAGCAAGTGACATGGTATTTATGTGCCTGTAATGAGAATGGGAATTTGAAGATCTTCCCTGCCCCTTAATAGACCTAGAGGGCAGTTTGAAGAACTCCCCTGCTTTGAAAGTAAACTCTGCTCCCTAATAGGCTGAATGTAGTCACGTGGAGCCTGTGGTGGAAGGAGTTTGCTGAAGGGAAGCAGAGCCCACCTGAAGCTGGTCAGAGCTAGTCAGATGGTAAGGGAAAAAGGACACTCAGTCAAGGAGCTAGAGAGGTTTGTGAGTAAATGTTGTTATTGTATTGATTTGTCAGAAGGCTGACGGATGCTGTGGCTCTCAGTATTATTATGGCTTCTGAATATCTTTGGTACTATGATGGAATTGGCTTACTGGTTTGGGGATTTGGTTTTCTGGTGTCTAAATAAATGCTTCAGTCCTGTCCTCAACCTGGAGAATCTGGTATATTTTGCAACTCAAGGTCATGCAATACTTATAGTCACAGTCTTTATTATGATTGTGGGCTCTGTAAAAATTGCATTGGCACTACAGCACCTTAAGAACTCCCTAGCACTTACCAACTATTTGTTATTCTAAGGGTCCTCCTAGCCTCATTGATGACTCCACTCTGCTTTCCACTCCCCATATATGTACTGTCTTTACCCACAGAAATGCAAGCCCCTTGAAGTAAAGATGGTTTTTGAGGTAGCTAAATGGCATAATGCATAGGGTGCTGAACTTTGAGTCTGGAAGACCTGAGTTTGATTCTTATTTCATATACTTAGATAATTTCTCACTTGACTGCATGATCTCATCATCGTATAAAATGAAATCAGCTCTGAAACCCATATCTCCTCAGTATCCCCTGCACCTAGGGCCCCTCGCTCCCTCTGACTGGAGGTGGTAGAAGGTGGACATTAAAGAACTTTCTCCCAGATACTCTATCATTGAAGGAGGATGCCCAGGACATTCACCTCATTATTTCACACCTAGCTGTTTTCCTGGGATTCAAGATCTCCAGAAACTCATCATCCTAAAACATTAAATCAACCCTCTACTCATACCTCCTCTGATCATTTCCCAATCTGGCTGCAGATTTTTATCATGCATAGAATATCCCCCCCCCCTTTCTTCAGCTTCTTTCCATGTGTTGTCTTCCCCTATTAGATTATAAGCTCCTGGGGGTGGAGCCACAATGCTGGACTAGAAGCACAAACTTGGCATGGGCTCCAGCTCCAACCACTTCCAATGCCTGTAAAAAAAAATGACTCTAAACAAATTTTAAAGCTATAGAACCCACAAAAGTGACAGAGAGAAACAAATCTCCTGCTGAATACAGCCCAGCAGGCCAAGAGGAAAGGTCTATTGCAGCAAGCTGGGAGCCAAGCCAGTCCTACAGGAGCTGCGTGGTTCTAGCTCCATGGTGGCCCTGACCAGCAGTGGCTAGGGCAGACTTCACGAGAGTGAATCACCAGCAGCTGTGGCAGTTTTGAGACTTCTCAACCCCTAAATGCCAAAGACAAAGTAAAAGGTCAGGTACTCTCTTGGAACAAGGGGGAACGTCCAGCCCCTATCCCAGGGCAAGAAGTGATAGAGGTGCAGCAGCTGCTGCCATGTGGCTGCCTCAGGAGCTCCTGGCCTGGAGATTGTAGGGAGACCAAGTGACCATTCAGAGGGTAATTGCTCTTGCTTTCTCCTGCTTGGATCTGGATCATGGTCTTGGGTGGTGGTCCTGGGCTGTGTGGCCAGTGAGCCAGAACTTGTGGAGGCTATAGAGAGGGTGCCCTCCTAATAGCTGCAGCAGCTGTGAAAACCCCAGAGATTTGGGACAAAGCTCTCTCCACTCGGAGCAGAGTTCTACCATGGAAAAGAGATCAAAAGCCAAGTAATTGGCTGGCAATATAAGCGAGCAGAGGAAGCACAAACAGACCATAGAATCCTTTTGGGGGAACAAAAAGGATCAAGGCACGGAGCAGGAGGTAGACAGCAAAGTCAGAACTCATGCATCAAAAGCCTCCAAGAAAAATATGAATTGGTTACAGGCCATGGAAAAGCTCAAGAAGGATTTTTAAGATAAAGTAAAAGAAGTGGAGGAAAAATTGGGAAGAGAAATGAAAATGATGCAAGAAAATCATGAAAAGTGAGTCAACAGCCTGCTAAAGGAAACCCAAAAATACAATGAAGAAAGTAATACCTTAAAAAATAGACTAACTCAAACGGCAAAAGAGGCTCAAAAAGCCAGTGAGAAGACAAATGCCTTAAAAAGCCAAATTTGCCAGATGGAAAAAGAATTTCAAAAACTCCCTGAAGAGAATAACTTCAAAATTAGATTGGAGCAACTGGAAGCTAATGACTTCATGAGAAATCGAGATACTTTAAAACAGATCCAAACAAATGAAAAAAAAGAAAGCAATGTGAAATATTTCATTGGAAAAACTGCTGACCTGGAAAATAGATCCAGGAGAGATCATTTAAAAATTATTGGACTACCTGAAAGCCATGATCAAAAACAGAGCCTGGATACCATCTTTCAAGAAATTATCAAGCAAAATTGCCCTGATATTCTAGAAGCAGGGGGCACAATAGAAATTTAAAGAATTCATCTATCACCTCTTGAAAAAGATCCCCAAAAGAAAACTCCTAGGAATATTACAGCCAAATTCCAGAGTTACCAGGTCAAAGAAAAAATACTGCAAGTGGTCAGGAAGAAACAATTTGGGTATTGTAGAGGCACAATCAGGATAACACAAGACCTAGCAGCTTCTACATTAAGGGAACAAAGGGCTTGTAATATAGTATTCTGGAGGTCAAAGGAGCTAGGACTAAAATCAAGAATCACATACCCACCAAAGCTGAGTATAATGTTGCTGGGGAAAACATAGTCATTCAATGAAATAGAGGATATTCAAGCATTCTTGATGAAAAAACCAGCGCCAAACAGAAAATTTGACTTTCAAATACAAGAAGCAAGAGAAGCACGAGAAGGTAAACAGGAAAAAAGAAATCATAAGGAACTCATCAAAGTTGAACTATTTACATTCCTATGTGGAAAAGCAATAATTGTAACTCATAAGACTTTTCTCAGTATGAGGATAGTTGAAGAAAAAAATACATATGTGTGTGTATGTATGTATGTGTATACATATATATGTATGTATTGCAGGGTGTATGTCTATATAAATATATATGGGAGTGTGGGCATATATATATGTCCATGTATACAGAGACAGAGGGCATGGGATGAGTTGAATATGAAGGGATGATATCTAAAAAATAAAATCAAGAGGTGAGAGAGGAATTTATTGGGAGAAGGAGAAAGGGAGAGATAGAATAGGGTAAATTATCTCATATAAAAGAAGCAAGAGAAAACTGTTACAATGGAGGGGAAGAGCAGGAAGGTAAAAGGGAATGGGTCAAACTTATTTTTACTGATTTGCCTTAAAGAAGCAATAATATACACACTCAGTTGGGTATCTTACCCTAACAGGAAAACAGGTGGGTATGGGATAAGAGGGGGGATGACAGAAGGAAGGGCAGACTTGGGGAGACGGTAGTTAAAAGTAAACATTTTTTTAAAGGACAGGGTCAAAGAAGAAAACAGAATAAAGTGGTGGGTGGGATAGGATGCAGGGAAATATAGTTAGTCTTTCACAATATAACAATTATGGAAATGATTTGGGTAACTACACATGTACAACCTATATTGAATTGCTTATCTTCCCAGTGGGGGCAGGAGAGAAGGGAAGAAGAGAAAAAACCTAGAACTCAAAGTTTTAGAAACAATTCTTTTCTTTGCAAAACATGAAGCACTCTATAAATGCTAACTCTTACCTCCATTATTAATATTGCTTATATTTTTATCTTCAGTGCTTCCCACAGTGCCTGGCACACATTAAGTGTTTAATAAATGTTATTACTGTATCTACCAAGTTATAAATGAATTGAAATTTTTGCTGGTGCAGGGTGTTATCACACCAATAGATCCCCATGTGGATAAAGTCATAAATCTTTCATGTATTGCCTACCTTGATTCCCTAGGAAAACTCCCTGTACATAATAAATATTCTACTTCTTAAATGGGTCATCTATGTCTAGGACAAGAAGGCCTCTAAGATCCCTTCCAACTCTTAGAATCCATGATTCTAGATTTCATCAGTGGGGGCTCTGCCTCCAATGGCAATAAGGAACAATTTCACGTGACAATCATTTTATATTATAATGCTCATAATGATAAACATTAGCCAAAAAATACCACCTTGAAGATAATTGCTACTGGTGCAGTATAGCAATGTCTGTGGAAGAGAATGAAAAGGTTGAGAAATTTCCTGAATAACTCAATAAGACCCTCCAAGGGTCTCCTTAATACATGATAACTTTGATACAAAAAGTAGGATTAGTATAGACAGTGAAAAATATGTTGGCAAATATGGTTCAGGGGTAAGAAACAAAAGATGATAACAGTTTTCAGACCATAAAGAAACCTCAAACCTATATATCACACATAAGTATATTCTTTCTGTTTTTTTTTGAAGAGGGAAAGGAGGCAATTGGGGTTAAGTGACTTACCCAAGGTCAAACAGCTAGTAACTGTTAAGTGTCTGAGGTCAAATTTGAACTCAGGGTCTCCTGACTCTGGGGCTAGTGCTCTATTTATTGTGCCACCGAACTGCCCCACACATATTTATTTTCAAGAAAAGAGTTGGAAGATGCTAAAGATTATAGACACCCAACAAAACCATAAAAAGATGAAATCCGTTGTTTTCCAAAAGAAAAAAATGGCTAGTTGCCTATGTGGTGATCATTTCTGAATCAACTATCTGTAGTGTCAGATCACCAACTTAGAGGACTAAAGATCAGAATCAGTATCAAGTTGGAAGAAAAAATAAAATAAGATATAGTATAAAATTTAAAATTCCAATCTTTTCTATTTAAATAAGCTTTTTTTTTTTTGCATTTTGGAGGGTGGTTGGGGTTAAGTGACTTGCCCAAGGTCACACGGCTAGTTTTTTGTGTTAAGTGTCTGCAGCCGGATTTGAACTCAGGTACTTCTGACTCCAGGGCCAGTGCTCTATTCACTGCGCCACCTAGCCGCCCCTTAAATAAGCTATTGGTGGCAAAAAAGGGGGGGGGAGAAATTGATAAAAGAACAGACATCTATATAGACTAACACTATTTCCTAAGGTAATTTCATTAACCTAAATTGATTGCCCCAATAAGGAGATTAAAAGAACCTAGAAATTACTTCCACCAACAAACATCTCCTTGTGTGCATATGAGTGTGTGTGCATGTGTGTGTGTATGTGTGTGTGTATGAGAGAGAGAGACAGAGAGAGAAAGCGATCTCCTTGTTAAGTACAGAGATATGGTAGACAAGGATGATGATTTTGAACATAAATGCTAAAAATTTTCTTGATATGTGATAAAATACTATTTAGGGCAAAAATAAAAACAAATTTTAAAAAGCACTTGATTTCATTAAGCAAAGCATTAACTTAAAGTTTCTTCTACAACAAGAATCTTCCATGCATATGTTAAAATTACTAAAGACTATTTGAAAAATGCAACTGATTAGGAGGATGTCCGTAGCAGAGTGTGTAGAGTCTCCAGATCCTCCTATTTGTGGATGACGGCATTGAATAAATTACATACAGCACCAGCACATTAGTTTTTCAGTTGTGTCTGACTCTTCATGACCCCATTTGGTGTTTTCTTGGCAAAGATACTGGAGCGGTTTGCCATTTCCTTCTCCAGCTAATTTTACAGATGAGGAAAATGAGGCAAATAGCATTAAGTAACTTGCCCAGGGTCACACAGCTAGTACTCTGAAGCCAGATTTTAACTCAGGAAGATGATTCTTCCGAACTTTAGACCTACCACTCTATCCACTATGCCAGCTAGCTGAACCTTAGAGAGTCACCTAACCAATGTTTGTTAATCTGTGGGACCTTGAGTGGAAAAAGTTTTAAGAAATCCTGACTTACACAACAAAATCCACAATCACTTACAAGAGTTTGGCCTAACTCTCTACACAGGAGTAACCAAATGGATGAAGAATGCTCATACTATGATATGCAGTTGGATGGAAAACTCTAGACAATTACATATATCTTGTACAGATGCTGTACATAGATGATGAGCTGGGTCCAGGACAGGAGGAAGAGAATAGAACAGAAGATGGTATTTGGGAAATTATGCAGTAATTTTAGTGATTTTTTAAAAATGATTCCCTGAAACAAAGATTCATTCTTTTTTATGTCAACAATCTCCTAGTGATGCTGTAAAAAGTTGTAAGTCATGGAATGCCATAGTTTCTAAAGCATCAAAGTTGAGGATTCCTCAAAGGGCAATGAGGAGTCTACCACAGGAACTCACCCAGGAGAATTTCCCAGGAGATGTGGTCTAAAAGGTATCATCAGAGACACGGAAAAAAGAGAAGGGCCAGTCATGTAGGAAGATCAAGGGAAAATGGGTGAGTAGCCTACGTGCCCCATCAGAAGCCTCTCCATCTCAAGAAATCTAGAGGAAAGTCTCCAAACTATTAGTTACATACACAGAGGAGGATTTAAAGGAATATGTAGATAAGATTAGAATTATATGAGAAATCACACATGGGCTATGTTCTCTCCCACTGGAAAGAGAACCTACATTAGTGAGACTAATAGATTAATTAGATCTATTAATTAGAAGCATTAATAGATCCATTAATGCTTCAAAGAATTTGGTGGATTTTTATTTACTGCTTGATGATCCTTTGATCTCTGAGGTCCCTTATAACTCTGAGATTCTAGAATCCTGTCTTTTAAACCTCTTCTCCAGCAAAAGCCGTAATTAATCAGCCGCTGAACCCTGCTTTATAAGCACCATAGAGTGTTCTATTGTAAGTTTTTGTGAAACTGAATTGGCTCTCTAATGGAGGGAAGGAATTTCTCTTACTGGGTTGGGGAAATTTTTTTATTACAGTGATATGAATCTGTATCTTGTCCTCATATATGTCTAAATTTCATAAGAGCAGGAAATTAATCAAATCTAAATTCTGCGTCATATCTAAATTTTTATCTGTACTTACCTAGAGCAGCTAAGTAGTTCAATGACTAGAGCTCCAGGCCTGGAATCATGAAAACTTCAGTTCAAATCTGGCCTCTGAGACTTGCTGTGTGAACCTGAGCAAGTCACTTAACTACTGTTTGTCTTAGTTTCCTCATCTGTAAAATGGGGATAATAATAGCACCCACTTCCCTGTGAGAATCAAAAGAAATAATAATTGTGAAGCACTTACCACAGTAAGTGATATATATATATATGCTATATATATATATATATATGTATGTATGTATGTATACACACTCGTATATTTTTATTATTCCTATCAGTCAATAATGTAGGTGCTCTTCACATGTGGGTGGGGAACATGAGAGGGAGGAATGAAGGAGAGATTGGACTAGTATAGCAGACTCCCAGTGAGGAAATTCATCTTCCCAATGAAGACTGAAAACAGTTGTGATATGTGTAGTCACCAAGAATCTTATGTGGGCGCTAAGAGGTTAGGTGATGTGAGAAACAAATATTCCTCTCTTATATTTAATAACTAATTATTGAATCAAGACCAAGGTTTTTCTCCTTTTCTCTTTGCTCATCCAAAAATCAACCAGTGTGGGAAATCTCTCAGAGATTTGTCCAGGCCAAGATCTAATCAGAGAGCAAGGGGCTAATAATAGGTATATTCCTGCTCATTGTGTTTGCTCAGACAGATGGAGGAAGGTTTGATTTTCACTTTATCAAGACAGGTGATATGGAAATTGATGTTTCTTTAACCAAGATTCAAATGACCCAAGTCAAGAACCTTGAGACCTTCATTTTAATATATAACCCATATCTCCCATTGTGTTAATCAATAGGAGTTGATTAGCATCCCTCAGGAACACCTGCTTTTGGAAGAACATATAAACTATGACCCTGCCACCATTAAGGGTCTTTGGTCTAAGACAGCCAATCAAATGACCATTCTTTTATTAATAACTTGCTGTATTTATTAATAAAATTATTAAATTATCCAGAAACTATGCCTCTTGAAACTTTTTAATCATCACAGTGACTTGCCCAGGGACATACAACCATTATGTATCTGAGGCTGGTCTTGAACCCAATCTAGTCATCCTAAAGCCAAGGCCCACTCTCCCTCCACTACATGATGTTGCTTTTCACTGCAGAGTACAGATGGGTTTTTTTGAAGTGAGGAATGAATAGGGATGGCACACACAATGATAGGGATGAGAATAGATATGAAATAGGGATGGAGATTGAAGGAATACATAGAACCGAGAGGTTATAGACCTTACGTATAATCACTTAGGCAATTAGATGGTACAGTGGATAGAATGCTGCATCTGGAAACAGGAGAACCTGAATTCAAATACAGCCTCAGACACTTCATAGCTGTGTGACCCTGGGCAAGTCACTCAATCCTGTTTATTTCAGTTTCCTCATCTATAAAATGAGCTAGAGAAGAAAATGGCGAACTACTCCAGTATCTTTGCCAAGAAAAGCCCAAATGGGATCACTAAGAGCCGTACACAACGGAGCAACAAGATGATTACTTTGCTGGTTAGGGTAGAAAAGAAACTAGAAATCAGTTCTCTTCACCAGTATCCAAGGTTTTTGTGGTTTTGCTTTTTTTTTTTTAAATGGGGACCGCTTTTTATTAGGGATTCTCTAAAAAAGACACATCTGGTTCTGTATTCTCCCAGTAACATTTGGGGATTTCACCAGTTAATCTCCTGCAGCTACAACAGACCTTGTGAAGGAAGCCTGCCTCTACCTCATAAATAAAAAGCCCATCTGATTGATGGTATAATTTCTCATCTTTGAATTACATATGATTTAAAGAATTCTCAACTTGTTTCCTCGTGAATTCTCTGCTTGTAGACATGGACAGTGGGGGTACAGGGGCGGGTGACATTCATCAAACAGCTTTTCAAGTCCCTTGGAATAGAGCCCAGGTTCTGATGGTTAAAATGAAAGGAACAGATGCCTTTCCAGCCTAAGCCAGATCTTTCTCTCTTTGCTTGTCCAGAAAAGGCCCTGAGATCCATTGTTTTGTGAAATCCTATCTAATTTGAAATCATTGAATAGCAGAGTTGTAAAGAAATTGAGAGGATCATCAAAGTTCAACATCCTCATTTTAGAGATGGAAAAATAGAGGTCCGGAGAAGGAGAAATGACGTATCAGGGCACATAGCTAAAAGAGTGACAAAGTCAGATTAGAATCCAGGTCTCCTAATTCTCTATCCAGTGGTTCCCTTATCAGAGTCCCACCTTAGTCCCTCTTTAGCAGGTCAATTCAACAAAAATCCTAAAGGGAACCAATTTTGTGCAAGCACTTTTGTCAGAGCTCAGAATACAAAGATAAAAAAAACCAATAAAATCCTCATTCTCAAAGAATCTAATCTCCTATTTAGATCTTTTAAGAATGCAAAGAAAAACCTTTGGAATTAGAAATGCTACTATGATCATCTTCCTCAAATACTCATCTAAGAACCTTCAATGGCTCCCAAGTGCCCAGGAAAACCAAACTCTTCTGCACAGAATTTAACTTAGTTAATTATCTTTTTTCCTTGTTTTCCTCAGGACCAGCTTTACAAGCTCCTCTCCAGTTACTCATCCACCACGCCTTCTGCTGCAGGCAAGCCAGTCTCTATGCCAATGCCCCACACTCCACTTCCTGCCCAATGCTCCCTCTGCTAGGGCTGATCCATTCCCCTTGCCAGGAATGCCTTCCATTTGATCTTCACCAATCCACCTTCATCAGACCTAGACCCCAATTCTACTTCTCTAAGAATCTTTTCTTGACTCTGGCCTACTTTTTCTGCTTTCTGTACCCAGACATTCCAACTCCCATCTGTGCACCTTTACAAACACTGTGTCTGCCTAGAATGCATCTCCCTCCCTACCTCTGGCTCTTGGAACTCCCTAGTTTCCTTCAAGGCTCAGCTTGCTGCCGGCACATCTCTCCTCAAAATAACTTCGTATTTACCTTGTAGTTTGGAGTGAGTCAATTCAATTCAATTTAGCAAATGATTATCAAATACTTACCATATGCCAGAAACTGTACAATGTGCTAGGGAAACAAAGGTAATAACAGAACAATCCTGGCCCTCCAAAAGTTTACAGTTTATGTGGCAAACGATATGTACATAGGCAGGTAGATTGCATATACAATATATGTGTGCATGAATACACCATGTATACGTAGACATATACATATATGCTTGTGTACACATATATAATACGGACCAATGAGCAAAAACAAAAAACAAAACAAAACACAAAAAAGCAAAAACAAAAAACAAAACAAAACAAAATGGGACGGCTAGGTGATGCAGTGAGTAGAGCATGGCCCTGGAGTCAGGAGGACCTGAGTTCAAATATGGCCTCAGACATTTGACACACTAACTAGCCATGTGACTTTGGGCAAGTCACTTAACCCCAATTGCCCTCCAAAAAGCAAAAACAAAAAACAAAACACAATATAGACCAGTGTATTTAGATATACTACATAGATGTGTGTGCATGTGCAATATACATGTGTATATATATATATATATATTAAACACTCTATGTATGTATACACACATATGTGCATATATATATACATATATATACACATTATACGCACAATCTGCTTATACATATTGCTTCCCACTTAAAATGTAAACTTCCAGAGGATAGGGATTGTTTTATATTTTACTTTCCTGTCCCTTGTAGTTTCTGGAATTAGATAGGCAGTTAACAATCACTAGTTGAATTGAATTGACTTCCCCCAGTCAGCTCTTATCAATCCATTTTGCCACATCTTCTCAGGCTTTCTGTTATGCCTTTTTTTTTTTTTACCACATGTGGTATTCAAATGAATAGAACAGGTTTGACTTGAGGAAGGCAAATGCTTTCACAGGAGCAGGGAGCAGTTTCATATGCACCACAAAATTCTTCAGATTTCACCCACAAATTAACGAGGCAACTTTACTCAAAGCATTCCCTATGTCACATGACACATTCCTCCTGGAGAAAAGTGACCTGCTATCTGCCTAGCCTTAACCCCACCCACAAGCTCTTCTTTCAAGCTCTCCAAGCCTAGAGGTTCTACAGGATGGGGTTGTCATGAAAAGACAAGGTATGGGATTGGATTTCCACATGGAAATCAGCTCTGGCCTCCTCCCGCCCCACCTATGTATGGGTGGATGCCAGCAGAAACCTGATGTTTTTCTGTATTAATCACAGGCAGAATCTGCAACTTGAGCCTCATGCACCCAAAATGAATGGAAAAGTGCAACCTGACCACAAAAGTATTATTTTATAAATAAGGCCCTTCAGTAGTGGTTAATTGGATACACATTTTGCAAGATTCGTGGAACATTAAAACTATCATATCCAAATTGACTGACTAAGCTCAAGTTACATTTCCCAAATCACCAGTGACCGTTCACTGTGCCCAGTAGACTCTTACTTGAACATTTTAGTTAGAGGGGACCTCCCCAGCCCCCAACTCCTAATCCAAAGGATGTTGCTTCTTTTTATTTTTCTTTCTTTCTTTCTTTTTTTGGTTTAATAGAGATTTATTTAGTGTATCTTTAATAGCCCCATAAATCACTCAACATGCCCAGCTCACATACAAACTCTGCCAGAAAAGATTTTCACTGAAGCAGATGGCTTGTTTGGGGAACCAGTCTGGCTTGCTGCTATTTCAATCAATAAGTATTTATTGAAAGTCTACCGTGTACATCCTCTGCACTGTAGGGGATTCCAAAATTTAAGATCTAGATTCTGCCTTCCACGGCTGTGGTTGAAGAGATGGGAGACACAGGGATGAGTAGGCAACTCAAAGTCAAGAGAAGACAAGAGAATATATCAAGAGGAAGTAGATAATTAATTGCTAAAGGACTGGCACATGGAAAGGCTAAGTGCAGACAAGTGAGTGACCTCTGGTAGCTAAAGGGCTCCAGAAAGAGTCCATGAGGAAATATTAGATTAGAGCTGTTCCTTCACAAGCATTTATTATGCCCTAACTGTGTTCAGGGAACAACTAGAAGCTAAGCAATAAAGGAAATGCATGGTTTAGAAGACACTCAGTTTTTATCCTCCTGGAACTAGGCTGAACCTTTAGTGGATAGGAACCTCCCTCATCCCTGGTCTCTAGCCTCAGAAATCTTCCTTCTTTTTTGTTTGTTTATTTGTTTAGTGGACCAGTATGGGCTGGAAATCTGAATAGAAATAGAGATAGAAGGAAAGTTAGGGGGAGGACTAATGGGCCTTTGTTTCTAGACACACCTAAGGAAGATTGCTCTCTTTCCCTCCCCAATCTACCCTCAGTCAATGGGAATGAAGTATCTGTCTTTAGTGAAAGGAGCCCCCCCCCCCCCTCTCTCTCTCTCTCTCACTCTCTCTCTCTCTCTCTCTCTCTCTCTCTCTCTCTCTCTCTCTCTCTCTCTCTCTCTCTCTCACACACACACACACACACACACACACACACATTCCCTATCCCCTAAAGTGACTGGGGACTGGCATACCAAGTGTTGAAATGCCAGCAAGTCAACAACTCAGAAAAGAAGCCCATGGACACACAACCATTTTTAAGGCCGAATGATATGCAATAGGATAAGGTGTGTGGGGACGGAGCACAGTTCACTACACTATTGAGGATGCGGCTCAAAGTGATGGATTATAGGACCTCATTTCCTTTGGTTGGAAAACAAAAAAGTTTGTATTCAGTAAAAGCCGGAGGCATGACGCAATCCGGCTCTCGAACACTCAGAGTGTAGCTGTTAATAGCTTCCTTCCCCAGGACACTGGTTTACCCACTCACTTAGTGACTTTGATGCATTAGTAAAAGAAAGTATCAGCCCCTCATAACTCTCAGAAATGATACAATACATCACTTGAAAGTAAGCTAGGATCAACACATTGTTAACTGTTTGATCTCTCAAGTCAGAATTAATGATAGGTATTTTGCACAAAAAAAAATGAATGTTAAAAGCCTATTTAAGTTAACTAAAGACATCCCTATAACATCAGGGTTGAATTGGAGGTGATTTCCTGCAGCACAGCTGTTGTAAGTTTGTTAGTCTGCGGGTGGCAGAAACCAGTAATCATAACCAGATTGCATGGGGGTGGGAAGGGGAGGGCGAGGAGGAGAGGATTGGAAGATTGGGGGGAGACATGGGGCAGGGACGGGTGGTGGTGAGGAAAGAGAATCATCTTTAAAACAAAAATCTAAGTCACTTGCTAGCAGAAGTGGGATGTGTACTCAGGGTTTGGAGTCAACTCTCTTACATCTTTGGAAAGAACTGATGCTCTTCTTGGCACATTCTGCCTGGAAGCTGGCAGTGTAATAGCTAACTGTTGGCTACTGGAGAAGCCAAAGGCAAAATGATTTAGAGTAACCTTTCCTCTTTCCTACCATTTCCATACCAACAGTGAGATGAGGAATGACGCATGACATGGAGTTCTATTTTCTTCACTGGGCCAGAGCCACCAGTTGGACTTTCAGACCAATGGACTGTCAGAACATTCTCTACTTCCATGAAGGTGTTGAAGTTGAAATCAGGCAAGGATTTAAGATGGAAAATAGGTTGGGAGGTTTAGAATGTACCAAATTTAAGAAGAAACATGTTAAATTGCCCTAGTGGTTCCCCAGAGAGTTACAATCCATGAAAATCAAACACACTTCTCAAATTGCTTCATTCCTCAGTTAATCTGACTGTGAGGAACACTCACTTGGAGGACCCTTTAATTTCTCTGATACATCAAATTTGCAATATCCGCCAGAGCAAATAACATGTTTTCTGGATGGAATTAGAGAACGCCAGAGAGGGCTTCAAAGCTGGGTCAGCTTTCTTGTGTTAGGGGTAATTTTCTAGTCCAGCATAAAGCCATGGAATTCATTTAGGGTCATCCAATTCAGTCAGCTCCAAAGATTGGTAGAAACAAGAACTAAAAGACCTTCAAGTCACCTGAAATAAACATTATGAAGCCATAGTCATTGAGGGCAGAACCATACCAGAATCCTTCAAATTTCATCTTAACCTCTACATTCTAGGAATTCATGAGATCATAGATTTAGAGCCAAAGGATGCATTAAGGACAGGGAGACCTGACCCTCTCATTTTATAAAAGAGCAAACTAAGGCCCAGAGAAGTTTAGTAATGTGTCCAAAGTCACACAGATAGCAAAATGGCAGAATTATGACCCAGCTCCTCTGGTGCCAAGTTCAGTGAACCATGTTGTTTCTGCCATTAGGCATGCTATTTATTATTATATTATATTATGTTATGTTATATTATATCATATAACATCACATCATATTATATTATACATCATACCATATCATATATCATATAATATTATATTAATTATATCACATCACATTATATATACGATAAGATATAATAAGATATTATATGATGCTTCAATCTTATGTTCTATTTGTAGGTCCTTCAACATAGCTATGCAATAAGAAAGACACTTGTGTAGATAAAACTCAGTCCTTACCCACTGGTGGAAGTGAATAAGTCACATCATGTTATCAAGAAATGTGCAAGAAAAGCAGCATAGACTGTATTATTATTAAAGAAGGTATGAGCCCAGGAAGGGAGGTGAGTAGGTCATACGGCAAAAGGAAAGCTGACTGGAGTATTCCATTAGTACTCATGCAATGGCAGGAGATCTAGAGGACAGTCTCCATGGCATTGGTTAGACATTGATTTCCCAAGAGGATTTATGGGAAGCTGTGGATGAAGCCACACAAGTTGAGTAGGCATGGATGAATTGTCATCTGTAGCATGGAAAGGGAACGTCTGTATCAATAAGCTAACAGAGCTGTCAAAGTATGGAACCGCAATGATGGAGTGTAAGAGGGTGGAATAGAATACAATACTATATTATATTGCATTTTATAATACTATATTCACATTTTATTCCTATTGTCATATTTTCACATACCTTATCTCATTTCTTCAGTGAAGGTTCTGATATGCTTTACGTGCCTTATCTGATGGACAGGATAACAGACCAAAAGCTCTTTCAAAAAAGGAAAGCCTCTGATGAGACTTTTCAAATAGGAAAGTCTAGGCTGGGTAATGTGTTAGCCGTCCAAGGATGAACCTAGTGAAGTTTGGAATGGCTTATCCCTAAAGGGTCAGCCATGAAAGGATGATTTGGGGCGGGGGGGGGGGCAGGGGAGAGGGCGGTTCAGCAACTCATGAAAACTGCTGACAAAGGCAAGGAGGTTCTATGTTCTATGTCAGTAGAGGGAGTGTCTATACTGTTGAAATAATAGATCTTTATGAGGTATTGAAGAAGTTGTTTGTCACAACAATCCTGTGAGGTACTGAATATAGGTAGTATTATCTCCATTTGACAGATGAGGAAACCCAGACACAGAGGGATTAAAGTAGTAGGTTATGGGTCTAGCTACTGGAGGAGCTGGCACTAGAAATCAGATTTAACTTCCAGGCCAAGGCTACTTTCCCCCACACCGTTTTGAGATATACACATCCTGGGGTGTGCTGGTAAATTTTTAATATCCTGCTTCTTCAGGAAAAAATATATCATACATACTGCTTTATTGACATTTTCTTCATCACTTCTTCAAGTCTAGACAATCAACAAAACAGAAAAAACAAGCCCTGATATGTAGCATTTGTTGATTTACCAGACATAAATGCTCACCCTGATAGTAATAATACATTTTCCCAAGCTGATTTCTACCTCTGTATCCAACTTAAAATTTGCCTTCTTAACCTTCTGGTATTTCTCCTCTTTTAGTCTTAGAAGATATAGAAACTAAGCTCCTTGAGGCCAGACTGCATTGTCAAAGGACCTGAGTTTAAATCCCACCTCTGACATTTTCTACCTATGTGATCTTGGACAAGTCATTTAACTGTTCTGGGTCAGAGGTACCTCAACTCTAAAATGAGGGAGTTGGACTAGATGACCTTTAAAGTCCCTTCTACCTCTCAAATCTGTGATCCTATGATCATACGGCTATTTCTATTTTGTCTTTGTAGTCCAGTGATTAGCCCAGTACTAGGATAGAAGAGAATTGAAATGAATGATACAAACTTGATGAAAAAAATGGGATATAGAACAGAAGGGGAACCTTAAAAAGAATTAAGTCCAACTCTTCTGTTTTACAGAAAAGAAAACTCAAGCCCAGGAAGATGAACTTGTCCTTTCTGGTATCTCCTATACAATCCAAATGTAAAAGGACCAGCCAGAGTCCCACTCAGCGCTCTGTCCCCAAGGCAGTATTTGCCTATTTAATCCCAATTTTGTCAGTCCTCTCTCTTGTTCTGTGAAGAACCACATGGCTAAATTTATAGGTTCAAAGGATTTCACATTGCAAAGGACTTTAAAGATTGCCTAGGCCTGCACAAATAAGGAAATTGAAGCTGAAAGAGATGATATAACTCGCCCAAGATCATGTTGTTAACCAGTTTAAAAAAAAAAGGCAGATTGCAAATCTGAGTCTTCTAACTCCACATTCCATGCTCTTGTTATTTTGTTCATTAACCATGTCCAACTCTTTGTGACCCCATCTGGGGTTTTTTTTGGCAAAGATACTGGAATCGTTTGTAATTTCCTTCTCCTGCTCATTTTATAGATGAGGAAACTGAGGCAAACAGGGTTAAATGACTTGCTTAGGGTCACACAGCTAGTTAAGTATCTGAGGCTGGATTTGAGCTCAGGAAGTTAAGACTTCCTGACTCCAGGCCAGGTGCTCTATCCAGTGTACCACCTACCTGCCTAGTTGGCAGTGCTCTTGGCACAAAACTTCTGTAATAGTAGAGGTTCTTCACTATTGCTTTTGTTTAGCCTTCTGGACCCAAAGCAGATTATTTTTTTGTTTAAACAAAGTTTTCTTGATTATAGTAAACAAAAGTGTGTTTGAATTGTACAAGTCTTGCATTTCATCATGGAGTAAATACATTTTCCCATGGTAACAGCTTTGATCAAGCCAGAAAACCTTATTTACACAATTAGCCTGTAGGATAAACACTTTTTAAAAATTAATAAATTTTCTAGTTACTTTTTCCTCTCTTTAAAGTTAAGCCAGAATTAGGAACTTAAGACATCTCATTATTCTGATCTCTTGGACCTCACTATTTAAAAATATTCTGTGCATTCCTCTTTCACCTTCAGAAAAGACTGCTCAGGAAGTGAACAGGTTTCAGACTCCAACCTCTCCGCATAACCAGATTCCCAACTAGTGATTACAGGACAAGAACCACATAAATTGGAATCCTGAACCTCACTACTTCCTTTTGAAAAGCCAATTTAGACACTCTAAGTAGATTAGTGTCCTTCAGGAAGTAAAATTCCCAGGAGATAACCACACATCATAGAAGTTGGCCATCCAGTATAGGGTCTCATTCTAAGTCCCAGGAATGTGGTTATCTTATACCAACCTCACAAGCCAGAGTATGTTATTGCTCCCTGGGAGCTCTGATGTTATTGGCTCATGCCCTCTGTTACTCTTGGCAAATCTAAATGGCTACCAAGGGCATCAGAGCCACATTTGCTGGGCTCAGTAGCACTCCTGCCCTGTCTCGGCCATATACGTAAATTCTGAGTTAGAATTGCAAGCAGTCCCTTCTTGTAGAATGGGTATCACTTCTTAAAAAATGATTAAAGTTGTTCAACTCCAGATGATTTATAATCATGGTACCCTATAGTATATAATATCATTTTAATACCCTTTGAAATAGTTTAGAAAACATTTCCTCCTTTAATTGATCCAAATCACTAGAACAGAAGTTCTATCAGGAAACTTTTCCTTAGCTTCTGAGTTAGAAGGGACCTTAGTAGTGGTCACATATCCATGGGCAGCTAGGTAGTACAATGGATAGAGTGCCAGGTCTAGAGTCAGAAAGACCCAAGTTCAAATCTGGTCTCAGATACTTACTAGCTGGGTGACCTTGGGCGAGTCCCTTAACCCTATTTGTCTCAGTTTCATCATCTATGAAATGAGCAGGAGAAAGAAATGGCAAACCACTCTAGTATCCTTGCCAAGAAAACCCCAAGTGGGGTCACAAAGAGTCAAACACAACTGAACAACAACAACAAAGTCCCATATCTCAACTAATTCAGGAGTCCCTTTTACAGTTTCCTTTACAGACAGTCATCTAGTTCCTGTTTAAATACTTCCAATGAGAGGAGACTACCTTCTAATGCCGCCATTCCTGCTACTAGAACTTTCTAAATATTAAAATTTAAGTTTTTGTGTTTTTTAATGTTGAGCTGGCGTGCATTTTTGTCTCTCTTTTTCCCTTGTATTCTCTCTGGGAGTAGGAGAAAGGAGAAAAGGAGATGTCAAAGGCCCCAGTCAAGTCCTGACTCCTTCACAAATGCATCTGTCTTTGACTACTTCAACTCAGACTGTTCGTTGCCCTCTCTGAAGTTCTGTCACACATGGGGAACAATTTCATGATAAGCTCTATAGACTGTAGAGTTATGTTGGAGCCAGCCTCAAACCTATTTTCAAAAACTGATTGTTAAATTTTTAGTGTGAGCATTTATACCTCAGAAATCAGTAAATGCTACAAATCAAAACAATGTATTGTGTTGTTAATTGTCTAAAAAGTAATGAAGAATATCTTAATGTAGAGAAAAATTAAAAGTGTACCAAGGATTCATTTTTGCTATCAAAGAGCAGGTTGTTAAAAATTTACCAGCACACTACTTCTTCACCTAGACCATAAGGCCTTTGTAGACAGAAACCATGTCCAATACACAATAACCCCCACAGAGCTAGGGTAGAGTTACTGGCTTCTTGACTGGTTAATTGAATTACTGGAACCTTTCGGTCAAATTCCCTGTGGCTGCATCTCTATAGGCTCAACAAGATGAAGGAAGGGCTCATTTCCTGCTGAATATGATATACTGAGATAACCAGTTGAGATCATTCAGCCCCTTCCCCACCTCTTCCTCGTATCTTCCCAGTACTACTTTTTACTTAGCAGCAGGCCTAAGTTTCCAAAATAATTGCCTAAACTCCTCCTTTCCCATCCAGAAGTCACAGGCAGCATGAGAGGTGATATGATGTTGTAGTAGAGAGACACCTAGGCTTGGAGACTGAGATGTAGGTCTGAGTTTCAGTTCTGTCAACAAGTCCTTTAAGTTATTTAAGTCTCAGTTGCCCCTGAAATGGAAATAATATCACTTGCATTACCTACCTCACAGTTTTGTTAGAAAAAAAATGTATTTTATAAACCTGAAGTTGCTACAAAAATGTGAGTTACTGTCACAGTAAGACACAGCATCATCAGTCATAGATCCAAGCTGGTAGAGCTCAAGTCAGTGTCAACAAGCTAGAAAATTTATGAATTGGGAGGAAAACAAGGGAATTATCAGATGAAGCTTCACAGAGATCAGGAGGAACCTGGTGCACAGTTGACGAAGGCATCCACAACCCATGCAAGCAGCCCACACACTCTCAGGGCTCCCACAACCAACCTCCTCAATATGGAGTCCAGATGCAGGGATAATGGAGCCCACATCAAAGTGGCCAGAATCACACATGCTCAGAGCTGGAGGAAAAGCTAGGAAGTGTAGAGGCCGACGGCTGCTTTGTAAACTCACGAAAACAGGGAGCCTAAGGAGGAAAGAAAAGAAGAGATGGCCTGTATGCTATCACATTTTTCCTGGCCTTCCAAGATTATACTCAAGGAAAGAAATAGTCCAGACTTCAGATCAGTCTTTAAGTTGTGTAAATTTATAGAATCCTAGAGTGTCTGAGCTAGAAAGAGACCTTAGAACATAAGATATGATATAAAATGTCAGAATTGAAAAGAAACTTTTACATAGTCTAGACATTGTTGGAGATTGGACAGACTTTAAAAATAGAACATAAAATACTAAAGCTTGAAGGAACCTTGGAACATAGAATATTAGAAGTAGAAGATACCTCGGAATACAGAACAAGCAATGTCAGAGATAGACAGAACCTGGACATGAAATGTTAAAGGTGGGAAGGATCTTAGAACACAGAGCATCACATATCAGATCTAGAAGAAACTTAAAAGATCATCTAATTCAGGGGTCTATGAATTTGTTTTTATTTAATATTATGCTAAGTGGATTTTGCTACAATAAGTTTCCTTTGCAATCCTATGTTTTTTATTTTATGCATTCAAAAGCATTATTCCGAGAAAGGGTCCACAGGTTTCACCGGACTGCCAAAGGGGTTCATGACACACACAAAAAGATTAAAAATTCCTGGATATTGTCTCTGAGGTCTCATGGAGAGAGGATAAGGGGAAGAGAGGGACAGGGAGATGGAGAGGGAGAGAGAAAGAGACACAGAGACAGAGAGAGACGATGACTGTTATTCTACTCATCACACCTAAAATCATATTACCTGGCTGCAGTTCATAGACTTAGAAGTCAAAGTAAGGACCCTTAGAAGCTATCTATTGTAAATTCTTCATTTTGAAATTCAGAAAGTAAACACTGTGACCTGACAGAAGTTTGGAGTTAGTATAATCCAGAATACAAGATGTTTATCTCTTTTTTTTCTTTTGTCCATCCTAGCCTTAGAGTCAGGGTCACTACTCAGCTCTGTGATCTTGTGCAATTCATTCTATAGGCCTCAGTATCTCTATCTATAAAACAAAAAGGCTGTGCCAATTGTCCTCTAGGGTTGCTTCCAGATCTAAGATTTTATGAACTTGAGACCAAGAAAAGAAAATGACTTGCCCAAGGACACGCAGGGACATAGTAGCAAAGCCAGGTTCCCAGTACCATGGACTGTTTATAGGACTATCTACAAAACAAATGTTCTTGATGGTTTTGGAAAGGGTGAGTCAGATGGTAAGGCTGTGACAGAGGACATCTTTCATTCCCAAATCCCCTAAAGTTTTCACCCCAGTTCTCCTGTTCCCCCGATCTCTGCAATTCAGCACCTGTGAGGGCCAAACCTGGAGGCTATGTAAGAAAACCCCATGTTCTGGATTCCCTGTGTTGATTTGTTGTGCTTAGGAAAACATACCCACTGCCAAGACCTCTGGGCACAGTCACAGAATCAACACATCAACAAGTAGGAAGCCAAAAACTAGCACTTGGAATAGGCCTTTCTTCACCCAGGCTGCTCCTCTCTGTCACTCAGAGAAGGAAACAGAGATAAAGAATAAAACAACAACAAAGTTTCCTCGTGGTTCTTATCCACAATATCTTCCACGTCTGGTCCCACCTCTCCAAACCCCCAGTAGCCATTCTAGCCAATCCCTTGCCACCTTTCCCTTGGAGTGGTTGGGAAGTAGAGGATTTCACGGACCTTCATGGATCAGGTTGTAAGATCACAGACAGGCCACTGGAAGGGAGCTCAGAGGGCATCTAATCCGATGGCATTATTTTGAGGAGGGGGAAACTGAGGCACAGAAAGAAGTGAGTGGTACAAGATCTCTCAGAGGATGTGGCAGTCAGACTTTGAAGCCCGGCCTTCCGATTCCAGCACCACTGTGCTTTCCCACTGTACCACGAGGCTTTTATAGCAGCCTCCTCCCTGGGGTCCCTGCTCCCTGTCCCCCCCCTTCCACCTCCCACAATCCACCCTTCAATTTCAGTCTAATCTACTGATCCCAACACTTCTCTCCTCAAAAGTCCATGATCTGCTTAGTGAAGTGTGCAGTATTGATTAGCAATCAAGACCCTCCACAATCTGCCTCAAATCTGCCTTTCTAGCCTTGAAGCAATAGTGCTTCTCTTCACATTCTTTGTGTTTCTAACAAATTGAATACTTTGTTATTCCCATTTTTATTCTCTTCTCTCCCAGTTCAGTGCCATGCTATACCATGCCCATGCCTAAAACATATTCCTTTCTGTTGTTATTGTTGTTCATTGTTTCAGTTGTATCTGACTCTTTACAACCCTACTTGGGGTTTTCTTGGCAAGGATAATAGAGAGATCCGCCATTTTCTTCTCCAGCTCATTTTCCAGATGAGGAAACTGAAGCAAACAGGGTTAAATGACTTGCCCAGGATCACACAACTAGTAAGTGTCTGAGAGCAGATTTGAACCCAGGTCTTTCTGACTACAGGCCAGTCACCACCTAGCTGCCCAGAGACAGGAAGACCAGACTTCCTTTCTACTTCATCTTAATGTTTTGAAATCCTTCCTTCTCTCCAAGGCACAACTTTGGTGTTGCTTTCTCCTGGAAACCTTCCTTGACCTTGAGCTGAAAGTGATCTCTCCCTTCTAAAATTTCTCATATCACTTAGCCTGGACTTCTCTTTTGCAGAGCTAGGACTAGGTTATCTCTATAAACTTCTAGCTTCAAATCCTACAACCTGATAACTATGGAATCTTAAAATCATAGAACTTTAGGATCTTACCATTTCTAAAGTTCTATGATTTTAAGATTCTATAATTCTATGAAATTTTTAGAGTATCTTTAGTAGTTGTGAAAAGTAAAATCAGGCAAGGCTAACCCAATTTCAGTAGCCTGAATCTATAGTTATATGCTTGGTATTATTTAATGATGAAAAAAGAACCCTCCTATAGACTTTTAGTAGATTCCTAAAATTTCTCCTTCAAAGATCGATTCCTTTTTAGGTTAAGGTATTAACTTGTGTTGGCATTCAAATATCTCTCAGATGAAGTCTTAAACCATTACTAACCAGTCCTTTGCCCTTCAATGTAAATAAGTTTAACAGATCTTTTCAAGAGTGAAAGCTTAGCTGAGAGCAGATTCAATAGAGGAGAGAAGAGAGTTATGGGCCCAAAGGACTCCAGGACAAGTTGCTCAGGCCTGGCTAGGGGAACCTGGGGAGGTATGATGGGACAGAGAGATATTGAAGAGTAGATAAAAGAGAGTCAAGGTTTGCCATAGATTGTCCCATCTCTGGACAATCTTCCAGTGGTGGAAGATGGAACTCAACCACGAAGGATCAGATGGAGAGTTTAAGTCAAATTTTGTTGACACATCATGGGCACTCACATACCCTCTTGATGTCCTTTTTGTAGTGACTCTGAAGGCACAAGGGGCCTGACCATGAAAAATACTGAGACTTTGTCTTTCAGTGTCCCTTAACTTACAAATGTAGCAGTTGTCCTGAGATGTCCTTGAACAAGAAACACTGACTGGCTGTCATCTGCAGAGCTGTTATAGAATTGTGGGACCCACAATAATGAATGATACTTAGTCCTTGCAGTCATGTAATTTAGACCCTAGTAGGGGAGATGAGAACATATAAATAAATAACTAGGATACAAGGAAACATCTGCCTCATAAGGAAATAAATGATTGCTTGGGAATGTATAAAAGAGAGATATCACTTCTAGTAGGGAAAAAAGGAGGAATCAGCAACGTTATTTGAGAATATTTCATGAAGTAGGTGATATTTGATTTGGACCTTGAAGTATTTGCTGTCATCAGAGATAGGAAGGGAGGGATTCATAGAAGGGACCTTAGGGTTCATCTGGCCCAAATTCATCATTTCTCAGAAAAGCAAACCTAGGTCAAGAGAGGGTAAGTGTTGTGTCTGATGTACCAGCAGCACTAGGGCTTGAACCCAGGCTCTTGGATGCCACATTTAAGTCTCTGCTGTACCATCAGGATTAGGGGTTCTTAACTTTTTGTGTGACATGAGTTCCTATGGATCCCTTCTCAGAATAATATTTTTTGATGAACAAACTGAAAAACATAGGATTACAAAGGAAAACAATGATATTATCTTATGGTTATCAAAATATTTTTTAAGAGTTCATGGATCCCAGTTTAAGAGATCCTGCTATAGAATGAGCAAAGAGATACATAAGGAAGAAAGGGCAGAAAAGATTCAGAGAACAGCAAATAGTCCTTCAAGTACTTTCTCTTGGTTCTGCAAAGTAAGATCATAGCATCTAGAAGTCGTCTAAAAAAAAATTCATTTTAGAGATGAGAAAACTGAGGGCCAGAGTGGAGAAGGCCTTGTCCAAAGTCACACAATTACTTAGTGACAGTCAGGACTTTACCCCTCTATGAGCTCTTCCCATATGTTCTAAGAGTCTAAGATTCTGTGACTCCCAGATTCTAGTCCTTTCTGAGTTTCTAAGATTTTTCACTGAAACAATTCTTTCTTTCTTTTCCCATTTCAAGACACAGAAACAAGCAACAGCTGTCCTGTCAGGCAGATTACAGATAAGGATAAGGATCATCTAGTTTGACAATGTTTGGAGATTAGCTTTCATAACATGGTGGGAGGACAGCTGAGCATTCAAACCAATAAAGCAAATCTTGCTTTCCATGCCTACGCCTGTCACGCTCACTGCTTGCAAAGGGAACTCCATCGTGTTGGGAGAAGTTACTAAGGACTGAACGTGAGCACAGGCTCAGAAGGGGAGGAGGAAGGAAGAACGGAGAGGGAATAAACAGGGAATCATGCTTTTATTACGAAGTGCTCTTAGTTTCTTCTTTCTCTGATATGGGATAGGCTTTTGTCCTTTACAGGTTCTGCTATTTCCTCCAGAGAAAGCATAGGGACAAATGATAGCATCTTTATACATTCTCCCACTTCCATTCCTTTGCTACTCTCAGTGCCTCCTGTCCTACCTGCTCCTGAACACACACACACACACACACACACACACACACACACACACACACACATCTATGAAATTAGTACTTCACTGGAAAAGTTCAATTCAAATGTCACTTCCTCCAAGAAGATACCCCTAATTCCTGCTGTCCGAGTGAAACGGAAATAACGGTAGATTTGAAGTTAGAGGACTTGGGTTTGAATCTTGAAATCTTGACTCTACCGTTTAACACCTGGATGACTTCAGGCAAATAATTGAACATCTGAGGGTCTCATTTTCTTCATCTATAAAATGAAAGGGCTGGGGCGGCTAAGCGGCACAGAGAACAGAGCACTGGTCCTGGAGTCAGAAGAACCTGAGTTCAAATCTGGCCTCAGACACTAGCCGTGTGACCTTAGGCAAGTCACTTAACCCCAATTGCCCCTCCAAAGTAAACAAAAAAACCAAAAAAATAAAATAAAATAAAATAAAATGAAAGGGTTGGACTAGGTCCACTGAGGTCCCTTCTGTCTCTAGATTTATGATACCATGACTTTACAGAGCACTTTGTTCTAAAAGTCCCCAAACATACTTATCAAGTATTCTTGGGTATTATTGCGATGTATGCTTGTGTTTATCTCCTTCATGGTCATTCATAGTGTATGGGGCAGGTGTGCTGGCATACTTCATGGAGGTGGGGGTGGGGGGAAGGGAAATTCCCATTAGGCCTTCCCTTGTAGGAAGCTCCTTAAAGTGTGCTGACACACCCCATACCCCACCTGTGCTCTGTGTGTGCTTATGATCCCTTCTTAGATGACAATACTCCCCACTGGCCAAGAATGTGTCTTATCTAAATTCTGTACCTCTCCCCAGTGCCCAGCCCAGAACTCTGTCCAAGTTAAGTACTGTATAAATGTGTGTTGAATGAACGAATGATTACATGGATGAAATAGAATGCTAGAGGCTGGAGACACTGAGCCATCACCATTCCAAGGAGGTCTTGCATATTGGATGAGAGTTGAAAGAACCATCTCCTCTGGAGCCAAAGTCTAAGCTCGATTTTCCATCTAAAGTTGCCAAAGACACAACCAAAGTCAGGCCAGTTGGCCACCCTCTGGACTGGAAGAATAGTGGATCCTTTTTCCTTGACTCACTGAGGTAACCCAGAACAAGAGGGAAAGCAGGAGGGATGAGGAAGACCTGTCATTCCGATCTTTCATCTTCTATGCCAGGTGGTCAGTGGAGGTGGTGGGTGGGACGTCATTGCCTAGCTCCACTGCTTGGTGGTGAGTAACTAGTTCCATGTACTTCCATGTCTGTCATTAATCTCCAGCCCTAATGACCATCCTAGTTCTTTCCATTTCCAGGTCTTGTTTGAACTGGCACTATTTAAAATGCTGGTTGTAATTACAGTGGTTTCTGCAGGCCGGGAGTTAAACAGTTCAGATTCTATTGTGAGTGAATTTTTCTTCTTTGCTTAGCAATTCCAGTAATGATGGTCATTCGCATCATTTATCATTGGGGTTTTTAGAAACACAAGGACTTTTTCAGACACTTGACCGTGTCTCATGGCACAGATACGTGTGCCATGAGAGAGAACAAAGCATACTGAGATAATAAGAATAACTGACGTTTATATACTACTTTGAGGTTTAAAAAGTACTTTATCTCCATTATTTCATTTGATTCTCAAAAAACTCATGAGATCAGAGCTGCAGGCATTATTGGCCCCAGTTTACAGATCAGAAAACGAAGACTCAGAGAGGTTAAGTGCCTTATTCATGGTTGTACAGCTAATACGAGTAGGGGATAAGATTCTAATTCAGGTCTGGGCTGACCTGATTCTATGCTTTCCATTATATTATATGCCAGATATCATATAGCAAAGCCATCTAGAGAGTACAGAACATACACTGTGTATACTGACTCTCTCCATTCCTAATATCATGCCTCAAAAATGTCATACATCATTGCCAAGTCAAGCTCTAACACAAAGAAACCCTGTCATAAGTAACATGGTTCAGGCAATCCCAGAGACATGTCATAACTGGACCTGTCACTTAACATCAATTTTTGTGACACCTACTAATGATATTAGGTAGGATGTCTCAGAATTATGGAAAGTTGGCAATTATCCAGATAGTCTAAGACAGCCAAGTCACAGTGAATATTTTTGGCCCCAATTATCAGGTTTGGGCAAATGAGGGGATCAGATGAAGTATATAATTGCCAGATCTCTGTTCCACTTCATGTTTCAGAGGTGGTTTCAATATACCCCTTACAAACAGTTCCCCCGAAGACCTTGTACTGTGTATATCACATACACGTAGGGACACAAGGAAATAGGCTGCTAGCATTCAATTCAAAGTCCTGGTATTATAATTTCCAAATACCTAACACACACACACACACACACACACACACACACACACACACACACACACACCCTTCTCCCCTCCCCCCCCAAAAGTCAATTGACCTTGGCCATCAGTGTAGTCAAATAGAATAGAGGGAAAAAAGACCCAAGGTTCTTATATCAGTTCTATTTCTGTGTGTTCTTGGCAAGCCATTTCCTTCTCCACACTTTAGTTCTCATCTCAATAAAGTAAGGAGGTTAAACCAGATGATCTCAAAAATCTCTCTGATCTATGACAAGCCTATACGCACATTATTAATCCATAGAGTTTGCAACAGTCACTTCAGGGCATATTCATGCTTCTGACTCACTAACTAACCTATGGGGAGCAGGGACAAATGTGGCCAGGTGGAACTCAAGGGGAAAAGGTAAGGACCAGGTTTAATTACAAGAAGGGAGATTTTGCATTCTCCCAGAGCCCATTAAGCTCACCCTTCATTAGCAGGAGAGCCCAGAGGACAACCATTCCTGGTTTATAGGCTAATCCTTCATCCCATATGCTACATCCCAAGCAGAGGCTTTCAAAAGCAGCATTGTGTATCTTCCTCCAAACACAGTATGCAGAAGATGTATTATTTTCTTTGATTAAAAGCCAAGGGAGGCAGGAAAAGGAGATTTAGAAGCACACTAGACACATGGTTTTACAACAGGGGCCCAAAGAAAATGGTGATGATCAGTTGCAAATGCAAAAGAAAGAGAAAAGGGGTGGAAGGGCAAGTTGAGCAAAACAAAACCTTAGACTAATGGATGGGGAAAAGCTTGGAGGTGGGGGATTTCAATTTTTCTTCATTGTATTGATTTAGAAATAACCCTTTGCCTCTCAAGTGCCACGATCACCCATCTCAGACTGGAGAAGGGCCTGAAGACAGAGGAGATAGGAAAATGGGCCTTATTATTTCTTTGCTCCCAGACAAAAAAGTTTCTACAAAGTCTGGGAGTCATTAGCTGGGAAGTACACACCTGGTTCCCAAGAGCTATGAGCTTGGATCTTAGAAGCCTATGTAATAGAATTAAGAGACCTTAGAATGTAGAACATCAGAACTGGAATGAATCTTAGAACAGATAACAGAATGTCAAAGGAAAAAATGGCTTTAGATCAAAGAACATAAAAAGTCAGAGCTAAAAGCAACCTTAGACTCTGCCATTTTCAGAGGTGGAGGAACCTTAAAACATACAACACAGAACTAGGAGAATTGAACCTTAACAATTATCCAGACCTACTTCTTCATTTTACAGATCAAAAAATGGAGGCTCAGAATAGTGATTTACCCCATGGTGGAGCTAGAATTTGATTCCTCTTTATTCTGTTTCCATTCTCTACTCTTTTAATAGCATTACCACTAGATGAAATGTATAGTAAGCAGAGAACTGGGGGAGGGGGTGGAATAAGGGATGTTATTATATTAAACATTATATTCTATGTACTCCCCAGGAACACTAACCTACATAGGACTTTTGTTGTTTAGTTGTTTCAGTCATCATTTCAATCATGTCTGATTCTCTGTGACCCCATTTGAGGTTTTCTTGGTAAAGATACTAAAGTGGTTTGCCATTGCCTTCTCCAGCCCATTTTATAGATGAGGAAGCTGAGGCAAACAGGGTTAAGTGACTTGGCCAGGGTCACCTAGCTAGTATCTCATAGCAGCAATGCAATATTTACAGCGCCCATGATCACAATAAAGATCATGACTGTAAGTATCACATGACGTTCAATTGCAAAATATTCTAAACTCTCCAGATAGAGGATAGAATTGAAGCATTTATTTGGACACCAAAAAACTGAATCCCCAAACCAGTAAACCAATTCCATCATAGTATCAAAGATGTTCATAAACCATAATAACACTGAGAGCCACAGCATCCTTCAGCCTTCCCACACACCAATACAATATCAATATTTACTCACAAACCTCTTTATCTCCTTAATGGGCATCCTTTTCCCCCCACCATCTTGCTAGCTCTACCAGCTCTGTTTTCCTTCAGCAAACTCCTCCCACCACAGGCTCCATGTGACTACATTCAGTCTATTAGGGGCAGAGTTTACTTTCAAAGCAGGGGAGGTCTTCAAACTGCCCCCTAGATCTATTAAGGGACAGGGAAGATCTTCAAATTCCCATTCCCATTACATATCTGAGGACAGATTTGAACTCAGGAGGACTCATCTTTTTGACTCCAAGGCCAGTACTCTATCCATTACACTAGAAGAATCTAAATTCTAAATAAGTGGATTGATATTCCCTAAATGTCCCTTTTACCAATACTTACTTTGGGGTTTGACAAACTACTATGTCCCAGGAGCCAAATCCTGCCAGCTTACAGTTTTTGTACAGTCCCAGAGATGAGTGGGTTTTTTTGTTTTGTTTTAACATTTTAAAATAAAGTTTTATTGTATTTAAAAAATATAAAAACCATTCTTAGCTCTTGGCTATAACAAAAACAAAGAGAGAGACAGCCAGACAGAGAGACAGAGAGAAAGACAGAGAGACAGAGAGAAAGAAAGATGAAAGAAAGAAAGAAAGAAAGAAAGAAAGAAAAGAAAAGAAAAAAAGAAAGAAAAGAAAAGAAAGAAGGAAGGAAGGAAGGAAGGAAGGAAGGAAGGAAGGAAGGAAGGAAGTTACTTATACTTAAGAAGAACCCAGGCAAGAGACCTTCAGTTCAATTGCTGCCTTCCTATTCTCCTCAAAGAGAAGTGGTTAAGTGGTTTTCAGAAGGGAGCTGAGAGTTGGATCTTCTTGGCTTCTGGCTAAGTGGTCAAGTCACCACATTTTTAGATGCAGCAGGCCTCCAACTGTGCCCACACCACATGGGTGGTTAGGACTGGCCACAGTATCCAGTACTCCAGAAAATCCTCTGGCAGCAGAACAAGGAGATGATGAGTAGAGAGAGAGAGTCATACAGGCATACAACATTTGAAGTGGGAGGGCCCATAAACACTGTCTTATCCAGTGCACACTCCCCTCCCATTTTTACAAAAGTGGAAACTGAGGCCTGGAGGTGGGAGTAATTTATCCAAGATCACAGAGCAGCTCAATGACAGAGTCTAAGCTGGAACTCATGGTTCTCGATTCCTAGTTTGTATAAACAGCAAAGAGCAGAGTTTAGCTCTCTTTTTTCCTTCCTCTTTGGCTTTACTAGTCCTCTTCCCTACCTCTGAAACTCCTGAGTTCTTTCTTCAAGAAGAAATTTCTCTAAGACTTTGCCACCCACCCACATGTCACTTCTTTGAACAAAAAATCCTATAACACATTAAATAAAACTTGAACACCTTTGCTTGGAGTTCAAGGTCTTCCATATCTAGGCACTACCCAACCTTTCCACTAGTTACTCTCATGTTACTTTCCTCTATGCCCTCTGCGTTCCAGCCAAACTCGACTACATGCACTGCCTTCTCTGGTCTCCTTGTCTTTGCTCCTGCTATTCTTAGGCCCAAAGGCTCTTCACTTCCATATCCATGCCCACCCCTTCACTTCCCTATCTGTACACCCCAGCTAAAATTCTCCCTTCTCCAGGAAGTCATCTCTCTTCTATAAAGGCTGGTAAAGTTCTTGTCTCAAACTTCCCAAGACACTTTGTTTTACTACTCTCTGACACATTAATCAGGCACTTTTATGCATCTTTAATCAAAGAAAATCTATCTGTGTTAATTACTGCCTCACTCCTTTCCTGTGCTCCTGGGGGTTAGGGGTGGGGAAACTATATCTTTTCTAATTGTTTTATCTCCACTAACACAGTATTCTGTACAAAGTAGACACCTGCTGTATGATGGGGTTAGATAAAGAGGGGGTTTTTCTATTGGGGGGGATGGGAACAACTGACCCTGTGATGTTTCTATTCCTTACCGTCAGAGGCCCATAGTCAGGATCTGCCCACATACTCCCCAAAGATGGGTGCAACCACTTAGCTGGGTAAGTCTTGTATTGGCCTTCACCACAATGGTTTCCAGCTGCCAAATGATTTTGCCTCAGAATTGTGTTTCCTTCATAGGCCTTACATCACCATGTCTTTTGGCATCTGGGTCCTCATTACTGTTGCCTGGTTTTCACTTACCTACTATGTCTGTATGCACTCCACTTCTGAACTCCTCCAGAGAAACCTGACTCTTTAATCACAGGTTCCCTGAATTCAGTCCCCTATCCTTCCCTGCTTCATTATTCAAGGTCCAGGAAGGGAAGTCTAAGAGCTGGGGCTTGTGGAAGAAGGATCTTCTCTGAATAAACCTCAGGGAAGCAGAAGCCAACGTCACTTAAAAGAGAAATGTAAAACTGTACAAAGGGTCATTTAAAATGCCATATAGAAGGTTAATTTCATGTCCTGAAGCTGAAGTGCCAGTAGTTCTGTCAGTCAGACAATAAACATCTATTAAGTATATAATATGTGCCAGGCACTGTGCTAAGTACTAAAGATACAAAAAGACACAAAAAAACAGTCCCTGCTTTCAAGGACTTCTTAATAGAATGGAGGAGACAACAAGAAAACAAATATGTCCAAACAAGCTATATGTAGGAAAAATAGAAAATAATTAAGAAGAAGGGAAGGCACTAAAACTAAGAGGGGATAAGAAAGACTTCTTTTAGAAGATGGGATTTTAGGAGGAACTTGAAGGTACTCAAGGAAGGCAGTAGGTAGAGAGATGGGGAGGAAGAGCATTTCAGGAATAGAAGACAGCCTCACAAACTGCCTGCAGCAGAGCTGTAGTGTCTTGCTCAAGTCAGTGTA
This sequence comes from Pseudocheirus occidentalis, assembly GCA_028646575.1. Classification (NCBI taxonomy): domain Eukaryota; kingdom Metazoa; phylum Chordata; class Mammalia; order Diprotodontia; family Pseudocheiridae; genus Pseudocheirus; species Pseudocheirus occidentalis. Next base: position 130,591,075 of record CM053595.1, read on the forward strand.
ACTAGATTATGGAGTACATGGGAAAGTATTAGGTATAAGAAGACTGGAAAGGTAGAGAGAGGGAGGGTAGGTTTTGAATGGCTTTGAATGCTGCACAGAGGGTTTTTAACTTGATCCTGGAGGTAGTAGGGAGATACTGGAGTTTATAGAATATAAGGGTGACATGACTTGGACCCATGCTTTAGGAAAATCAATTTGGCAGTTGAACGGAGGATGCATTGGAGTGTAGAGAGTCTTGAGGCAGGCAGACCAATCAGCAGGCTATTACTATAATAATAGTATCAGAGAAGAGGAAAGATTGTTTCAAGAGATGTTTCAAATGTGAAATCAATAGGCCTTGGCGACCAATTGGATATGGGAGGTAAGAGATAGTGAGGAAATGGGGATGACACATAAGTCATAAGGCTAAGGGACTGGGAGGATACTGTTGCCATCATCATTAATATGGACATTTGGAAAGGTAGAATGTTTAGCGGGAAAGACAATGACTTTAGTTTTCGATGCACTGCATTTAAGATATCTACTCCTTGGATATCCAGTTTAAGATGTCTGAAAGGCATCTTGCCAAAGGCAATAGGAGATACAAGACTGGAAGTCAGCAGAGAGGTTAGAGCAGGATAAGTACATTTGAGACTCATTACGTTGAATATATAATTAAATCCGTAGGAGCTGATGATATCACCAAGGGAACTAGTACAGAGGAAGAAAAGAAGAGGGTCTAGGACAGAATCCTAACCTAGTTAGAGAGCATGACCTGAAGGATGATCTAGCAGAGGAGACTGAGTTGGGGTCTGATAGGAGAACTAGGAGAGAGTGGTTTCCCAAAAACTTAGAAAGAAGAAAGTATCAAGGAGAAAAAGGTGATCAAGAGTGTTAAAGGCTGTAAAAGAGGTCACTGAGAGTGAAGGTTGAGAAAAGATCACTGGAGTGGCTACGGAGAGATCAATTTTATTAATTAGGACAATCACATCTCTCTGTAGTCTCTAACCATGTACCAAATTAATTGGAAACAATTTTTTTAATGATTGGTGATAAACCTATTGCAAAAGTTTTATTGGGACTATTTTTTTCTACCATAAATCATAGTAGTGTTACTTGAAACCACTACTAGTATACCAAATTATATATAAATCAGCCGGGTCCTTTGAAAGTTAGCACTAAATCAAACAGATAGAAGGGAAAATAAGGAATATTAAGCTTTGGATTTAAAAGAGAGACCTCACTTCCTCGAGTCAACAATTGGTCAAGAGTACCCATCCTTTTTAGTCCTTCCCTTTGTGAAAACAAATTTAGGTTTCAATTGGTGCCAAGGCCCTACCACTACAGTCAGGTGCACTGTCTGTATGATTTTTTTAATACAGTCATACTCTGCTTTAAACAAATATACATGAAAATATGGAGTTACCAAACAGACAAACCAAAGGGTGTGATTATTCACTCTACTAAGGGATTCATCTCTTTTTTAAAAGGATTTCTATTTTATACAAGGTACCTCTTTGGGGCAATTGAAATGGGATTCCACTTGGAAAGTAATATAGAGACATGACTTTTCAGAATGATATTACTTTATAAAGTAAAATTTGTCTAGTTGAGAGAGACTACCACAAGCAAAACTCCATAGGAGGGAAGGAAAAAGAGGCAATGAGATAGGAGGGGTGGGGGGGAGAAAGGATACATAAAGCAGCTGATGAGCATTCCATCCTAACCCAAGAGGGAAGCCTGTAGGCTGACAACTCTCAGCCTCTCTATAGTTCAGAAAGGAAGAGAGGTGGAAGGTTATCTCCCTTTTATGAACCCTGTTGATTTAAGTGGGTGTTCAGTCTGCAAAAAGACCAAGAGGCTGGGCTCCATCCACCATGTACAGTATTGAGCAATTGATACATACAAAAAAGTTAGCCTATTTATACACCCTGGAATGCAACCACTAGAGCTGGGCTTGGGCCAAGGCATGTGTATGGGGGTAGAATTAGATCAGAAATGGAACTGTTTGCCCCCGATTACTGGCTCAGTCAAGTGCTTCTACAGGAATCTGTTCTGTGTTAACAGAAGCTTCATTCCTTAGATTAAAAACAAAAACCTGCAAAGCTAGACTAATGGTATTATTTTAGGGACAGCTCAAGGAGTGATGGAGGCATTAGCTCATCCATCATCGGTTCCTTTGTCAACACTCAAAATAAGTTAAACTGGGCTGAGTTCCCCATCAACTTAAAGCTATTCAACTAGGCCAGAAAATACACCCTTTTGGAAAGCGCCTAAGAGATCATAGGATCTAGGGTTGGAGGGACCTTAGCAATTATAGATCAGAGGGCAAGCTATGGTAGATCCTACCATTGTCATAAATCAGACTCACAGGATGTTTGGATCAGATTTAAACCCTGAAGGAACCTTAACAGTAATTTTGTCCACAACCTCATCATTTTACACATGAGTAAACTGAAGCCCAGAGAGTTGGTCACATAAGTAGTAAGTATTAGTCCTCAGTCTGTCATTTGTTCTTCATTTTTGAAGACAACCAATGACATTATAGAATGATGTCTAGATTCATTTAGGAATTGAGTTTAAGTGAGGCAGAGTCATCAGCTTCACTCTCTTTTCCTGAGTTGTTGGAAGTCAAATGGAAGGACAAAAATCAAGATGACTAGCGTTGGCTCAGGATACAGTAGATGACCTTGGTTTCTTCAATGTCTCACCAAGCTCTAAGCTTTCCACAGCACCTGCTTCAGCTGCCATCATGGTCATTGGAACAAATTGTTCTCACCCATTCCACCAGGGAAGTCTTCACATGCTTGGGGTAGACACTTCCCTAACTCACCTATGGATTTGAGGCTGGTTACTCTCTACCTGGTTTAGCCCCTCTGCTGAGATGGTTTTACCAGCATGTGGACACTACACATGCTACAGCTTCTCAGAGACACAGGTGAGAGTTTGGTGAATCAGGCAGACACCAAAGGTGGATGAGCAGCGCTGAAAACACTCAGCAAGCCCTCACACAAGGGGTGCTAGTTATTCTGAACACCTCGTACACCCAAAGGGGAGGATCAGGCAATTGGAAAGGGACACTTGTTGGGCTTTAAAAAGAGACCACAGTCTCTAGAAAGAGTGTTAGAGACAAGCCACAAAGCCACCAGACCTCTGGCCTGACTAATGAGGGCTAATTACTTAGAGTCGGATAAGTTACCACCTTACTTGCCATAGATATGTCAAGCTGGCAGGGGGAGGGAAGGATGATTTCAAATAAAATATCTTGAAATGGAAAGACCCAGAATCTGGATTTGGTTAGGAAGGGTCAAAGCTCAAATATGTAATTTCTCTGTTCTCTTCAGCAATTGAAACCATTTTATGAAGCCTTTATATAACTTAATTAAATATGATATGCACAGGCAAGGATAAAATACAAAAATGGTGACCTCTGGGCTTTGTAAATCATGGTCAAAGCCATTTTCCCCTTCCTGAGCATTGGAAGTATTTAGTCTGTTCCTTTGTGAATTGCTTATGGCATTAAACAATCAGAATATTCCAGTGTAACAAGGATCTAAGCTCAAATTCATCTTTCTTAACTTTCCAAATCCATTTGTTTTCTTGAAGCAATGAAATAGGAGGAAGCCATTACAAAATCTGCATGACATGTCATCATTTGCTTCAATGTTTAAAAGGTCTCTATTTTGTTTAGTGTGTGTGCTCTCTCCAATGACAAAAAGAGCAAATTTCTTTTCACTCACCCCCAAGAAAAAGATCTTAGTGGGTGGGCTATGAAATCATTGTGGTTGAAAAATTCCTCAGCATGGCTCCCACGCAGGACCAGGAATACAGAAACAAAAATTACATAATCCCTGCCCTCAAGGAGCTGCCATTCTACTGTGAGACATAGCATGTATGTAATAAGCATACTGCTTATATACAAAATAGATCATCTCTTTGTAGAATCTCCCATAGCTTGCCTTCTGCTGACATATGCTGACATGCTTGAGAATTAGAGTCACTGCTGTACCAAAAAGAGGAGTTGGGAAGAAGACTTTTGGGGAATCCTTCAAAGTAGGCCTTTTGGGGTAGAACATCTATCTGCATAAATGTAACCGAGAAAACTTCCAGCTCATGATCTCTAAGCACTGTTCAAAAATGAAATCAACATTTGGGAAGTAGGAAAGGACCTTTGACAATGACCTGACGGGAGCCAGGCACCATAGGGCAGAAAAAATAGCTGGTAGAGTCAGAAAAGGTATGAATTTTTACTGAAGAAAGACTTGGAGATTGCAGAGATCCTAGAAGTTAGTCCAGTCCCTCTCATTTTAAGAATAGGGAAACTAAGGCCAAGAGAGGTGATTTGCCTGAGGTCACAAAGAGCACTCTCTGGAGACAGAGGATTCAGGTTTAAATCCCACCTTTGGTGCTTACTATCTGTGTGGCATTGGACAAATCACAACTTCCCTGGGCATTAATATTCTCTCTTTTAAATGAAGAAGTTTGGACAGATGGCCTCAGAGGACTCTTCTACTTCTGGATATAGAATTCTATGATCCCCTGATTTACCTAAAGAAGCCAAGGGACTCATCAGGAGATCAAAAGAGTAGGCTTGGATTGAAAAATAAGGTTTCTCTGGTGGCAGAGTCTAAATTTTGAGTTTTGGAAAGGACAGATTTATTCTAAAGAGACAAGTAGGAAAGCTTTGTAAAGGTCCCTGCTCACAAGCAGCATTTTATATGCTCTCTAGATACTGACTTGCAAATCCTTTTTTACCTGTCTCTTCCTCTAGGACTTTAGCAATGTTAAAAAAAAAAAAAGAATAACAATAGTTAGCATTTATGTGCCATCTTATTTAATCCTCACAACAACCCTGGGAGGTAAAAGCTATAAATATATTGTAAAAGTATTTTAGGTACAGCAGAAGGCTGGCCTGAGACTAGTCTGCAGGAGATACAGAGAGGTACCAAAGCCTGAATGATAGGGGATGCCCAGGGAAGACAGAACATGAAAGAATTCCTTCAAAGTCCTGAAGAATACAGACTGACGTAGAATATCCCAAAGGAAGATGGAGATTCCTTTCCCTTCCCTTCAAAGTTGTGGATCCCAAGCTGCCAAGAAGCTAGGTTAGCCTTGCCTTCTTGAACTGGGAGGATTACTACTCAGGTTAATTGGCTACATAATTACCCTTGTGATTGCAATTACTATTGTTTGCTGGATTAAAAAAAAAATCTCTTGTAATGAGCTGGTAGCAAAAGGGATTGAGTAGGGTTCCAGGAAATTCTAGATTTCCTCATCCTTAGCTCTGAAACGTTGAAACTCAGCCCAGCCTGAAAGGGAGAAAAAAGAGACGAGAGGTTGTAGGACCTGACAAGGAAAGAATTTCTAAAAGCTTTGTTTGTTCTAGATGGAATGCAGAACTGTGTGCACTTTAGTCCACTTTATTAGCTGAGGAAAAGTGAACTGGGGTTTATAACTATGGTCTACAATTATCCAGCAGTAATCTAAGCTCCTCCTCCGTCCCTCAAGAAGCCCTTAGTTGGTGGGGAACAGGTGGAATTCACATCATCGCAAGCCCAATAAATGAAAATTCAGGTGCTCATGAAAGATAAATTAGGAGATGATTGTCCAATTATAAAAGGATTCATTTCGAAGGGACCTGTGAAAAGCCAATTCCTTAAGTGCATTTAGAGCAACATTCAGTGACCCTGAACATATCACTTAGCCTCTGTTAGCTTCCATATCTATGAAATAAAGACAATAGTAGCTCAAATGAGATAATAATTGTAAAGCCCTTAGCTTACTATGTACCTGGCATATAGTGGGTGCCATAGAAATATTAGTTGCTATTATACTATTAAATACTGAATTTACATCCAATTTTCAGGAACACATCTTTTGTGTAAAGCAAGGCTAACTCTTAATAAGGGAATTGCACAGTGCAGGTTAGAACCTCAAAACTCACCCCCCACCCCCAGCCGAATGCTAAATTGTCAGCAAGATCATTTAACCTACATAGAGATTAATTCAATTTAACAATGGATTAACAACCTACCCTGTACAAATCACTCTATGAGAGATGCCAGGGATATAAAGACAACAAAATGAACCGCTCTCTGTTCTAAAGAACAGTTCTACTAGGAGAGCACGAGGGGTCCATTCAGATATGCCTACTAAAAAGCAATCTGAGAAAGGGGTGGTGGTGCAGAGGGAATCAGGGAAGGCTCCACAGAGGAGGTAGTATCTGAGCTGAGCCTTGAAGGATTCAGAGAGTTGGAGGAAAGGAGAGAGTGCATTATGGGCACACAGGACAGTTGGTATAAATGCAGGAACATAGGGATATGTAACTTTGAGTCCAAGGGAACACATAAGACATGAAATGCAATAACGTGAAATGAGCCTGGAAATGGAGGCTGGAGCTAGAGAGGGAAGGGCGATCGATACCAACCTGAGCAATTTGTTTTATGCTTAAACTAGGAGGAAACCATTGAAGGTTCTGACCCAGGGAGCACTTGCTCGCACTTTGCCTTAGAAAAAGAAATCATACCCATGCTTTATCTGGCAGAGGTGTAGAGAATATTTTGGAAAGGGGGGAACTTGGAAGCAGAGATTCCAGCTGGGAGATGTTACAATAATCCAGGAAGTGACTGGGACCAAAGTAGGATGTTGACGGTCAGAAGGAGGCAGATCTGAAAGCTCTTATGAAGATCAGTGCAACAAGACTTTGACAACTGACCAACTACAGGAGTAAAGGAGAGCAAATAGTCCAAGATGACTCAGTTTATGAACCTGAAAGTGTGATGGAGTCTTGAACAGAAATTAGGCAATTTGGAGAGGGACAGATTTAGAGGGGAATATTATGAATTGTGCTTTGTACAGACTGAGCTTGAGATGCCTGTAGCAAGCAGTTTGGATATATGTAACTGAATGGAGGGAACAAGAATGTATTAAAGTGCCTACTATGTGACAAGCACTTTTACAAATATGATCTCATTTTGATCATCACTACAAACCTGGGAGGTAGGTGCTATTATTATCCCCTTTTTACAGATGAGGAAACTGAGGCTGAGAGAGGTCAAGTGACCTGCCCAGGCTAGTAAGACTCTAAGGCTAGACTTGAACTTGGGACTCCAGGCTCGGCTCTGTCCACTGTACCACCTCACCGCCTCTGGAATTGAAGTTTGTATACCTTCATTTCAACTTAGTAGGTTACCTTCTTATTTGTACTAAACTCTCTCAAAAGTCAATAAATTTTTAGTGAAAATAGATCTGAAAGTCCTGGGTGTCCCACAAAGGGACACCCACTTGTCACAGGCCAATCAGATATCCCAAAACTGAAGAGCCGTGAATTTTTACTTCTCCTCCCACCCAGTATCGAAGAGGGAGCTTCCTACCTTCTGCAACTTTTCACACTTGACTCCCCTTCTCTTCAGCCCAAACACACTGCCCATTTCAGTCCCTACAAAGTGACACACCATCTGCTATTTATGCCTTCACACTGGTTGTGCCCCATGCCTACAATGCCTTCTCCTCTTACCTCTGATTCTTGCCTTTCCTGACATCTTGCAAGACAGCTCAAAGCCTGCATTCTCAAAGGGATCTTTCCTGCTCCTCTCTGCTAATGACCTCTTTTAGGCTGCTCCCCACCCACTACATATCTTGTATGTAGCTAGTTATTTGCACATTTTCCCCTCTATTAGAACATAAGATTGTTGGGAGCAAGGATCAGGATGTGTTTGTTGTTGTTTTTGTTTGGGGGCTGGGGGGGTGGAATTTAGTACTTTTCTTTCTATCTGTCTCCTCACAGTACAGAGCCTGGCCCTTGGTAAGGGCTTAATAAATGCTTGTCCTCTAACTAGACAGAGTCAGGAGACCTTGGTATTAGTCCTGACTTCATGACTCTCTCTGTAACCTTGGACAAGTGACATAGCCTCTCTGGGCCTATTTCTTCATCTGTTAAAAAAAAAAAAAGGTATCAGACTAAAGGATGTGAGATCCTTTCAGAGGTGATTCTATGGACAAACCAGTCACATACATTAAACTATCAAGACTGTTCAATGAAAGCTTGAACTAGATGGATGGTCTCTAAGGTCTCTTTCAGACCTAAATCTATAAACTGAAATTCAGATCTAAATCTATAATCCCAGGTCTTTGGATGCTTTGTATTGTGGGCCCAGTGCTCTGTCCCCAAGAAATTCATAATCCAGAGCAAAGGTATCAAATACCAGGCCATATGCGATCTGCAATACTCTCTAGTGGACCTGAACCGGATTAAAATGTAATTGGGAAGTGTTTAACAAAATAAATAAAAATGCACGAAGACACAGATAACACTACATTTAAAACTAAGTCAATATATAGCAGCAGTTCTCAACCTGTGGGTCACGACCCCTTTGGGGGTCGAACAATCCTTTCACAGGGTTTGCCTAAGAGGATCAGAAAATACATATTTCTGATGGTCTTAGGAACCAAGATATCACTCCTCTGTTGTCTCTGGGGGGGTCTGCCCACATGCAGATACACCCACATACGAATATTAAAGGGTCTCAGCATTAGGAAGGTTGAGAACCGCTGATATATAGGTTCAGGGATCCTTTCGTACAATTCAATGGCCCTGTGGCACATTTGACACCTCTCATAGAGGAAAGAAAACTCACCGGCAAAAATAACTAGAGAATAATTAAACGTAAACTAGGCAATACCCAGAAAGAAGAGATTAGTATATATTGGAGGAGTTGGGGAAGAAGTTGAATAGAGGGAAGAGAAATGCAAGATCATTCCAAGTTGGGGAGGAAAGGAGGGGAGAGAAGATAGACTATGAACAAAGGGCAAAGTGGTTAAAGGAGTATGTGTGAGGAAGCGAAGCCAGAGAGGCCTGTTCTTCAGGAAAAACTACAAACAAGGCCTTGTTGATTCTACGGATAAACAAATGGGGGAAATCAATCCTGAATCTAAATGACTGAAACTTGTTGGGAAGGAGGGTCGACTCATTTTTGCCAGAGAGAGAGAGAGTCCTTCAACCCAATGACCATCACCTACGTCTTCAGGTCGGGGATTTTGTTAACATCAATCAGGGGAATTCAACTTGTCTTTCAAAGCCCCCTGATACCCCCAATATTATTCTATGCTTTGAGTTATGATGGTGTCTTAATTCTGTATTTAGACAAGGGTTTTTCAGTTGCTTCCGTGAAAATGCCAGTTATGTCCACAGAGAGGGAAAGCTTTCCACCAGCAGCATCTCTAAAATACATCCTAATGATCCACATTAGACAATGTCAGCTCTCTGGAGATGGTTGCTTCAGAATTGTTGTTGTTACCTTTCTTGTGTCTCTATAATTTTATTGGAATGACTGAATCTCTGGACTATGTTAGCCATAAACAGAACTGATTTACACGCCCCCCTCCTCTCGCTTCTTCGAAACAGCTGCTGACAGCTGCACTGTAATTTAGTCAAGGACCTTTGTAGTTGAACCCACCAAACATTGAGAATTTTTTGTTGTTTCATTTTGTGTTGTTCAATCTCTCCTATACGGAGACCCAAAACAGCTGCATCAGAGACTGACAGTGCCCATTCACTTTTAGACAGAGTAAAAGAGACACTTTTAGACAGAGTAAAAGAGACTACTGGTAGAAGCAAGCATGGGCAGGGGTCAGCAGTGCACTGATACAACATTTTATAGGAAGAGTTCAAATACTGGAGCCTCAAAAATTCATCAGGCAGGTACCTTCAAATACCATAATTCCCATTTTACAAGTGAAAAAACTGAGGTTAAATGATTTGCCCAAATGGGAAATCCATGATTTGAGTTTTCTGACTCGGTCTGGTGTTCCTGGCACCACATCTTAATTCTGGGTACAGATTTTTAAAAAGTATTTTGATAACTATTTTGTTACATGGTTTCCTTTTGTGATCCTATGTATTTTATGAAAAGTATTTAAAAACATTCTGAGAAGGTTTCTTCAAACTGCCAAAAGGGTATATCACACAAAAAATTAAGGACCCCATATTATTTGGTGAATGATACCACTCTCCTCCATGTCACCTACCTCCTAAGCCCAAAGGCCAAGTTTAGGTGGGAAATGATCACAAACCAAGCTTCTTTGCAGTAAAAAGTCAAAACGCTTTATTTTTCTATTTTTGTACAAAATTTCTCTAAGGACTGCTCTATTGGAAGGAGGGAAAAGAAACAGAAGTGTACATATCTGTCCAACTGTTAAAATAAATATTTTCTTAAATAAGGAAACAAAAAGTGTTTAAAGAGATGAAAATCATTTTCCTGAACAAGTGATTAAAGAGGAAACTGGGATGGAAATAAATAATTTTTCTGTCGTGACAACTATTTACACTTAAAATGTACAAACAAACAAGTAAGCTAACCCAGAAGCCACAGGAGCCTGGTCTGGGTAAAGGATTGAGACAGTACTGACTATGGGACTGCTTATGCCTAGAGCCAACACACTATGACCCTAAAGTCCTCAGCTCAGTCCAAACAGAATATTCTGCCCCCAGCTGATGAGGCATCACAGTCTGACCTACTGGGAAGCAGCAGGAGCCTGAAAGCCCAATATTCCTGGGAGCCAATTTGACTGAGGGATGAACAAAAGTTTTTTCACCCTTGAAATAAGTATCTATTTTTCAATGTCCTCATATGACTTGATCTGAGATAAACTTGTCCTTTGTTCTCATTACTCTGGATATAGCAACCATTGCATAAAGTCTTAATATTTTGCAAGTTGGCTCAAAATAGTTTTAATAAGGCGCATGGTACAGATTTGCACCATCACTTTGAAGGCTAAAAAGGCACCAAGTTATCCTCACCCGCTCCTTTGTCCCTTAGCATCAAGGAACTGATCAGAAGAGACAGTCAAAGACTGACCAACAAGAGCATGGCTTGGAGTTTCTGACTTCAGATAGCATACCATGCTCACAAAGCCATGTTTGATGGGCACACCACTCTACCCTCAAATGCAAAGGAGAGCCTGGCAGGTTCACCTTGAATCTAGTTTGCAGGCTGGAAATTGTTTTAAGCATAAACTAACCATATTCAAATATCTGAGACATTTTCAAATCAAGTCCTTTGCAGAGATGGGTTCCCAGTGTCTGTCACTGGAACCTCATGCTTGGTTAATTTGCATATAGCACATAATGGAGGTTTCCTCTCTCAGGTCTGAGTTGCACAACAACTCACAAGGGCCTTTACTGGACCCCAAATTCTGAAACAATTGTCAAAATCTCAAAACCTTGATAACTCAAGAAGGCATCTTAGAAGCCACTGCTATGGGAACCTGGTAGCAACCCTCAGAGATCTTGATTTTTTTTTTAAGTTCAAACATTACAAAGCCAGTGTAACACCCAAAATTCAGAATCACATAAGTCATTTGCCACTTGTCTCCCTGGACCCCCCTTGATTTCAGACTTAGTTTTCCCCCACAATAGCAAATCAGATTTCTGCTGGTATTTAACATGCCTATTTAATCTCTGGCACATACAACACAAATACAGAGAGTGAACACGTCCTTTGGAGTTTATTTACTTTGGATTTTTCCTTCTCCAATCAACGTCAACACATCCCCCAGAGTGGAAATTTATTTTCCCTTCTACCTACTTGTGTTTTGAGTGAGTAAACCCATACATGCTTTTTGTTCTTGTGAGTCAAATGCCGAGAACTTTCTGGGATTTCAGGGTCCTCTGATACCCAGCCACAGCTTCTGTTTATGAAGTTGGGGTAAATAAAGGAATTGGGATAAATTGTTTAGGAAATGTATCTAACATCCTAACCATTTTTCATTCATTCGTTTTATTGTGACTTTTATTACAGGAACTTCCAACTCATTCTTACTAAGCACATATAGACGTGCACACGCTCACACAAACACAGACATACACATCCCTACCCTGCTGGGTGGCCTCGATGAAGGGGTGTTCATAATTACCCTCAGAGAGTGAGTAATCTTTGGGTTGAGACTCAGAAGCCAATCACCATGGCTGGGTTTTCGGTAAGACTGTTTCTGCTTTGTTTTTCTTGCGCCAACTTGTAGCATCTTGCTCTTGAGATTTTGCTCAATCATCCCTGTACCTTTTACACACATGCACAGATGCATGCACCCACACACACATACACACACGCAAACACCACACCCTTGAAAATGGCAGCACAGCGTGGCTCCTTTCAAAAGGACGTGTTGTGGAAGGCCCCAGCTCTTTGCCAAATGATCCAGAACGGAGTTCCTTCTGCAGCACAAGAAGGTTTGAAACCTTAGGCTAAATTGATGCAAGCCTAATGGCAACCACAGGCCCGGACAACCATGTTCCTGTATTTTTTAAGAATGACATTGGAACTATCATCAAAGTAGAGAACGGAGATGGCATTGAGTTGGGTTGGAGCACAGCAAGGCTTCGGCACGGTCTCTGGGTTTATAAAATGTACCTAGAAAGGAAGAGAAAGAAAAAGTAGGGTAAAGTGGTATCCTCTTAGATATGTTCTTAATTGTTTTCTTCTACAGGCATCATTTACATGTAAAACAGGGAGGATTATTTTTGTTTATCCTAGATCTCTGCACTGAAAAATATGGGATACCCATCTTTGGAGAGCATGCAGAACAAGAAAAGTCATATTCCTTTCTGGTCCAATCGCATCTAGAGTACTGAGATTAGAATTCTGGGTCCCATAATTAAAGAAGGAAATTTGTAAATGGAAATATATACACAGGTATGTAAATGAGACAACTAAATGTCTAGAAGTTATGTTATAGAAGAAACAATTAAAGGAACCAAACCTATTCAGGGTTTCTTCAGAAGACTAAGGGGCAGGGGGAAAGAGATAAGAACTATTTAATATATCTGGAAGGCTAACATTGCCAAAACTCTTCTGTTTGGCTCCAGAAGTCATAACTAGAACCAACAGGCAGATCGTTTGCAAAAAAGCAGATTTTGGTTCATTTGGAGGAACAGCATCCTTTTCAAGTTGTAGAACAAAGAGGCTGACTTGTAAGGCAGTAGCGTCCTAGTCACTGGAAATATTGAAGTCCAGATTTGTTGACTGTCAAAATGTATGACTGCCTTTGGATGAGGTTTTGTATTAGATGACCTTCCAAGTCCCTTCCAATTATATCCCTTTGAGAAGGATGTCCTAAAGAAGTGGAACATAAGCCACAAATAGTTGTATTTGTTAAGTTACTGCCAAAGTCTTGCCCATAAACTTTGGACCACTAATGCTGGTTTGTTTGTTTTTTTCCTACCTGATGAGATACTATTCCTCCATCTTCCATAGGACATAAAAGAATTTTTTTAGCAGTATGGGTAGTTATACTAATTTATCTACTCTCCCAAATTTGGGCTCCCCTTTAGGCCAATGACAAGGTCAGACTTAGAAGAGAGAAGAAATCAGGAAAGCTGGTAATGCAAGAAGTTTATTAGTAAAGTATTAAAGGAAAAACTTGACCCACACAGCAATTTTAACAATAAATGGTCATTCAGAGAAGTCATTTCAGTCTAACGAACCTTCACTAAGCACTTCAATATATGTAAGGGGGTATATTAGATGCTAGAGAGGTCTCAAGTGCTGAATATATACCACTACCAGACAGATTTTATGTGAATATCCCTTTTATCATATTGCTCTCCTGCTCAAAAACATTCAATGGCTTCTATTTTCCTATTCCCTCAAGATTAAATTCCTTAGACTGGCTTTTAAGACCCTTCACATCTCGACTCATCCTAATTATCCAAACAACTCCCACTGTTATCAAATAAGGACCATAAACTGGTCTTCCAAGAACATGAGATACTTTTTCCTGCTTCAGTTCTTTCACTATTGAATGTACTCCATTGTAGCTGATTGAATACTAGAATCAGAAAGACCTGGTTCCTGACTCAGACCCTTACTAGCTGTGTGACCCTAGATAAAACATTTAACCTCTTTCAACTTCAGTTTTCACATCTGTAAAATAAAGGAAAGCAACATCACTTCCTCCCAGGGTTATCCTTAGGATCAAATGGGATAATATCCATAAAGCATTTTGCAAACGTTAAAGCACTACACAAAACTTAGCTCTTATTATTATTCCAGACCCAGCCCAAGTCCCATCTTGCCCATGAAGTCACCATTCACTGTCATAGTTCTTTAGGCTGAAATCTTCATGTTGTCTTTGACTCATCCTTCTCCCTTAGCTTTCATCCAGTCAGTTACCTAATCATTTATCTATTACCTCAGAAATCTTTTTCATATGTTCCCCCCATCTTCTCTATTTCTATTGCCAAAATTCTATTAGAGGTCTATTTCAAACTGTTTCATCAACTTCCTAACAGGTCCTCCTTCATCTACTGTCTCCCCTTTCCAATTCTTCCTCCACATTACTGTCAGAATCATCTTACTAATGTATAGATCTGGCCAAGGCTTTACTCTGTAAATAAAAGGGACTCGTTGGAGGCTTTTAAGCAGGAGAGAAGTCCAGTTCCTTAGTTTGCCATTTGGACTCCCTCAAATGTTTCCAACTTTTTTTCAAATTAATCCCTTCCATATTGTCCCCTCAGCACAACCTAAGCTTTCCTGCCTTTGTTGATACTGTAGTTCCCTTCATAGAGAAATCCTTCTCCTTCAATCCTTATACCTATTAAATTCCTATAGATCCTTTCAAGTCCATCCCAATTGCCACCTCCCCTATGAAGTCTTCTCTGGTCCCCCCTCCCTTACCACCACTTTGAAATGATCATTGTTCCGTCATATAGTTAATTTGTATCTCTCATGCACTTTAACTAAAATGCAAAATAATACATAATCTTTATATATGTATCACATCTCATTACTGGACTGTTAGCTCAACAAGGATAGTGACTATACCTTAACTTTGAATCCTTCCCTTTGCATTACCGGAGGTGCTTAATAAATGTCTACTGGGTTGAATCAGCCTCTTCCGTGAGCCTCATGACTCAATACTTAAATCATCTAACATTTTTTGTATTCCTTGCTAATTGTTTCATGTATCTGTAATATTAGACTGAGTTCCTGGAGATGTTCTTTGGCTTCCCATGCTCCTAGTATAAGGTTAAGTATGCAATAAGCAACCAACATATGTTTCACCTTTGTTTCTGAAGTATCAGTGAATCTTAGCAACTACAATTTGAGCACATCAGCTTGGGTTAGAGCTAGACACAAGCCTGGGCACACTCTCTGATGAGGGCTGGGAATGCCACTCACTACCCGAGTCTCCCAGCAGATGCTGTCCATTGGCACAATTTCTGTTGTTGAACTTGAAACCTTTGCCCCCTCACCCCCAGCTCTAACCCACCCACTCACTTAGAACAATGGGTTCTCTTTTTCCCTAACTTGAATGTCTCCCTCCAAAAGTACTGCACTAGTCCGCTAAAGAGTCTTCCCATATTCACTTTCTACCCTTCCAATATATCCCTCAAATATAGACAGAATATTTCTTAGATATGGTCCTGTAACTCTTCAGCAGTTACTGCTTGCTGAGTAACATTATAACACCTTTGCCGGGGATTCAAGTCTTTCCAAAATCCAATACCATTATACCTCTCTGACCTATCTCAAATTACTCCCCTCTGTGAACTCTATGTTCATATCTGAACTACTCCCTACCTCCCTCCCTTGGAATGTCTGTGTTTTTATCTCTCTCTGTTATTCTTTCTCTCCTCTCTTGAGGTTTATGATACCCAAATTTATCACCAAGTCCAAAGCCTGATGACCAAAATCTACCAATCCCTAGGACATTTTCCTTCTTTTCTCAGGGAATTCAGACTGATTCACCACCTCCTTCTACATCCCAACTTGTCCTCATGCTAGGGAGATATATTCTCTCCAACATTCTAACTCAGTTCTTTACTCCACCTCAGTCACACACTAAGTAAGTACTTTCTTTTGCTGGGGGCCACCTCAAGTCCTCCTGATTTGTATCTGACCACTGGACCCAGATGGCTCCGGAGGAAAAAGTGAGGTTGGTGACTTTGCACAGCCCTCCTTCACTCAAATCCAATTCACCTGCAAGTCATGGCATCATCTTCCTGATGTCCTGGTCCTCTTCAAGAATGAAGGACAAACGACAACTTTGTCTTGCTCCTCTCTAATATGTTTATTATAGAATTAATATGTTTATCATTCATGACCTAAGGTATGATAGAATAAATCTACAACTGCAAAGAACCTTAGAGATACTCAAGTCCAAATCCCTGATTTCACAGATGAGGGGGCCAAGGCTGACAAAGGCTTAAATTAATCATGCAAAATGTGTAAGAAATTGCAAAGCCAGAATACAAATCCAGGTCCTGTGACTTGAAATCTGAGACCCTTCCTATTATACTATGCTCTCTGTCACGTGTAATATTATATACCATAATATTTCTTATTGATGTTTTATTAAGTTTGTCTTATCTTTTTCCTAAACTGTAATTCCAAGAGTCTAAGAACTCACAGTATTACCAAAACTCTGTCTCTCTCCCGGTGGTTCACACAGTGGTCTGAACCAAGTAGATGTTTAATGAACATTTATTGGATGAATGAATATTGTCCTGACATCACTCCACTGGCTTAGTTGAAACAAAGACCCCAGTCTCTAGAGGCAGAGATGGAGTGGCCATTTATCACTTCCTTTTGAACCTTCAAGGACAAGAGCTCCAAGGCTAGGGCAGCAGATGTAAGACACTGAGTACATGGGCACAGCATTGGGAGCAGAGTCACTGAAGTACTTTGACAAGGACATGACCATCAATTCAATCCCTCCCTGAAAACTGAGACCAGCAGAGGGTCACCTTCTGACAGTCTACCTAAATTTAGTTCCTTCAACAAAGAACAAGTAGCCCCATGCAGATTTTTGTTCTAACTTCAACCTTGCATTTACTCAAAGGAAAGCAGGCCATTATTTCCAACATTTCAAAACAAGAGACAAGATAATTAGTCTTCCTAGTACAAAACTAAAGACTAATTTTCAGCCAGTTGGGCTTACTCAGACATAAAGCTCCAAAAACAAGCAACCTTATGAGGATGAAGACAGAAAGAACCTACCAGTGTCTGAACAATAGCATGGTTTGTGGCATTCATGTAAGAATTCAAGGGAAAAGCACACTCTCCTTCACAATAGTAAGCTGCATAACCTTCTGGGGCAATTATCCAGTCCTGGAAAAAAGAAAGACAGATCATGAGTTACTTATTTAATAACTCACAAGGAAGATGAAGATAGAGGGAAATATTGCAATGATATGTATCTTACATTTGCTAGTCATAATGGGGGATACACAGGAAGCGGGAGAGACTGTTCTTTGCCTTTCTTATGATCTAACTGGGAAGATAAATTCCACGGGCATCAGAGTTGGGGCATTCTGTATCAGTGAAGAAGAGATGCTTATAATGCTGCGCAAGTCACAACTCTGGTCAGCTTCAGTTTCCTCATATGGAAAATGAAGATAATAATAGCTAACATTCACATAGAGCTTTAAGGTTTGCAAAGCACTTCTGTATATATTATTGCATAATACCTCTAGCACATGCCTTCCAGGGTTGTTTTCAGCATCAAAGGAAATTGTGTTGTTGTTAAGCTATTCCAGTCATGTCCAACTCTTCATGACCCCATTTGGGGTTTTCTTGGCAAAGATATTGGAGTGGTTTGCCATTTTTTTTCTCCAGCTCACTTTACAGATGAGGAAACTGAGGCAAATAGCACTAAGTGACTTGGCCAGGATCACCCAGCTAGTAAGTGACTGAAGCCAGATTTTTACTAAGGAAAATGAGTCTTCCTGATTCTAGGCCTAGCACTTTATCCACTGTGCCATCTAGTATTAGATATATGATTCTACATAAATGAAATGTCACATAAATCGCTTGACAAAATTAAAGCACACTTAACAAATGCTAGCTATTAGTATCATTCTCATCATCGTTATTACTATAAGGTTCCATCAACCTGCAAATCCACTGGCATTTCACTGTAACATGGAATTCAGTAAAGTCTTGGTCCTTTCTCAAGGGAGCAAATTTCCAAATATTTCTCATCACTACCTTCTTTTACATCTTGTTACATCAGGTAATGAGACCCAGAGGCAGAGAATGTGAAGACAGCTCTAGGGAGGCCTAAGTGCCATGATATGTTTACATATCCCTGTTGACTAGTTTTACATATGTGTGTATATATATATATATATATATATATATATATATATATATATATATATCACGTTTACTTGTTCTGACTTCCCCCATTAGATCAGAAGCTACAGGAGGGCAGGAATCACAATCTGTTTTTTTCTTGATACCTTCAGCAGTCATCATAAACTATGGGTATTTAATGCTTGTTAACTCAGCATTATTTCTGCTGTTACATCAACAGCCAGCAACCCACATGGTCCAGAAAGACCTCCTTTTGCAAAAAATAACACTTCCCACCCTAGTGAACAGAAACCACTTCTCTCAAGTGGAGCACAAACTCAATTTTTTTTTTCCTGTGGCCACATTCACATCAGTCAGAATAGTGCCCCACCCACAATATAAGTTGAAGTCAGAGGACACAGGCCATATAATTCAACTGTAGAATGATATGATTCCCCTCTACAGAGGTCACAAAAATGCTACCTGTGGCCCCTTGATCACTCAGCATTAGGGCTGACGGACTTACCTGCCAGCCCAAATCTCGGAAGCTGACATAGAGTTCGTGTTTCTTGCAGGCTTGCCTCTGGTCACTGCTACTGTTTTCTGAATCAGGAAAGGAGGCAAAAATAAAATGCGCATCTCCATATCAACTGTATCGCCACCACCGTGACACAAACATAGTCACATGCACATCTTTAAAAACTGAATAGTGGAGCACACATTTTTCCAAGCGAAAGTTCAGTCTTTAGGGACCCAGTAACTAAAAGTCTCCAGCTCCCACTGCTGACACAGTCTGGCAGGAAAGTTCCAGGAAAGGAGGCACTTACATACCATTACTATCCCTTCTACATACATTCTTTAAAACACCTGTCAAATCCTCATATGAATTTAAGTTTAGTCATTCATTTCATTTCACCATATACATATGTATGTATGTATTTATGTATGTACATATGTATGTATATGTATGTATGCATGTATGTGGTGAAATCAGGAATGGATTCAATAAAAATAATCAAACCCCCATCTGGCTTCCAGCAGCGGGCTGCAGAAGCCTCTCTCAGTATAATCTCTTTCAGAAGGATGTTGCTTTGTGTGGCCAGCCAACTTGTGGAGAAACTAGTTCCATGCCATGGAGGGAGTGAGGGGGAATGGAACTGCTGTTCTTGTTTCCCCCAGAATGAATCCCCTTCAGAATGTGCTGGCAGCATTCTGAAGGAGCTATGGAGTCAATTACTCTGACATTCCAGTGAAAGAAAAACCAAGGAGGATAGAGAGCTAACTTGATATGGAAAGGCCTTGAGGCTTCCCTTGGTTACATGATTCAAGCTTTCTGGGTTGCCAGCAATTTGGCTGATAGGTCACAAGGATTTGAGACAAACACCTCTGAAACTCAGAATAATGACCCTCCTCAAATCATTCAAATGGGACATTGAAGCCAATATTAATCAATGATATCACTGATATCCTATCTAGAGGATGATTTAAGGGGCACATATACTTCTAATGGGAAATGGATTGGTGATCCTTTTGAATATGGGAAGAGAAAGTAGGAAGGAAGGAAAAAAGAAAGAAGGACATTAAGTGATTAAAAATGCAATAATAATTAGAAATCTGATCCTATAAATGAGCTCTTCCTTCATCACTAGGTGCTCCTATATCCCCAGGATCATAGGCTTTAGAACTGTAAGGGACCTTAGATGTTGTCTAGTCCAAATCCCTCATTTTACAAATGGGATGAGTAAAGCCCAGGGGATCAGTGACTTACACATGTAGTACGTTCACATGTAATAGGAAGCTTCACAAAATTTTGATGCCAAGCCCCCTGAATCAAAAGCCAGGGTTCTTTCTCCTATTCCTAAATGCTTCTAGGCAACTCCAGAATCCCAGACCTACTTAAGCTCTGTTCGTAAAACTCAGATATTGGGCAAGGGCAGGATGTGAGCTCACTGAGGGCACAGACTAAATAACATGTTCTGGTTGTATCCTCAATATACAATGCTTTGTGCTTTCTTTCTCCTCCTCCTCCTTTGTCCAGATGAGTGATTTCATTGGTAGGGGAAACTTTTAGGTACCAGAACTACTAGCCACAGAAACTCCAACCACCAATGTAGACTAGCAATTACTGTAACTTGAAGGTCTTAGACTGAGTTTGAAGTGATTTATTTGTAGCCAAAGAGATAATTTGTATTAGAGGCACAACGTGAACCCAAGCCTTCTTGACTCCAAGAGGGGCAAACATCCACAACAAGAAACTGCCTGTCACACAGTAGGTACTTAATGACTAAATTGAATCTGATCCCACCTGGCTAAACCACTGGGAATCAAATGTACCATATCCTCTTCCCCAGCATAGACTTGACTGCCCCCATGGAACAGTCTGATGCTGGACAGAGAAACAAAGGAGGCCTCCCTTCTTTCATCCCAGGACTACTAGTTCTTAATCAATCAGCTGCAAATTTAACAAAGTTCTAAGAATCAGATTCACAGCAAAAAATGTTGCTTGTAGGCAAGTAGTAGCTTTAGCTAAAACAAACTGATTATTTCAGCTTAGGGTAGAGCCCTGTGACACATCCTAGTTGGGCTTAGGACAGCTTAGGGTAATGGCTGGCTGTGTACTTAACACTCCTTAAGATACCAGGCATATACTATCAGTTCTAGAGCATCTCATCAAGGACCTTAGCCAGTGAAAAATAATAGGGAGGCACCAAGGACTTTTCAACTGAAAGTCATTACCTATGGCCTCACAGGGTACCTGAGGAAAGGAAAGAAGACATTCATTTGTTCAGGCCAACTGAGGACACTGGCTATATATAAGTTACCAGGACATCCAATTAGCTAGGTATTGTGTAAGCCTGAGGGGTGGGGCACATGTGGGACTTGGATGGTCTAGGAAAATGATAATTCCAAATTCTGTCCCATTCATGGTAGATACTTGGAAGATGAAAATCCAAAGACCTTTAGATGTGTTCATTTTATCTTTCCCCTCAAACTCCTGGTCCAAGCTCATAAAAAGGCATGATGACTAGTTCAAGATTCATGGTTTTCTCCTGGTGGAGATGCCTAATTGACAGCTGAGAGGAGGAAGAAGGAAGCAAGAAGCCTGGCTTATCTAAAACCTGTGTAATCAGCTCCTGGTTAAGTTTACAATGGCTAACCATAAATCATTATCCTTGAGCAAGACTGCATGAGCCTCCCAGTATTAAAAGATGACTGTGTTATTTATATTTAAATTCAGATGAAATGAAGGAAGAGAAATAGCAACTGAAGCACCCAGAAGTATGTAAAAGAAAATCCAAGAAACCAGGAATAAAACCCATGGTTTGTAATATCTATACATAAAAGCCCAAAGGTTAAGCAAGAAGGAGGTACAAATGTCAGGAGACTAATTTGAACATAGAGGTCTCAGGATGAAGGAGAAATAAAAGTGCAGTGGAGAGTCATTGTATATAAAGAAGGAAATTCAGGAACCAGAGAGGAGAAGCATTGTGGAGAGAATTTAGGCAAAAATCAAGAGGAGAGAAGTAGAAGAGTGTATCCTATTAGAGTACACTACAGCCCACCTAGACAGAAAATAGAAAGATGCACTCAGGAAACTGATCCCCAGCCTGGCACGCCCGCGTGCCTGCACACACACACACACACACACACACACACACACACACACAGAAAGATGATATTATAGTCATGGGAGGGAAGAGGGGGAAAGAGTTTAATTATCTAGACACGTCCTGAAGTTCTCTCTGCTAAAAACAGAGTAGCAAAATAACTTCATGATCTGAGAAAAAAAAAAAAACTTCATGATCATGAAAGGAAAAATTTCATTCTTTAAAAAATGGAGGAACCAACAAGAGGAAATTCTATTCTGGACCTGATTCTCACTGGCAAGGAGGAACATGTATGGGGGGCTACAGTTTGTGGAAAATTTTAAGGGGTTCTGAGGAAGGATCAGTAGAAACTCAGAGACTAAAATTCTACAGAGGAAGTCAGCTCAGGAAGAATGGGAAATTCTAAAGAAAGAAATTCTGAAAACATAAAGGGAAATAACTCCCATGAGAAGTTATATCAAAAGACTATTGTGGATACACAGAGAACTTACCAACCAACTGAGACTATGACAAAGATATGTACAGAAGGTAGAAGCTATCAGTCGCTCAAACAGCAAGCATCTAGAAATGCCCCCTGTGTGTCTTAAGAGCACAATACTGTAAAACTGATAGCAGAAACGTTAAAGCTCAGGATAAGCTGAAAGTAGATAAAGACAAGAAAAAAGGGAAGAATATTTTTTAAGTTGTATGGGAAGAAAAAGGAGGATCCAAGGGTGGATTTGAGAGCTGCTGGAGGTAGACAGGACAAGGATAGATGACAACAGAAGGAAAGAAAAGCTGCTCAATTCTTATGTTCTCTGCCAAGGGGGATGATTTTCGTACTGGAAAGGATACCAGATAAAGCTATATCTTTAAACAGATGCTTAAGATAAATAAGTAGATAATAAGAGAGAACCCAGATGCCACTGATGATTCAAGTTATATGACCCAACCATTCTGAAAACCAATTTGGAATCAGGAGAAAAGTCACTAAACTCTTCATCCCAGAAGATTTGACCCAGAGATCTCATTACTGGGCATATAAGGAGATCGAAGAGAAAAGGAAATTCCCTATAATAGATATACCAAGATATTGATAGCAACACTTTTTGTGGTGGCAAACCTGGAAACAAAGTAGGCGCCCATCAACTCAAAAGTGGCTGAATGATTATCGTATCTGAATGTAATTGCACTCTAAGAAATGATGAATATGAGGAATCCACAGAAGCATGGGAAGATTTACTTGGAAGGAAATAAACTGAACCAAGAAAACAATGTATACAATGATGACTATAACATAAATGAAAATAACACCAAAACGTACTTTAACTGATTAATTCGAATGACTAGTGA
The DNA here is from genome assembly GCA_028646575.1 of Pseudocheirus occidentalis. NCBI lineage: Eukaryota > Metazoa > Chordata > Mammalia > Diprotodontia > Pseudocheiridae > Pseudocheirus > Pseudocheirus occidentalis. Next base: position 130,614,068 of record CM053595.1, read on the forward strand.
GGGCCCACAAGAACAGATGATGAAACTCCTTTCCCTCTGTTCTGTTGAGGATGTGGAGTGTTGCAAATCCTGTCAGATATTTTAGTCACTTCTGTGTTTGTTGGTTACTTTGCTTAGCTGTTCTTTCTTCGGTGCTAAAAGGGATTATTTAATGGCTGGGCATGAGGGGAAAGGGAGGAAGGGAGGTACACCAGAAAAGAAATGGGACATAAAAACAAAAGAAAGACTAAAACAGGGTCCCTTGTTCTTAATGAACTAATGTTCTAGTGAGGAAGAGAAAATTAAAATAACTCTGTATACACAAAATATATTTTAAAATAAATGCCATAATTTTAAAAATCAAAGCATTAAATAATTGACCAAAGGATGTCACTAACAGGATTTGGTTCATTCCAGCTCAAATTCAGTTGTTACTTCCTTTCCATGGTCTCACAGTCTCCTAGACCATGGGTTTATAAGAAGCACATGTGTCCTCTTTGTCCTCTTCCTTCTCAAGCCTTGCCTTATATTTTCCACAAGGCCTGATACTCAGCCAGACAGAGCTCTTGGGAAATGTTTTTGGTCAGTTCAGCTTAGACCTCCAGCACAAGCAGATGTTAATTACAGCCTCAATTGCTTTCCTACCTTATCACCAGATAAACATTTAAATCAAGTTAAATAGAATTGACTTCTGGGAGAGAAGCCGGGTTATAATATAAAGATCCTAGGATAAGAGTCTGAAGATCTGAGTTCTAGTCCAAGCCCAATCATTATACCTGTGTGATCTTGGGCAAGTTACCTCCCAATTCTGCATTTCAGTTTCTTCATTTATAAAATGAGAGGATTGGGTGAGATTAAGCAATCAACAAGAATTTAAGTGCTTATTCTATGCCAGACACTGGGCTAAGCATGGGGTGGGTATAAAAAGAAAGATTAAAACAAAGTCCCTTGTTCTTAATGAATTCATACTCTAGTGAGGAAGAGAGAACTAAAATAACTCTGTATATACAAGATATATACAATATAAATGCGAAGTAATCTCAGAGGGGAGGGACTAGCAGCAGTTTGTGAGGGAGGAGGAATGAAAAAGTCTCCTGAAGAAAGTAGCATTTGAGTTATATCTTTCAAGAAGCTAGTAGGCAGAGGTGAGGAGAGAGAACATTCCAGTCCTAGGGGTGGGCTGGCAGTACAAAAGCATGGAGCCAGGACATGGATTATCATGTATGAGGAATAGAAGTAGGACAACATGTCTGAATTTTAGAGTATGTATAGAGGAGAAAAGTGTCAGATGACTACAAAGGTAGAAAGGAGCCAGGCTACGAAGGGCTTTAAATACCAGAGGATTTTATATTTGATCCGGAAGAGGGCCAATGGACTTTATGGAGTTGGGGGGAGGGGGAGGGGTTTGGAGACATGGTCAGAATTGTGCTTCAGGAAAATCACTTTGGCAGATGAGTGGAGGATGGATTGAATGGGGAGCAATTCCAGCCAAGGAGATCAATTAGAAGGCTATTTCAATATTCCAAACAAGAGCTGCTGAGGGCCTGTACAAGAGCGCTGGCTATACGAATAGTTAGATGATCTCTGGGGTCATTTACAATTCTAAATCCGATGATCATATTATGAAGGCAATTGGACTAAGTGATCTATGAGGTCCCTTTGGGAGAGCAATTTCAACTCTTTTTATCATTCTATTTTTGTGTTTCTACAAATTTATACTATTTTTAACTGATAAGATGGATCATGGCCCATTATTAACAAAGATGAAGAATTTTTTTTTAAAGGCTCCCTAAGGACCTGGGAAAGTTTTTCAAAGTAACTTAGCAGAGGAATCACACAACTACTACTGAAAAGAAGAGGGAAGGATATCACATTTATAGCATCACATCACCTGAAGGGAACTGTGGGAGGTCATTTAGCTCAAATACTTGAGTCCTGACCCCACAGTGGCATCTATCTAAGCCATCATCCAAAAATAGAGACTCTTGTCTTATTTTTTAAAGATATGGCCCTATATCCAAATATTCTTAAGTCTCTCATCAACACATGTAGTATACCAACTTACCCTCATAAAAGTCTTTTTTAACCCTATGCCTAAACTGAATCCCTCACAACACAGAGTAGTTTAAGCCTGCCGGCTTTTCTCCTCTGTCTACAACTCTGCTCCTTAGCTTCTTCTCAAGTGCCTTGAAGAAGCTGGGTTATTTTGGGGGGGGGGGGAAGGGGAGGATGGAGATAATGACAATTTTTTAAAACTATTACTAGTCCTCTTTCCCCATCTGTATACCTGCAATATTGGACATCCTCAAAGCTTCCTGGTTCTTAGGTGTCTTTGATCTGTTTTGACTGCGTTGTTTGCTTCCTGTAGACCGGATACTACGAAGATGTACTTCTGTGGCCTTAAAGAATGCTACCATGAATGGTTGCTTGTTCTGGGGCCCATGTCTTCCAACCAGACCAGCCATCTTGGGATTGATGCTTTGTCCTGAAGGGATATCAAATATAACAGAGAAGGATCACCAGGGGAAGACAGAATCAAGATCCACAGCCATGCCAACACAATTAGAAATTACCAAATAACCAGGCCTGGTTACAACAGTAAAATGACTTTATAAAGAAAATGCAGTGATCATTGTATATATGTAATTAACTTCACTTGGAATCTAATACATCAGACGTAGAAACTGGACAAATCCCATCCCCTAAAATAACAGATCAGCACAAGAGGTTTCTTTAAAACCTGTGTTTAAAATAAAACTCCCCCCTCCATAATTATTTTACCTTAAATCCACTCAACATTAGATTTTTCTGCATTCTTTAGAGGGGTTTCTTTAAGTTCACCAACCTATAATTTGAAGTGATTCTATAAAAGAAACCATAAAATGTAGCCCCTAGGAACTGTAAATTCCCCCTGGAAGGTTATTAAGTCAAAATAAAAATGCCTTGCATGAAACCTTGACACTGTTCCAGATATATTAAATTTGAAATTTGCAAACAGTTTCCATCTACAGGTCTGATCTGGAGGTTGGTTATTGTGTAACTGTCAAGAATAGCCTTCAAGTCTGGAAATAGCCCAAGCCTCTAGGTTGGGGAAGTGCAATGGGCTATCGAGGACTCAATTCCTTCTTGCTGCCATACTTGAAGACCATGGAAATCTCAGGACTTCTGAGGCAGAGCAAAGGAAGCACTAAGAATCATCACTTGCACATCACACTCACTTCTGTTGAGGACAGAATCTTCCCCTAATCCTGGAGGAAGGAAGTATTTCTGAGTCCTGAAGAAATTAACCATGCCTTTGGACAATAGGTCTTTCTCTTTGGGTCAAACAATGGTGAGCAAGATAAGAAATCATTGTTGGTCTTGTCCATTTAGGAAGGAGAGACATATTTTCAGTCAGCAAGCAGTTGTAGAAGGAAAAAAAGTCACTAGAGGTCTAAAAAACCAGTTACAGAAAAACCCATTGTGCCCAGAGCCACATCTGATGGCAAGGTAGTTATGTCTTGCATATTCCTGTCCCTGCTGTTTCTTATACAATTTGTGTCTTAATATGGCCAATGCTCTTCCCTTCTTTTCTTCTGTTGAACAAGTTGTAGCAAGTCACAAGGCAGGTTGGCATGGGCTCCAGGGATCTTCTTTCTCAAACACCTACTGAATTCAAGGGAACTGTGAGAAGTGCTTTGGGGGCTATGAATTTACAAATGACCAACATGGTGGTATTCAAAATCATCTTCAATCTAATGAGAGAGCTAAGAAAAGCATGTGTTATTTTATTACCTTTAGGTAGATAGAATGAGTGGATTTAAACACAATGGATAGAATACTGTACTTTGAGTCAAGAAGACCTGAATTCATATCCTGCTTCAGATACTTAACTAGTGATGTGACCCATGGCAATTAATTTAACTTCTCTAAGTCTCAGTTTTCTTATCTATAAAGTGGGGATAATAGCACCAAATTCAGAGGATTTTTGTGATTATCAAATCAAACACAATATGTAAAGCTCTTTCCAAACCTAGAAGCACTGCCTGAATGCTAGCAATTAGCTATTATTATTAACTTTTTCTAAGTGCCCAAAGCATAATATACATATAGTAGTATATGTGTAGGGAAACAAGACAGTGACTTTCAGAAAACATGAATGGCATTTATGAAAGCAGGATACGTGGTCTATGAGAAGGCTAAAGAGAGATCTTAAGGAGAAGATACTCATTAATAGGCATTGAAGAAAAATAAAGTTCCTTAGGAAAAAAGATGATGGGTTCAACCATAGTAAGGTATCTTTTCTCAAGACACCACTTTCTTCCTCCATATGGACGGTGCCTCAAACAACCCCCAAGCCTGCAAGGATATTCCTCATGAACATAACAATGGAAATTATTCATTACAATAGTTTATCTCAATTTCTTTAATCAAGCACAGACTAAATGTCAAACCAGAAAGTAGTTCCATTTTAAAGACATATCCCCTGCCACTAATTCACCAATAGAGTTTTTTTTGTCACCTACATAAACTGAGCTCTTGGATCACCAGGCACGGTCTCTATCTTTAACACCCATTTCATTTTCTCCCTATTCTTAACAAGGGAGACAAACAGGATATGAAGCAATAAGAAATGGACTAAGGAGACTCAAGTAGTCAGCTGCTGCTCATAGGTACTGTCAGTAGAGCATATTACTGGGCTTAGTTTGGGAGAATGCCTCCAGCTAATGAATCACTCCACTGTTTCTCTACTCAGTTGCTTCAGCTTAACCAAACTTAAGAATAACAAATTCTTCTTTAAGTGCCTTAATTCCTATTTTTGAATTCCAAGCTGGGGTGATTATAAGGGAGCAGAGTTAATACTATCTCACAGCAATGAAGATAGGTACAAGGCTCTTTACTGGAAATAACCTTCCGGAAGCAAATCAAATGTTTGGTCTACAGAGAGATTTTGCACAATGAATGTGATAGACGGGTGTGGAGGGCAAAGCTGTAGCTAGTTGCCAATATGATTTTTGACAGGAATCAACACTGACTGAGGGGCTGCTGACTAAGGAAGAGGCCAGTTAGGAAGATAAAAGAAACTGAAGAATGTGGGTTTAAAAGAACTGTTCTTGCAGATAGGTTATCTGTCTTCGAATTGCTCCTCCATTCCTTTTTTTTTTTTTTAACAACAACAACAACAACAGACTTCCAAGCAAGGACATGGAATGATGGTTTTGATTCACCTATGCAAATATTTGCCAACTCCCATTTGGTAGGCGGGTGTCCCCTGTCTCCCAGCTAGGGATAGATGTTGTGGCTGCAGTTAGGTGTCCGCAGCTTGACCCAGATTCTTCTAAGCTTGGGATGCATGAACTAGTTACTACTGTTGTTTTTAATTTTGAAAACTGCTTTTCAGTTCCTTAAGTTTCTTATTTTATGCATTTAAAAATAGTATTCTGAATAGGGGCCCATAGGCTTCACACAAAATATCAGAGGAGTAAACAATAGCATAAAAAGGTTAAAAACCTCTGCTCTGGGTGAAGTCTAGAAGTTTAAAATATAAAATAAACATCTGCATATAATAATTCAGAAGCATATTACTATTTTAGTTCAATAGACCCCTACCTGGAATTCAGTGGAGGAAAATCTCCAACTATGGCTTGGTGTTCATTCCTGATTCCTAGTTTTCTACTGTGACTTACATCATCTTCCTCACTTTGCATAACCCAAAAGAAAGTGCATTCATATTAGAGTTTCAAATACATTTACTACATGAAATAGGCAGAAAATAAAAACATGGTACCAAGACTCAAAACAGCTGACTACTTGTTGTGTCTACCATTCCCACTTCAGTTTTCCACTTTACTCTCCTAAAGGAAATGAAAACACAGTCATATGTGGGAAGAAAGACAAAATCTGGAGGCCAAAGATTACCAGGATTTCCTCAGAGATCTCTGATGTCATGAAGAACTGTCCCAGGACCCAGAATCCAGCAAGCTCATTGATTATGCTGTTTCTGGGGGAATTTCCTATACATTCCGGCATAGCCACCTCTCCCAGGGAACACTCACACTGCTCATTGTAAATTCCAGATCCAAGAGTTGGGGAGAAGGTCTTTTGTTCCAGTGTCATAGGCAAAGTGACCCCCACCTAAAATCTCTGTCCAGCCAGCTTCTCTCCCTCTCTGTCTGTTTCTCCCTCCTTTTAGTTCCCACCCAATATGTCTCTCTGGCATAGCTGTCAGGTGATCTAGTCAGAGTGGTCTTGGTCTGATTTCAAGTCCAATCCATCTTTTAAAAGAGGTCCACTCAGGGCAACTAATCACAACATTCTCATCATTTTTGGAGCAAGGTACCTCTTTTCAGTCTTCGCATTCTTTTCCACAGAGTGCAGGTCCAGGTCCATCCCATAGTGGGATGGAAAACAGAAGAATGAAAAGGGAAACTCTGAAGAGGCACCTATTAAATGCTCAAAAGTTTTGTAAATGAAAGTCAATATATAGAGACTCCAATCTAGAATTCTCTTCATCTCTATAGAGCAAAACAATAACCCCGGACCACAGGATTTAGAACTCTAAGGGACCTTAGAGGTTATACAGTCCAACCTCTTCTTTTTACAGATGAGAAAACTAGTAGGACCACAGAGAGGAAGTGATTCACCCACAATGGTACAGGTATCAATTAGAAGAGGTAGGATTCAAATCCCAGCCCTCTATCTCAAATTCAATGCTATTTCCACCAGACTCCCATTCTCCAACACAAATATCCATAACTAACCTGTCTTGAGGAAACAGGAGTTTGTTTTCAATAAATTTAAGGTTTTAATTTTCAATCAAGAATTTTGGTTCAAACAAACCAAGCTGACTTCGTTGTCTCAAGACATAGCATGACTACTTATCAACATCCAGCTTCCTCACAGATGAAAATGAACCAAGCCCTGCTATTGTTCTTAGTCTCAGAAAATTAGGAGTCTTATTGTCTAGGTGCTGACATTCCAGGAAAGATTTATGCCATAAATATTGTTTGCTTGTTGCATCATTTTTGTGGGGTAAAAAGTAGCTTCTTGGTCGTTTTCTTCATAGAAGAACTAAATGAAGACAGCAAGGAAGAAATACCCCTATTATACCTAATAAACTCCTGGATCACAGGACCATAGATTTGGAACTGAAAGAAAGCTTAGATATCATCTAATCCCACCCACCTGACATTTTACAAATAGGGAAACTAAGGCCCTTAGATGTTAAATAATTTGTTTGTGGTCACAATAGGGAATAAGGATCAGTCAGGATTTTAAACTATATCTTCTCATTCCAAACGCAGCATTTTTCTCATCACGCTACAAAATTAGTCCAGAGAACTAGAGAAAGATGAAGGAAGGATGAGCCCTATGTGCTGACTGGTTGATCCATGCCAAACTTAAACCAAGGAGTCGAGCTGCTTTCCACGTCTTCTCTTGCATCTTCCCTTGGTAACCAGCACCAGTCCTGGAACAGATAACTATTCCTCCTTTCTGCCATTTTGGCTAGGGAAAGGCTGCCCACAATAGTCTGATTGCTACTGATTTGATTTCAAGAACTGGGTAGTTATAAATCTGCAGGGAGGTTTCAGGTATAAGTATTCCCAGCACAACAGGGAAGGGAATATTGCTTTATTTCCTAAGCTCTGGGTTAAAAGATTCCCAGATTTTCATCCCAATCTAGTTATGAGCCTCTTTTCTTGATCATAAGAAGCAGTAACTTGAATTAATTTTATGGCTATACACAAGGTTGCTACTATTTGCTACCACAAATAGCTACTCTGTGTATCTAGCCAAAGCAACCTATTATATAGGGAAAATGTCACTAGCCCAAGAATAAGAATATATAGTTTTCATTACTTAATCATTAATACTTGCTAGTATATTATTAATTAATGCATAATAAACAAGTGCTTAACAAATACCTACTGACTGGTTGATTTGTTCATCCCATTATTCCAATTACTGAGGGAGAGGAAAGGGAGAACTAGTTTCTTATAGTTGCATTTTCTTCTGAAAGGAAAGAAAGTCACCCATCTTTAATAACAGTATCACTCGGTATATGATACAGTATTCCAAACACATGCTTCCTCTGAACATATAACACATGAACTGTGCTTCCTCTCTAATACATGGTGGTCATTAAGATTTCCTAATTTCACAGCATATGATAGAAGGGATGTGCTCTGTGCATTATGAAGACAGATGCCATCATATCTGATAGGCTGGGCAGGAAGACGGGCAATCAGGACATGCATGTCCTATTCTCATCTTTCCATATGGCTGGGTATGTGGACTTGCTGTGTTATGGAATCATAGCAGCATAAATATGGAGCTAGAAGGGACTTCCATGGCTATCTAGTCTAACTTTCCATTTTATGGATAACAAAACAGAGCCCAAGGGAGGTCAAATGACTTGCCCAGAATCACCCAGATAACATGAATCAGAGTGGTGTTTGAACCCAGGTTCTCTGACTCCAGACACAGTCTTGGTAAAAATAGTTAATCTCTCTGGATGTCAATAAAAATGACTTCTTTCTCCTTCCAAAAAAAAAAAAAAAAGGAAAAAATGAGCTAAATGCTTTAGGCTATATTAGTTCTAGTTTTCTTATTTTGTACTTTCAGGTAAACTGAGGCTTCCTAGAGCTAGCATGTACAAAATGAGTATAAGATACATCCCCTCTCTCTCTTTACCCTTTCTGAATTCCAGTGCAAGCTGTGGGATCAGGGTTTCCCCTGGCCAAACAAAACCTGTATTCTCACATAGCTGGTAATATAACTGCTGTGCCTTTAGCCAGAGAGTAGGGCAAGGATCCACCCAGAATGGCAGAAGCCCAGGAAGGAGCAACAGCCACTTGGACCAGGTCCATTTGGGTGGCATCTCATTCAGGCTCTCTGCCCAGCCCACAGGAGAAGGCAGAAAAACCCCAACATCTGTCAGTTTGAAAAGTTTCAAGTGGCCTAATTCAGGCATGCACTGGGCCCACCAGTCTCTTATCAAATGCTTTTTTTTTTTATTAAAAAAAAAAGAAAACAGAATTTACAGCAGATACAAGAATGATGAGCCATTTCTTTCTTTATCCACACCCCCATCCTTGGTGGCTTGGCAGAGAACAAAACCCATAGGACCTGAGTATGTTGCCTGTCTCTGGTCTAACCAGCTCTGCTCTGGCTCTCCTGAGTTTGAGTACTAAGCGGCCCAAGCAGGAGGTGAACTGAGCCAGGCCTCTGAGTACAAGCATTCAAAGGGCCTATTGCCAATCTTGTCTAGAGCATCAAAGGAGTAAATCCTCTGATAAGGAAAGTATGTGGGCTTATCTCTCACAAATCACTTGAACTGATGAAACCTAAGAGCTAATCTAGGCCAGGAAAGGAACTTATTTCTTCCTATGGGTCCAGGTCCCAGCCTAAAAGGGGATTATCCATGACCACAGTGAAGAGATCTCAGCAGGGCATCCAGGAAGCTGATGAGTAAGCCCCTCTGGTATGTCCTCTTCCAGAAACGTAGCAGAAGTGGAGACACCATCTAATAGAATATGCCTTGGACAACGAGGTTTTCCTCCCAGCTGGGCTGTTTGATGCTTGAATGATAACCTGTCTGTGCTTCAGATTCATCTCCCAAGAGTCAAAGACAACTAATACCTATAGTTTATACTCAGAAGGACAAGCATTGCTTTTGGTATTTTGTTGTGGGTTGGGGCTTTGGTCTTTTGTTTTTTGGGGGGGAAAATTTCATGTATTTGAGATGCTACTACTGCCTCCACACAAAGATTTTTCTTGATCTTCCTTATCTAGGAGAACTTACTCAAAATGGTCTGCTAGAGAATAATCCCAAAACTTTGAAGAGGCTCCCTTCTGTCCAATGCATGACGGGGTTAGATGACTTTACATTTATGGAGAACTAGGTACTTTCCAAACCACTCACACACACACATCCCTCCTTCAGAGTTCAGACTTGATAGAGGACTAGTGCAATAGCCAAAATGCTATTGGCCCAGTGAAACATTCAGCAACAATAAATAGATGCAGTTCCAAGAACCAAGCCCAACATTCCAAATCTGCTCTCCCTCCCCTCCCCCCGCCAGGTAAATTCCCCTCAGTTGCCTCCTGTATGAACTGAAATGCCATGTTATCCTTTCACTGGGTTCCCAAATGGGAGGGGCACAGGCAGGAAGAAGCAATGAACTTGAAAAGCTACTCAGAGGTAGTATCTGGCAGCAAAGTTGGCCTGCTTCCTAATCCCTCCAAAGCCCCCAGCCTCCCCTATTGCCCTGACCACCATTATCCTGCAGACCTCACTCAGGATAACCACTGCTGAGCAGCACCACAGTATCAAGCCCTGTAGCACCTCAGAACAGAAAGGGAGAAAACATACACATTCACAAGCAAGCCTGGGACCCATCCCAGCTTAATTAGAAATACATTTTCTTGGGAGGAGTGACTGATGCAACCAGCCCCACCTACATCCTACTCACAACTGGTTTGCTTCATCAGCTCATGGCGAAGTGTGTACAGGGATTCTACTGGATGGCCTTCTCTCTCTACTTTTTTCCAAAGGAGGTGGAGAGGACCCTGATTCCTTAAGACTAAGTGCTAGTACTTTTATTGGGGGTGTGGTGGGGGGAGGTTAGGAAAGAGGAGAAGATGAATACTGTACAAAGCTGTTTTGCTCTGTTAGATTTGTGGTGGGGTTGGAGGTAAACAGTCAATAAATCCTTGTGAGTGAAATTTTAAATTGCTTTGGTCAGTATTTGTATTTTGGCAAGTACTTGGCCTTTTTTGTCCCTTTAAGAATCAGGGATTTTTAAATGAATAAAAATCAGTTTTAAACCTATTTTGTGCTATGGTCCCCTCTGGCCTTCTAATGAAGCCCATGGACCCCTTTTCAGAATAATGTTTTAAATGCATAAAATAAAATCTGTAGTATTACAAAGAAAACCAATTATGTTGAAATGCGGTTATAAAAAACATTTTTAAAGAAGTTTATAGACCCCAGGTTAAGAACTCCTGCAAATGGAATGCCTTTACCTAAGACTGCTAAGTTATGAGAAAGAGGTGGCTGGAAGGGCATGTGCCTCCTAGATGTTCTTCCCACAGCTTTTCCCTGATCCTCTCTTCTCCATCCTCTGACTCTACCCTGTCTCCCTAACTCATTCCTCTATTTTTCCCTGCAATGATTAACCCAAGTTAAAAAATCAAGGGTCAAAAGCAAGGCTCTTCCTGTGTAAAGCAGTGATCATTTTAATCTCTCTTCTTTTATTTAGTCTAGAAAAAAGAAGGAAAACTGTTTTCTATTCCTACTCAAAATGCTAAAGCTGTTTGGGGGAAAAAAAAATCTTGCCCCTTAATGAAACTCAAGCATAAAGCATTCAAAAGATCCCACTTAAGTAGATGATTATTGGCTGTGCTAAAACTAGTCTGGGCTCGAGCTCTTCGACGCACACTCGGGCTCTCACTGCTGACAATACGTCTTGGAACTCACCATCTAGACTCTCCACTGACAGCTGCAGGCCGAGGTTGTGCTGTGGGTTCACCACCCAGTGATTACTCGTGGCTGTAATGTCAAATACCAGCCAACCCTCCTCCGTAGCCCAGATAGTTCGACTGTCAAGCAGAAACAAATCTGAATCCCTAAAAGAAAAAGAAGACAGGGCTATGAGTCAGCTGGGGGAGAGGTTATTCAGGAACAGTTTGATCACTGAGCAAGAAGTGTACAACTATGCCATAGAAAGGGTCTATAAGGGAGAGTAGAAGAAAATATGGAAAGAAATTTCTACAAAAAGGGATGTGTCAGATAGTCAATAACTGGGACGTCAATGAAAGTTTCAGGGGCCTTTTGATTGTCCAGAACAAGAAAAGAGGAAGTGTTGAAAGGAATGGGATATGCATTTATTAAGTACCTATTATGTGCCAGGCACTGTAATAAACTTAGCTTTACAAATATCATCTCATTTTATAATGAAAGAAAATGGGAACAGATAAATAAACAGGCACCCAAGAAAATACTTTTGTAAGAAACACCCCTTGATATTATTATGTTCCACTGAATAAAGGCCATGCAACAATTCATCGCTTGTAATAATAAAAACAGTAGCTCGCACCTATGTAGACCTTTCTCAAGCTCCTTCCTCACAAACCACAGAAGACAAGTTCTGGAAGCCTTACCACTTTCATTATGCAAAAGGGAACTAGGAATCAGGGCAGTAAAGGGATTTGCTCATGGTCACAGAGTCTAGGAAGTATCAGAGCTGGGGTTTGGAGCCAGTGATCCCTTCACCATGCCAGGTGGCCTCTGAAGACACATTGATAGGTATTGTAGAGACAAAAATGAAATATGACAGCCTCTGCTAATAAAATAAAGACCGAAAGTCCAGGTTACCAAGCACTCATCTCATCACTCTAACCCTTCTACCAATGTCATTTCATCTGCTCTAGCTTCACTTTACCTAGTAAAACTGGGTATAACCACAATTTCTTTGTCTGCTAAGTCCACTGTAGAGAAAAAGACATTTTAAAGTGTTTTGAGATCCACACATACTTGATATTAATATACAGGTTGCAAAGAAATGTCAGAGTGAAATTTCTACTAGTTATATTGCCAAAGCTGGTTCCCATCAGGGTATCTTCCTTATATTTCCATCTGATGTCATTTTTCACCAGACACTCAAGATACTTTGAATTTCTCCCCCTTATTCTCTCGGGAGAAAAAAAAAACTTTTAATTCAACCAGTCTTTCAGGATGAAAAAGCTTTATTCTGGAATAAAGGGGAAAGGTAAAATAAAGCTAAATTGTGTCCAGAAGCATAAAGATACAAAGACCTAAAAACTTTCAGTATGCCCTCTCTGTGGGATTTGACTGACATCTAAACAGTGACTCTATGGTATTTAACCCTTACCTTTCCTTCCCACTTTTCACTGTACCCACCAGCAAGTGGTTATGTGTGGGCCAATTAAGTATAATAACTATTCCTCACAATGTGCTTGAATCAATTTTAAGTTTCTATGACCATGAATTTCTTTTTCTGACTTTACTTCCCTGACATTTTTGGGAAGGGAAGGAATGGAGTATATGAAGCCCTGAAAGTGAAAGACCATCCAACAGCACAAATAATTAACTGTCCTAAGAGAAATTTTTACTCCCCTTCTTTGACCAAGTTAGCTTACATTGGGCACAAATCTGAATATAGCACTTCAGGGCTCAAGGTCTTACACTGGCTCACTATTGCCTCAATGCCAAGCTCTTCATCCTGGCATTATTATTTCATGCTATTCTTTCTAGTATGTATTCTATGTTCTATGCAAACTGGATTACTTCTTGTCTACTATACATATCCTGTATGCATAGTACTACCTCGGGGCCTATGTTCATATTTTTTCTTATGCCTGGAATGAATGCAGCAACCTCCCAACTTTCCATCTACTGAATTCCTATCTATCCTTTAAGGCCCAACTCAGAAGAAATTTCTTCCATGGAACCTTCTCTTGTCTCTCTTCTTTCACATCCCTCATAGTTCTCAGGATGTCAGTCAATCATCGACCACATGCCAAGCACTATGCCCAGTGATAGGAATACAAAGAAAGGTAAAAAAAAAAAAAACACACACACACACACACACAGTCTCTGCTCTCAAGGAGCTCATGGTCTAATGGGAGAGGCCACATGCAAATGAATATGTACAAACATGCAACATGCTATATTACAGATACACCGGAAATTGGTCAATAGAGGTAAGACACCAGAATGGAGAACGAAAGGTTTCTTGTGGAAGAAGGGATTTTTACCTGAGATTTGAAGGAAACCAGGAAATTAGAAGGTGGAAATAAAGAGGGAGAGCATCCCAGGAGTGAGGAACAGCCCTGTGAAAATGCCTGGGATTGGGAGATGAAATTTCTTGTTGAAGCATAGCAAAGAGGCCAGTAAAGGGGGAACGGCTGGGAATAGGGGTGAGAGTGCAGTATAAGAAGACTGGAAAGGGGGGCAGGTTATGAAGGGCTTTAAATGCCAAACAGAGAATTTTATATTGGTTCCTAGAGGTGATAGGAAGCTCCTGGAGTTTATTAAGTGAGGGTGAGGTGGGGATGGGGACGAGGCAATATGGTCAGATTTTTACTTCAGGAAGATCACTCTGACAGTTAAGTGGAGGAGGGACTGGGGTGGGGAGAGACTCCTGGCAGGGAAAGCAACCAGTAGACCACTGAAATAGTAAAGGACTGAGGTAATGAGGAATTGTACCAGGGCGGTAGCAGTGTCAGAGGAGGGAAAGGGTCATATGCAAGAGAGGTTATAAAGGTATATTCAACAGGTCTTAGCAACAGACTGGATATGGGAAGAAGAGGGGGTAGTGAAAATGAACTGAGGATGACGCCTAGGTTGCAAACTTGAGTAACTGGAAGGATGGTAGTACCCTCAACAGTAATGTGGAAGTTAAGAAGAGGGGAAAGTATGGAAGAACAGGAATAATGAGTTTAATTTGGGACCTGTAAGTTTAAGATATTCATATAACATCCAGTTCATGGCAGTTGGAGATGGGATTTCCTGATCTGAAGGCTAGGAAAGAGGTTAGGGTTGGATAAGTAGATTTGAGAATCATCTTCTTAGAGACAGTAATTAAACCCATGAAAGCTGATGAGATCACTAAGTGAAATATTATAGAGGGAGAAAGAGAGAGAGGGCCCAGGAGAGAACCCTGGAGTATACCCATGGTGGTTAGTGGGTATAATCTGAATGAAGATCCAGCAAGAGGAGACTGAGAAGTAGTCAGACAGATTGGGGAAGAACCAGGAAAACCTAGAGAGAAGAGAGTATCAAGGAGAAGAGGGTGATGGTCTATCAAGGTCAAGAAGGGTGAGGACTGAGAAAAGATCAGACCATTGGTAGCTTTGGAGAGGGCAGTTTTGGTTGAATGATAAGGTTAGAAGCCAGACTGTAGAGAGTTAAGAAAACAGTGAGGGGGTAGGAAGCAGAGGAACCTATTTCAGGTAGCTTTCTCAAGGAGTTTAGCCACAGAAGGGAGGAGAGATATGGCGTGAGAGCTAACGGGGATAGATTGACCAAGTGAGGATTTTTGAGGATGGTTGAGCCATGGGCATGTCTGCAGGCAGTAAGAGTAGGGATGAAGCCAGTAGACAGAGAATAAAGATAAGTGAGTGAGTGGGGATGATAAGGCAATCTATTGGAGAAGACAGATCATAAATTTAGTGGTTAAAAGGTCCTTAGACATCATCAATTCCACTCTCCTCATTTTACAGATGAAAGATCTGAGTCCCAGAAAGGTCAAGGGACTTGTCTTGTATCATACAGTAAATGTCTTGTGGATTTGAACTTAGGTCTTCAATATACCACACAGCCTACTCGTGATTACCTTTCTCCCCTGTGGGTTGTCAAAATAGTAATGTGTATACATGTATCTTTTCCACTAGACTAAAAGCTCCATGAGGTGAAGGACCATGTGCTCTAAAACTTTGCATCATTTCCCACCCCGCTTCCACCTTGCACAACATTCTGTACATAGTAGGCATGTAACAAGTGCTTGTCATACTAAAGTGGTAACTGAATAAAGTTCTGAAAAATATCAATGGACATGCTGTAGTTTTCTATGGGGACAGTATCTTTTGCCAGAACCCAGGAGTTACACTCGGGTGATGACTTTGCTGGAAACTTTTACAGGAAAATGGGAAAATGTGAGATCCCTGGACAAGCCCATTTGGACCATAGAACAATGACAACTTGGGGAGCAGAGTTATATCTTTTAAATAATGAGTACCTTGCCAGAATGGTGTTATTCTTTTATTACGAACTATGAAAGTGAGGGCCAGATTTGTTGACTCATCTGTGAATCAATGAGAGTTTGGGGACTAGGGAATTTAAAAAACATTTTTTTCCTCTTTCAGTTTTCTCTGACCTTCAAAGGAAAGGAAGTGTGTACAATTTTTAAAATGTGTTTGAGAGGGCCAGGGTAGTTAAAATATTGGCAATGAGCACAGAGGTTAGGAGGGAGAGGCAAAATCTCTCATGCTGAGATTAAGTTCCCAGAAGGGTGGGAGTCTTCACACTCTTGTGGCAGACATCCCCTAATTCACTAACAGGTTTGAAGCCAGTTGATTACCCTCAACTTCGTTTAGCCCCTCTGCAGAGATAATTTACTGGGGTGTGGCCAGTGCACATGCTACAGCTTCTTGGAGTCACAAGAGAGAGTTGAGTGCCAGGTGGACACCAAAGGTGGATGGACAGTCCTGAAAAGGGCTCAGCAAGCCCTCATACCAGAGGACTTGTTCTCCTTGAACATGCCACATGGCCCTCTCTCCTGGCAGAATTGTTGGGTGAGAACAATTTGTTCCAATGGCCATGAAGACTGCTGAAGCTCCTACACCTTGGTCAGATATTGAAGATGCCAAAGTCATCCACTCCATCCTGGACCACTGCCAGTTGTCTTATGTCTGGCCACTGGACTTCGATGACTCTGGAAGAAAGAGTGAGTCTGACAACCTTGTGAAACTCTACCTTACTTAAATCTGATTCATGCATAAGTCAAGACATCACTTGGTGATTTCCCCGGTCCTCTTTGAAAACTGAGGACTAACAATAACAAGTCCCCAACCTCTAGCTAAACAGAAAGTATCAAAGAGCTGTGTGGAGAAACAAGTCAGCAGTCTACTCCCTACTGTATACTACAAAATCTATTTTCAAATGATTGCCATGCCAAATCCTCTTATCAACATGAACTCCTTCCCATCTCCTTCCCCTTCCTCACTATGCCTGCCCCCATGACCTTTCTCTCTGGACCTCATATGTATATAGAATTTCTCTAATGCTACATCAGAAACTGGCAAGTTAACTCAGGCTTTGCCCCAGGACACTGACACAGAGAAGGGAAATACCTCTGAGGCAATTCGTTAGTGGGATCACTTCCTTGCCTTGGTCCTGGGCCACCATTGACCTACCTTCCCTAATTTTACCCCCTTCTTTTTTTTCCTCCCACTCTATGCTACAGGGAAGCAGGCTGCCCGCACTCCTGGCACAACTATACTTGACTGGGGCAGAAAGGAATGAGGGATTATTGGCTCTGCCATGGCAGCACAGACCAGACCCACTGGGGAAGTAAGTCATTTTTTCTTAACACCTTGCTGTTGTACTACACTCCCCATCTTGAACCTTCCTGACCTAGATGACTCCAGAGGAGAAAGTGAAGCTGGTGACTTTGCACAGCCCTCCCTCACTTAAATCCAATTAGTTTGTACTTCCTGGTATCACCTCCTTAATGTCATGGTCCTTTCTGAGAACAAAGGACAAAGAGCAAGCAAGTAAACTATCTCCACCTCCAGCTAAATTTGACCCAAAATACAAGAATTTCTAGCTCTGGCTTTGTCTAACAACACCCGACCAAGAGTTCGAAAGGCCTGTGTACAAATCAGGCCTCAGATAAGTTACTAGCTGTGTGACTTTGGGCAACTCACTTACCTCTGTTTGCCTCAGTTTCCTCATCTGTAAAATGGGGATAATGACAGCACCTAACTCCCAGCTTGTGTGGATCAAATGAGGTGATAATTGTAAAGCACAAAGCACATAGTAGGCGCTATATAAATGTTCCCTAGCAGCAGCAGCAACTGTGATTAAGAAGCTCACTGTGATAGTGTCTTAACCCTTAATTGGACTGCAAGCATAATGAGGGCCAGGACTCCTCTAGACTTTATATCTTCTTCAGTACCTGGAACTATTCCTCTGTACTACACAGACACGATTAAATAGTTTTATTAAAGGACCACCAAAGAAATAAATCCAAGTCTCTTCCCGCCCCCCTTTTCCCTGTGCTCAAGTACTGAAAGACAACTGGATTGAATCAGAAGACCTGGGTTCCATTCCCAGCTCTGCCACTTACTACCTGTGACTGAGGAAAATCACTTAACCTCTCTGGCCCTCAGTTTCCTCACACATCCCTTCCAGCTTCAAATATATGATCCTTCTATACAAATATACAATTAACTTTCATCATTTCAAGCATTGACTATAGCACAAGTATGGATGTGTAAAAGAAAGGGGATTAAATCTGGTGATTCCTTAAAAGCTTGTGTTTTATTCCTACATTCAGGGGTGGGCTGGTAAATATAGCAAACTGGTTCTCTGGAAAACAACAACAAAACAAAACAAAGATGTGCCTGTAACATCCTTTAATTTACATTATTAACACGTTCTCCATCACAGTCAAAAACTAATCAATTAAGTCCTGATTTGTAGCAGTGCTATAAATTTCCAAAGTGTCCATGCTCACACTGAGAATTTAGCAATCAGGTTTAACTGGCTCCAGCACATCCCTGCCTGTATTCTACAGGTAAAGTCCCTTTCTATGTGCAAGGTTCTATGCTAGGTACATGGAAAAGTCCTGAAGAAATATCAGATTGTCTCCTGAGTTTACAATCTATTTGAGGAAATCAGACATTTGCCAAAATGAGAAGAGAGTTTTAAGTGCACTAATAGTTTAGGGAATGGGAGAGACTGGGAGAGTAGGAATCTCCAGAGGTGTGACAGCTGAGGTGGAGCTAGGCTTGCAACAATGAACAGGGTTTAAACAGACAGAGAAGGGTGAGGAAGGGGTAAAAGGGGGTGGGGAGGTTTCTTGGCAAGAAGATCAGTAAATGACAAGGTACAAAAATCTAGATAAGCACAGCCCATTGCAGAGTTTTAAAGACTGGAAAGCTTTGGTTTAGGGAAGTGTTCTCTTCTGATGTCTTCTCTTTCAGTCTTGGGAGAGCAGGAGCAAAGGGAAAGAGGTAAACTGAGACCATGCCCAGGATCTGAGAGAAAACTAGCCAGGCTGAAATGATAGAGCAACAGTGTGGTACAATGGAAAAAGGCCTAGATTGAAATCCAAGAAGCTGGGGTTGAATTCCCAAATGGGCTATTAACTATCAATGATATTTTGAGCAAGTTAATTAACTTCTCTGGGCCTTGGTTTCTTAATCAGGAAAATGAGGGTGTTGGTAAGAATAAAATTAAGTTGACCCACTGCAACTGTAATGTTCAATCTTGCCTCTGGTGAACAGGTGAGGAAATACATCTCTCTCCATTCACTGGAGAAATGGAAGGTTGGGTGCAGAGTGTCACACACATTGTCACAGGTGGTTGTACAACTGGGTTTTTTTTTTCTTTTTTTTTTCTAACAACATAAGAATCATAGGGAGGTATGTGGTTATGTGGATATATCTGGAAATGATATGTAAAAACAAAAAGTATCAATAAAATTTAAATATGTATGCATACAGAGAGAGAGAGATATACACACATATGTATACACACATATGTACCTTAGTTCTAAATCTATGATCCTATGATTAGAAAGCATGTATTATAAAAGAGTAGGAGTGAATGTTGGAAAAACTATGTCCTGGAGAGCCATGAAGGACAAGCTTATGATTTAGTCTTAAACCTATAAGGGCTTTTGAACAAGAAAATGGCACAGTGAAAACTGTCTATAGTTTCAATGGTCACAGAATTATTTTACATTTACCTTGTTGGGGAGTCCAGGGAGAAACAGAGACAGAGATCCATGGACTACAGTTAATTAAATATAGCAATCAATAAGCATTATTAAGCTCTTACTATAATTTATGGCAGGCACCAAAAATACAAAGACAAAAAAGAAATTGTCTCTCCTCTTGATAAGCTTCCATTTAATTAGGAAGACAACATGTATGAATATACATATGTTAAAAAAATAAACATAAGATAATTTGAGGGGAAGGAAACTGAACTAGCAGATAGGAGGATCAAGAAAGGCTACATGTAGAAAATTAAATGAGTTGCTCTCTGAGAGAAACTAGGGATTCCAAGCAGCAGAAGGAGGGAAGGAGGGAGGAGGGAACTCATTGCAGACATCAGGAACATCCAGTTCAAAGGCCAGAGAAGATGTCTTGTGTTAGAGTCAGAAAGGAGAACAGTTCACCTGAATCATCAAGAAAGGCTAAAGGGAATGGGATGTAATAAAGTTGAAAAGATTAAATTTGTTTTACATGATTATACACATATAACCTATTTAAAATTTTTACCTTTTTAAGGAGGGGTAGGAGAGGGAAGGAGACAATTTGGAACTCAATTTTTTTTTAAATGAATGCTAAAAAATTGTCTTTATACGTAACTGGAAAAAATAAAATACTCTTTAAAAAAAGAAGACGATAAGTTTGTGCAAAGTTATAAAGGATTTTAAATGCCAAAGAGAGGAGTTTATAGTGATCCTAGAAGAAATAGGGAGCCACTGGAGTTTACAGAGTAGGAAAACCCATTTTAGTATCTGTGTGGAAAATAGATTGTAGTGGGGAAAAAGACTTGAGGGAGGGAGACCAATTAGGAGGTGATCGAATAGCCCAGGCAAGAAGCGATGAGGACCTAAACACAGGGTGGTGGCTGTGTGAGTGGAAAGGAGAGAGATGTGAGAGATGCTGGAGACAGAAGGAGCAAGATTTAGAAACTGAAAATTTAGAGGGCAAGGGAAAGAGAGGAGCCGAGTTCAAATCCAAGACTGTAAGTCTGAGTGACTGTAAGGATGGTGGCACACTCAAAAGAAATAAAGAAGTAAGGATAAGGGAATAGATTTGAAGGGGAAAATAATGAGTTCTATTTTGGAACATCCTGAGTTTGAGGCACATTCAGATAAAAAACGTTCAATAGGCAGTTGGTGATACAAATACAGAGCTGAGAAGGGGGAGGAGGCCTGGCTATATGGATCTGGGAGCTGGAGGAATAGAGAAGAATCTGCAGGAGCTGAGGAGGTCACCAAAAAAGAGTGAAGAGAGAGAAAAGAAGGCCCAGGACCGAGCCTCGGAGGCCACCCACAGTTAAAGGGCAGGACATGGATGATAAACCAAAAATGACTCTTCAAAGGAATGATCAGACCATGGGAGCAGAACCAAGAAAGCACAGTGTTACAGAAACCCAGATAGGAGAGAGCATACCAGAAAGACCGGACGTCTGTGTCAGCTGCTACAAAAGTCAAGAAGGATGAGGACTAAGAAGACCATTAAATATGGCAATTAAGACATCACTGGTAACTTTGAAGAGAACACTTTCAGCTGAGTAATATGATTGGAAGCCAGACTGTAGAGAGTTGAGAAGAAGGAAGAAAGGAAATGGAGCCCAAAAGCTTAGAGAGGTTTTTTTTTCCTAGTTCTGCCACAAAAAAAGAGAGATAAAGACAATAGCTTGAAGATGATCAGGTCAAATAAAGGGTTTTCGTTTAATGGTTTGTTTATAGCTGTTATACCAAATTTTCCTGTGGTCACCTGGAAAAGGTCCCCATTATTCCTACTGAGGCCTGAGTAATGAAGAGGATCCTCTCAGATACTCTGCAATTAAAGAGGCAAGGAGCTCCTGAGAACCCAGATTACAAAGCACTCTACCGCTGGGACCTGCTGTCTCCCAAGAGCCAAACTTCCCAAGAGACTGACTGATGAATTTTAAGTGACTCCTAACTGCCCTTCATTGGAAGATATTCAAACACTAACATATACTGAGCACCAAGTTCCACTTTTTGAGGCCCTGGACTACTCAAGGCTTTGACAATCAATCAACAAGCATTTATTAAAAACCTACTAGACAGCACGAACTGTGAAAGGCACTGCAGGTCCAACAACAAAAATAAAACAGTCCCTGCCCTCCAGGAACTGAGACATGTATATAGTAGGCACATTGAAAATGTCAAGGAAAAAGTACAAGCAGCTGGTAAAAGGCAAAGAATAGAATCAAGAAAGGCCTCCTGTAGAAAGCAGGACACGAATGGAGGTTTGAGGGAAGCTAGAGAATCTAAGAGATTGGGAGGAAGAAAGAATATATTTCATATATGAGAGACTGCACTGAGATGATACAGAGATGGGATTTAGGCTGCCATGTTTGGGAGACACTTTGTCATAGTATGCATGAAAGGGAGCAAAGCGCAGGACTACACAAATTGAGAGTTGAAAGGGACCACAGAAATGACCTAACCCAACTCCCTCATTTTTATAGCTGAAGAAACTGAGTCTCAGAGAGGAAAAGTGACTTGCCTGTGGTCGCACAACTACAAAGTAAGCAGAGCTGAGATTAGAATTCAGGTCTCCTGGTCTAGGGCTCTTTGTAAGTATACTAAAATGCCTCTTATATACAATATGCAAGTAAAGCTACATCCAGGATCCCGTTCTACAGGGTCACAGAGGGAAGAGACTTCAAAAGTCATCCAGTCTGACCTTTTGGTACCACCCATTAGGAAGGTGAGACCCAGAGAGATTTAGTGAGTTAGCTGCCCAAGGTCACACAGCAAGCAATAGAAATGGGATCTAAACTTGGACCTCTGGTTCCAAATCCAGCACCCTTTCCACTGGTAGTATCTTAGCTTAGAACACTTAAAGGTCCAAGAAAGTTGATCCCCGTATCTATATAGCCATAGACAGTTATTCATATAATCAGAAGGGCAAAAATCCATCAATGTCACCATCCCCAATTATAGAATGCTACTTTAGTGAAAGATATGCATGCATGCATGCATGTATGCATGTATGCATGTATGTGATCAGGGAACAGTGGCAGCAGCAAGGCAATGCCACTAGATTGAGGCAATCTAGTGCTACTAATGACAACTTTGATCTTAAGATCAGAGCTGGTGTCCCAAATCCCAGGTCACCAAGCAAATGGGATGTATTTGAGGGCCTCTAAGGTCCCCAGAGACTCTGGGATTCTAAATGGAGGATCAATCGCATATTATTAAATTGCTAAAAATAATAATAATAATAATAAAGCCTGGGACTAGTAGTTTTTCCCATCTTGAACCAAGGCAAAGTCTCCAGGTTCTAGCTGCCAGACTACAGCAGTCTTGTTCTCTCACCTTAGCCCTGAGCAACATTCCCCTTCTCTGCCATTTGCTTCTTGGTGGGCTAGCTGCAGATGGAAAATAAGTATTTTTAAAGCTCTACATGTTGCTGCAGTAACAGTGCTTTCAATTCCCTAAGCTAACATGATGCAATCTGGGGAACCCAACCAGACAACACAAGGCATGGGTGCTGGGACTGAGTCAGTCTGGGAAACTTGGGAATCCATTGGACAGCCTGTAGTTATAGCACACTTGCAAACAATAGGCCTGGAGGGGAAACCCTAAGTGAAAGATCAAAGACAAGAACAGAAGGTGTTCATTCTCCCACCCACACAGACTAAGACACTTTATTCAGATCCAACATCAGCTCCAGTCAGCTTTTCAATACCGTAGCCTGATGGCAGGAAAGCCAAGTCAACCTCCCAACATCCCCACCCCTTTTCCACCTCCCCCTTAGAATCTGAGAATGTCAGGTCTGTGCAGGACCTCTGATTTCCAATCCTAGGCTCTGCTGCTGCTACCTGCATTCCAAGGCCTTGGACAATTTGCTTAATTTCTCTGGGCCTCTTTTTCTCATCTGCAACATGAGGGAGTTGGACTAGATGGTCTCTAAGGTCCTTTCCAATGCTATGATCCTTTTACAAGAACTGAATCTAGCCTCCTTATTTGACAAGTGGGAAAACTGAAGCCCAGAGAATGCATGGGGAGTGATCTGAAGTCCTGCTGGCTGTGTCAGAAGCAGAGCCTGGGCTAGGACTTGGGCCTCCTGACTCCTAACTCTTTGCTTTTTCCATGCCTCCTCCACGACACCACAGGACAAGCTAAATGAGTGGTTTCTGCCAGAGCCAGGTTTCCCCAGAGATTTCAGGGAATGCCCCGTTCTACCGCCCCTTTTCTCTTTCCCCACCCCCTCACACTCACCAGGATACCAAAATAGTGCCCACCTTCCTGGAAACATAAGGAAAAACAGAGTCATGCAGGTCTGAGGCTTTTAAAGCATATCCCCTTTAAAGCAGCAAGAAGCCAGGAAAACTAAAATTAAGTCATTTAGAGGAAGGTGGAAAAGCCAGCATGAACAGAAATGTTCCATCCACAAAATAGCCAGGGTTCCTTCCTCCTCCTCCTTCTCCTCCCTCCCTCAGTCCAGATACTCTTCAGGTGTTTTCCTACCCAACGATCTCCTCCATTAAGCTAACAGACAAATTAGCTGCAGGAGAGCCTTCCCTAGGCCAACAGTTATGAATCGAGAAGAGACCTTCTACATTGTGTACCCTCTCATTTTACAAATGAGAAAATCGATGCCCAGAAAAGTTAATTGACTTGCCTAGAATCACATAAATAGGAGGTGGGATTCATCTCCAGGTCCTCTGACTCCAACAGGTCAAAAAGAATTCTTTGTAGATGTGAGTTGATTTCATTCTATCCAGTATGTATTCCTTCATTAAATTATTAGGAACCTTCTTTAAATCTGTATTTTCATAGCTTAGCCCATTTTTAATTCCAAAGACCTTTAGTAGTCAGCTAAGGCACTATCTATACAGGCAAGGTCTAACTCAGTGGTTTCTGTTGACCCCAGTAACATAATTACACAGGCTCACCCAGTAACTTAAGTAAACCTGTAAACCTGGTCCTCAAATGAATTTAGATTTAGCCCAAGTTTATTAGGTACCCAGAAAACTAAAATACCTTTAAAGATTTCCAATTAGTAAATAATCTATTTAAGTAGCAAGACATCTCCAAAGAAATGGAGATGTCTAGATCACTATTAACTGAGACATATACACATCTAACCACATGAACTAGCCCTGATTCCTACAATCTCACTCTGGCAAGCAATACACTTAATAGCTAAAATTATGATCCAATATGCCAGTATTATTCCTATAGCCTAAGAGAACACAGCAACAGGAAAAACACCATGGGGGAGGGCAGTATAAACAAAACGGTCGGTTCTACCTGAAAGAGGCACTCAGGACCAGGAGGAAGAAGGTCCTAGAGTCCTTTTTATCAGAGAATTAGGCATGTAACAAGACATTTTGCATGGAAGCAGATGTGCCCATCCTTCCTAAAGTCTAATATAGTAACCTATAACCTAAGCAGGGGCCCACTGCCTCAAGTTCTCAAGTGCTGACCTTTGACTGAAACCAAATTTCACAGAACAAATCCTCTTAATAAAAGGATTTGTCCTATAAAACTTGGATTCCGTTGAAAGGCTGCACCAGAGGACCTAGAGTGTCACATATGGCCTTGAGACCACAGGTTTCCCATCCTCGGTAAGCTGACAAAAATAATGGAGTTAAGAAAAAAGAACAGAGGAAACAGCACAGAAGTAGGCCTTTTGAAAGGTATACATTTGACTGTAACAACAGACCAAATAAAAGGGAGGAAAAAGGATGGAATCTATCAATATTCATGACAATTGGAATAAGGGATAGGTAAAGTGAAAGGAAGTCAGAGTGTTCCCATAGGCACCTGAAGGATATCCATACTGGAAATCTGAGGTGACCTTCAGCTGGCTTCTGGTGGTGGGAGACTGACGGGAGTGGTCCGGCTCCAGTCTGTGTGGGGTGAAGAGGTGGAAGAGCAGGAGCCAGAGTCATGGGGAAAGCCCCATTTGCTGCCTGTTCCAGTGAGGCCTTCAAAAGGCACTCATGTGTACTAACAAGCTAAGCTGGTAAACTCTGCCCTAAACCACACACAGAAAATATCTCCTGGAATCCTTGGCAGCTCTCCCTCAGAATGTGTCATACAGTCCCATCCTACAATCATGCAGCAGACTGCCATGGGACTTGGTAACAGCCAAATAAGTTGGAGTTGGCCCTGAAGTGTCCAAGAATTTCCCAGTTTTTTAACTGTCCTTCTCAGCCTCTCCATTTTCCCTCTTCTCTTCCCTTCCTTTCAATGGAGCCAAGATGCTGGCCAACACATGTGGCCACAAAGAGAAAGGATGGAGAAGCCAGGGGAAACAGGAGAGGGAGCTGAGCAGGCAGCTGGAGAAGAGATAGTAGGCTTGAATATAGTTTCTGAATCTGACCTCTTTGCCTGATTTAAGATTCCAGAGTTCAGGCCATAGAATTTCTGTAAAACCAGAGACCCTTCTTACTCCGCTCAACCTAAGCCTCAACCCATACAAGAAATTTGATAATGAGAGGTGAGCCAAGCTGCTGATTTCTGCACTCTGGGACATATTTGTGGTGAAATTTAAAGATCTGTGGGATTTCCACCCCCCCCCCCAAAAAAAAACACATGGCCCTTCGGGTGGAACCAGGAAGCCTCTGAAATGCCACAGAAGAAAATTACTAGCTGATCAGCTGTCCACTTTGGGCATTTGCAGAGGTGGGTGGATAAGGAAATGTGGACTCCAAGACTGTTCCCTCCTTACATTTTTTTCCTCATCGCCCCCTTTCCTCCAGTGACTCCAGTTCTTGACCAAAATAGATGTGAAGTAAGTTTAGGATCTTTCAAATATACTCTAAGGGAATAAACATACTGAGATAGATACATAGACAATTTCAAGCATCATCTTCTGACTTTTTTTTTAAATGCCACACCAAATTTAAGAATTATTTAACTTGAAGGAAATAAGTGTAAGTCAAGTGAAATCCTCAGATGCAAACACACAAAAGGACAAAAGAAAGCTTTTTTTGGGGGTGGGGGGTGTTGCTTGATTCCAAGTTGTTATAACAATGATAGAATCCAGAGAACAGAACTCAGATGAGGAAAAGGAAAAGATGGAATCCAACATAATGCTACCCACATCCTGATACTAATAAATGTCTGAACTGAGAACGGGAGAGGCCAATAGGGTCTGGAATGAGCGAGGAACAGGGGAAGGGAGGGAAAGAATAATTATTCATTTAGTGCCTACTATGTGCTAAGCATTTTACAAATATTACCTCATTTGATCTTCACAATAACTAACCCATGGAGGTAGGTACTGGTATAGAAAAAGGAGGAGCAAAGAATGAATTTTGGCCATTTATTTGTGGCTTAAGAAGTGGGATGGTGTCTGACAGAAGAGGAGAAGGTAAAAGGATGAGGAAGGAATAAAGGATATTCCTGCCCATTGAGGACCATTCATCCATATATCGTTCATTTCTTCAGTACCTGTGACCTTGCCAGGGACCGGGCCAGGTGCTAAGAACACAGAGGTAAAAATGGTATGGTCTCTGCCCTCAAGAAGCTTCCATTAGGTAATCTAAGAGGATTAATACTAAAAAGAGCCAGCAGGTGAGAATGTGAGTTAGTGTGGGAGATATGGAAAAGAAAGTTAAGAATATAGTCAGCGAAAACACCACAGAATCCTGCTAGAACAGGAGCATCAACGGAAAGATTTAATATGGTTTTCTTTTTCATTTTTACAATTCAATTTTATTTTCAGCTCTAAATTCTCTTTCTCTTACCTTTCTTCCTCCCCACCCCACGACCCATTAAGAAAGTAAGAAAACTAAACTTGTTACAGACATGTATGGTCAAGCAAAACAAATTTCTGAATTGGCTATGTCAAAAAAAAAAAAGTCTCAATCTGCACTTTGAGTCCATCACTGTTCTTTCTGGAGGTGGCAGATGAGTAACACATTTCATCATGAGTTTTCTGGAATTGTGATTGGTCATTGCTAACACCTGTATTACAAGCTGTTGGGGGGGGGAGGAGAAAAGAATAAGCATTTATTAAGTGCCTACTGTCTGCCAGGCACTGTGCTAAGAACGTTACAAATGCTACCTCATTTAAGCCTCAAAAATAACCTTGAGACATAGGTGTTATCATTAGACCCATTTTACAGTCAAGGAAACTGATTCAGGCAGAAGTTGAGTGACATGTCCAGGGTTACACTGCTAGTGTCTAAGGCTGAATTTGAACCCAAGTCTCCCTGACGCCAGGCCTGGCCCTCCATACACTGTATGCCACCTAGTTGCCTCAATCTGTTAACATACTTGGGGTTCTTAGCCTGGAGTCCACAGACCCCTAAGCGAATCCATGGATAGATTAAAGGAAGTCCATGAACTTGGATGAGGAAAAAAATTACATCTATATTTTTACTAACCTTTGACTTCCTTTACAATACTATGTATTTTATTATATGTATTTGAAAACATTAAGAAGGGGGTCTGTTGGCTTCAACAACCTGCCAAAGGGGTCTGTGATGCAAACGAAAGTTCAGAATCCCTTGACTAGATGAAGTTATGTCCACAGGGACCTAACTTGGCCCAGAGTATTTCTGAAATCATGTACCAAGTTGTGCTACAAGAAGATGCCAACCACATTAAACGCACTAAAGAATTTTTTTTTGCCACCTATTCTTTTTTACATGATTTAATAAATTGAGAATTTTGTAGTTGGAAGGGACTATTTTTCCACCCCCTTATTTTAACCTGAATCCCAGAGAAGTGAAGTAATCTGCCCAAGGTCAAACAGCTTATTAGTAGGAAAGTCACGACTAGAACTTATGTCTCCTGTTTGCTAGCTTATTTCTTTTCCCATTATGCCAGGACACCTCCTATTACTATTTGAGAGTTTCCGACTTCTTCCTCCACCCTTACATAACATACAGGTCACAATTGGTGCTACACACACATTCAAATAGGTACTACTGTAGGGGGGGAAATCAGCGAGGTTGGGGTCAGGCCTTGGAGAGCTTCGTCTGATTCTAAACTCTATCCTACAGGCAATGGGGAACCATTGAAGGCTTTTGAGCAAAAGAGTGACATTATCAAAGCAAAATTTTAAAGCAATTAATCTGGCAGTATGGAGAAGGGAGTGACTGAAGGTAGGGGAAACCAGTGAGGAGACTATTGTCCAAGCATGAGGTAATAAGAGCCTGGACTAGGGTGTTGACTGTGGGAATGGAAAGGGACTTTTTTTTTAAGGTTCTTTGCCCCTCATCAAGCCTCAAGAACCCTATTCCTGACCTTAATTTGAAATATCAGCACAACTTTGCTAAGTGAGTCAAACACTCAAACGCTCTTGGTCAGTCTACATTTAATGATAATCTTTATTGATAGCCCTTGCACATACTGGTATGTAAGATTTGCATAGTACTCTGCTACAGATGACTGCTTATGAGGGAACTGAAAAATATTAATTCTCTTTGCCTCCTGCCAAAAAGTTGAACCAATTACAGGGCTCTGATATGAAATGCAGATGTTAATGCATTTGGAAAAATAACCTTCTATAGACAAGTTGAATTCTAAGTTCAAAATGCTTTCAGAATTAAATTCTCGATCAAGATGCATAGACTGCAAGCCTTTAACATAAAAGTAAATTCTACCAACATTTGTTATAAAATAAATAAAGGGGACATTCTGATTGCAAATATCAAGTAAGTACAGGGTAATTCTCCCCCAGCGAGCAGGAGAGCCCAGTCCGCTATTGTGTGTCCTGTTGGCACTCAAACAGCAAATATAATTATAACAATCAGAGGAAAACCTCCATGGAATTGAAAAGTATTATAATTACGGGTAATTTTCACTTTTTGGAAATTGGGCTCAGTTACACATTGAATAAAGCTTTTGAAAACTAGTCTCCAGTTTCAGTTCTGAAAGAGCCAGATACATATTAGAAGACCTGCTATACCAGACGGCTGAAAGCCCCCAAGGCTATGCCACCATCAATGAATGACACAGAAGATAGGACAAGGCCCTCAGACTTGAACAATTTTTCTTCCTGAATAAGACATTGAAGAACAAAATGCCAGGCAAGAGTCAGGGGACCTTAAGTTCATGGATCCACCCCTGCCTCTGGTCCTAATTTACAGCTGTATGGCATGGGACAAGAACACCTCAGTTTCCTCATCTGAAAAGGGGAGCACCTGAGTTGCCCTTCCTTACTCACCTCACCTGCTTCATAGGTCTATGGTTCTGACACTTACACTGTGTGTGACCTTGGGCAAGTCACTTCCCCACTTGTTTCCTCCTATTTAAAATGAATAAGTTGGAGTAGACTCTTTACTAGATCTTCTAGCTTGGATATTTTGAAATTTTGTCATCAAATAAGAGAATCTGAGGGGAACAGACTTGAGTAAGGAAATGTTAAATGTGGTACATATTGCAAAGATTTTCCCAGATCCAAATATCATGTTTCTGACTAACAGTTCCAGAGATCAATATCCCTGTTTTCTCACGATACAAGTGTTTCAGTGCTAAATACAGGACCTTTCTAAAACTTGAGCTCCTAGAGAGACTTTAAAGCTTCTTTATTTCCTCTTTTTTTCTGCAATAGACTCTTTAAATCAGCTATCTTACACAGATATAAATAAATTCCTGGGAAGAAAGACACACCAAGACAGGTATATCTCCACAAAACCACTCTGAAAATGAATCCTAAATGAGAAACAAAAGGGTGGCCCTATCATCAGAATTCACAGCCAAAGCTGACGTGGGATCACAGATTTAGAGCCAAAAGGGACCTAGGGGTCATCTAGTCCAAACCCCTCATTTTACAGATGAGTAGCTGAGATTCAGAGGGTTTAGATTCCTTTCTACAGGACACAGATCCCTGCAACTGCATGGCATCATTAAGACCAGGCTTCAAAGAATATTAGAACAGGGAGAGAGCTCAGCAATCATCATTTTACAGATGAGGAAGCTGAGAGCCAGGAGAGGGGGTACGGATTTTCCTCATCTCCTCTACATGCCTGACTGGACACATGCACCTCTCTAGCATGCCTATCCATCAGGGCCCAGCTAGACAGAGCAGAATACAAGTCTACTAAATCACAGAACAAGTGCCCCTCTACCCCACTCCCCAATGCCAGCAATGGGCAAGGTTTCTCAAGTGACACAAAGATGCTTTCAGTTCAGCTTGAGTTCTAATGAGGCACTCCACAGGTTGTCCTTCCCCCCTCCCAACCCCCAAGAAGAGGAGTTACTGAAGCTTGGAGCATTCAAGGAAAGTAAGCAAGCCTGCTCTTTTGATGGGATCCTCTTGAGCCCTCCAAATGTCACATTAGCTCCTCTGTGATAGCTGGCTGGTTACTTTGAAATGTGCTCTCTTCTTGGTCTTTTAAAAGGTCCTAATGCTAATGGGAGGGGCAGGGAAAGTCTAAGAGTAGAACTGAAAACTAGAGGCCCCAGGGGAGAAGGCAAATAGGATGGGGGTCAAAGGTTGGTAAATTGATTCCCACACACCCACCAGAAAAGCCGACACTAGGAGAATAGAATGTCAGAGCTGGAAAGGATGCCATGAGAGTTCATCTAATTGAACTGCCACCTTCATTTTACAGAAGAAGCCATCGAGGCCCAGAAAGGGGAAGTTGATTTCATGAGGCAGGTGAGTAGAAGAGCCAAAGCTAGATCCAACCAGTCTGGAATTCTAGACTAGCCCAGGCTTCTTTGTGGGAATTAGATGGGAGCTCCGAACCATCATTCTCACAGATACCCTCTGGAAGTCAAAGCCAGCGGGGAATAATTACAGCAAGGAAGACAGATACACACTTCAGTAAATAGAAGATATTTCTCTGCCCTTTACAATTTCTTTCTTTTTTTTTCTTTAAATCGTTGTATCCCCAACACAGCAGTTCCTTGTTCAGAGTCGACACTTGAAGTGAATTAACAGAATTTTTTTTCCATTAGGAGATATGAAAAATGTCTAAAATACCACCTCCAGGAAGACTAAGCCAATTTGAATCCACAGGAAATGTCCCAATTCATTTGGATCCATATTATTTCTTGGCCTCAGCGCATTCTACATGAAAGGATTAAAAGTCCTCAAAGGGTTCTTTTTCACATTTGCCACCACATGTGTGTTCTGTAATTCTCCCCACCTTCTCTTGGCCTCCTCCCAGTCCCCTGGGTGCCATTGTACTAAGGGAAGAGACAACGCCATACAAACATACAGTGATCTCACCCAGACAGCTCAGCTTTTCTCCCCCACTACACTTGCCCCAAATGGGGTCAATGGTGTCTATTGATGGGGTAGCAAAACCAGCTCAAAATAAATCACTTGTGGGACAGTCAGTCTGTTCTTCCTCACCAACACACCATGCCCCTTCCTGTCTCTGACAATACACCTAGAACCCCCTTAGCCCTCCTCCCACCTGTTCAAAGCCTTGAGTCATTTATTCTTCAAGGCTCAGCTCAATTCTTACCTTCCCTGTGAGGTCTTCCTTGACCCTTTTAGCTGAAGATCTCCTTCCCTTCCACTGAACTCACAGAGCCCTTATCCTAAGAGGAACTCACTTAGCACCTGTGAGTCTCACCATGCAAGTTCTTCTAGAGACAATGGCAGGAAGGAAAGAGTGCTGCATTTAGGGGTCAGGAGAGACGGGTTCAAATTCTAGCTCTGACACTTTCTAGCTGAGTGTCTTTGAGGAGACATCCCTTGTTTTTTCTGTGCTTTACTTTCTTCATCTATAAAATTAGAGGAATAATGCTCACATTACCTGCCTTTTAGGGCTTATTGTGAGAAAAGCACTTTGTAAACTTTACAATTCTATAGAAATGTGAGTTGTCCTGTAAGTTTCAGCTCTCCCATCAAACTAAACCCCTAAAGGCCAGGATTGCATTGTTCATTATCACCTGCCTCCACTGGTCTGTTTGCCTCACACACAAGTACTCACTACCTCATTACTGAAAAGTTTGAAATTCTCGCCCCTTCTCCTCCAAAAAAGGGTAATGGACCCTATACCAGAAAGCCTAGGATTGGGAGGACCTGCACTGTTTCCTCCTCTGTAAAATGAGGTGGTTGACTGAGATAATCTCTAAAGTCCCTTCCAACTCTGAAGTCCTACAATTCTATGTTTTTACTTTTCCAGCTGGGGAGGGAGGAACAGCATTGGCTTGGCTTCTCAGAGAATTCCTGGTCTGTTGATCAAAAGCATTTACTAAGAGTTTCCAATGGGCCAGGAATTCTGCTACGTTTTAATGATACAAAGAAAAATGCAAAAACACTCCCTGCACCTGTCTCCAAGGAGCTTATGTTCTAATAAGGAGACAAAATGTGCATATATAGGTAGAAGCAAGTAAAAACAAAATAGATACAGGGTAACCTTCAAAGGGCAGGCCCTAGCAGCTGGGAGGATGGGAAACATCACTCGCAGGGGGTGGCTTGTAACCTGGGCCTTGAAGGAAGCCCTGAATTCTGAGAGGAGAAGGTGAAGAAGAAGAGCATTTCAGCCACAAGGGACAGAATATACAAAAAAGAATATAGATGGACAATGGAGTACCCTATGGGTGGAACAGCAAGGCGACCAGTGTGGCTGGACCACATAGTACATGGAGAGAAATAATGTATTAGAATACAATGAAGATTTAAAAAGGGACCAGATTGTGAAGAGCTGTAAATGCCAAAATAGTTTATATTTAATCCTAGGGGCCATAAGAAAGCCATGAGAATTTATTTAAGAGGTAGGTGAGACAGTCAGACTCTGTCTAAAGAGAAGACAGCTTTAGGAAAATCATTTTGGAGGCTGTGAGGTGGATAGATTGGACCAATGAGAAAACTATTTTGATAGTCTGAAGGTGATAAGGTCCTGAATTGGGGTAGTGGCTCTGTGGGTAGAAAGAAGAGAACATACACAAGAAATATATGGAAATGGAAATCAATTAAATTTAACAACTGATCAGCTATGTAGGGTGAATCAGAGTGAGGAGTTGGGGATGTGAACCTGGATGAAGAGAAGGATGGTAGTGCTCTCAACAAAAATACTGAAGTCTAGAAGAGGGGCAGGTTTGGTGGGAAAGAAAATGAATCCTGTTTTGGACATGGGGAGTTTGAGAGGTTTTGAAAGCATTAGTTTCAAAATTTCCAGTAGTTGATAATGTAAGACTGGAGCTCAGAAGAGCTAGATATGTAGAACTAGTACTTATCTAGTGAAAGATGATCATTGAACCCAAGGGATGGGATAAGATCCCCAAGGGAGAGCACACAGAGAGAAAAGAAAAGAGAACCCAGAAAAAAAAGCCTTTGGGAGTAAACCCACTAAAGGACATAAGAGAGAAAGATCCAACAAGGGAACCCAAGAAGGGTCTGTCTTTCAGGCTGGAAGAAAGCCAAGTGTACAATGCTACAAAAATCCAGAGAGGAGAAGCTTTCCATGTGGAAAGCTGCTGAGGTCAAGAAGGAAGAGACCTGAGAAAAGGCCATTAGATTTGCCAATTAAGTATTTTTTTTTTTATGCTGTAGACTAGAATTCTTAACCCCTTTTGTGTCCTGGATCCTTTTGGCAATCTGATGAAGTCTATGGACCTCTTCTCAGAAGAATATTTTTAAATGCATAATAAAATGAAATACATAGGATTACAAAGCAAATCAATTACATTGAAATACAGTTATTAAAGTACCTATTTTAAAACAAGTTCATGGATTGCAGGTTAAAATCCTCTGCCTTTGAAGATATTTCAGTCTAGAATGTTATCATAAGTGAGGGCCATATACATTTTCTTTTAAAGCTTCAAGGTGGACATTATATTGTCTTCTCCCTCACTCTATTCTATTTGTAAGTGTGAGTAAGAGACTGTTCAAATGAGCTCTCTAACCTGGTTAGAGTCTACAGCCTACAGGTTTAACAAATACATACACACACACACATACATACATACACATATACATATATCCTACAGGTTTAATGAACATGTTAAATAGTTACTTGCGATAAACAGACTTATTTTCAAGCAAAAAGGGTGATTCTGTATTCATTTGCAGCTAAACAGAGAAGGTTGATAGCTGCTTCTTGCCTCTATGAAGGAGTTCCTTGGTTTGCTCATCTCATTTATCTGGCGCTAGGGGTGGGGGAGGTAGATTGCTGGTACCTTGGGTAGTTCAGTACAAGGAATAAAATAATCAATCCAGCCCAACCCCTCTACTTCCCAACCAGTAGCTCAGTGCCCCTGGGGAAGGCAGCTGTCTGTATTGTTAGTTACGCCCTGGGTGGTGTAAGCTTCTCTGTCATTATCTACTGAGACAGAGGACTTTTGTTTCATCTCTAATCCCGAGTTCCTATTACTTACTGTTAGGCTGAAGGGAGAGGTCAGCCAATTTTGTTTCTATTCTTTCCCTCTCCTATTCATAGTGTATACTAGAGACACGCTAATTTGTTAGAATGTCAGAAAAAAAAATTATTTTCTAGATTTGACTTGTGTTCTGAATGCCAAGAAGACCAGGAGTGGTCCTGTACTCCTCATGACTTTACTCTGAATTTACCCTGACTTTGGTGGGAGTCTAAGGGAAAGGACTTGGTTCTCTGGAACAAATATGGCAACTTTTTCATCCAACTGCCAAGGATCATTTGGCTTTCAGCGGGCCCAGTTGTTACACGATTTCATTCTTGGACCAAGGGAAACCCTTACTGCTGGATTCTGTAGTGTCACCAGGGTCATATCTGCTGCCCAGATGTCCTCCTGCCCTTTCAGCTGGATCAAATATCCTGCCCCTATGAGGCTTTTGGAGCCCAGCTATGAAGGAAATGCCAGGTTCTACCCAGATGGAGCTCCAGACAAGTGAAGGAGAACGTGTCAAATGCTTAAGAACCTTCAGGGATGAAAGGATGGGCAGTACCCAATACAGGGGATTAAAAGGTTAATAGCATCTGACTGGGTTTTGTGTTTCTCCTCTTTTCTAATAACACCTACACTATCTTTCCACCCCAATTCTGGCTCTGAAATAGTCAATCTGATCTAGAAAAATCAAGACTCAGCAGAGAATAAACCCCTAAGTACCTGAGAGTCCAGAAAGTCTAGAGTCCAAATACTTTCCTACAGCCTGTGTGTTCTTTGACCTCTCTGGACCTCAGTTTCCTCATCTGCAAAAAAGGTAAAGGTAGTCAGGTGGTAAGAGCACTGGGCTTGGGCCTCAGACACAGCTGGCTGTGTGACTCAGGAAGAGCCACTAGGTCTTTTTAAACTCCAGTTTTCTCACTCATAAAATAAAAAATGGTCTCCAAGGGCCCTTCCAGTGTGAATTCTGTGATCCTATGACAGGGATGGACTCCATGTTCTCGAAAGCCACCAGTTTTAAGTCTTTGATCCAACTTAACTTTTTCTCAAACTGCAGTCTGGATTTAGAACAACAATGTCCAGTGTATGGTCCAGCTTTCCTCTGTCACTTTCTATTCTTCACCCATTCTACAATTAGCTTCCCTAGTGGAACCTCTGCCTTTCCTCTTTCCCCTCCCCCCATCAGAGGGCCAGGACTGCTGCCAATTGCCCAGAGTTCTCATTCCTAATTTACACTACGGTTTCACCAAGACCCTCCTCCCTCCCCACTCCAGCCTGGTCTTGTCTGGTCCAGCCTGTCTGAGTCTGTGTCCTCACCTTAATGAGCAGCAGAAAAGCGCTAGGCCTGGAACGCATCCACAAGGACTTATTATCGGAATTTTATCTGGATAGAAGATCAAGAGGAGTCAAAGAAAAGTGACCCCCGTGAGGGAAGAGACAATGCAGCCAGATCCAAAGCCGGTTAATCCCAAAGCATCCCCAAGGCTTTCGTGGAGCATATACAAAGGTTAGCCAGAGAGCCAGATGCTCCAGCTCTTCTACAGCTGTGCGGCCCAGTCATGAAACCTCCGGCAGCACACTGCGTGCCTTCTGCAGCTAATGAGCAAGACTGCTCCCCTGGCTAAGGCAGAAAGGCACAAGTGAGCAGGAACAAGCAGACAAGGGGAGCAGTGCAAAGAGGCCTCAGGTTTTCATGGTCACAGACTCTATTGCTAAGAGTCACCTTCACAGCATGATCTGAGCTTCACAGATGACAAAAATGGTTGGGTTCCTAGCATGTTTTTAGGACAATTGCTGGGACTGGAGGAATAGAAAACCCTTTTACACAAAGGTTCAGACTTTGGGAAGCTGAGGTGGTTTAAAGGTCTCTTTTTGTTAGCTATTCAGTCAGGTCCCCATTAGTGTGAACGACTAATGCCTCCTGAAGTGATCACATGTATTTGAATTCATACTATTTGAAGTTGTGATTATGTAAAGTATGGTCACTGGTTCCAGTCCAAAGCAAATATGCATAAGAAGGTGAATAAATAGCATGTCACAAGATTCATTATCCACCCTAATTGAGACTCAGTTATAATTGAAAAGTTTAGGAGTACAGCCCAGTTGGGTAGGAGCAGAGAGGAAGGCTAAGGGAACAGGGAGATTGGCTTGAAGTTCCTCATTACCTTCGCTCAGAGATGCAGCATCTAGTGAGGTATCAAAAGAGAGGATTATTTGGCTTCAGAAAAAAGATCACTCCTGGAAAATTACTTGTGAGCCATTCCTTTCTCCAAAACCCAGGCAGATTTACCTTTGGAGGCCTTAAGCTTGTAAAGCTCTGAGGCAGGAATCCCAGGGAAAGGAATTGGTCCCAAAGGAACACTTCTCATACCCAAGTAATCTTGGAGCAGAACTGCACATCAATGTGCGGCATATTATGCCTGGCTCCTGACTCCTCTTGCCGAGGAAATGCCACACATGACACCAAATTCATCTTCAGACAACAGTGACTCAGAGCTTCAGTGTCCTAGGCTATAAATGCAGCCTGCTGATGACTCCCAAGCTGGGATAAAATAGGTAGGCAAAGTGATCTAGGATGGACCCAAAAACCTCAGAGCTTTAATAATTAGCATAGATAGTAAAAGAAATCACAGGAAGTCAACAAGAGGTTAAAAGAAAGTACAGGGATAGGGTGAAAGAAGAAAGAGGATTTCCTGACATGAATATCTGTGGTATTACTTGAAGAAGCAGAAGCAGAACAAGGAAGAAGAAGAAGAAGGAGGAGGAGGAAGAGGAGGAGGAGGAAGAGAAGGAGGAGGAACAGGAGGAGGAAGAAGGAAGGAAAAAGAAGGAAGAAGGAAGGAGGAGAAGACTAAGAACAAGAAGTGAAAAGAAAGAAGGAAAGAAGAAAGGAAGGAAAGAATGGAAGAAAGAGAAAAAGAAAGAAGGAAAGAGAAAAAGAAAGGAAGGAAGGAAGGAAAGAAGGAAGAAAGGAAGGAAGAAAAAAAAGAAATTAAAGCAATTAAAAATAAACCCCACCAACAGCAAAGCTCTCTTATGACTTGGGCCTGTACCCTGAGAATACAGAGGAAAGACTGAGTGCTGTCTATCCCATAGTGACTGGACAGGCAGAACAGCTGAGTTGAGCCTGCCCCAGTGTTCATACAGGCTAGTCAAATTCCTGAGATTAACTTCCTGACCAATATTTTTGAAACAGGTTTTTCGAACATAACAACAACAAGCTTTTATGACTACCAGTGGGCTAATGGTTCAAGCAAGGCATCATGCAAAAGAACTGATTGAGTGTTATTGATAAATGGTCTTTGAGGTTCTTGTAGGCCCAATAAATCAGCCTAGATGAGAAAAATCAAACATATGGTCTTGTTCAAGGACTTTGAGAGATTTGTCAGAGAGTAGAGAATACGTTAATAATTTTGCTTGGAATGGGTTTAATGGCTCATCTTGTAATTTTGCACACAAAAAAAACAACAAAACAATGGGAGGACTGAGATATGGTCTGTATGGGTTAATTATGGGTTAAATGCCTTTGCTAATAAACTGCTACAATTAAGATACTCTGTAAGTGAGGGAGAGAGCAAGGACTCCAGCCTGCATCAGAGAGTACCATAGTTCTAGAAATCACACCTCCAAGGAAATGTCTGAGGTCTCTGATGATGGCAATCTGGTGACTTCTATGGTACTTTTCCACTCCAGCTCTGAATCAATTTTCCCAAAAGGATAAAAAAAGCTTGGCAGTGGGGAAAGTAACTCTCCCTTCTTAAATCAGGAAGTTTTTAGGATCAGACACTTCTGTTCTCTTGTAGAGATGCTGATGGTGGGAATGGCTCCTTTTTAACAGATCCCCCCAAGTCTCTAAAGTCAATTGCCATGTAAGACCTTATAAATTCAAATTCTACTAATTTGACATTTACAAATAGTACCAGTGTATTTCTGTAATTTTATGAGTAAAAAGCTAGAAATGATATCTCTTCATGGCTTTTTTAGGATCCTATCTACAATTTCAAAAGAATCCAGTTTCAAAATAAGTATTGTTTCAGCAATTAGTATTTTTTCTAGTAAGAAATTAAGTTTTTGAATGAGACACACTGGATCAAATGATCATGGAGACCACTTACAGCATTGAGACCTTAATGTGATTATGTCTTTAATTTCTGACAATTTCAGCTCTTGAAATGCAAATGAATTTTTGTATTTTATGGTGAATGGCAAATGTTTTTTTTGTTAATTCAACTAATTCTGTTCTGTATCTTCAACTCTGCTCTTTATGTCCTCCACAGCACATCCCCAGTAACACTTAGAATAATATTGGCTGCCGAATAGACAGGTAAAGTATCTGAATGCAATTTGAAATTTTAATGAATATCAACATGGTCTTCCCAACAGTTCTAAATAAACAAGTTTCTGTGGTAAATTTTGCCCAATAACACTGGCATTCATGGTGCAAACTTGGCACAACCACACACAATACTCTGCCTGTTGCCATCCTCTTCACCCAGCCCCCATAATATCTACCAAAGGACAAACCTTCTCCCATTCAGAACCTCACCTCCCTGTGTGCTCCTGAAGCACCTGGTAGACACTGATCCGGAAAGTTTCATTATCAAAGCGCTCTCGAATGTAATCCTTGTATATCCTAAATTCAGCAGCAGTCACAGCTTCTCCCTCTGGGATCCTGGAGAGATCAAACCTGAATTCCCGATGATGATAGCGCTGGTGGAAAAACTCTTTGTCATGCTCCACTGGAAAAAAAAAAGGGGGGGGGGGAGAAAGGGTAACGGGCTTTCCATTTGTAAATCTTCCTACATTGTCCCCATCACTTCACTTTAGATAAATAGGATGTAAGATGAGAGCAAGGAGCAATCTACTGTATTTCTCCCACTTCTTTACCACTTTTGGAACTGGAAAGCTAGATTAAACTCCTTCTCCTCTCCTGCTTGTACCAGTGACAGTTTTACTTTGGACTCTACAGCATAATGTAGTTAGGGAAGAACTCTGGATTTGGGGTCAAAGGCTCTAGCCTTGAATTCCAGCTCTCCTACATTTTTCCTGTGTAATCTTGGACAAATCATTTTCTTTCTCTAAGTCTCAGTTCCTTTATCTTTAGAATGAGAGGCTTAGATACAATGACCTCTGAGGTCTCTAGTTCTGCACACTAGCATCCTATGAGTGCCACAGGCCCACATTCACAACTATTCATTCAACACCTTGAAGTTCCCACAAAGAGGCAACAGAAACATAGCAAGGGGGGGGGGGGAAGGAGGGGAGGGCTGACTGAAGAAGATCCCATCACAAAATTTTGCTGGGAAGGTTGAGAATTTATACTTATCCCCAAGACAAATACTAGTGTTTCAAATCCTACCCTGTCAAATAGTCAAACTTTGAAAGAAATCAGGTGATCAGTGAGAGAGAAAGACAGAGAGAGACAGAGAGAGACACATAGAAAGAGAATGAATGAGAAAGAGAGAGAGATAATCTTTTCTACAGAAAGCAGAATGTTCAGGTATTCAAGTTCATTCTGGATAATTGAACTGAAAGATGTGCCAGAGCTGGGTGAACTATACACAAAGGGGGTGTAGGTTCAGCAATAGCAAACATATTAACTTTGAAAGAGGGGCAAAGGGAATAGCAGTACTCATTTGGCTAGCCAGAGTTTATGCAAGGGAATATTGGAGGATGAGGCTAAAAAGAAGGCATTTGAGACAGACCTCTGAGACCTTAAGAATAACAGAACATTAGAGCTGTCAAGTACCTTAGACCATCTAGTCCAAGTCTCTCATTTTACAGCTGAGGAAACTAAGGCCCAGAGAGATCAATTAAGATGCACTTGGGGTGGAGGAGTGAAGGAAATTAAGAATGGGATGAAAGGGAAGTAGACATTTTTCAACCCAATGAATTGTGAAAACTTTAGGATTAGGTTAAACTTTGCTCTAGGACCAGAATCATCAGGTTGTATGATAAGAGATAGGCTGATCCCCAAGAAAAGAGAATTCCTAAGGTTTCTGAAAACAGAACTATAGTTTGAAAGGATTTCTTAAAAAAAAAAAAATCCACCCAAACCAGGCCGCTCATTTGTGCACGCAGCACAGATAAAGTAATTGCTCATTTAATTACTCTGAGTCTATGTAAGTGGATATACCCATGAATTCTGAGAGGCCCTTTGGAAATGTGATCTTTGATATTAACACACACGCTTCTCTGAATGTCCTGCAGCTGTTGAAATCCTGGTAACATGTGGGAGAACGGAACTCAAAGGAATCTCAAGGAACCATTCTTCTAGCTGTTTACAGTTCCTCCCCTTTCCCTTTACACTCTGGCGGTATCTCTTGACCCAGAAGTAACAAATCTTTTCAAAACTAATTTATGAGAAATACTGACCCAGAATCCACATATTAGATCAAGATAGTAGAATGTATCATTTATAATTAGAGACAAAGAGAAACGGGGTGGGGGAGATGGAGGCGGGGCCCCAGGAAAGGGCAGCAAATAGTTTCAAAGCAAAACTGTAGCACATGTGGTGAGTTAAGATCATGCACTGTTTGGTGACCCTAGCAATACCTTAAACACAACAGCATGAGGTAAGCACGCCATGAAGCTTGAGCCCTTAGGTCTGAATTTCCCCAGCTTCTGTGGGTGTAAGCTAGCCTTTTGACAACATGCCATGGAGTCTGATTAACTGCCTGGGTGGGGGGGGGGGGGGAGGAGGGTGAGTTGGCTTTTTAAAGAAGGAAAGAAGGGGGAGGGGGAAATCTGTACCATGTGGGGGATAGACACTTGAAACCAGATCAGGTTTCAGGAATCAAATAGACCCAGCCTGCATTGGTTCTTTCTGGGCCTCAATGATCTAACATGGGTGGGGCAGCTGCTGATACAAGGAGCCATGATGACAATTTTGGACCTATTCTAGCAGGTCATGTCAACATCTGCTGCTATTTCCCCCTATACCTGTGGGAAGAGGAAGGACAGGGTTTTGAGGGTTTATGAGTTAGAAGATTCTCAATCCCTCCAGCCTCTCCCTAACAGGCTACGACCACAGGGATGCTCAGGACCTGTCCATGACTGTCTCTTGCAGTGTGCTAGGGAGATAAACACACAAACCCCCCCATGCATAAGCTGTGTTCCTCAGGACACTAGCATAGGGTGGCAGCTGCCGCTTGAGTATTTAAATCTAGTCACCATTCAGAAGATGCCAAATGTTCTCTTCTCTTGCTGACCTATTAGTTAACAAGATTGGGGAGTTTCTACAAAGTGCAGGGCAGGAGGAATATAAGAATAAAAGAAATGTTCTCTAACAGTAGTTTTTATTTGCCAGTGTTATTGGGCAAAATTTGCTACAGAAGCTTATAACAGACAAGTGAAAGACAAAGAACAAAAATGCCCACGGGCAAAAAAGCATATAAAAGGAAGGCAAGGAAATAAGCGTTTATATTATGCCAACTCTGTGCCAGGCACTGTGTTAAGTGCTTTTTAAAAATCCTATCTCAATATGATGGGGTTGATTTAAAAAAAGTTTTTGTAAACATTTCCATTGATTCTTCAAATTGAAATATACACTAGAGTCTAAGCTGTGTTTGCCAAATCACTAAAATTCTAATGGTACAACATGTTTTACTAGTAAGCCTCCAGCTAATCTGTATTTAACTCTTGGCTGCTCTCTTAATTAGGTTTCACAAACATATCCAAACAGTATTGGTCTGACAAACTGTACTTATTCTTACAGCATTAAAAGAGGTGATGCTTTATTTTGTTTGATGGAGGAATGGGCTATGTGTAAAAAGGTACTAAGGGACAGTGTGACTAATAATAGCATTTATATAACACTTTAAGGTTTGCAAAGTACTTCACAAATATTATTTTATTTGATCCTGGGGAAAAGGTGGTATTATAATCCTTGTTTTACAGATGAGGGAAATAAGGCAAACAAGTTGACACTGGGTAAATTGACAATGAACAAATGAGGGTTGAATTATCCATTCAACTGACAGGGTTTCTAGTAGTTACTGGTAGTTCAGAGGAATGTCACATCGTAAGTATACCTGGATTTCAGCAAAAGCTTTTGATAAAGTCTCATGCTTTTCTTGTCAACCAAACAGAGAGAGGTAGACTGAATTAGTGTTGGCTGTTGTCTTTTTTTTAAATATAAAAACATTTCATAGACACCCCCACTCCCAAATGATAGGACTGTATGTACTATTACTGTGCTCAGAGTGAGAAAATATATAATAACCAAAACCTACTGGGAATTCAGCTCCATTTTTAAGTGAATTTGTATTTTATTAATCCCAACAATATCTACATATATTTTAAAAACATGTTATGTGCAAGACATTCTATACAAAGTCATAAGCTGCCTAATTTTGTTGGAACCAAGCACAGATCAAAGTGACAATGCTTGATATAAATATGGATTCAAGGACCTCTTCTAGTAATTCTATGCTGCACACCCCTTGCAAGGTTGACAGCACA
Organism: Pseudocheirus occidentalis; assembly: GCA_028646575.1. NCBI lineage: Eukaryota > Metazoa > Chordata > Mammalia > Diprotodontia > Pseudocheiridae > Pseudocheirus > Pseudocheirus occidentalis. Next base: position 130,657,249 of record CM053595.1, read on the forward strand.
CACATTGGAAACTCAACACTAGATGAGGGTATAATTAGGTAGTTTCAGAATTGGTTGAGTGAAGAGACCCCCAAAACAGATGAGTCATTAATGGCTTGATGTCAAGTTGTATGAAGGTTGCTAATGGCGTATACCAGGAATCTGTCCTTGGTCCTGGGCTAATCAACATTTTTAGCAACAATTTGGAAGGAGGCATAGATAGCACACTTATAAAATTTACAGATGGCATGAATCTGGGTGAGATAACAGGCATGTTAAATGTCAGACTAGATCCTATAGACTAGAGTGACAATTTAATAAGATTAAATTAAATAGTGGAATGTAAAAGTCTTGCATTTGAGTGAGAGAGTATGTGTATATGCATGTGTTTTAAATCCACTGCACAGGTGCAGGGCAGGAAAGGCTGCCTATACAATAGTTTCTATGAAAAAGGTATTGGGGTATCAGTACCCTGTAAGTGCTGCAAGCCAATAGTGTAATATGGTAGCCAAAAACAAAAAAAAAAAAAGTAATGCAATCTTGGGCTACGTTAAGAGAGATATAGCATCCAGAAGAAGAAAAGTAATAGTTCCATTGTGCTCTCCTCTGGTCAATCGAGGTTGATCAAGCACTAGGGGATATAAAAGGAGGCAAAACATAGTCCTGCCCTCAAGAAGTTTATGATCTAATGGTGGAAACAACATGAAAACATATACAAAGCAAACTATACCAAGGAAAAATAAGAAATAATTAGCAGAAAGAAGGCACTAGATTAAGAGGGGCTGGGAAAGGCTTCCTGTAAAAGATGGGATTTTAGTTGGAATCCAAAGGAAGCCAGGGAGGTCAGTAGGTAGAACTGAGGACAGCCAGAGAAAATGCCTGGAGCTAAGAGATGGAATGTCTTGTTTGTGGAATGTCCAGGAGGCTCTACTGTCATTGGATTGAAGAGTATATCGTAGGGAGTAAGGTGTAAGAAAACTGGAAAGGTAGAAGGGGTTAACTTTTGAAGGGCTTTGAATGCCAAGAGCATTCTGAATTTGATCCTGATAGCAGTTAGGGAGCCACTAGAATTTCTGAGGAGGGAAGGGGCTGGCATGATCAGACCTATGCTTTAGGTTAGAAGAATCTAGCTGAATGGAGGATGGACTGGAGTTGAGAAACTTGATGCCAGTAGACTCACCAGCAGCTATTGCAATAACCCAGGTGTGAGGCAATGAGGGTCTGCACCAGAGTGCTAGCAGTGTGAGAGGAGAGAAGAGGGCGTATTTGAAAAATGCTGTAAAGGTGACATACACAGGCCTTGGGAACAGACTGGATATGGACTCAAGAACCACATAAACATAGCCTAGAGATGGAAGAAACCTTGGAAGTCATCTGGTCCAAACTCCTAATTTTACAAAAAAGAAAATGTAAAGCCTGTTAACTTGCCCAAAGTCACTACAATAGTAAGGGGAATCACTGGGATTTAATCCCGGTCATCGGACTCCAGATCCAGCATTCTTCTGTACCTCACTTCTGCAGAACTGTGCTGTTCTAGTAACTGATTGGGAAAACATTCAGTGGAAGACAAAGAGGATACCAAAGGTACTGGGGAACCTGATAGAAAAGGATTAGCTGAAAGTACTATGGATATTGAGGAAGAAAAAGAAAGGACTTGGAGGGGGGAGTACATAGCTTCACCTATTTGAAGAAATATCATATGTAGTCATTGGATGAGAAATTTAGAGCTCAAGGGGACCATAAACACTACAATCTTTAACCTCTTCATTTTCAAGTAAAGCAGCTTATGCCCTGAGAATCTGTGACCTACTTGAGGCCATGTAGGTAAAAAATGACAGGGTCAAGATTTGAACCCAGGTCCTCTGACTCCAAAGCCTGAGCGCTCTTTCTGCCATAACATGCTGCTTCTTAGGCAAAAGGGACAACTCTTGTTCTTCTTCTTGGCCCCAGAGGAAAACAATAAAACCAATGAGTTTTAAGCACAGAGATGCTGACTTTGGCTCAATGCAAAGAAAACCTTCTTAATAACTAAAGGTGTCAAAGAGAAGAATGAGTTACTTCAAGAGGTAGGTTTCTCTTCATTTAAGGTCTTCACTTTTCAGGGACTGTATAAAGAGAATATTTTTTTTTTCAGGTAAAGGTTGAAATAAATGACTTCTGAGGCCTCTTTCAGTTCAATTCCTGTGAGTCTGTCTATGTTACATATAAGAGAAATAGCAATTCACATTTGCACAACGCTTTAAAATTATGATTTACTCCTCTAATAGCTCCATTTTACAGATAAGGAAGCTCATCACAAGCTTTAAAATGTGAAACAGCATGGTATAGTAGATTGAGAACTGGTTTTTAAAGCAGGGACACCTGGGTTCAAATCCCATCTCAGACACATATTGGCCATGTGACCCTGGGCAAGTCATTTAATATCTCAATGTATTAAGTAATAAACTCTACAAGTTGTAGAGAAGGTGGTTTATGAACCCACTTTTGTAAGGAGGGTTTCCTCACTTGGAAATTCTATCAATGAAATCATAGGTCTAATTTCTATCCCTATTGTACAACTGAGAAGTAAGATGAACCAGGTGAATATTACACACAATAGTTGTAATAATGTGAATGAAAACAACACAAAAAGCAACTGAACTATGACAAATGGTAATGAACCATCTTGGCCTCAGAGAATGGATGAGGAAATAACATTTCACTCCTCTATGTGAGAAAGTTGGGTAGGGTGGAAAGTATGGATGCAGAATAGAATATACAGAGTTTTCTTTATTACAAGGCAGGTTCAAATGATGGTTATGTAAGAACAAAAACCATAAAACTTTCAAATGAAGTGCAACTGAACAATCTAATAATCCCTTTGAAGATGGAAAAAAGTCAGGATGCTTATAAATATCAACAAAGGACTAGAAAAGCCATTCTGATTGAATTTGGGGGAGTTTGGATTCTGGAAAAATGATTAATAATTATACATTTAACAACATTCAGTGTTAAGCTTTTGTTGTTCAGTTGTGTTTGATTCTTTGTGACCCTGTAGGCCATAGCACATGAATACTGTCCATGGGTTCTTTTTTTTTTATCTTTTTGGAGGGGCAATTGGGGTTAAGTGACTTGCCCAAGGTCACACAGCTAGTGTTAAGTGTCTAAGGCCAGATTTTATCTCAGGCCTTCCTGACTCTGGGGCCAGTGCTCTATTCACTCTACCACCTAGCTGCCCCCATGGGGTTTTCTTGGCAAAGGTATTGGAGTGCCTTGCCATTTCCTTCTCCAGTGGAATAAAGAAAAGAGAGAGTAAGTGACTTACCCAGGGTCACACAGCTAGTAAGTATCTGAGACCAGATTTCAACTTAGATCTTCTCAACTCCTGGTCCAGCACTCTACCCACTGAATCATCTAGCTGCCTCTACAATATTAAGTACATGCTGTCTATAAAGGACTGGGCAACATGAAAAGTTTATATAAAAACATAGTCTCTGTCCTTGTGGAATTTATAGTCTCATAGGAGCATAACACAAAAAACCCAGATAACTAGTATACTGAATAAATGCATTAGAGAGTTACAAAGCAAAGCACCATATAAAATCTAAGAGTGTGAAGTAGAAATCAGGAAAGACATTTTGGAGAAGGTATCATTTCATTTTTGAAAATACACATTTAACTGATATACTTTGTTTTCAAATTAAACAGAAGAACATTTATAAAGTGTCACTAACGTGCTAAGCATTGTGCTAGGCTATGGGGACAGAAATACAAAGAAGAAAATAATCCTACTTTATTTCCAGCCAACCACCTCTTTCTTTGGAGAGAGAGAAACGGAGAGACAAAGAAATAAAATCAACCAACACTTTGATTTTGTCTGGCAGCATATGCAATATTCCACATCCATCGTCCTCCCACAAGCTGCCATTTTAATTATGCTTTGAGGGTCAATGGGAATTCACAGAATTATAGAATTTATAGCTGGAAGGGACCTCTACAGTTATATAATCCAAACAACATCCAGAAGGATTCTCCTCTCCAACCTTTTTGACAAGTGGTCTTCTTTGAGAAGACCTCCAATGAGGGGAAACCTAGCAAATCTCAAGGCATCTCATTCCACCTACAGATACTTCTAATTGTTCAGATGGTTTTCTTCACAGTCAGCCTAAGCACCTTCTCCCATTAGTCCTGGCTCTTCTCTCTCTAGTCAAATAGAACAAGACTGATCAGAAAGAATTGGACACAACTGAAAAATGACCAAACAACAAAAATTCCTCTTCTTCTTGACAGCCCTTCAGATGCACATGTAACACCCACTCTGGAGTTACTCCCCAATCTGGCACTCAAAAATCACAGGTTGCGTCCCTTGGGGGTGACTTCTTACCCCAGGTTCAAAATACTTTGTGGGTCCATACTTCTAAATCCATAGCTCAAGAGCCTCACTCGCACTTAATTTTTAATGGTCAGTAAGTAGACACAATCAGCTTAAAGCAAAAGTATTTCCTGAGATGCCAATAATAAGAACAATTGCTACAAAACATTATTCCCATAAGCCTGGGGCACGCCACCTCACAAATACACATTCAGTAGGACGAGTGGGTACATACTTAAAGTACACTGGAAGAGGGAATACAGAATCAAGGCAACTCGGCAACTCCTGCCTCCCATCCTGCAGGACCCTAAGGCCCTTTCTCTTCTCATGGCATGCTCATACTGCTATCCCCCCCACCCCACCCCGAGCTTAACGTCTCTGCTAAACATGGAGGTGAGCTGGGCTCCCTGGGCCTGTTCCTCTCAGTGGAAGGACTGCTGACTGACAGAATTATTCTCTCTCAAATCCATAGCCTCTCACTTCTCTGCTGCCAGAGATTACACTCCTCAAGGTTGTCACCTGCCTCCACTCTTACTTTTGCCTTTTCACTGCTGGATTTTATGTTTCTTACCAGGAAAGTAGCTAATAACTAAGGTGGAAATGGCAGCGGAAATCTCTGCCTCCTCACCCTCATGGCTAAGGAATAATTCCCTCAAAAGAGCTGTATTCTTCTGTATAGGGGGTCTCTTCTTTACTACTGGAGTTCCTATTCCTCACCACCACCCCTGCTTCTACCCAGGCTTGAAGCGCATGTCACCATGCCACAAGAGGCCTGGGCCTGGGCCTGAGCCTGAGCCTGAGCCTGAACATCTTTCAGAACCAATGGCTCTCTGCCCTTTGATCCATCAAAAAGGATTTCTTCACACCTCATAAAAAGGTGACAAAGTAAAAACCTTCCTTTGTACTTTTGAGACAGTAATACTTTGTTGTCTCTGTCTGGTTTTTTTTCTGTGATTTCATCAACTGAGAGTGGGATAGGGTGGGGAGAGTTAGACAATCAGCTGATCAGACAATCAGCTACTCTATGCAATTGTTTTTTTCATCAAACCCACTCCCCTCCATCTTTTCTATAAGACTAATATGATAGGCTTTGTCAAATGTTTTTCTAAAATCTAAATAATCAATAGCTATAGCACTTCACTGACCTTCATACTAAATAACTGTGCCAAAAAAAAAGATAGTTCAGCATGACCTAGGTTTAAGGAAACAATACTGGCTCCTTGTAATCCTTGCTTCTCTTTCTAGAGCTTAAGCTGCCATCACTTTAATCATCCATTTCAGAATTTCCCCGGGAAGTAAAGTCAAACTCACTGGCCTATAGTTAACATACCATATTCTCTTCCTTTCTGTGAAAATTAAGACATTTGCCTTCTCCAATTTTGTGGTATTTCTCCCATTTCCCATTATCCTTCAAACATCACTGATAGTGGCTCATTAATCATATTTGAGGATCTTTTTCAGTAGCTGAGGATGTTCAGATGGGTCTGATGATTCACATTTATCAGAGGCAACTTGGTTTTCTCTCATGTTATTGTGGTGGTGGTGTGTGTGTGCTACATGTGTTCTCTCTCCCAAACCTACCTTATATTTAATTTGTATTTATTCTGCACATGCCCATATCTAATCTGTTGTCAAGTCCTATCAATTCTACCTTTGCAACAGCTCTCACGCAACCACCACCCTGAGGCAAACCTCTCCCCCAGATTACTGCAACAGACTTCTGTTTGGTCTCCCTGCCTCAAGCCTCTCTTCTCTGAACCCTCCACCCTGCTATCAAAGCAGTCTTCCTAAAATGTAGCTCTGACAAGGTCACAACTCTCCCCACTCCCACCTCATTCTATAAACTCCATTTATCTCCAGAATCAAATATGAAATCCTCTGTTGCTTCTAGGCCCTTCATAATCTGTTCCTTTCCTACCACAACATATTCCTTTCCATATACTCTGTGATTCAGTGATACTGGCCTCCTAGTTAGTCATCAAACAGGACACTCTACCTCCTGCCTTGGTGCACCTTGACTTGCCGGCTCTCATGCCTGGAATGCTCTCCTTCCTTGCTTCTCCTAGATTCCCTGCTTCTTTCAAATCTTTCCCAGGCTTCCGTAATTAGTGACCTCCCTCTGAGACTAAATCCAACTTATCTTGTTTTTACATAGTGATATATATATGTATATATATATATACATACATATACATACATATACATACATACACACACAGAAAGTGTGTTATAGTTTTATATACATATATTATATATATAAATAAATGTAAAATCCTGTATCCTGTATACAGGATTGTCTATTATCCTCTATATATCTTGTTTTGACATGTCATTTCCCCCATTTGATTATGAGTTCCTTGAGGGCAGGAACTGCTTTTGCCTTTCTTTGCATACCTCAGAAAATGTTTAGTACAGGACCTAGTATATAATAAGTATTTAATAAATGCCTGTTGACTTAGGTTTTTGACTCCATACTTGTATATGTTGTCTCCTTGACTGAATTCAAGCCCCTCGAGGGCACTGTGTCTGGCACACAGGAGGTATTTATTCTACTTGAAAGAGAGACACAATGAGAAAAGAGTAATACTACCTGCTTTCAGTTGTCAGTCATCAATGTCCATCCATCTCAAGTAATTATCCTGTCCCTTCTTTCATTTTCCCTTTCTCAGTATAGTTTTTTTTTTAAAGGACGTCCTGTTATCTTGAGGTTCCCTCTCCAATTTGATTCCTACTGAGATCCACTCTGACTTTCCTAGGGCAATGCCACAGTCTTATTTCATTCATGGGTACTTGCCTCTTCATCCATCATCTGAGGTCTCTTCAAACAAATTTCTATTTTTCTTCCTCTTTGGAACTGTTTTCATTTGTCTTTGGAATTCCATTCTTAAGGGTTTACCCTCTGTCCTTGACTGAGTTTCTCTGCTAAATTTTGGTCCATGGGAGCATTCTTATTCTCCCTCTCACCCTCTGAAAATTGTTCTTTCCAAATTTATGCTACATGCGAGATTATGCCCAGTACCTTTTTCTTCTCTGTCTCGAACTTTTAATAGGAAGTAGTCATTTGCCCACACGCTTTCCATTATTTTCATCCCAGTTAACAAGTTTCTGTCTATTAAAAAGAATCAGATCCAGAACAGAATTTTTCCCTTTTTGCTTCTTCTACATTGTGAAGGATCAAATTATCATTAAGGCAAGTAAAGAGGGCTTAGGAAGGACATTTCAGTTAGAAGGCCTGGGTTGAAATCCAAGCTCTGCCATTTACTTTCTGTGTGACCTTAGATAACTTATTTCTTTGTTCTGGGTCTTGGTTTCCTCCGCTTTAAAATTAGAGGACAGAAGTAGATGAACCAAAAGTCCTTTTCACCTATAATATGTGAGAAGACGTTTCAGCCCCAAGGGCTAAATAAATACATTCAGAACGCCAGATTTTGATTTTAATTCATAAGTCACCCCCATTCAGTAATTTTAAAAGGCATGCAATGTGCTTGTTCACTTGATACTCATAAAACCTGTGAGGTAGATGCTATTATTATTCCCACTTTACTGATGTGGAAACTGAGGCTGAGAGGTTAAGTCACTTACCTATGATCACACTAGTAAGCATGCAAGGTAATATTAGCTCAGGTCTTCCTGACTCCAATTCTAGTACTCTGTCCCTTGCATCAACTAGACCCTCCTCACCCTTATGATCTTAAAAAACACCAACAACAAAACGGATAGCCTTGGGTCTGTAACATAAAAGTCAGCCTTTCATCATTTAATCCAAGGCAGTCACCAGGCATTCTCTAGAGTAGAGGTCCTGAGAACTGCAGAAAGTGTTTTTGGGAAATAAGAGGATGAGAAAAACAGGCCAGCTGAATATTTTTAACGAAATAGCTATGTTTGAAAGGCATTTCAAATACCTGATTTAAGACCAAAAGTTATTATTTGGAAAAAGTTTCTATTTTGATGTGCCCCCAGAATATGTGTAAATTTCATGCATGCTACGGGTTATTTTGTTTGCTTAAATATTGTTTAAATGCTATGCAGAATATGCATAAATTCCATACTAAGGGTTATTTTATTTCTATATCAAGAAGATCATTTGATAATCACTACCTAAACCAAATGCGCATCTATCTACAAACTTTTAGGACAAAATCTCTTCTTATTTTCCTTAACTATTGTTTCTTGACTTCAAAAATGTTCTTCTTCCCAATAATGGATTTTTATGCGCAAGTTCATGAAACATTTTTGTATTCCATACCACCTGATAAAGAAACACATAAAGTTCTCTGATTGAGGATACAGAGTCAGAATTCTATAAGCTTTGTTTCCCTCTCAACATTCCTGCCCCAACCCCCTAGAAGGGCTGGCAGGGATTTACAAAGGACTTTAATCTTTAATCTTTTTAAGGACCCAGATTCCTGAGACGAAAAGATAAGTCAAAGGATAATGCATTCCATAAGACAACCCTGTTCTGACAGAGTCTGTGGCCTTCTGACTGACTGTCACCGAGGTCAATTCCAGGCAGACAAACCCATATCAAACTCAACAATCCCAATATTGGTTAGGTGAAAACAAAAAAGCACATCCTCAGCAATTCAAACATCTATTAGTTTACAGATGGGGAAAGAGAGGCACAGAGCAATTAAATGACTTGCCTAGGATCAAACAGCTAGTAAGCAACTGAAGTGGGGTATGAACCCAGATCTTGCTGATTCTAAGCTCAATGCCCTAACCACTGCACCACTGCCTCTGATTAGTCTTTGCCCCACCTTCTCTCATAAAGTGAACAGGTAAATGGGAACAGACAAAAAATACTTTTAAGATTTTCCCTCTGTGACCATAATTGAATTTAAAAAACTAATGTAGGCCAATGGTAGGGTTTTTTTTTAAGCAAAACTTTTATAGGAGCACCAAAGAAGGGAATCCCTCCTATAGTACATTCTATTTTCACTATATATGTTTTTTTCTATAGGAATTTTAAACATCTAGAAATATAACCCATCAACTTGGATTTCTCTGTAGTGAGTATAAAGTGGATTATAATAATTACACATCAAAGTCTTTCTACCTCATTGTTACTGTCATTATATACCTATGGTAGATGAGTTACCATGGTACCTAAGCCCACATCAATCATTGTTAGGAAAGAGCTATAGTCTCCATCAGGAACAGAGCCCAAATAGTATTTGTTCTGTTATTATGACCACCAGTGGGCTTTGGGCAGAAGAGCTGATGGACAGAGGTCATTACTAATCAGTCTTCAAATGGGATGCTTGGCTTCTACCAGAGGTTCTTAACTGTGATGTGTGTGTGTGTGTGTGTGTGTGTGTGTGTGTGTTGTGGAGCTGGGTGAAAGCTACAGACCCCTTCTCAGAATAGTGAACTGCCATTGTTGTCTAATATTTGAAAGAAACATTACATTTTAATTAGTGGTTAGTTTAGATAAAGATGAAATTGTTTTCCCATCCAAGTTTCATAGAAGTCCTGAAATCTAGATCCCAGGTTAAGAATTCCTGTTCTAGAGACTATTTCTGATCTTGAAAATAAAATCACTATTAATCAGACTAACTATATTGAATGATTTCAAATATTACCTATGCTTGTCATTAGCATAATAGCACTCTTTGCAAAGAATTTTTCCACATATTCTTCCACTAAGTAAACCATGTACATCCTTCAGAAGGTGACTTTGAGTTGTCAAAGAAGCGTATCATAGACTCTTGCAGGGTCCATCAAACTTAAAAGGCTTCCATTACTCCCAGAGATTGAGGACTCACATGGGAAGACTGGGTGCTAGATGCTGAGTATCTTGGCTTTTACCACTCAAAAAACCGCTAAAAACATAAAATGGCCCTCGGGCCCATGCAGACCCTATCCTCCTTCTCTTTCTAAAGCAGTGGTTGCAGAGTCCAAAAAGGGATAAAGGGTATCAAGAATTACTCAACTTTTATACCAGTTGCAAACACTGAGTTAAATGCTGGTAACCTAAATGTGTGTGTGTGTGTGTGTGTGTGTACTCTTTTAAGGAGCTAAACCACATGCATGGTGACATTTTTACTTTAAATGACATGGTGACTTGTATCTTCTCTGATCTTTATGATATCCACGTGGGGTAGTTAGAGCAAAATGACTGGTCCAAAGTGAACATGCAAGTTAATAGCAGAAACAATGAAACAATGACTAGGGCCCTGGTCTGATCTCCATCTATTTCCTTTCTTCTGCTTCTAGCAGACTCTTTCCTCTCTTCCTATTAGGGGCAGCTGGTCAGCAGTTGCTACTGGTGGTGATGAGAAAACAGCTCTCTCTCTCTCTCTCTCTCTCTCTCTCTCTCTCTCTCTCTCTCTTTCTTTCTCTCTCTCTCTCTCTCTCTCTCTCTCTCTCCCCCCCCTCTCTCTCCCTCTCTCTCCCTCTCTCTCTTTCTCTTTCTCTCTCTCTCTCTCCATAATGCTTTGCCCCATTAATGATGGCTGTGGGGGGTTGGGTTGGAAGCTGGTCTGTTCTCTTAGAGAGTGTGGCTATTCCCAAAGTATAGTGCTTTGCACATAGTAGTGCCTAATTCACATTTTATTCATTCATTTAATTGTCAAATGTTGCTGTTTGCCATGAGAAGGGGCAAAATCAGGGTATTGGGGAAGCTAGGTGGTGTAGTGAATAGAGTACCAGATCTGAGTTCAAATTTTACCTCAGACACTTGACACACTTACTAGCTGTGTGACCTTGAGCAAGTCACTTAACTGAAATTGCCCTGCCTTCTCCCCTCCAGAAAAAAAAAATGAAAGCGTATCAATGGTTCACTTCAGACCTGTCCCCACTACTGGAAAAATGACTATTGAGTACATATCTTACTTTTGGTGAATGAGTACTATTCTCATCCGTGAAGGAGCTTACATTTATTCCTGCCTCAATATCACAAACATCTGTAAAGACTAAACTCACAAGAATGCCACTAATGAATGAATTCCTTTGGTTCACAACTCCCATTAAATAAAAGGGCAAGTGAGTGTGCCTTAAGGGACAAATTGATTGTGAAGAAGACAAAATTGTTCCCCATGGCCTTCATTTACTATTTGAAAGTGCCCTGCTGGCGAAGATTCTGAAGAGCTGATAGGTAAAAAATAAACACTTTAATTTCTCTAAACGTGCTCCTTTCAGACTTGTGGATTCTTAAACTTCTTTCTCCCAACACTGTAAGACACTTGAAATATAGCCTCCTCACATTTTTCAATAGTATCTTGTGCTGGGGCAAATACTGTTTTAAACCTCATTTTGTGGAAAGAAAAACTACTGTATAAAAGGACAGTGATTTCCCCCAAGATAATAACCACAAATTAGGAATACCAGCATTAAAAAGTCAGATCACTTTGCTCTTAAACCCAGCTATACCCCCTGCCATCTCCCTTTGTCTTAGGTGCATCAGAAACATCTTTTCACTACTTGTTGCAGAAACTGAACAAACATTTCCATTTTCCCTTGGTACTGATGAGGCTATATGAACTGGAAATTCAACCCAGTGGGCCATAAAGTTCCTTAGGCCATCTATGTGGAAGACTGCACATAGAATCTTTACCAAACTTTGACTGTTTAACTGTGAAAATTCTTAGGGCACAGATACCCTATTCCCTTGCCCCATCCCCCCTTCCCCAGTTCTCTTTCCCCTGGGGCTCCCATTCCACATGGATGCACTCAACTGGGAATAGGGTGTTCTCAGGCATATACTTCCTTGTTGGATTTGACAGAAAGAGTTACTGAGACTGCTGTTGGGGTGAATTTATTGCTGCAGGACTTTGGGAATGTGAAATTCAATGATTGGTTTTCATTCATTCGACCCCCTTGACCAAAAGATTTACATGGTGAGATTAGGGAGCTTGGAAAAAAGCAGCCAAAGGCACGCAATAAATTGGGAGTTCTGGAAACACAGCAAATGTACTACTTTAGGGGAGTAATGGACACGAAAATGGTCTTTTAATAACACCACTAATACAGAACTTGGACGAAACTACAGTATCTGATAGACTTTTATTATCCAGTTATTCTGAAAAATGGCTGTTCAAACTGTTTAGAGAAACCCTTGACCCTTTGCCCCAACCTAGAACAGAGCTAGGAGAAAGTCTACACTGGATAGAAGACTTTGGGGTTCAAGAACTCCCACCAGAAATACTCCCCAACTATCATGTTATATCTGTAGAAACTTGGCAAATTCCCCAAGTGGCCAAGAAAGAAGCTCTCAGTTGCTGCCTGGCCCCTAGAAGCATCAGAATTATCCCCTTTAAACAAAGGCCAATAACTTAAGGTTACTTTAATCTAACTCTACTTCTATCCAATCTGATCATGCATATCTCCTAATGGGAAACTGGGCATAGAACTTTGGCGATTTGGAGGGGTGGGGCAGGGGAGGGAATAAGACAAGCCCTTCCACTGATAATATTTCCTTCTTAATTATTGCTTCGGCTTTTCATCTTTCTACCAAATGTCTCAGCTGCCAACAGGACCACCTGGAGTACCACCAAACTGAGGGCTCTCTGGGGAGTCTTCTGAAACACTGATTCCTTGTTAGGCGTTCCACTGTGCTAATAGCAATGGTGCATAGCACATCTGTGCCAGGCTCCAGGAACGGGAAAGGCAGCCTCAGCGGACTCTGGAGAGCTCTATTGGTCCAAACAGTCAGCCATCAGAGTTAGCCATTCCTTTGTCACCCCTATTCTTTATCCCACACAGATGGAAGGAGGAAGGGGGAGAAGTAAGAATGGAAATACTGTACCACAAGATTAAACATTTCAGCATCAACACGCGTGCTCCCCTGTTCTGAACAATGTTATCATTGTGAACTGAATGAACCAAAGGGATGGAGAAAATGTGTGTGTAGTGTTGGGGAGTGGAGGGTTGTGGTTGGAAAGATGGGTTTAATTATCTCTAGAGCTCAAGAGAATTGTTTATAGGAAAAAAATTGAATACTGGCAAATGAGGGTTCCTGTTCTAAAAAAAAAAGTAGAATATACATACATACATACATGCATACATACATACATATATATATATATATATATATATATATATATATATATATATATAGCTAGCTTCTTTTGACACCATGTACGCTTCTAGGGGACCTCCTGACCCAATTCTAGGTGAATTCAAATAGAACAAACTGACTAGTCATATAGAACAGCTGTGATTTAGTGGGAAGGACACTAGTATAGGAGCCAAGAAACTCAGTCTTAGTCCTAGCTCTGTGTTGCATTGGTCAAGTCATTTCACTTCTCTTGACCTTAATGTCCTTGCCTGTAAAATGGAAAGGTTGCATCACATACCATAAAAGACCCCCCTTCAAAGCCAACTTCTTATGATCATTAGAAATGCAAAACTATCCTAGTTATAATATTTTAAACACAGAAATGACTTTCAGATTATCTGTGGTTTTAGATTATTCAGCCTAGAGATTCCTACCATTGGTATAACTTTTTTTTTTTAAGTTGAATGTTTATGGAGTCATCATGGCACAGCAGATACAAAGCTAGCTTCACAGCCAGGAAGATCCAAGTTCAAATCTTACTCTTACACATAAAGGCTTTGTGAGTATGGACAAATCACTTAACTTGTCAATATTCTAGGCATCTCTCTAAGATTATAAATTACAGAGATGGTGGCAATCTGAATTGGTGAAGGGAGTTTCCTCATTGGGGAGTTCCCTATGATCAGTGAAATCACAGGGCTTGTTCTTACCACTATTTATTTTAAGAACTGAGTCTTTTTTTAGAAAATAAATGTAACTTCCCTACCATGTCTTCATTGTTGTTTTAGTCATTTTACTTTTTAATTTATGGAATAAAACAAGCATTTCCAAAGCATAATATAATTTTTTTAAAAAGATGACTACATATGAAACTGCAAATCTCTTATGGGCACCTTGTTATTCCTTTTGGAATGTAATATTTATTACATGTATATTATGTGTACTATTTAATATTTATGTAATATGTATTTATATAATATTAATATGTAATATTTAAACTTCCCTACTGCCCCTTTCTAACAGTAATAGAATTTTTTCACACCTGGTAATCATAAGGCCAGTAAAACAGAATTCATTTTTCAAAACATAATGTTGCATACCAGATATAGTTGTTAAGAACAGCACAATATTCTTCTTTAATGACAAGAAGCCATGGTTACCAAACTTTCAGAGGAATCCCCTAAATCCACATTCCAACACTCTTCTCCTGTGCCCCTTGGTGGAATACAGACTCACACCTTGGCATCATCCCAGTATAATGTTCCTTTGCTCTACCCAAGGCATCTTTTGACCAGTCTCTCCCTTTCCTATGCTGTGTCTTTGTAATTCACTAAGGTTATGGGCAGACCACAGTTCACACTTCTGTAGCAACGAACAACTCTTTGAGACAGGTCATGTGAATATTATCTTCTCAATTATATGGAGTAGGAAACTGAGATTCAGAAACGTTAAACTTGACCCACACAACCAACCTAGCAAATGCCAGCCAGAACTTGAACCTGGATTCCCTGACTCCCAGTCCTGCATTCCTTATACAAATAACATGAAATGGAATTGCAGTTTGCATAATCAGATATAAAGATTTCCCCCACACACATGATATAGAATAAAATATCTTCTTCCCACCCTCCCACACACACACACACCCCATTCCCACCCCACAGGAGTTATCTTTTTGCTTTAACTCTACATGTGAATTGTGAAAGACTCCACTGCAATACTCACTTTTTCTCACTCTGTCATGCCATAACATTGTGCTTCCTGGGAGTTGTTTTTGTTTTGCTTATGTTTTTTATTTTATTTTTATTTTTTTGGACACTCAGGAAGAAATTTTGCTATAGTGCTATTCTTTTTTTTGGGGGGGGTTCCAAATTCTCTCCCTCCATCTAACTCCTCCCCAACTTACTGAGAAGGCAAGCAATAGGGGCATCTAGGTAGTGTGGTAGATATAGCATTGGCCCTGGAGTCAGGAGGACCTGAGTTCAAATCCAGCCTCAGACATGAGCTATGTGATCCTGGGTAAGTCACTTAATCCTGATTGCCTTTCTTCCCCCCAGTGAAATAAAATAAAAAGAGAAGGCAAGCAATATTTGTGTACGTATGAAGTTGTAGCAGTATCCTTAAGGTCAAAGTTTGAGGATTCCTCATAGAAAAGGCAGCCTCTTACATAATAATAAAGAACTTCTGGCATTTCTTTGGTGGTACCTTTTAGGAGAGGGTCCAAGATCAACAAATATTTGAATGCCTACCCATGAGTCCCAAACTGTGGACCTGCTGAAAATAGAATTCGTGCATAAATATAAAAATAACTTTTCTAAAAGCAATCATATATCTAGCCTGATATGATCTTCAACATTCCTGTAGAATACATATGATTCCTGTTTCACAGATGAATAAACTAAGGCATGGAAGTTATAGGAATTTTCTAGAATCCTACAGCAAGTTAGCAGCAAAGCTAGGTCCAAAATTCTGGTTTCTATTCTCGGTGTTCTTGATATTAGCAAAACTTCAGTCACTCTCTTAAAAGTTACTTCTTCAGGGAAAGCATTCAAAATTAGCTGCGGGGAAGAAAAGGAGAAAAAAAGAAAATATTTAAGAACAGGGGTAGGGCGGTGGAAAGTTGCCTGAGTTAACCACCCTCTCATCTGGTTCTGCCTGTCTGAATTGTGCTGTCTATCTCACTCAGGTTGTAGGCCCTCAAGGGAGAAGACCAAGTTTTGGCATGTGTTGAAAGGCTGAAACACACCACCAGCACCCAGGGAATAAATAAAAACAGAAACAAAGACTTGCTCTGTGATACCTCACAAGCTAAGCTCCTAGTTTTCCCTAACAGCATTCCAGTGATCTATTCCTTCAGAGCTTCAAAAAAATCAGGTTAGAAAGCTAGGAGAGGGGAGGCTAGGTGGTGCAGTAAATGGAGCACTGGCCCTGGAGTCAGGAGGACCTGAGTTCAAATCTGGCCTCAGACACTTAACATTTACTAGCAGTGTGACCTTGGACAAGTCACTTAACCCCAACTGCCCTACCTTCCCCCCTCCAAAAAGAAAAAAAAGCTAGGAGAAATAGTGGGTATACAGGGGTGGGGAACCTGCAGCCTCAAGGGTACATGTGGCTTTCTAGGACCTCAAGTGTGGCCCTTTGACTGAATCTAAACTTCACAGAACAAATTCCCTTAATAAAAGGATAGGACATAAAGGGGGAACTGTGGCAGGGAGGAAGAAAGAAGTTTAAATATTCTGGTGGAAAGTGCCGGGGAGTTAGGGGCCCATGGGCATTAGTCTCAGCTCTACTACAAACTACCCTATAGTTAAGTCTTAGATAAGTCACTTACCCTTTTGTACCTCAGCTTCATCCTCTATAAAATTTGAATACCAATTAATTAATATGCATTTATTAAATACCTGCTACATGCCAGACCCTGCAAAGTGGGACAGATTTTTTATTATTGTTCAGTGACTTTTCACTCGTGTAGACTCTTCATGACCCCATTTGGGATTTTGTGGGCAGAGATACTGACGTGGTTTGCCATTGCCTTCTCCAGCTCATTTTAAAGATGAGGAAACTGAAGCAAATTGGGTTAAGTAACTGGCCCAGGGTCACACAGCTAGTAGGTGTCTGAGGCTGGACTTGAGCTCCAGAAGAGAAGTCTTCCTGGCTCTAGGCCTGGCACTTACCGAGCTTAAGTTCTTTGGGAATAACTACCACCATTGACCTTACCCACTTCACAAAATTGTGGGGAGGCTTCAAAGGAGAGGATTTATGTAAAGGTCTTTACAAACTTGTCACTATACAAAACACAAGCTGCTGTTACTGTCATAAACCGGTGTTGCTGCTTCCAGGCACTCTCTGTAGTGCATAGTTCAGCCCTGTTTCCATGAAGAAATCTTGTCTGAGTTCCCTAGAAAACCTGTATTGACCCTATCGAGAAGTCTGCTCCCTTTTCTGCTCCAGTCTCAGACAGGGTTTCAGAGGATGAACAGGTCATTTCCCTTCTCACACATTCCTCATTATCATGGCTAGCAGGTACATAGATGGTACTTTAAACTTTGTGACGTTCTTGGCAAATATTATCTGATACTTACAACAACTTTGAGAGATCAATGAGATTATTATCTCCTGTTTTATAAATGACGAAACAGGCAGACAGTAGCTAAATGACTTGCCCAAGGTCACACAGCTAATGACTATCTGAGGCAGTAGTTGAATTCAAGTCGTCCTGACTCCAGCTCCAGGGCTCTATACACTAAGTTGCTTCTATCTCTCTCACACAGATTTCAGAACACGGCTATTACTCTGAAAGGGACGCATCATCCAACCCCCTAATATTTTGAGAAACCCTGGAAAACTTGACTCCTTATCGCAGAAGCTGCTTCTAATTTTTCTTCTTATCCTCATGCTTAGGTGAAGGTCAGTTTGCTGTAAGCTTGCAAAAGTGCAGCATTCCAGAGAGTAGCATGAATTGAGGTTCGGTTCTGGCCTCTCTCAAGAACTAAGGCCCAAGGAGGTGGGCCACTGCAAGAGAGATTCAAAATCATTGACCAAATCGTCCAGGGAGAACTGGATTCTAGAGTGGCACAGCTGGTTTAAGGCATTTTAGAAGTAAATGAGAATTTATAATCCTTCCTGAGGTCTGGATTCCATCAGCCTAAACTCATTAGGCAGGAGGGTACAGGTGCAGTTAAATAAAGGATTGTTCTGCTTTTCCTTAATGCCACAGATTTGCATCTCTCATTCAAAATAAAAGTCTTTTAAAAGCATATGCGGACATTGTTCATCTATTGGCAGCACTTAAAACGGGAGAGATCACTTGATAGAATCTCTAAATGCTTTGTTTCTGTAAATGGAATGTGCACACATTTTCACTAATGTGGAATAGACACTTCAGGGATAGCTTTGGCTGAAACAGTATCTTTGTTGCGGAGTCTTGAATTCCTTCTGTTTTCAAATTTTTTTCCAAACTATGAGGTAGAATAACTACCCTAAACTTGGATATATTTTGCTATTGTTGTTGTTGAGGAAATCTCGGTTAAGGAAAACAAACAAATTTGTAAGCCCAAATTTATAAGCCATAAAAGTGGATTTTTTTTAAAGGAGATGCATGATATGGCAAGCTTCAGTTCTAAGATACAAAGTTTCTAAAGACTTCTGTTCTGTTTTTTTAAAAAATAAGGCAACTTGACATTGATCCTACTGAGTTAATTATTTTAAATATACATCTATTAGATGAGGGGTTATAAGTCATTATTACTAGGATTATTAGAAGAAAATATTATCTTTGTGATCCTTGTGCATCTCCATCATGGGTGCACTGAACATGGGCACTTTATTAAAGAAAAAATTGTTAGCACAGAAGGGCCCCTATTGAATTGAAGGTAATGGTAAATTAATTTTAATTGGGCAATTCACTTAATTTATACAAAATAAACCCATCTAATTCTCATAACAATTAACCTCTTCAATTTATACAGGAGAGAAAGTTCACCATTAAATTAATCTAATAAATCTTTACTGAACACCTACTATGTACAATATTATACTAGGCACTTCTGTTTGTAGGAGAAGACGTAGGTTCATAGAAGATGGATCTCCAATTCATAAATCAGAAAATTGGACTGATTTATTTACTGATTTATCAGTCACAAACCCTAATTGTAGCATATTAAAATACCTAGGCTTAGAATTTTTGCCCACCAAACTCCAAGGAGAAACTAGATGACCACTTGTTGGAGAGGGTTGTTTGGGGGGGTAGAGGGACAGATTTTATTTTCTGTTCAGCTATAAACTGGGCTAAATGACCTCTGAAGACCCTCCTACTTCTGGGAGTTTAATTGATTAAGGCAGTAGTGTCAAACTCAAATAGAAATGGGTTCTTGTGGGTCACATACTGACTTAGAACACCACAGATGAACATTATCTATGTTTTATTGTATTTTTATTTCTTTTGTTAAGTATTCCACGATTACATCCAAATCTTCAGGTCATACTGGGAGTTTGACACCTCTGGCTTAAGCTCTTTAATACTATGTCAAATCTAGAAGGATTTATTAAGCTCCTACTATGTGCCAGGTACTGTGATACCAAAAAAAAACAACCTGCAAAAGATATTTTCTTTCAAGAAGCTCATAGTTTAATGATGGATGCAACATGAAAACAACTTTGAGGTACAGACAGGAGAAACAGAAATGAAACAATTTCTTCCCTTAGTCAAAATATGCTGAATTTACAAAGTCTCTTTTCTCCAAAAACAAACAAAAAAGTCCCAAATATTTTTACCATATGACTGTGGTTGTTCTTTTTTTTAATATCTCTGTATTATACTCAGAACTGATAGACCAACAAATAAGGCAATACTTATTGCCTTGCTTGTGAGGACACAGTGGAAAGGAGACCAGGTTTCCTGCTTCATGCAAAGGAAAGAACACCGGATTCTTAAACAAGGTCTTGGATTTAAATTCCAGCCCTGACACTTAACAACCTAAGTTGTGACCTTAGGAACCTCAGTTTCCTCCTATGTAAAATGAGAGAGTTGACTAAATGAATTCCAAGGTTCCTTCTCACTCTGAATCTATGATCCTATGACATTTAAACAGTGGTGCTCAGTTTTTTCTGATTGGTTAACACTTTATCTATTTACTCTCAACAAAGCAACCATCCAGTCCTTCTCAAAGAACTGACATTCCAGGTGGTGTAATGGTTAGAGTGCTGAACTTGGGGTCTGAATCCTGCCTCAGATATTGACTAGTTGTGGGACCCTGGAAATCATTTAACCTCTCTCCAGTTCCTCATCTATGTAACAGGGACAATAGTAGCTCCTGCTTTACAGCACTGCAGTGAGGTTCCAATAAGATCATATAGAAAAGAACTGGAAGGGACCTCAAAGGCCATCTAATCCAACTCTTTGATTTTACAGAGAAGGAAGCTGAGGTCCAGGGAAGTTAAATGACTTTCTCAAGGTTTCACAAGCAATATTTCTCACCTTCATTCTCCTATTTTTTCTTATAAACAAAGTAGAAACTGCTTAGCAAACCTTGCCATATACATTTGTTAGTTCTTGTAAATATGTTTATCATCCTATGATAATGCCTGGGCAGCTAGGTGGTACAGTGAATAGGGTGCTGGGCCTGGAGTCAGAAAGATTCATCTTCTTGAGTTCAGATCCAGAGACACTTACTAGCTGTGTGACCTCGGACAAGTCACTTAACCCTGTTTGCCTCAGTTTCCCCATTTGTCAAATGAGCTAGAGAAGGAAACAGCAAACTACTCCAGTATCTTTGTCAAGAAAATAGGGCCATGAAGAGTCAGACGCGATTGAACAACAACAAAGGATAGATATTACCCTTCTCCTACAAAAAAGAGTTTAGAATCAGTTTATCAGCATCACCCCTAGTTTTGAGAAAGACTTTGAAAAGGTGCTGTAAGGCCCTACAAATCCCAAATCACTCTCCTTTACCCTACTTCTAACTGCAATGAAATTCTCAAAATTAATAGCAATCCTTGGGATAATATCACCAGAGAACCCATTAAAATGCATTGAGAGGGGTGTTGTAAATGTCAATGCGTTATAATAATCCATTATTATATTATCCAAAATTAGAGTCTGATTAGGCAAAAGTGGGGTGGTGGTTTGGGGATTGTTTTTCGGGAGGGGAGTGATGGTATGAATACAAACGTCAGGGAAGAATACCAGAGGTCTGAACCAGGAAACTGAGGAGACAGTGAAAGACCTTAACTAGTCATGGGGTCACAAAGAAAGCACCAAAGTTGAAGTAAAGCCTCCCAAGACAAACTTTTATCACAGGTGAGGAGAATTCTGTGTTATTTGAGTTTCCCCATGTCGGAACAGATGCTTCATAACACCTTCAGTCTCAAAAGTTCTGCAAGGAAAAGACCAAGAATCAAGGAGTCATTTTCTCCACTCTATATAGCAAAGGGTCCTCCTGCCCCACTCTACATGCTAGCATCCTACTGACAGCTGAGCTCAGGACAAATCCAATACAATATCTAATAACCTCCACTTGGCTTGACTATGAGCCCTCAACAGGAGAATCCAAATAATGGTCATTGGGGAATCCTGTCACGTCTCAACCAGACTCAAGTAATGACTCAGGGAAGAATTTGGTGGGGAGTGGAAATGAGGGGGCTCCCAATGGGTGTAAGAGAAAGAGAGAGAGACAGAGACAGAGAGAGACAGAGAGAGAGAGGAGAGACAATGAACTTGTATAGTGAAGAGTGACGGACTTAAAAGCAGATGACCTGCACTGGGTCAACTCTTCTTAATGACTCTAACTACTAGCTGTGTGACTTTGGGAAAGTCACTCTCCCCTTCAATGTTTCTGGTTCCTCATCTATAAAACAAGGGGATTGAACTGTATTTCTGTAAAAGAACAGTCGTGATCTGCGCTCATGAACATGATAGTGAAGCAGAGAGGGACTGCTCTTTCTACAAACTGCCCTTAGGTTACATGTTTTGTGATTTTCCCTCTTAAAGGTTACCCTTGATAGTCCTCTTAACCTAATTTCATGAGGAGATGAGTGTTGGAAAAGAGGGGCCACCCAGTGTGATTTGCCCTGGGTCTTGCACTTCCTAGGGATAGCTGTGAGCACAGTGACTGCAAACCAGATGTTTCATCCAGAGCTGATTAAGTACCAGAGAGTAACTTTGGTGGCCTGGGGTAGGGGACCCACAGCTGGCTCATCTTTATTCTCAGTGGTATTTAGCATAAGCCCCCATGAGTGCCCAGGGCTGAAAGTCTCACAATTTTCTTTCATCCAGATCTTCAAGTTATCAATATGCCTTTGTCTGAAATATGAAAAGTGATGGAATCATGGATTTAGAGCAAGAAGGGACTTCAGAGAATATCTAGTCCACAAACCACTCATTTTATAGATGAAGACATTGAGGCCTAGGAAAACTAAGTGATTTCTTGCTCCAAGACAAACTGATAACAAGAATCAGAAGTGATATTTGACCTCAAGTTTTCTTATTTACAAGATTTTGCAAGTTCTTCCCTCTGTACCACTCAGGTTTTTTGGGAGAACATTAGAAAAGAAGAAATACACACACACACATATTTATAAACAGAGAAGTTGAAAATATTATAGACATACTACATAGTAAAGTTGAGGATATGATGATCCCTGCCTTCATGGATCTCTCACTATTATTGGAGAGGGAACACAATAGAAAAAAATAAACATATGCAGGGGCAGCTATGGCTTCAAATCCAGTCTCAAACACTTTCTATCCATGTGACCCTGGACAAGTCGTTTAAATGTATTTGCCTCACTTTCCTTATCTATAAAATGAACTGGAGAAAGGAAATGGCAAACCGCTCCAGTATCTTTGCCAAGAAAATCCCAAACAGGATCATGAAAAGCTGGAAATAACTCAACAACAACATACACATATATGTGAAGTTAAAGACATGATTCCTGCCTTCAACTTCTCTACAGATTCTAGAATATTGCAGCAGATACACAACTGTTTACAGAATTACAGTCATCTAGTCCAACGCATGCCTGCAAAAAGAAGTCCTCACACAAGATGCCCAATAATTGGTCCTCCAGCTTCTACTGGGAAGACTGATGATAATGGATCTACTATATCCTGAGGCAGCTTAATTGTTGCATAACTCTAATTGTTAGGTGTTTCCCCTGATATCAAACTAAAATTTTTTTTTTGGTCCCTCAGCAATTCCATCTTTTGTTCCTAGTTGGAACCAATGCTATTCTTTTTGAAGCTTCACTCTCATCTAGTATGTTAGACATCCATCCAAGTTTCATATCATCTATAAATTTAATAAACATGCCATCTATGTATTTATCCAAGCCAAAGGCAAAAATATCAAATGACACAGTCAGTCATCCAATGAATATAAGTGCCTACAATGTGTCAGATATTGTGTTGAGCACTGGGGATACAAGAGGAGAAACAGGAAGAGGCAAAAGACAGTCCCTGCTCTCAAGGAGCTCCCAGTCACAAGCCCTGTGCAGTTGCACAGAGTAGTCAGCCTCCCTCCTTCTAGCAGAGTCATCTCTGTCCAACGGCCTGGGATGTAGTGGATAGATGGCCTTGGTGTCTTCAATGTCTGACCAATCTCTACGCACTCCACAGCAATGACTTCAGGCTCCTTCATGGCCGCTGGAACAAATTGTTCTCATTCACCCATTTTGCCAAGGAAAGTTTTTCCATGCTTTGGGTAGACATCTCCCTAACTCACTGACAGATTTGAGGCTGTCAGTTACCCTCAACCTGGTTTAGCCCATCTACCAAAACGAGTTTCCAAGGTGTGCCTGCTATGTGTGCCCAAGCTACAGCTTTTCAGAGTCACAGGTGAGAGTTGGGTGAGTGCTAAAGGTGGGTGAGGAGTCTTGAAAAAGACTTGGCAAGCCCTCATACCAGAGGTACTAGTCCTCCTAAAATCCCCATCATTACTGACTTATCTAGACGTTTACTATCTCTTTAATAATCCATCCTAGATTTAATCAGAATTGTTGGAAGCTATAGACCAGTGGTTCTCAACCTTCCTAATATGCCACGACCCTTTAATACTAGTATGTGGGTGTGTCTGCATGTGGGCAGAACTGCCTGGAGACTGATAGAGGAGCAGTGTCTCGGTTCCTAAGATCATCAGAAATATGTGCTTTCTGATGGACTTAAGTGACCCTTGTGACCCCTGTGAAAGGGTCATTCGACCCCCAAAAGGGTCACAATCAACAGGTTGAGAACTGCTGCTACAGACTATTACTATAGACTATACTGTCCTTATGGTACCTTTATTATTTGACAGAATCTTCAAATATCATCAAGAGTAGTTCAACAATCTTCCACTAATTCTTTCAGTATCTAAGGAGGCACTCTGGGGCAGGTGACTCATCTGGTCAACTCAATCAGTTAGTATATGTGGTTAGTCTCCCTTCATGATACAAGTGTGAATTCTCTTCATTTTATTATTTGTAAATGTGTCAGGGTGCTAGATGGGCAATAGATGGAGTGCTGGGCCTGTAGCCATAAAGACTCATCTTAGTGAGTTCAAATCTGGCCTCAGACACTTACTAGCTGTGTGACCCTGGGCAAGTCACTTAACCCCGTTTGCCTCAGTTTCCCCATCGGTAAAATGAGCTAGAGAAGGAAATGGGAAATTACTCCAGTATCTTTGCCAAGAAAACCCCAAATGGAGTTATGAAGAGTTAGATACAATTGAAATCACCTAACAACAAAAATATGTCTTCCCTACTAGACTGTAAGCTGTTGCTGATATTATGATTATATATCTTTCAAGCCTAAGCAAGACTGTGTTGTTTAACAATAATAGCTCAAATTTATATAGGGCTTTCAAATTTATAAAATACTTGACAAATATTATTTCATTTGATTCCCACAACAAACCTGGAAGGTAGGTGCTATTGTGCTCATTTTACAGATTATAAAACTGAGGCAAACTAAGGTTAAGTGCCATGGTCACATAGCTAGCAAATGTCTGAAGCCGAACTTGAATCTTCCTGCCTTTCCTTTGTGCTTTTATTTAAGTTGCATCCTCTAGCCCCTGAAAGACTTTCCTTTCCCTCTTCAATTCCTTCTCATGTTTCAAAACCTACCTCAAATGCCACTCCTTTGATGAAGTTTTCCTTGCTTTCCTACTTGGTAATAATTTTCTCTTTTTTGGACCTCTAGTAACACTTTGTTTTACACCTTTTGTGGGGTACCTCAGGCTGGGAACTTCTCTGTAAATTTGTCAAGCAATAAACTTGATTAAACCCCCACTATGTGTTAGGTGCTGCGCTAGACCCCAGGGATACAAAGACAAAAATGAATTACCCTAACCCCAAGGAATGTTTATTCTATTGGGGAAGAGTTGTTAAAGAAACTGAGAGGTTCAGTAATTTGTCCATGATCACAGAGATAGTATGCGTCAGGGACATGGACATAGGTCTTCCTGCCACTTCTACCCAACTCATAATGCTGCTTCAACCGTCACATAATAATGTATATTATAATGAGATGCTCCACTATCTTATCATTCCTCACTACCACCCCCAACCAGGCTCTCATCTTCCCACAGGGCAATGACCATTGTCTTATCTTTTTTAAATCTCTTCCAGTACCTAAAATACTTCTTTATATACTGTAGTTACTTAACAAATGTTTATTGATATACTGAATGAGTGAATACTCTCTTTTTAGAACTTTTCTTTATTTTTTCAGTTAATAAGTATTTATTTTCTCTCCTTGTCACCTTCCCTCTCTCCACTGGAAAAATAAAATAAAAAAAACTCTTATAATAAATATTTATAGTTAAGCAAAATAAATTCCCACGTTGGCCATGTCCACAAATGTATATCTCATTCTGCATCTCAAGTTCATAGACCTACCTATCAAAAGGTGGGTAGCAAGCTTCATCATCAATACTGGTTGTCATCATTCAGAATCACTAATCAGAGTTTTTAAATACTTGAACGTGATTTGTCACTACAATGTTGTTGTTACTGGCTTGTCTTCTTGGTTCTGTTCACTTCCCATTGTATCAATTCATACAAGTTTTCCCAAATTTCTCTGAAACCATACATTTCATCATTTCTAATAGCTTAATAGTGTTCTACAGGTATAATAGTATCACTGAGTCAAAGGTTATATATGGGTTATCTTCTGGGGCATTGTTTCAAATTGTTTTCCAGAATGTCTCACCAATTCACCATGCCATCAAGGGTATATTAATTAATGGTCCCGTTTTTCCCATAGTCCTTCCAACATTTGTTATTTTCCCTTTCTTTACAGATTAGTAAATGTTATTGTTCAGGCCAGATTTGGTCATAGACTACACCAATGGCCAAGAGAAGAAATTCCTCTTTGGTAAATTCCTAAAAATGTACACTGAAATCAAGTTACTCCAACATAATTCCTAATATAATTTTACTCATAAGCTATATGCAAAATAATTTAGGAAAACAACTCATAAAATTCAGTCAAAAAGCTGATTATCATCCCAACTCACTGTAACAGCAATCAATTTAGCAGATACTTAGCACTTAATAACTTAGGGCTTAGAAGGTGAGTGCTGTCCACTGTTGAGAAGGCATGAACTCCCCTGCTGACATGGAAGAAGGGGAGTGGATAAGACAGGAGGCCAGTGGGTGTATATAAGCAAGAATTCCAGAGACAGAGACAGAATTGGAATTTTCCTGTTGGAGGAAGCAGGATTGTCTCAGAATGTGGGATCTGGGCTGCTGGACTAAAGAAGTGAGCTGCAGTTTTCTTGAGAGAGAGAGAGAGGCAGAGACAGACAGAGTCAGAGAGAG
>CM053595.1:130684372-130712682 GCA_028646575.1 Pseudocheirus occidentalis
CTCTCTCTCTCTCTCTCTCTCTCTCTCTCTCTCTCTCTCTCTCTCTCTCTCTCTCTCTCTCTCTCTCTCTCTCTCTCTCTCACACACACACACACACACACACACACACACACACACACACACACACACACACACACACACACACAGAGACAGACTCTAAACTGCTTAGAGAAGAAAACCATGTTATGACCCAGAGCTCACCGGGTTTCTTTTCAAGATGTTTTGGAGGCTCCGGGCTCAAAACAGGGTGGGCTCTTCACAAGCAGTTAAATTAACCTAAGTGGTTTAGAAGCTGGTTTCAAACTGTGCCTGGAGCCTTTCAGAACTCAGTAACAATAATTGTAAAGAAAGGAAAGGAGGCAGAAATATGACTGTGCCCTTCCTCCCACCTGAGCTTACTATCTTCCTCTTACCACCCTCCCCCCCCCAAACTGCTATCCATAGGAGCTCACATTCCCCTCCCACTGCCACTAGCACCACTACCACCACCACCACCACCACCACCACACACACTTTCCACTCCCGCCCAAGGGAAGAAACATTCTGGACCAGAAAGCTGCCAGCAACGACACCCTTCTGCCCCACCCACCCACCAGCTGCTGCCATTAGTGCCAGGGGAGGATCCCAGGGAAACACTTCAAGTAAGATAGCTGCCTTTTGTTTTTTGGGGTTTTTTTGCTTATAGTCTGCCCTGACCTACATAGATAGTTAGCCCAAGGTCAGGAGAGCTGGAGGATAAAGGACCTAACAAAGCAAATTAATTACCACCTCTCCTTCCTGCAAGGGGATGGGAGCTTCAAAGGTTCAACAGGTGGCCTGGGAGTTGAGGTGATTTCCCTTTGTGGTTCTTCTCTGCCCCCCCCCACTTCAGGGTCAGGGAGAACCCAAATGAGACTCTTCTTTCTAGTTAGTACTCTAGTCATAGGTTTTTATTCTAAATGGACAGAGGAGGAGGAAGAGCAGGTTGAAGCTGACATTTCTCTGATCTTTCCTTTCCTAGGTAGGGTGGCTCCACCCCGTAGGCCTTTCTTTGGGAAGGCCAACTGTGACTACTAGGATTGATCTCCGGCTGAAGCAGGGGCCTGGACAATAAGAAAAATTCATTACAAGATTTACTGAATGCCTACAGTGTACTCACTATATACACTGGCTACTGGTAGCCATAAGGAAGTTGAGAGAATATATAGCATCCTGCAAAAGGGGTCTTGCTGGGGAGAATAAAACACCAATAGAGATAGCTAAATACACAATATTACTTGAGTTAGAGAGACAGAGAATAAATAAGCTATGTAAAGTCTAAGGGAAGGAAGGCCATTACCAACTGTTGACAATTAACTGGCATTTAAACAAGTCTTTAAAGGTGAGGTAGGTAAGCACCTATGGTATAATTTTAAACTCTACTACCTTTTATGTATTCACATAGTACTTTTTCTGAGTGGCCTAAAATGCTAAACACGGAGGAAAATATTGTCCCCAAAGTAATAGGACCCCCTTACTTATATAGACCTTTGTGCTTTTCAAAATACTTTCACATGCATTGTGTCACATGACTCTCACACCAAGCCAGTGAGGTAGGAAAGGTAGGTATTATTGGTCCCATATAACAGAAGAGAAAGGAGAGGTTAAGTAACTTGCTCAGAGTGGCAGAATGAAGAATAAAACCCCTGCCTCCAGAAAGTGTACTTTCCACTATAAGCAAACTAGTTCTACTGTATTTGTGAGGAATACATTTTGTCTCTCCCAAATGTTTCCCAAGAAAGCAGCTGGTCACCCAGCTATTTTCTTAGGCATGCTGTCCTTTCTAATGCAAGTTTCAGAGTCAATGAACTCATAGTTATTATCTAAGACCTTTGTATAGATAAGATCCCCTTCCTAAACACCACAACCCTCAATTTGACTTATCTCTCAGGTCCATCAAGACTGAGGTGGTAGTTGTCTTCTATGCATCATTCCCTAAACATTTCACAGCAATCACAGTAGGCCCTCAATAAATGCTTTTTGGATGAATGATTATGCTGGTATTGCTCAAGGTAGCAAATCTAATAATAGCTCACATTTATATAGCACTAGAATTTTCCTCACAATAACTCTGTAAGTAAAGTACCATGGGTACTATTGTACTCAGTTTACAAATGAGGAAACTGAGGCTCAGAGGAGTTAAGAGACTTTTTCAAAGTCACACAACCAGTGACTGTCAGAGATGAAATGGAATCCAGGTCTCTTGACTCCCAATTCAATAGAAAGGAACAGGCTGACAAGATTGATCTGAGTGCAGTGAATCATTGAATCTTAGAGGCTGAAGAGACCTTAAAAGAGTCCCAGGAGCTCCTACAAGTGCAGAGCATCTGGGTGAAAAGAAAACAAACATGTGTTAAAATGTACTTCAAAAGATCTGTGATTTCATCTGTGTGGATAATCCCTCCTCTGATACATAGCACAAACTCTCCATACTTAAAATGCAGCTAGGTCCTAAGCAGTGCAAAGGAGTGACTCCTCTGAAATGAATGGTCCTATGTATTTGAATTTACACAGTCCAGAGTTAATAATTTAGTAAAATATGGTAATGGATTCCAGCCCAAAGGAAACATGCAATAATGAGACCACTTCCCTAGATTCATTATTTGCACTAATAGGGACCTCAATGTAGATTAAATTACCATGGGGAAGGAAGGGGGGGGAGAGAAAGAGAAAATCATCACCTAATGACCAAACTTCTGGTAATGAACTTCTCTGTACTTAGATTCTTCAAACATGGTCTGTTATCAGAAGACTTTGCAACTTGGAAGGATCATAGAATTATAGAAATTAGAATTGGAGGGGCCTTCATACAGTTCAGCTCCCTTACTTTACAAATAAGGAAACTGAGATCCTAAGAAGTGAATTGAGTTTCAATTCAACAAACATGAATTGAATATCTACTTAAATGTGTACAATGTTTTACCCACACGCGCACACACGCCACAGATCCTGTTTTCAAGGAACTTCCGATCTAATTGGGTGGGGAGGGGAAAGGAGACCAGTATTCAAATCAGGATAATAGGAGAAAATGAGAAAACCAAGTGCCTCTCACTTTGGAGAGAGCCTTTCTTGGGCCCAGGATGAACAGATATAATTATCATACAAGGCATGAGAAAATGAGAAAACCAAGCAAAAATCTATGGGAGATTTGAGGAGGGAGAGGTCACTTCACTTGGGGAAAGGGGTAGTAAAGGGAGGTTGCACAGAGGAGGTAGCATCTGAGTCAGGTCTTGAAATAGGGAACCAACAACGGAGCTGAAAGTCACCTCTATGCAGGGAAGAGGCATGTCTTCAAACACTTAAAGGACCAGACATGTCAACAGATAGAAAAGAAATTTTGCTTGGTCCTTCAGGGTATTCTTAAATTATTGCCCGTGTAGTTCGGTAAACTCCTTTAAAGAAAAAGAATAATTAATTTCTCTAACTACTTCTTTTTATGCCATGCCAAAGAATAATTTATTAATAACTGACTGACTGCAGTAAACTATAACACATTTCTAGAGTGCTTTAGGGTTCCCTTAAAACACTTCCTTCACATAAATTTAAAAACAAACAAACCAACCAACCTTAGATGCAAGGTCTCTGAGAGAAGGAAAATTTGAGGCACATGGAGGTTAATTGACTGGCCCAAGGTCACAGAGCTCTTAAGTGTTAAAACTAGACTCAAACTCAGGTCTTCTGACTCCTAAACCAGGGCTCTTTTCACTACATGAAACTTACTGCCTTTTTCATGAAAAGAAAAAAGAAATTGGGGCGGCTAGGTGGCACAGTGAATAGAGCACCAGTCCTGGACCTAAGTTCAAATCCAGGCTCAGTCACTTAACAGTTACTAGCTGTGTGACCTTGGGCAAGTCACTTAACCCCAATTGCCCTGCCTTCCCCCCTCCAAAAAGCAAATAAATAAATACATAAGAAATCTTCAGTGTGTGAGACTGAGGAACATTTTCTTAGAGTCTGTTTCAGTCTCTCCTCTGTACTCCATACTTCCTCCAACCCCCCATTCCAGGCAGTCACTTTCATGGGGCCTATCCGGTTTCCCCTCAAGCTTTCTCTCTCTTGGTGGCTACTTCTGGAGCCGGGATGGTGAAAGCACCCTATGCTTCATCCCAGAGGGGTACAATCTGAAATGCATATTAGTCTACTCTGCACCTGGAGGTTAGGTTCTCCTGGATGAAAGACAGATTGTAACATAAGGTATTGTTAGGCTGTGTCTCCCTGGTCCCCTACAAAGCAGAGAGCCGTCGCAGCCTGCTCACTGTTCTCCAAGTGTTGGACAAGGATTTTTCATTTCATACATCATCCGTTATAGCTTACTGGAGGGATCTTGACTAAGTCAGCATATGTCTCTAAGGCAATAAAAAGAAGAAAAGAATGCTGCTGATGTGTGCATTACTCAGGCTAGGTACGGGGCTTCATTTTCATCCATAATGATAGAAAATCATAGAAGCAAAAAATGAAGTGTTCATCCTTGGCACTGGAAAGGCTGCCTCCAAAGTGAGAGGCACTTCCTTTGGATCCCTTAGCCTGTGTGTACCTCAGTATCCCCACATGCAAAATGGGGATGAGGCTCTGCATTTGTGTGGAACCTGGAGACCTGTGAATGAAAGGAGATCTGCTCTGGAAAGTCAAATTATTTTAGCATATATGAAATTCAATACTATTTTCCATGGAAATCTTTCCTTTCATTGAAGAACAACCTACATAAGCTACTTCATCCTGGTGTTTTCTTCTCCCAAAATCAGTTTGTTTGTTTGTTTTTAACAGTGTTGGGGGGAGGAGGTTAAGGGTATAAATGTCTTTTGTCAAGTTAACGTATACGTGGCATAGACCACAATTCCAAATGGAAATAAAACACACATATTTCTCTAGAGAAATTCAGTAACAGAGCCATGATGTCAAGTTCTGGCCTCACAAACAGCTGCCCAGGGCCATAGCATTGTTTGTTTTCATCATCACCATCATCCTTGCATGTTATTTACATTAGCTTTTGATTTGGGTTTTGAGCATTTCACATCATTAGCTTCATGTATGGAGCAAGCACAAGAGCTGCTGAGACTCTGGTCACCCTTCTGCCTTGTGTGATCGTTGTGTGTGCTCTTTGTCTTAGCCAGAGGCAGCTGGCTAGGTGGTACAGTAGATAATGCTTCACTTGGATTCAGGGACACCAGAGTTCAAATCCAACTTCAGACACCTCCTGGATGAATGAACCTGGACAAGTCATTTAACTCTGTCTACCTCAATTTCCTCATGTGTAAAAAGGAGATAATAATAGTACCTATCTCCCAGGGTTGTTGTGAAGACAAAATAGCATGTTTCAATCAGTAAACATTTAAGTTCTTGCTATCTGTCAGTCAACACAGCTAGGTGGCTCAGTGGATAAGAGTGTCAGACCTGGAGTCAGGAAAATTCATCTTCCTGAGTTGTAAGTTGGCCTCAGACACTTACTAGCTATGTGACCCTGGGCAAGTCACTTAAACCTATTTGTCTCAGTTTCCTCATCTGTAACATGAGCTGGAGAAGGAAGCGGCAAAGCAATCTAGTGTCTTTGCCAAGAAATACCCCAAATAGGGTCACAAAGACTTGGATATTACTGAAATGACTGAACAACAATTACTATATGTCAGGCCACTGTGCTAAGTGTTGAACGCACAAAAAGAGGCAAAAGACAGGGTCTGTCCTCAAGGAGTTTGCAATCTAATAGGGGAATGTAATGGGAATGGGAATTTGAAAATCTTCCCTGCCCCTTAATAGACGTAGGGGGGAGTTTGAAGACCTCCCCTGCTTTGAAAGTAAATGCTGCCCCCTAATAGGCTGAATGTAGTCACATGGAGCCTGTGGTGGGAAGAGTTTGCATAAGGGAAGCAGAGCCCCAAGGAAGCTGGTGGTCAGAGCTAGCAAGATGGTGAGGGAGAGAGGACACTCAGGCAAGGAGACAGAGAGGTTTGTGAGCAAATACTGATCTTGTATTGATTTGTGGGAAGGCTAAAGGATGCTGTGGCTTTCAGTGTTATAGCTTCTGAATATCTTTGGTACTATGATGGAATTGACTTACTGGTTTGGGGATTTGGTTTTCTGGTGTCTAAATGCTTCAGTTCTATACTCTATCTGGAGAGTTTGGTATATTTTGTCATCAAATCTCACGCAATACTTAAGTATTAATCATGATCATGGACACTGTAAATATTGCATTGGCACTACAGGAAGACACAATAAGCAAACACATATAAAGAAAGCAAGCTATATACAGGGTGAATAGGAAATAACTAACAGAGGGAAATGCTAGCTATTATTATCAATCTTCATTTCTGTACTCCCAGCTCTTGGAAGGCAGGAACTGGGCCATTCATAGGACTGAGAGCTGGAAAGGATCTTGGAGATCATGTGGTATAATCTCATAATTTTATAAATCTTTGTGCCCTTTCCCCTAAGCCTCAACAAGAACCTCACAAAGAATGATATGTACCCTGAGGCTCACAAACATGTCTGTTGAATGAATGTGAGTACATACACACCATAGGTAAGCTACATATATGAAAAATGAAAACTCCCCTTTGTTGTTGACTCTCCTTCATATTTTACACAATAAGACTTAGAAATATTTCAGTCATTCCAAGGACTTGTGACCTAGAAAGTTTTGATCTTTAAACCAGGGAATGAGGAAGTCAAGTGGGAGTGTAGAGGGGCCCAAACATTTTCCACAAATGAATTCAAGCAGTACCATTGTATCATGGACAGGGCACTGGACCAGCAATCTAGGGACCTGGGTTGATGAGAATCATTTCATTTCCTGGAGCTTTAACTTGCTTCTCTGCCATAGCCAAACCACTGCATGTCTGCAATACCTCCATTTCCTTATCTAAAAATGAGGATTATAATACCTGACCTCCACTCAAAGGACTGATGATTTCATTTGTGCAGGCTCTCCCTACACCAATACAGACAACAACCTTTCAACAACTTAGAGGAGCAACTATGGCCAAAACACTAACTGACCTCTAAGCAACCAGCCAACTTGGAGGCATGAGCCTCTCCAAACTGAGCTAGAGTGATCCTCAGATGTCAGGTATACAGGCCATCACCAGGCTCAACATCAAAGCATTTGGATCTTTGCAGTTTTAGCCTGAGGCTGGCATAGCCTTGGAAAATCCAGGGTAGCCGCTATGTAATGATGTGGCATTGGAGAAGGACTTTAGTAGATAATATAGCCATCAAGCTTGAAAATGGATATGAAGGTGCTTTGGTGGCTATAAAAGGCTATACAATTATAAAGTAGTGCTTTTTTAGTAATACTTGTCCAATTTTAATTGTCTCGAACAAATATTTTTTGTCAGCCCAAAACCTTTTCTAGCACGTTTTCAATCTAAGACCCACCAACAAGATGCCAGTGATTGCAAAACTTAGAAAAATTGAAATGGCCACTAAAACCATCAGTGAACCTTTCAAGTTTGCAAAATACCATTCTAGAGATTGCAATCAACATGCACGTTCTCCTAGATGTTCTGTAAGTTGTATGTACCCTGATGCTTTTTTTCTGAGGGCAATATGTAAAACAGGCCCAAAATGATACTACTGTAATCAAGGATGTCATTGACCATTTCTTCTACTCAGACATAATCAATCATGATTCTTATAAGGAAATGCTTATTTGAATAATTTGTGGGTATTTTGGGAAAGGGGTGGGTCTTGAGAACTGAAAGGATGATTTATGGTATGTTCAAAAGACTCATTTACAACCAGAAAACATAATTTATGGACATTTGGGTCTCTGATATTCATGAAGAGAAAAAAAAGAGCAATGAGTTTAGCCATATTCTGTTCTCTCTTGGCTTACTAGTTCCCAGTCATCTCTCACTTCAGAAACTCTTTTTTGGCAATAAGCAATAAACAGAACAAATCCCACACTGGTTTTAAAAAGTATTACTATCTCTGAAACAGCATTTTTATAGAACAACAAAACATTACTCATGGAAGTCATGCTGTTGACCCAGTTCAGGCTCAAATCTTTTTATCCAGAAGTCTATTAATACACAGCTTTGAGCTTTGGGAATTTGGTGATCTTATAGCTTGCTCGGAATCACAAAACTGTCAGAGGCCTCAGAGGTCATCCAGTCCAACCCATGCCTGAAGCAGAAATCCCTTCTGTGTCTTTCCAAAACGCTCTCTAGTTTATCAGTATCTTTCCTAAAATATGTCATTCAGTGGGCAAGTACAGTACTACAGAAAAGGTCTGACCCAATACACCTCAGCATCCCTTTGCCTTCATTCATTCAGCCAGAGATCACATTGGTTTTCATGGTTGCCATGTTATACTGCTGGCTCCTTGAATAAAATAAGGTATCCTTGCTCCTAGTCTTTGCTTGAAAATCTCTAGGGTTGGGAAACTCACAGCTGCACAAGAGGCAGCTCACGACACCATTGGACAAAAGGAATTATTAGGAAACTATTTGTTGTTGTTACTATATTTAGCCGACATCTGACTTTTCTATAAATGCCACTTATTTTGCTTTAGTTTTTTTGTTCTAATTCTTCACTCCTGGGACAAGCAGAGAAAGGATCCTGTCTTGTTCACAAGATGGCCATTCAGATATCTGAAGACAGCTATTAGGTCTCTCTCCCTATGTTTTCAATCTTGCCCCTAAGTCTTATCTAGTTCCTTCAACTGATCTGTGGGTGGCATAGTTTCAGAGTCTCCTGGCAATCCTGGCTGCCTTCCTCTGCCTATGTGCTGGTTTGTCAGTGCCCTTCCTAAAATGAGGTGGCCAGAAATAAAACCAGTACTAAGAATGGGTTCTGACCAGGGCAGAGGACAATGGGGTTATCACCTCACTGGTTATTAGATGCTCTCCTATTAATTCAACCAGAGATTGCCCATTTAGTGGAAGCAGCAGGAATGGAATGAGATGTCCTATCTGTGCTGCTCTTCTTATTACCTCCTGTGTTTGCTTCTGTATCTATGAGGTCAAGCAGAAGCATCCCTCCAGTAACAGCCCTTCAAATATTTGAATACAACTATTATGTCCCCTCTAGTCTCTTCCTCATTGAACTAAACATCATACACATTTCTTCCTGTTTGCCTCTTCTGGACATTCTTTTACTTAACAATGCTTTTCCTAAAATGCAATGCCCAGAAATGAAGATGGTATACTAAAAGTATAATCTGAACCACCCCCTTCATATTCTGACATCTTTCTTAACACATCCTAAGATTTCATCAGTCTCCTTGACTGCTTTGGCCAACTCCTGGCTCCTATCGAACTTGTAGGCCACCAGACCCCCCAGATCTTTTTCAAATGTGGCAATTTTGTAGAGTAACCCACTCTTCAATCCCTCTACTCTTTGAGTGACTCTTTCCATAATTTCCTATATGTCCTCCACTACAGATCTACCCAAATCTCTGGAGAATATTGATTTCTTTAGTGTTTTAGGGGTGACAATGTACTTTTCAGTCTATCTGTTGTCTTTCATTTTTGCTCCAAGATAAGCCAGGCCTATTTTCTAGTCATAAATGTTATAAATAATGCTTTCTTTCAGGCATTTTATCCTTAGTAACATCATATGCTGTTTGTGTATAACACCCACCATGCATCTATACATTGACTTTTATAGCTTTATCTCTTCTGAGCTTCCACCAAAGTCTTCCTCTGAGGGCTGTTTTCTAGAAAGTCATTCTTGCCACTGGGGCAGATTTTGCCAGTAGTCAGTTAATGATAAACAGGAAAAAAAACATTCTGAAATAATTCTTAGGTTAACCGATTTACTGCCTTCCAACTTTCTGGTCTAGATTCTATATTTTGAAATGAATATAAATAGAGAAATTCCATAGACATGAAAAATTTTGGATTTTCTTGTAACAAAAATAAGATAAAAAAATAAAAGTTTATCAATCAGTTCAAATTACTTATCATCTCTCAAATGTCTCAAAATATAAAAACAAATGTTTTCTGTTATATATCTAGTAGTCTACTTTCCTTGATAATTATATGTATATGTATGTGTATATAAATGCATGCATATATACACATATATATATATTTCCTCTCAAATTCAAGATTATCACTACATGTTTGCCACATCAATTTTAAAAAATTTCTATAATAATCTAAAATTTGTTACTGATGTATTATAATAGAAATTGTTCCCAAAATCAAAACATGTAAAGTACTATTAAAATTTGAGCCGCATGAGTGCTCTACTTGTAAATTAATATCTATTCTTCTTAGTAAATGAAATTACAAAATTACAAAATTTAAAATCCTCCTCTAGTACTTTACAAAGCATAAAAGTGATTCTACTTCTTAAAGGTGATGCCAATGATCTATAAACTCTGAAAACGTCTACCATGCTGGAAATAACCTCTGACAATCTCTATGATGATACCAGTGAACCAGGCTAGCTAAGTTTGGAGAGGTCAGAAGGTTGGCAACCAGGTGATGAACTTTGGGGTGACAGCAACTCTTGAAACCACCTATCTACCAAAGCATAGAAGAGTCATTACCCACCTTGGTTGAGGAAGCAGCCACATTGATGAAATCATGGATCTTTAAGAGGATAAAATAAACAGTAATAATGTAAACATGTAGCATTCCAAGATTTGTAGCCATAAAGCTTCAAAGGGAGAATCTGAGTATGAAAGATGGGCATCACCAAGATTTAATCAGTATTCTTTCATTTGATTAAGGAGATTTACAAGTATCAGTCAACAACAACAACAACAACAACAACAACAACAAAATTTAGGTATCTGCTATATCCTAGGCATTATATAAACACAAAGACTGAAACAATCCCTACATTCAAGGAACTTATAGGCTAATGGAAGAGACAAGGACATGTGTGAGCATATATGAAGTAAATGTAAAGAGAATAAAATCAAAATAAGATCAATTCAAGGTAAATATTGAGAGAGAGAGAGAGAGAGAGAGAGAGAGAGAGAGAGAGAGAGAGAGAGAGTAACAGTAGTTGTAGGGATCAGGACAGGCTTCATGTAGAAGAAGTTGGTACTTGAGCTATGTTTTGAAGGAAGAGAGGGATTCTATGAGGTAAAGGGGAAGAGGGAGTACATTACAGGCATAGATAAGAGACAGCCAGTGCTCAGGCACGGAGTTAAAGAAATGGAGTGTAGTGAGTGAGGAATGGAGAAAAGGCCAGTTTTATTGAGTCACAGAGTGAGATAAAGGAAAATAATGTACAATAAGTCTGAAAAGACAGGTTGGGGTCAGGTTATGAAGGTCTTTAAAAGTTAAACAGACAAGTTTATACTTTATCTTAGAGGCACAGGGGAGTTACTGAAGTTTATTGAGTAGTATTAACATGATCAAGTTTGTGCCTTTAAGGAAAATCACTGTGGCATCTAAGTGAAGAAGAAAGGTTGGGAGTGGAGAGACATTTGAGACAAGGAGACCAAATAGGAAGTCATTACAATAATCGAAGTGAGAGGTGATGAGGGTCTGAAATAAGGTGGATAGAAAGGGTTGGATTTCAAAGATGCTATGGATGTAGAAACAGGACTTGGCAACTGATTGAATATGTGGGATAAGAGAGGAAGCAAAGGGATAATATGAAGGTCATGAACCTGGGAGACTGGACTGACTATCTTGCCAGAGTCTCTAGGCCTATATTTCTAGCTATATTTGCCAGTCCTCTTTCCAACATCCTTTGATATATTATCTTCCCCTGTTAAAATGCAAATTCCTTTGAGAGCACAGACTGTTTGGTTTGCTCATATGTATATCTCTAGTGCTTAAAATGTGATCTATCAGTCTGTCTGTTTTTCTATCCGTCCATCTGCCTATCTGTCTGTCTGTCTGTCTGTCTTTCTATCTATCCATCTATCTATCTATCTATCTATCTATCTATCTATCTATCTATCTATCTATCTATCAATCTATCTATCCATCTAGCTGGAAGAACAGTGGTGTCTTTGACAGAAATGTGTAAGTTTGGAAGAGGAGTATGTTTGGTAAGGGGGATCAACAATGAATTCCCCAGAGGACTGGTGATAAATTATTCTATTCACCTCAGAATGGGGCCTATATTTGTGGACAGGTGGCCAGTGCAGAAAGGTTTCATCTTTTTTATTTTTAATTAAAGGAGAGGTGGGAGAGAGAGAAGATAAGTTTTTGTAACTGGAAAAAAATTTTTAAATTTTAAAATGTTTTGAAACATCCAAATCAAAATATCTAAAAGGCAATTGGTAATTTGAGACTAGAGCTCAGAAGAGAGACGGTGGTTGGATAAACATATCTGTAAGTCTCTGGATGGAGAAGACAGTTAAACCCAAAGAAGCTTAGAAGGTCATCAAGAGAACATGGCCCAGGACAGAGCCTGGGAGAACATCCACAGTGTGGGTGCATGACATGGACAAAAGACTATAAATTCAGAGCTCAAAGAAGATTTCACTGAGGCTGAGAAGAGGTGAGTGCCAGTCATATAACTAATATCTGAGAGAGGACTTGAAATCGGGTTTTCCTGATTCCATGCCTACGCACTATGCATTGTGCCAGCTAGTTGACAACAATAGGCAGGATGCAGGAAGGGGCAGTGTGGTGAGAGTATTGGGGAGAGGGTGGTCAATGCTGTCAGATGAAGCAGTGAATAAGATCAAGACAGAGGATGACTGAGAAAAGACCACCAGATCTGACCATTAAGAAATCACTGGTAACTTTGCAGAGACTGGTTTCAGTAGAGTGAGGAAGTAAGAAACCAGACTGCAAAGGGTCAGTGTGAGTGAGAGGAAAGGAAGTGCAATCAACCAGGGAAGACAACTTTTTCAAAGACTATGGATGAAAGGGGGCAGCTAGGTAGATAGTGCACTGGGGCCTGGAGGCAGGAAGACTCCTCTTCCTAAGTTCAAATCCAGCCTCGGACACTTACTACTGTGTTTCCCTGGGCAAGTCACTTAACCTTGCTTGCCTCAGTTCCTAATCTATAAAATGAGCTGGAGAAAAAAAGGCAAACTACTCCAAGAAAACTCCAGTGGGGTCCCAGCGAGTTGGACACAACTGAAAAATGACTTAACACTGACAACATGGATGAAAAAGGGAGGCAAGCTATAGAGATAACCCAAGGATCTCGTAAAGACTTTTTTAAAAGATGGAACATGTCATGCTTGAAGGCAGTAGGGAAGGAACCAGTAGATAGTGAGAGGCTGAAAACTAGAATTGGAGGAAGATGATTTAGTGGAAAATCTGTTGGAGAAGATAGAGGGATTAAGGGCGCATGTAAAAGATTTCACCTTGGCAAGGAGAAGACCACTTCGCTATCAAATAGAGAGGGGAAGAAGATGTCAAGGAATTCTGAGGAGAGAAGAAAGAGCTCAGGGAGAACGGCCGCAATTTCTTGGGTAAAAATGAGGTCATCAGCTGAGAAAGTGGGGAGAGGCATAGTGTAGGAGGCTGGAAGAGAGAAGAGGAGTTTTGGAATAGCTTCTGTGGGGTTAAATAGAGAATCAATCAGGGAAGAATAAGAGAACTGTGTTACTGCAAGAGTCCAGTTATAGTTGGATAATATGAATTTATAGTGTATCTAGTCATTACAGTTGTGTGATTTCCTCTGGCTCCATTCTGCACTCTGTGAGTAGGAGTGAAAAAGGTTGATGGTGGGAGTAAACGAGACTGGGGTTTGGCAAGGGATGTGCAGCAATAAGACAAGGGGGCCAGGAGGCCAAGAATGGATAACAACGTAGAGTTGGAATGGTTAACTACAAGGAAAGAAAAGGAAGAAAATGAAGTTAGAGTAAGGTTAATAACCTGAGAAAGTACTAAGGGGTAAAAGAATAGGAAGTAGAAAGAAACTGAAGAAAAGGTTTAGGAGGGGTGACGCATAGGGAGAAATGGAGTGATAAAGATTATCATCAGATAGAGAAAAGTCAGGGATTTTGATGAAAGTAGTAGAATATTTGTGGATAATCTCATCCTGTAAATGACTGGGGTGGAGTGAAAGAATTTGAAGAAGTTTTACTGACTCTGGACGTTTTTCCAGTAGGTCAGGACCAGGGGACATCAGGAAGATTCATTCATGGGAAAATCAGGTGGAGATACGGTCTTCAGCTCACTAAAACTAATGCCCAAGAAATGGTCAAGAAAATCTTTAAACATTGTACATGGGACAACTAGATGGTGCAGTGAATCAGGAAGACCTGAGTTCAAATGCAACCTCAGACAATTGACATTTAACTAACTGTGTGACCTTGGGCAACTCACTTAAGCCCAATTGCCTTGCCTTCCCCCCTCCAAAAAAACAAAACAAAACAAAACAAAACCAACATTGTATATTTTCTGGGGAATCACTAAAACCTATAGCACATATAACTGGGAGTCAGACTACTTGGTATCAGCCTTGACTAGTCATTCTTGTTCACCCCCTATAACCAACCAATTATCAAATATCATTTCAATTTTCACTATATATGTAGTACATATCTGCTTTCTGCTCATACAGCCCTCCCAGCCCCCACCCCACCCCACCTCAGGTAATGTCCTTATTTCCTCTTGCTAGGACTATTACAATAAACTTTTAATCTGTCCCCTTGCCTCAAGTATCTTCCCACTCCAGTCTATCTTCCACATAGATACCTAAATGATTTTCCTAAAATACTCCCCAACACATACACACTTAATATACTAGTGGCCCCCATTCCCTCTAGGATTAAATACTAAGTCTTTTATTTCACATTTTAAGGTTCTTCACAATACAGCCTCTGTCTTCCTTCCTGGTCTTCTTACACTTTACTCACATCCACGAGCTCTAAGATCCAGCAATACTGGCCTACTTGCTATTCCTCACACAGGATGTCTATGTGGCTCATTAGATACAGCGCCAGGCCTAGAGTCAGAAAGACTCATCTTTCTGAGTTCAAATCTGGCCTCAGACACTTATTAGCTGTGTGACTCTGAGCCCTGGTTGCCTCAGTTTCCTCATCTGTAATATGAACCAGAGAAGGAAACAGCAAACCACTCCAATATCTCTGCCAAACAAACTCCAAATGGGGTCACAAAGAATCAGAATGACTAAATTCGCTAACTATCCTCCATACTTGGAAGGATCTCTCTCCTTACCTCTGCCTCTTGGTATCCCTGGCTTCCCCAAGACTCATCTCAAATGTCCTCTTCCACTGGGGGTGTTTCTGGGTCCCAGTTATTTGAGTCCTCTCCTCAAGACCACCATCCTACTTTATATGTGTTTGTACATGTCTGTTTATTTGGATGTTGTCTCTTCCGTTAAAATATAACCTCCTTGAGGGAAAGGATTGCTTTTGCTTTTTTCCCCTGGTGCTAACCCAGTGCCTGATATGTAGTCGATCCTTAATAAGTTCCTGTTTATTGATTGGAGAAAAAAAAGTAGAAATAGATGCACTCAGGAAATAGATCAACAATCCCTATTTCTGTCAAGGCATTACCATCCTCCTAATCTCCCAAGTTCACAGCCTTGGCATTATTCTTGACTCTCTGCTCTGCTTCATCTTTTATGTAGTTGCCAAATATTGTCATTTTTACCTCCACAAAATCTTTCTTATCAGTTTTCTTCTCTCTGCTCACATGGTGATCACCCTAGTCCAATCTATCATCACCTCTCACCTAGACTATTGCAATAGCTCCTGATTTCCCTACTTCAATTGCTTCTCTTTTCCAAGCCAGCCTCCAAATAGTTATCACAAAGATTTTTCTAAAGCACAACATATCTAATCATATCACTCCTCCACTCAGAAAACTCCAATAGCTCCCTATTGCCTTCAGGATCAAAGACAAACATTTCTATTTGGCTTCTAAAGTCTTTCATACTTTATGCTACACTTACAACCTTGTTATACACTGTTGCCCTTCTCACATTCTATGGTTCAGCCATTCTGGTCTTCTTTTCTGTTTCTCACACGGGATACTATTTCCAATGCCATACCTTGGTACTAGTCATTCCTCCTGCTTGAACTGCCTTTCTTGACTTCTCAGAATCCCTTGTTTTCTTCAAAACTCAGCTCAGGTGCTACTTTCTAAATGGAACCTTTCTTGATTCTCCCTAACTGTCACCATCTTCCATTCTCTCCAAAATTTCCCTCTAATTGTTTTTACATATATTTATATATACACATGCTGTCTCCCCTGATAGAAGCTCCCTTTTTTTTTTACTGAAACATTTTTTAATGTTCAAAAGAAAACAGAGGAAGTTCAGAAAGAAGTATAGACAGGCAGAACAGTTTTGAAAGCAATGTGTAGACTTCATTAGATTTTTTTTTCAGAAAGTGAGACAAGATGGAGATTCATAGTTCATAAAGAATCCTATTTTTGTGTTCTATATGTATGGAAATGCTCTTTGGGGGGGGGTATTTAAGTTCAGAATAAAACAAAAACAAAATAGTGATACCAAGCAAATGTTAATCTAAATGGTTTTTTCCAAGCCTTCGTAGCCTGACCTTACCAGTCTTAATACATCACTCCCCTTCATGCACTCTAAAGTCCAACCAAACTGACAATCTTTTCACTGATTACACGAGATATTCCATTTCCCCCTCCATGCCTTTGCACCATCTGTCTCCCATACCTGAAATACCCTCCCTCCTCACTTTTACCTCTTAGAACTATTTTATTTTTATCTCTGTATCTCCAGTATCTAGCACAGATTAAGCCCTTGAGAAATGTTTGTTAGGAGTGGTGAGGA
Organism: Pseudocheirus occidentalis; assembly: GCA_028646575.1. Taxonomy (NCBI): domain Eukaryota; kingdom Metazoa; phylum Chordata; class Mammalia; order Diprotodontia; family Pseudocheiridae; genus Pseudocheirus; species Pseudocheirus occidentalis. The sequence goes on from CM053595.1 coordinate 130,701,041, forward strand.
ACTTCAATTATCCAAACATTTGCTGGAGATCACTCTCAGCCAAAATCAGATTAGCTAATAGTTCCTTGACTTGCCTTGATGATAATTCCCTCCTTCACGTAGTGAAGGGAACAACAGGGAGCAACTCTATTTTCATTTGATTCTCACAACAAGGAGGAATTTGTTGCTGAAGTGGAAATTATGCTCTGAGGGAACTGACCAGTCACTCCAAGAGTTTGTAATAGAGACTAGGCATGGTCTGACATGCAACCTAAATTTGTAAGGCACTTGATAAATTATTTCATATTATTATAATAGAAAAGATGGAGTGATTTTGACTACACAATAATGTAATTAAATAGATTAAGAACCTGCTGAATGACTGGACTCAAAGGCATTAATGGTTCAATGTCAACTTAAAAGGAGGGCTCCAATGGATTTTCCCAGGAATCTATGCTTACTTTCTGTCATTTGTATCAAGACTTACATCATGATACAGAAAATATGCTCATCAAATTTGCAGACGACAGAAAGTTCTATCTAACAGAGCTGAACTGAAAACTGTAACAGCTGAACTGAAAAAGACCTTGACTAGTTAGAGTACTGGGCAAAATCCAAAAAGATAAAATCCAATCGTGATTAGCATCTTACATTTGGGTTCAAAAAATCATTGTCATAAGTGCAAGAAAAGGAAGGCATAGTTAGATGGAAGATTGTCTGAAAGGTTTGGATGGTTTAATAGATTGCAATCTCAATGTCGGCAGTGTAATGTGGGAATTAAAAAAAAATAATATGCTTTGAACCTAATTGAGAGGCGTAACTTATTCCATGAATAAGAAAATGATAATGTGCGTTCTACTCTGGTCAGGTAACCTTTGGAATACTGTGTTTTGTTTGATTTCTATTTGATTTAGGATACTGTGTTTGATACTGTGTTGATATTGTGTTTGATTTAGGAAGGATATTCATAAGCTAGAAAACACACAAAGCAGGGTAATCCAGATGGTAAAGGGCTTTGAGTCCATGTCATTGGAGAATTGGTTAAAGGAATAGAGAATATTTAGCCCAGAAAAGAGAAAATTCAAAGGGAATATGATGGCTGTGTTCAAGTATTTAAAGAGCTGTCATATGAAGAAGAGATTTGATTTATTCTGTTTGGCCCAAGAGGACAGAAAAAGAAGCAAAAGGTAGAATTTACAAAGATTCAAATGTTGGCTTGTTGTCGGGAAAGAGAGCTATTCACAAGTATATTTGGCTGCCTTGGGGGGTAGTCAGCCTTCCTTCACTGGAGGTCTCCAAGCAGAACTGGATGTCCATTTATCAGGGACATTGAGGGAGAAGGATTCACTGAGCTTCCTTACATTTTTAAAATTCTATTATTCTAATTCCTTTGCACTTAAATCCTACATACTTTGAAGCCAACTCTTCTTAGTAAATTGAATTTCCTGTTTAATTTCTCAGTTGTTTGCATTAGTGCCAGTTCATACTAAGTGCCCAGAAGAACACATTTTCCCAAACACAGGAACTGTCAAAGTCAATGAGAATTGAACCTTTAGTTCAGTTTGAGAGAGAAATTATGCTTTAAATGAAATGATTCAGAGGTAGTAATGTATTCTGTATAACCAGATAAAATGTTAGCTGCTCACTTTATGGAAATCTTGATGAAAAGCAAAGGGGGAAAATGATAGGCGTTTTTTAAAAAAAGCTAGCATTTCTAAAAATAGCATCTTTGCTAAATATCAGAGTTTTATACAGATGTCAATGGCCCAATCCCAGAGAGCAGAGAAGCCAAACATTTAAAATTCCAAAGAGTTGGCCACAAAAGGTCCCCTTCCACAGTGATATATAAACAAGTAGACTCTGGCCCAATTCTGCATGGTTTAAAAAAGGTTCCAGAGGTTCACCACAATGCCACTGCTTGCAGGAAGCAATATCCCTGTATCTCGGCAGCAGAAAATCACTAACCGCAAGTGTTAACATGGAAGCCATTTCTCATCACTCCTAAAGAATCTCCTCCTCAGCAGCCAGGTGGCACAGTAGAGCACCAGACCTGGAGCCAGAAGAACCTGAGTTCAAATTTTGCCTCAGATACTTACTAGCTATGTGACACTGGGCAAGTCATCCAACCTCTCTATCTCAGTTTCTTCATCCATAAAATGGGAATAATATCAGTATCTACCTCCCTAGGTTATTATGATCTTCTGTGACCTGTTGGGATCATAACTATAAAGCACTTTGGAAACCTTAAAGTGTTACATTAATGATAGCTATCATTATCACCATCACCACCATTATCATTATTACTATTATTATATTTCTCTGTGTCTTCCTCTTGATCTTGGTATTACTTTCCCAAAGCCAGAAGGCTTCCCCCACCCCAAGGATACAGATGAATAAAAATAGTCATCTTTAGGTTGCTGGGGAGGGCTAGAGCTCCACTTACTATGAAGCATCCTATGGTCTTTAATAGGAAACATTTGTGACCCAAGAAACAGCCTCACTGAGGCTCCCTTTAAGCTGTAAATTATCTGTTCCAAATCGTCATCCAGAATCTGTTTTATGGCTGACTATACAATTGGAGCAAGTACTGGTTTGTTAGTCGGGTTTAAAAGAGTTTTTCCAGCTACTACATCGTAACTGCAACTGGGACAATAGGAACAGAATTTCTTTTGTTCAGACCAAACTGTTCCTAATGAGTCTCTCTCTAAACAGTGCCACTAGTGGAGGTCTCAACAAGGCTTCTCAATGAGATGCCTTTGAAAAGGACAAACAGAGCAGAACACACAGGGTAAAAACTCTCAGGAGTAAGGGACCAACTACACTTTCCTCTGCTTTGGTGGTCCAACTACAATGGAGAATTAGTTGTATTTTGTTTCTTGTTTAAAAAGGAAAAGGGGGGGAGGGGAAATACTGTTAAAATTTCCTTAATTAGTGTCTTCAAAGTGTAATGAATTAAATAATAATAATGGAAAATCTGCATAATATCAGACTTCATACCAAAGTGACAAGGGTTTCCCCAAATGTGGGGATAAATGAGATGCAAGGGAAGCAAGTGTACAAAATGAAAAAAGATGCTCTCCCCATCCACTGCCCACGAGAACCACTGCAGATTTAATCAGAGTAGAGCTAATGAAAAGGCTGTAAGGCACAATGATACAGCCCAAATCAGGCAGTGCCACTGAGGCCCTAGAAGAAGACTTTAAGTGTACAATAACTAATTAAGTATGAGAATACTGTTTTGTATGTGTGTGTGTGTTTTGTTGTCATTGTTTTGTTTCCACCAAAAGATTATTTTGGTAAAACCTACCCTGTATTTTATCCCAAAACTTCCAGAAGATTCAATACCCAATCTATACTAGCCTCCTTTCCCTTTTCTCAAAGTACCGAATCATTCTCTGTTGTTCAGATCGATCACAATTTTTAAATTATGTTGAACCCCATCAAAAAGTGATTCATAATCAGAAAATATTTAATTACAATTGTGTGAAGATGTTCTGTAGAACTGTCTTTTTCTTCAAGATTTTGCCAGCCCAACCTCAAGGACAGGCCATGTGACTGACTATGTACCTGTCATCTGAAGATGACCGGATGTTCACAGTGGCTCACCCCCCCCAAGTCAGCTACCAGGTCACAAGGATGTTTTTAGCCACAGCAACTGATGAACCCCATTCACTAAAATGTGGAGGAGGTGCAATCTTTGTCAGCAGAGGGAGTGCCTACAAGAATGAAATTATGGATCATTGGACATAAGTTTTGAAGTAATTCCTAAGGAAAGATTATGCAAACCATGATCTGGATAATTCTTCACTGAATCAAATTTCTTTTCAACTGCTTTCATCAGAGAAGAATGGTCTTTGGACAAGGTCATGATTAAATGTATTAGTTGGCTTTCTTGCCTTTCACTGCATAGTAGTAAGAAACAGCCTGTTATATATGGGTAATTTTGTATGCCAAAATGGTAATGACAGGCAGAGTAATCTTTAGCATTTCAAAGATGTGTTAATCTAACAGTTTTGTCCATCTCCCAACCCCCTTACTAGGTAGAAGGCAGCAGGGAAGAATTCATGGGAGTGGGAAGGATTACTCCTCCCCCAACAAGACATAAGGGTGATACACGTGTATGTATGTGTATCTATAAATATATATGTACCCTTGTGCACATATACACATTCAGCCCCCTAAGTGACTTTTCTCTTCTATATAGCTACTCAGATTGTGTCACCTTTAATGACTGGTTTCCCATCCCAGGCTGACCAAGATAGGAGGCAACATGGGACAACAGAAAGAATACTACATTGGGAGGATATGCAGCTTCTAGACCTCTCTTTACCATAATCAGTCTGGCATTTGACTCGCCCTCTCTGGGCTCAGTTTTCTAATCTATAAAATGAAGACAATACTTGTCCTGCCTTGCCTCCCTCAAATGGCTCTTAGGAGGATTTTCATCTTATACCCCCAGTTGTCCAGCACAGACCACTGTCCCTAATAAGTATTTAATACATTTTTCTAGAATTGAAATGAATCATTTATGGGAAATGATAAATAATCAAACACAGCTGACATTTATATAGTGCTTTCTGTTTACATAGTGATTTTTCCCATCCATTTCACCTGATCCATACAAAAGCTCTCTGAGGCCCGCAGCGTTTATTATTATTATTTGTTTTACTTTTTTTGCTTGTGGGTATTCTAAGTTTCTGTGATATTTTAAGACCTTAAGATTTTGTGAAGGAGCTGGCATCTGACCATAAGAAAAACCTAAGACTACTACATTCTCCACCAGCATGGGAAGTTATATTGAGTTTTCTGCCAAAACAGATGTGGCAAAGCCAGATGTTGTGCCAGCCCCAAGTGTTGTAGCAACAGGGGGAATGTGATGACAAGGCGTTTCCAGCCAAGCATGAAATTAATAAATTAACTTAATGAGAATGAATATTCATTGGGAGTGAGATTCCCAAACTTCTAAGCATTCTGGTTCTCTTTTTAATAATGACAGCATTCCTTTCTATCATTTTCACAAGGAGGAAATCACTTAGCAACCTTAATTATTTTAAACTTAATCATTTCCATGGCCTCTAGAAGGAACCAGGCCCCACTAGGTAAGGTGCCTAGGAGGTTAAGAGCTCCAGAATCAGGTTCAATAATAAATGTAGTGTCTGACCAAATACCTCTCATATTTTCTGTCTGCCCATTTTTTTTTTGTAGTGAGACTCTTCTGATAACATGAGTGACTACAGTTGACTGCAATTCCTTGGATGGTTACTGCTTCAAAGTTCAAAGGTTTTCTGGCTTTGGATTCCAGACAGTTAAATCACCTTGTTGCTCCTGAACACGCCTATAGATAGAAAGTAGAAAAAAATCAATTTAACCTTTAAATAAAATGAAAATAGAAAACTAGGTTGTCAGAGTATTTAATGTAAATTTAAGTATCTGTCTTCAGACTCACAAGGGTGTGAACAGTCTGAATTAATAGTGATCCACAGATCACAGTTAGCACGTGCAGAAAGTACAAAACAATTCATAAAACGCAATCCTTCCGATGGGAGGGCTAACCTAAACAGCTGTAGGACCCCAGAGCTTCTTTCCCTTCCTAGACTTTCTTTTTGGTTGTTATGTTCCACTTTTTATCCGAATAAAAGGTCTGGACTCAAATCCTAACTCTTCCATTTGCTAGCTATGTGACAATGAGTAAGTTACCTCATGGCTCTGAGTCTCAGCTTCCTCATCTGTCCGTTGGATTCTTGCACATCCTCACTTACCTGTGCTGTGGCAACAAACCTGCAGGATAAGCTATTATTCTTTGATGTTTCTTCCTAATTAGATTGGGACCCAGTTTTAGTCATCTCCCTATCCTGTGAGTGTAGAATAAGTAATCATTTCACTGTGATAAATTTAGGGAATACAAAGAAAAAGCAAAACTAGTCCCTAGCATGGAGAAACTTACATTTTGAGAGAGAGGGAAAAAAAAAAATATATATATATATATATGTATGTATGTATGTATATAATGTTCTGACTCACCAGACCACTTAATAGATGCTCACTGAATTTAACCAGAATTGTTGTTGGGTCATTTTTCAGTCAGGTCTGAGCCTTCATGATCCCATTTGGGGTTTTCTTGATAAAGATATAGTAGTGGTCTACCGTTTCCTTCTCCAGCTCATTTTATAGATGAGGAACTAATGCAAACAGTGTTACATGACTTGCCCAGGGTCACACATCCAGTAAGTATCTGAGGCCAGATTTTAATTCAGGGAAACGAGTCGTCCTCACTCCAGTTTGGGCACTCTATCTATTATGAACAATTAGCTCCTTTTCCTAAGAAGCAGACATCACTTTGAGTTAGGTAAAGTATATAATTCCTTTTCACTCTTTCAGGAGGTAGTGGAGAGGAACAAGATGTTAATTATCTTCCTAGGGCAGAGGACAGTAAGAGAGATTAAGTTACTAATTGTTAATGGCTGCTCTGGAAGTGTACACATGAAACCCTCCCTGTCTCATGTCTCTGCCACTCCAGTCCACCCTTCACTCAGGTAACAAAATGATCCTCCTAGAGCATAGGTCTGATCATATCATCCCTCTCTCCTCCCTATCACCTCCAGAGTCATCTATAAAATCCTTTATTTGGCTTTTGTAGCCTTTCAGTACTAACCTAATCCTTTCCTATCTTTCCAGTCTTCTCACATTTGACCCTCTACCATGAACTCTATAATCCAGTGACACCAACCAGGACGCTCTAATCTCCTGACTGGGTTCATTTTCTTAACTCTGTCTGCCTAAGTTTCCTCATCTGTAAAATGAGCTACCAAGAAAAGCCCAAATGGGACCATGAAGAGTCAGACACAACTGAAAAAGGACTGAATACGCACATATGAACGTATCTAGAAAATATTTATCTGCATATTATCTCTCCCATTACACTGTGAGCACCTTTAGAATAAGGGCCATTTTTTTGCTTTTTTGTGTGTGTATCCTCTGGTTCAAAGGTCATTTGTGTAAGATGCTCCTCGTTGGTAGGGACTGATTACTCAGTGCTCTGAGGGGTGGAGTTGGTGAGAGTTTGAGAAAGACTAGTCTTCTTGTCTTCTGGCTTCCAGCTTTGAGAAGGAAGACACATGGTTCCAGACTCTCTTCACGTCCCTGAAGAGAACCCAACATGCTTATGATGCTAGAGACTTTGGGGGAATTCCCTTTGGATAAGATCTGAGACTCTCATTTGGTTAAGCTGAGTTCTCTCTCTCCTAATGGGAGAAGTCATTCTCATATGAATACTTTCTCTGATCTCTGTTTACTATCATTTTGGATGGGTTGTAATAATAGAATTAATGGATTTATTCACTATTTGCTATGTGGATTCATTTTGGTACTGGCATTTGGTGGGAAGAGAGTCAACTCTTGGATATATAACTTGAGGCACCCCTTCTCCATTATGGATAGTGATCAGGAGTATAGTTTGAACCTAAAAATTACTTCCCCTAGACTAACAATATTTACAGGCGCAGACAGATATAATTCTATCCCCATACCTCCTCTCTTTGAGGAGCACAAAGTGGTCAGCCTCTGACTCTAATATCTTGTTTCCCTTCCCAGCAGAAATCAAAGTTTCCCTTGGAGAAGGGTCAGGAGAGAAGACTCTAGAAATCCATGCCTCCTTATGACCTATATCTAGACAGATCCATGTGAACACACATAGCCTACAGGGGCAAAATATAGCATACCACCCCTACACACACACACACACACACACACCCCACACACATGCACGCACATTACATTTGTAATCCTAGTGCTTAAGCCCAGTGTCTGATACACATCAGGTGCTTCATAAATGCCTTTTGATTTAACAACTTGAAACTGAGGTCTCCAGACTCCTTATCACAGCATTATATATCCACAAGGAGATCAGAAGATCTCAGTGTGGATTTGTTTTCTGTTTAGTCATCTTCAGTCATGTCTGACTCTTTATGACCCCTTTTTGGGGTTTTCTTGGCAAAGATATTGGAGTGGTTTGCCATCTCCTTCTCCAGCTCATTTGACAAATGAGGAACAGAGGCAAACAGGGTTCAGTGACTTGCCCAGGATCACACAGTGTGAGGTCAGATTTGAACTCAGGAAGCTGGAAGCTTGAATCTTCTTGATTCAGGGTCCTGTCCCACCTGGTTGCCCCTCAATGTGGATAGATTGGTCAAAACAAAGAGGGCCTAGGAGTTTAGATGGAAAGCTGAAAAGAGGAGCATAGCTTTTCTAATATTTTATTGCTTTGTTTTTTATTGAAACAAGGTGCTTGCAATTATGTGTGTGGGCTTTTCGAACTAAACAGAAAAAAATCTTTTCCCCACAGCTTCCATGAGTTGGCCACAATTTTGTTTGCAAATTAGGAAGGAAGAATAACTACTGGGTCACCTAATCAAAGGGCAAGAAGTGCATTGTTAAATAATAGAATTTAGAGCTAGAAGGGTCTTTAAAGGAGATCTAATCCAATTCCTTCATTTTTCCCGGGGGGGGGGGGGGGTGAAGGGAGTGGAGCGGACATGAAGTGACTTGCTGAAAGTAACGCAAGTTCTTCCAAGTAGAACAGAGATTTGAACTCAAATCCTCTCACTCCCATACTATGTGGTTTTTTTCTACTACGCTACACTGCCTCTCAATTTCCTCCATCTTCTCAACTATAAACTGTCATAATAACTAGCATTTATATAGCACTTTAAGGTTTGCAAACCACTTTACAAAGGTTATTTCACTGGAGTCTCACAAAATTCTTGGGAAGATGCTCCTATTATTTGCACATTTTACAGATGAGGAAAACAAGATCCAGAGACATTAAATGAGTTGATCTGAGTCACACACATATACTAGTAAGTATATGAACTCAGGTCTTCCTCTTAGTCCAATTTTGTATTTATTGTACCCCTAGCTAGAGGCAAGGTGTGTAGAAATTAAGGATAGACAGAAAAGGACTGTAGGCTTTAGAGAGGGAAGCCATGTTGGAAACCATGTGATCCAATTCCTTCATTTAACACAGATGAGAAAACTAGGAGTCCTGCAACTTCTTCATACTCGTGGTTATATTAACAAATACAGTGGTATTTTGGAGTTAGGTAGAAGCCAAAATATCTAGTCTAATACCCTCATTTTATAGTGACTTACCCGGGTAACCTGGCTAGAGACAGATCCAAAATGAAAACCCAGTTCTGTTTCCATCAAACTAGCTGCTTCCTGTGTTCATCAAACAATAAATTAATATTTACTGAGCACCTTCTATGAACCAGTTACCATGCCTTATATGCTGTGATCAAATTAGCCCAGTGAGACTATAGAAACACTATCTGAGAGGAATAAATGTCAGTTGAGAAACATGTAGTAAGCACCTACTGTGTTCTAGGCATTTTGCTAAGCTCTGGGGATACAAAGAGGCAAAAAACAGTACCTGCTCTAAAGAAACTCCCATTCTAATGAGGAGGACAACATGTAAGCAGTATGTCCAAACAAACTATATACAGGACAAATTGGAAATTGTCACCAGAGGGAAGGCACAAGAATGAAGAAAGATCAAGAAAGGTTTCCTATGACAGGTGGGATTTTAGCTGGGACCTGAAGGAAGCCAGGAGGTAAAGATAAAGAAGCAGACCATTCCAAGAAGGGGGCACAGCAAATGCAAATGCCCAGAGTCAGTAGATGGTGTGTCTTGTTCCAAGGAGCAGCAAGGAAAAAAGAGTGAAATAATTTGATTGTAAGAAGTAAAATAGGGGTGGAGCCAAGATGGTGGCATAGAAGCAGGAAAACTGTGAGCTCCCCTGATAACCACCTCAAATACTTATAAAATATGACTCTCGACAAATTTTAGAGCTACAGAACCCACAAAGTGACAGAGAGAAACAAATCTTTTGCTGAAGGCAGCCCAACAGGCCAGCAGGAAGGATCCATCACAGCTTGCTGGGAGCCGAGCCCAGCCCACAAGAGCCCAAGGTTTTTAGACCCAGGGCTGCCCTGACCAGCAGCTGCAGTGGACTTCTGAAGAGGGGATCACTAATAGCTGTGTCCATTTCCAGAATTATCAACCCATAAATGCCAAAGGCAAAGAAAAAGGTCAGTGTGGACTTTGGGAACAGGGAGACCGAGGCCCCCAGAAGGGAGAAGCAGCAGAGGTGCTGTGGCTGTGCAGCCACCTCCATGTGACTGCTTCAGAGCTCCTGGCATGCAAATTGTAGGGGGACCAAGCAACCATTCTGAGGGGTCATCACTCTTGCTTTAACCTGCTGGGATCTGGATCACTATCTTGGGTGGAGGTTGTGGGATGTGACCAGGTGCCAGAACCTGTGGAGGCTTCAGAGAGGGCACCCAACCAATAGCTCCGGCAGCTGCGAAAACCCCAGCAATTTGGGACTAAGCTTTCCTCTCTGGAAGCAGGGTTCCACTGTGGCGAAAAGCTCAAAGTCAAATGATTGAGTGGCAACATGACCAAGCAAAGGAAGCAAAGCAAGCATAGCCATCCAACTTTAGATTTCTTTTTGGGAGACAAAAAGGATCAAAGCATGGAACCAGAGGAAGACAACACAGTCAGAACTCCTGTACCAAAAGCTTCCAAGAAAAATATGAACTGATTACAGGCCATAGAGGAGCTTAAGAAGGATTTTGAAAACCAAATAAGAGAAGTGGAAGAAAAATATGGAAGAGAAATGAGAATGATGCAAGAAAATCATGAAAAGAGAGTCAACAACCTGACTGAAGAAAATAACACCTTAAAATAGATTAACTCAAATGGCAAAAGAGGCCCAAAAAGCCAATGAGGAGAAGAATGCCTTAAAAAGCCAAATTTGCCAGATGGAAAAGCTCACTGAAGAGAATAAATCCTTCAGAATTCATTTACTTCAGAAGTAAATGAAAGCAAATGACTTTATGAGAAATCAAGATACCATTAAACAGATCCAAACAAATGAAAAAATAGAAGGCAATGTGAAATATCTCATTGGAAAAACCACTGACCTGGAAAATAGATCCAAGGGAGACAATTTAAAAATTATTGGAGTACCTGAAAGCCACAATCAAAAAAAGAACCTAGAAATCATCCTTCAAGAAATTCTCAAGGAAAATTTCCCTGATGTTTTAGAACCAGAGGGCAAAACAGAGGTTGAAAGAATTCACCAATCACCTCTTGAAAAAGATCCCAAAAGAAAACTGCGAGGAATATTACAGCCAGGTTCTGGAGTTCCCAGATCAAAGAGAAAATATTACAAGCAGCCAAGAAGAAACAATTTGAATATTGTGGAAACATAATCAGGATAACACAGGATCTGGCAGTTTCTACACTGAGGGATTGAAGGTCTTGGAATATGATATTCCAGAGGTCAAAGGAGCTGGGATTTAAACCAAGAATCACCTACCCAGCAAAACTGAGTATAATGTTTTATATTATGTTATATATTATAAAATGGTCATTCAATGAAACAGAGGACTTTCAAGCTTTCTTGATGAAAAAACCAGAGTTGGATAGAAAATTTGACATTCAGATACAAGAAGCAAGAGAAGCATGAGATGGTAAACAGGGAAAAGAAATCATAAGGAACTTAACAAAGTTGAACTATTTACATTCCTACGTGGAAAAATGATAATTGTACCTTACAACACTTTTCTCAGTATAAGGATAGGTGAAGGGAATATAAAAG
>CM053595.1:130713182-130728888 GCA_028646575.1 Pseudocheirus occidentalis
CCCCCCCAAGAGTTGAGAGCAAAAAACAGTCCGCTGGGGAGATTCATCTCTGTCGTCTGTCTTCTTTATGTGGATTTTACAATCTGAGGGGGAACAAAAGCAATATTGAAAAAGTTAGCCATGAGAAATGCCTTGCAGTGGCTATCTGGGGAAGTTGTGTAGCAAGTGACCAGGGCTCTGAAGCAGCCTCTCTTTCCCTCTTCCCTCCAAACTTTAGCTGTATTTAATGGTCAAGTATTTATTTGGATCCCCAGGCTAGCCTAGTTGCTCTTTTTCTCCCCTGCCTGGAGAGCCCTGTGAAGCAGGAGAGATGCATGTGGTGTGGCTCAAGCCGGGACCCCCCAGCTTCCTGGTCCTTTGGACTCCACTCTTCCTACTGCTGCGCTCCATCCTGGCCGACTTCACCCTGGATAATGAGGTGCACTCCAGCTTCATCCACAGGAGGCTCCGCAGCCAAGAGCGCCGGGAGATGCAACGAGAAATCCTCTCCATCCTGGGTTTGCCCCACCGGCCCAGGCCCCACCTCCATGGCAAACAGAACTCAGCCCCCATGTTCATGCTGGATCTCTACAATGCAATGTCAGTGGAAGAGGAGGTCGGGGGAGAGGAGGGCCAGGGTTTCTCTTACCCTTACAAACCCATCTTCAGCACCCAGGGTCCTCCGCTTGCCAGTTTGCAGGACAGTAACTTTCTAACTGATGCGGATATGGTCATGAGCTTCGTCAATCTAGGTGAGTGGGGTCAATGGAATTTGCTTTTACCCACAAGGTGGGACAGAGGTATGGGTGTTCCAAGGTACCCCTATGAGAAAATGATGGGGAGGAGGCTGATTAAAAGGCAAAGGAGATCACCGATCTCCTTTGTGGAGTCAAGAAGGTAAACTAAAAAGGGAATTTGTGTTTTTGGTGGAAATAGCAAGGATTGGCGATAGAAAGGGCTCATAATCTTATTGTATCAGATCGGAGGAAAACAGACTTTCTTCCCGAGATCGCTTTGAAGTGGCTTAATTTCTCTTTGCTATAATGAGGGCTCATACCCCTTTAACTGTCTTCATTCCCCCCTCTTCCCCACACCCTCTCACCAGACACCTTTCTTCCCACCTGAATTCCTCCTCCTTCCCAAAACAGAAAGCGGATGTTTTTCTTTGCCGGGTCTAAGGCGAACGTGGACTGGGAACGTTCCCAGGTAGGGAAACCCAGCGTGTGTGTGTGTGTGTGTGTGTGTGTGTGTGTGTGTACACGTACTGGGAAGGTCTTCTGAAGTCTTTCTTTCTTGGCTGCTGTACCTCTTGGGGAAGATGTAAAACCGGGAGAGGCAAAGAGCAAGTGAGATTCGGCACAGTTCAAAGCATCCAGGCTTTGAGTCATGTGAATGCTCCCAGCTAAGGCAACTGCAAATGGACAGATCCCAGTGGATTGGGGGAAGCTGCCTTAGCCAGATTTAAAGGGCCAAGCTTCTGTTAACCTGCTTTCCTAATGTCTCGCTCTCTGCCTTTCTGTCTCTGTTCTCTGTCTCTCTCTCCGTCTCTCTCCCTCTCTCTCTCCTCTTCTCTCCTCCTGCCCCCCCTCCCCAGTCTGGTTGTGGCCGTTTCACATACCTTCCTGGCCAGACTTCTCTGAGGGAAGTTCTCTATACTACCCTATAAAGTTGTACCTGCCCTTTTGTTTGTCTTCTTTGCACCCCTTTAACTGGGTTCCCTAGGACAGATGGATTTTGTTTGCTTTCTGACAGCAATGCCCCTTCTTGAGTCAGCCAACTTTGAGTGAAAACATTGCCATTGCAAGCATTCTATTTAAAATATATAATGATAGGTCCCTGGCTTACTGAATCCATTTTAAGCATTTATCACGTGTGGCTCACAAACCACCAAACATAGAGATTGGGTGTCTCCAAATCTTGGAACTGAATCTGGAGGGTAGTTTAGGGAATGGGCCCCATGCTCCGACTCCGCCAGGCATCCACAATGGCAGGAAAGTTTGGGGGCTTGGAGAAATGCCATGGGGTGTGTGTGTGTGTGTGTGTGTGTGTGTGTGTGTGTGTGTGACAGAGACAGAGACACAGACACAGACAGACACAGAGAGAGAGAAATTGGTTGTCCATCCTCTTCCCTTGGCCTCAGAGATGGAGGCCACCTGCTGGGAGGACCTTGGAAAGGTGGGATCTGCAATCTACTTAGAACCTCTTTCTCTCAAAACCCACAACCCTGAGCTTTTCATCTGTGACAGAAATAATAATACTTATAGTTCAAGTGAACATAGTACTTGAAATATTGAAGTTAAGGTTTAGCAAAGTACTTTCCTCACATCTCTCACACAATTCACAGAATCCTATGAAGTAGGAAATACAAAGTTACTTGTCCAGGGTCACAGTCACTGAGGGTCAGAGCCCGTATGTGAGTCCAGAGTCTCCTGATACCCCAGTGCAGGGTTTTGGCCTCTGTACTTTCCCATTAGGTTCTTTTTTTTTCCCCTCCTCCTCCTCCTCCTCCTCCTCCACCTGTGACTCTTTTCTCTCCCCTCCCCCTCTCATTTCATCATATTCAGCCAGACTGTTCTCTCAAACCAGACATTTAAGATGCAAAGTGTAGAGCTGGTGTTCAAATATTTGGTTTCTGAGATAACGTTATTATCAGAGTTTCTGTTTTCTGTGACTTTCATTTTACATGTGTAAGCTACTACCATAGCACAGAGAAAACTGGAACAAGCCACTTAAGCTAACAGATTTGTGTGTATGTTCAAACACCCGAAATAAGAATACTAAATCAATACAAACCTTGCTAAGCCAAAAGTGGAGGGAGGGCAAATATTATTATTTCCTACTCCAGATAAGGTGTCAGGTTTTAGGGAGGCAGCCGGGTTTAATGGAAAGAGCATGCAATTTGTAGTTAAGACACTTGGGTTCACATCCCCAGCTCTGACATTTACTATGTCATCCTGGGATAGTTATTTAACTGCCCCCATCCTCAGTTTACTCACCTGTAAAATGGGAAAGTAATATTTAACTCATGGCGTTGTGAGAAAACATTTTGTAAGCCCTATGGACTTTCTATATGATCGTTTTGGTTTTTTTTAATTTAGGGGCGGCTAGGTGGCACAGTGAATAGAGCACCGGCCCTGGAGTCAGGAGGACCTTCGTTCAAATATGGCCTCAGACACTTAACACTAAAACTAGCTGTGTGACCTTGGGCAAGTCACTTAACCCCAATTGTCCTCCAAAAAGCAAAAGAAAAAAAATTTAGTTACCAAGGAACAATTTATCTTTAAAAATTCATTCTCATTTCTCTATCCCTTCCCTCCTCCAAATCAACTGACCTTCTTAAATTTGGCTACCAGAATGCATGATTTTTTCCTCTTAACTTTATCTGGGAATATGAATGCCTGTCTATTCCCCTTCATTTTGTTGTATAATACCCTGTATTAACTAGTGCCTTTGGTGGGGTAGGGTGGGATGGGGAGGGGGAGTAGAGAAAGGGAAAAAGGAGTACAGTGTGGAAGTCTCTTCAAAGAGTACGCCAAGTAAAGCAGGGAAGTCAAAGCTCTGTATTAAAATCCTGACTTGGTCCATTAAGGAGACATTTGTTCAGCCCTGACTGGCTTTTGTAGTCAACTCTGAAAGCATGAAAGTGTCCTCCGTGGAGAAGGCTCCATTATATTGAATTACTGTCAGCATGGTCAGTCATTAGTTAGTGGGCAGGCCAGCTCCAATCGTCTCTTATAGACAGGTGGAATGATTGCTAACAAGGCACTTTTGAGAGGTTTATCTGTGCTGTTTTGTTCCCTTGTCATGGGTGCATGCCGGGACAAGCTTAAAAAGGACACAGATCCCAGTGGCTTTCCTCATCACTGTGTGCACACCTTTCAACCCGTTATACTCATGCTGCTTTCATCTTTAAAGGACAAAGACTGACTTGTTTGTGGACGTCCTAATGAATTAGACCAGCTACCAGCTAGAATACACATTCAAACGCTCCTGGCTCCAATGTGTGTAGTTTTCTGGTACTTCAAGGGCAAATTAGAAGAGATATTGTGGGGGTGGAGTTTTTTATTGTTTTTTTTTTTAAGATGAATGAATGGTTAGATGTAGTCTGTATTAAACCTTATCCCAGTTTGCCAAAAGGGACAATTCCCACAGATTGTTGTATTTCAAAGGCAAGATTTTGTTTCTACTCAGAACCAGAAAAAGATGCAAATATCGTAAGCCTAAAGAAAATGTCAATCTCTCTGTAGTGGGGGGAGTGGGGGATTGTGTGTGAGGGCATCTTTGTTCTGTTGCTTGCCAGTGGCATCTTAACCTTTACTATAAATTACTACTCTTGGAATTAAGAAGTTTGTGTACATGAGAGGGAGAGAATATGGTACTTAATAGAAGGGGCAAATTTACCAGAAAGCCAGCAGTGATGGGAATGTAGGTTTCAGAAGTAGCCTTCCAACAAAGAGCAGCCTCTACAATAAAGCAGAATGTAATGTTAGACAGTTAATTCACATTCAGATTTTAATGGGCCTGGATATTTGAGTTCAATAGCAAGATTTGTAAACTGGTTTGGATTAACAAGCCCCTGACTTCTCTGTGTAGATTAATTTTGGAATTCAAAACAGGCTACTCACTAGAAAACAGTCCCAGGGCAATGCATGGTTTCTTAACTGAATCCAATTGGAAATCCATCCCACTTCTCATATGGAAAGTCAGGCCACTTCATAATTCTTCTGAAGAACCCCAGGCATCAGGGATGTGCGATTAGTGTTTATTCCCGGGTGCAGGTTATAAAGCAAGTAAATAGATTCATCTTTGAAGTGAAAGGAGAAAGTTGAAAATTAGTCCTCCTTGGAATCTACACATAAGTGTGGCTTTTGTTAATATAAATCAAGAAACCTGAAGAGCCTCTAAGTTTTTTATTATTATTATTATTTTATTTTATACCATCTGGCTATCCTTTTTGTTGACAAGTGTTTGGCATAAGGAACTATCCTTTTGCCCTTTAATAACAGGCCCTACCACTGTAGGGTATTAGAAAAAGATTCTGTAACAGTTTAAAAATTTCCTTCAGGGAATACTTTATAAAGTGAGCATGGGCTACAGGCATCTGCAGCTGTAACCTGGCTTGTGTTAAAATTTGGAAGGGGCTGCTCTGCATTCCAGCACACTACAGGCCTTCATTGGTGTGTAGCCAAAGGTTAATATAGATGTCACACAGTTTTTCTGTGGAGAGCCTTAGATATAAGAGTGCACATACAGCTGTGTTTTTAGTAACCCTTTCATAATCACTTCTTTTAAACTTCATTTTCCTCTTCTATAAATCAAAGATTTTTTTTTTTGGAGAATATTTGACCTGGATTTGAACTTATTTGATCTTCCCTGTACTTCCCACTTGAAACAAAGCAGATTAAATCTTGGCCCCCAATGCCAGTTTAGGATCCCATGATTCAGTCCCTGCTTTAGGCCCGATGGTCAGATTTTTTTTTTTAGTAAAAAAAGAGGAACAACAGCAACAAATACAAACAAGGACAGAGTCAAAACGATATGAAGAAAAGCAGAGTTTTTAAAGATAAAGTGTATTCTTTGCACATAGATACCCAAATTCATCTTGATAAATATTGTTCATGTAATATTTGCATACACTTTATAGTCCGATCAGTCTTCCTCTTGTCTGAAAGGAAACCGTGGCATAGCCAAGAAACTAAACTGCTGGAGAGACACTTGAGGATGGAATTCTAGGGAAACTACTGTCTCAATTGATTACCAATTAGTGTGAATATCATTCTCTAAGGCTACATTTGTTGCACTGCACGATGTGAGTGTCTTGGACCCTCCTTGTCTCAGCCAGGCTGGACAGTCAGCTAGGGTTATTCTTTCTCAAGAAAGAGCGACTGTTACCACAAGAAGCTGGACTCATTAATTTCTTAAAGATAGCTAGTAAGGCCTACTCAGGATTGTTGACAGGCTCCTTTTTGGCAGGACACTGCTGTGTTTTACCTTAATACATTCTGGCAGTGTCACTGGGGTTAAGGCTGACACAAGGATGCGTGGATCCTGTCATGTTATTGTCAGAAGGAATGCGGGGATTAGGCTTAAAAGTGGTGGTGGGTGAGTGGTGCAGCTGTGTATACTTATTATAAAAGATTTAAGTCCCACCGGTAAAATCAATATATTAAATTGCAAGACCCTCTGTTTTTAATTAGTTTAAATCAAATATGTTGTTAGTACCATTATGCCTTCCTCTTCTCCCAGTGAGTGAGGAAATGCCAATATTTACATAGAAACTGTTAATTTGCGGTAAAAATGATAACACATCTAGCTTTACACATCCAAATAGCTCTAACTTGATAAATACCAGAGCAACGCTGAGTTGACACATGAAGTCATTTGAGCAAAGGCGCAGGGAGAGGACATATATTAATGATGACAATCTAGAAGGAAGATCAGAAGATTCCCAGCACCCAGAAAAAGAAGGTACATTTGATTCTTGAGGTTGTGCTACCTTCACAGGTCCAATCACTTATTTTAGGAGTAGTAGAGTGACCCTTAACCTCTGTGCACTGATCCAGTATCAAAATATTAATTGAGGTTCGCAGTTCGTCATTCTGCCTTTCATTTAAAAACATCATTTCTTTTAAGAATCACAAAAAAATTAGCATGCAGCTGTTTTGAGTTGGAACATGGGTTTCAGCTCCAACAGTAGACTAGATCCTTGCACTGAGTAAATCAGGCACAGTATTTTATTACTAGGCTTCAAATAGTTTTCTTTCCTAATCTTGAGACTGTTTATAGAGGAAGAGGTTTTCTTTTGCTGCAAATGATCCCCCAATGCAAAACCACTGCCATCACCATACTGGCTGCTGATTATTAGCAGTTGAATCGATGGTGTTCAGCTGCAGTTGAATTCTGGTTCTTGGAGCAAATAGTATTTGACAAATAATATGTGATTTGATATTTCTTAATACAAAACAGATATTTGGTATCGTTAACCTTCACTGATGAAAAATTGCCAGCATCAAAAGTGGACTAGCAATGCAAATAAACATTGGGTTCCCTTTCTCCCAATAGAAAAAAAATAGGAGTGTTTATGATTTTGAGGAATATTCCAAGTACATGAAGTTTGACACATACTTATGTAAAATTCATACTAGCCTAGTAGATTCTGTTCTTTCAGCGTTTGTGTCAAGCTACATGTTGAATGCAGTGGAAAGCCTTCCCTGATCCAGATTGAGTGGATTGAATTAATGGCAACTCAGAGAGTACAAGTTTTAGTGTAATTGCTTTATTGTTTTGGAACCAAGATGCTTATAATCTGGTTCCTGTGCAAACATGTTTAACGTGTGTTAATGTGTTTCCAAACCAGACCCTCTCAGCAAAATTCTGCTTTTCATTAATTGACAGCGGTAGCATGGTACAGTATTTCAAAGAGCTGGCCAAATATAAACTGTGTTTCCAATTTCCTTACTTTCCTGTGTTTGGAATGCCAATGTTAATTTGTTCCCGTGGAAGAGTGAGGGCTGCCAACCACAGTTTTATATAAATGGCTTTACAGTGCACAGCTCCCAGTGTTCAATGACGCTTAGGAATGTCCCAGACTTCTCATGACACTTTTTACCTAATGCTCTGTGTGGAAGAGGGATGCTGCTGGTGCTGCATAGAAAAAAAAAATATTCATCAGTAGAGGAATGGGAGAGTGGAAAGAACACAGGAGTTCGCATTCTGGAGGGCCTAAGTTTCAAGCCCCACGTAGCTCGTATGACCATGGGCCAGTCCCTTCACTCCCTAGGGCCTTCATTTCGTAATTTGTAAAATAGGGATCTTAATACTTGCTATGCCTACTTCCTGGGATGGCTGTGCAGAGACTGCTTTGTAAACCTGAAAGAAACAATAGGTAAATGCAAATTGCGTTGTTGTTGTTTTGTTTAGTTTTACATAGTTAAGCCATGGATTTTTATCAGCGAATTTCCTTGACGGCCTTAGATGTGCTATGTGGGCCTCTATTTTCATCCTCTCATACATTATGTGTTCTGCAGGCCCTGAGCACCATTTGGTAGCTGCCGTTATTTCTGATTTTCTGCTTTGTTGGTAATTCAAAAGTTACAGTTGTTGTTTTTTTTAAATTTCTTGATCTGATAATACTGTGATAAAGTCAAATCAGGCTTTTGGGGGTGTTTTTTTGAGAGCTAAATTAATGCCCGAAAGGTATCTGGTGAGAAGTGAATGTGAAGCGCCCTGCCTGGGGATATATTGTCATCCTAACGTTTTAAAAGTGGTCTGGTCAGTCTTATTATATTTTAATTTGACTGTAGTTGCGAGTAAGGGGACAGAATTTTTCCTTTCTGGAAGACAATCAAAGTACAAATTGTCCTACCTTGGACTGAAGTTCTGTTAATGAATGCTTCTAGTTTGCCTCTCACAACTTTGCCCCTTTATTGCAACAGGTGTGGGATCTACCCTCTGTACCGGTGTGATGCTGTAACAACAAACAAAGTGTTGTCTTGGGTCACTGAATTTAGAAGTCTTTTGAGAATAGAGAGAGAAGGTAAAAAGCACCTCGCTAGGGAAAGGCACTTCACATCATGTGTTTTGTCACTCAAGCCTCCCCATAAATTATCTTCAGCTATTTCTAAACTGTTTGAAAAATTCAGCCCACTGAGTATTAAGTTTCCATCCATCTCTGGGCTCACGTGGCAGTCTTTAACATCTTTATCTTCCTGGAGTGGCTTTCAAGTTAGAACCTTTTGTTGTCTGGTTTAATTAAATTTGTCTGGGAATGAGAACTTTCACTGTTTCCAGAACCTAGGGCCTATATATTCTCATTTTTCACAGTTGATTTGGATTTTGATGGCACTTTAAATTCAATATTAGCTTTATAAAAGGATTTCAGAATCTTGTAAGGTAGGACTTAGCACGGTGATTCTCAGATTTAGAGAGCCAATGGCCTTGTGTCATTTTATTTTGTCACATTATACTCAGGAGAGAAAGGTCTTTTGATGCAGTTCGGTCATTCTGTACTTGACTCATGGGTACTTGACTTATAGCTAGGGGAAAAAAAATAAAGTCTTTATTGGTCCGTGTGTCTGAATTACAATTACAGACATTTGGAAACATGACACACAGCACAATAGGATCTTCTTGGTTCAGGAAAATATTGGTCACTGTAATAAGTGACCAATTTGAAGTGACAAAATAAATAATTTTGCAACAGCAAAAACACAAGCAAAATTTACTCACCTCCATTCTGTTTTGTACGACTCATGTCTTTATTTAGGAATTTGTTTTTCCCCTGTGAGTAAGCAGAACCCTATTTTCACCCATTAAAGTTATCATCTCACTCTTGATATTTACAAAGCAGCAGAGATTTCATCCAGTTTTATTTTGTACCCAGTGAAAGAAGCAGACGAGTTAGCACTGACCTTGGTTTTGAAGGTACAGAATGAATGAAAGACCCACACTTTTCTAATAGGACCTTAAGCGGTCCTTTCAGTTTTGTGTTTGGATTTCAGTTGTTTCTTATGCCAGATACATGCTATCTAGCACACTTCATCCCTCTCAAGCATTTTTGGCACCAGAAGTTTTAGGCTATGTTAACTGTTTCCTGATTTTTTCTTTTTAGTTCATGATACACTTGGGTGTTTGCCAGCGCACAGTCAGGAAGGTTGTCTTTTCTTCCTTTCTGGATATCAACATCCCCTATCACATATGTCCTTCGGGTGGGATAAGGAGATATTATTCACTTAGCATCAATTGAACTTGAGCTTTGGCTTCTGAAGGTAGTAGGCATGGATTTGTATCAATTTATCTGTATTTTCTCATTCAGTGTCCTTTATGACAGAGGGCACATATTTGGAAAAAGGTTACCTGGTATTAGGAGGATGTTCTGGCCATTGGGCAGATCAAGGCTTACTTTCTAATTTGCTGCTTTGTTGGTAATTTTAAAATTACAGCTTTTTATTACTTGATCTGATAGTATTGTGTTCAATTCCTATAGGGACTGAACCATGACCTTGATCCACATATGCTAATCAACTGAGCTAATGTGTAGTTGTACAATAGTCCCTTATTTCTGTACAATCTTTTTTTTCACAATCCCCCCATCTTGTCTTCTTATTCAGCATTGATTTGTCAGGTCCTTTCACCTCAATTTGTGTCCAATGCACCAAGCTAAAGGTCAGTGATGAGATAAGATAGGAGATTATTTGAGCAGACCTCTTCCCAGTCTGATAAACTCATTTAAAAAGACTGAAAGAGATACCCTGTTAAAATAACCTGTGAAAATGATTTTTAAGAAATAATGATTAGCTTTTATATTTCATTTTAAAGTTAACAACAAACTTTTCACACACTATCTCATTTGAGCCCCATAACTACAGCATGAGGTAGCTGCTATTGGTATTTTATTCCTATTATACAGATCAGGAAACTGAAGCTAAGAGAGGTCAGGAGACTTGCCCATGGTCACTTAGTTATGAACGTTGGAAGATGGGCATTTCCCTTTGGAAGAGAACTAGTGAGTTTGCACAAGGTCCTTTATTCTGGAGCCTCAAAATTACTGGCATTTCATATTTAAAAAGCCAAACATGCTGATTGTTCATTCTGGCCCCTTAAAGTCCATGGATTACTTAGACTGAGTAAATACTGGAATTATTTGAAAACTATAGCACTCTTCCCACCCCACCCCTGACTTTATCTTGATAGTTAAGGTAGCCACTGGGTTCAAGTCTAAGAAATAAACATTGAAAGACTCCTATTTTTCTAGTAGGATTATAGGTAACCTTTATGTTCCCACTAAACTGAAATCTTGCTAAAGCAACAGTTTGGAGATTTTTGAATGACAGCAGCTACAGTTTGAAAGGGAAAAAAATGTGTTTAGGAAAAGTAGCATTGTTTAGTATAAAGTACTGTATTTGAAGTCAAGAGTCTAGGATCAAATTCCGGCTTGTGACAATAGCTAAGTGTCCATGAAGATCCCCTCTCAAGCAGAAGTTAATCTCTCTGAACCTCATCTTCCTTATCTGTAAAATGGGGATTATACAATGAGGTAGGTACATGCTATACAGAGATAGTACTTTATAAGCTTTAAAGTGCTACTTTTATTGGAGGGAAAGTTCATTTATTAAACAACTACTGTGTGCAAAGTGTTGAATTCAGTCTCAGAGAGGTTATAGGTTTAGATAAATCACCCTGCATGTAGTAAGAACCAACACTGTTCAATGATAATTACACCTTTAGGGAGTTGGTGAGGACTTTTTAACCATTTTTTTTTGCCTGAACCTTACGAGGTCACTCTGCTCCCTACTCCTTCCCACAAAAATCCTTTTTTTTTTTTCCTGACTTGAAATTGAACATTCATTGAGAAAAAGACTTTTAAATGGTTGTGGGTCTCATAATCTACATTGAGTAATAAATGTTTATATGATATAGGTTGCTGGTTGACTGTTTCCTTTTGGAGGAAACAATAAAGGCACCTACTTGCATTTTAACTACTTTACCACTGGGCTCTTAATTGCCTTATATCCACTTAATAAATTGAAGGGGAGAAGAACCAAAAATCATCTCTGGTTTTTGTTTTTTTTTTGCTTTGACTCTGGCTGGTTTGTGTCTTGGAAATTCCTCCCAATTGGGTGCTGGGTTATTTCTCAGATGGGACATTGGGAAATTGAGGTGAAGGCTTTAATATGAACCACACACTCCCTCCTCTCTCTCTCCTTCCCCCACTCTCCTTTTCATGGAAGCCAGTGGAAAAAGTGGCATTTCAAGGCTGATGGTCTCTGCTTTATTTTCCGGTTGAAGAGAACAGAGATTGTAATCAAAATGTGAGCCCTCTCTTGGGAGTTTAGTGCTGCTTGGGACTGAGACATTTTGGTGACTAAGAAATGGAGACAGGAATAAATATGAGCCTGCCATGATGGCATTAGCCCATCAGAATCTTTGTATTTAAACAAAATTGTTTTTACAAGGTTTTCACCTGAAAATGAGGTAGCACAATACAGGGGAAAAACATTTGGAACCCAGAAGACCTTGGTTTAAATTATAGCTTGCCCCTTACTATCTGTGTGACCTTGAGTAGTTCACTTAAACTTTCCAAGACTCAGTTTCCTTATTTGTCAAATCAAAGTGTTGGATTAGATGACCTCCAAGACCTTTTAATCTCTAAATCTCTGTTGTCATTCAGTTGTTTCAGTTGGGACTAATTCTTCATGACCCCAATAGGGGTTTTCTTGGAATTGATACTGGAGAAGTTTGCCATTTTCTTCTCCAGATCATTTTACAGATGAGGAAACTGAAACAAATAGGTTTAAGTGACTTGCTCAGGGTCCTACAGATAGTAAGGTTCTGAGGCTAGATTTGAACTCAGAAAGATGAGTTTTCTGCATTTTATCAACAGATGCTACTATTTCCAGTGTATTCTGTTACCTGGGTGGCCATACAACCTTTGTTTTTCCTAACTGACCTCTGCAGATGTCTTGGTATGGAAGGGTGCCAGGGATAACCTGGTGTAACAGGTTCCTATATTAGAGAGAGAAGGAAGCTCTGAGATTCTTCCCCAGGTGTGGAATTGGGCTATTCAATTCCAAGGTAGACAGGACCAGGCTGAGTCACTGGCCTCTTCCTTGGTAAGCAAAATGGGGCAGAAATACACATATCTTTAAAAAAAATATAGAAAACCCCAGTGCTTCCATCCCACTCCCAGTAATTTAAATAGTGTAATAGGCAATGCTTGTGAGTTTTTGCCAAGCAAACATTTTTGTCAACTCTAAGGCCAGCCTATCTGTACGACTGGTTTTGTTAACTTTTCCACCAGGAAACCTCTGAAGTGCCTCCAGACTTCCTGGCCCAATAAGAAAGTTTGCAGGGGGTAATGACAAGCCCATTTATGCCAAACTTCATTGGGTTGACCTAGCTGCACCAGAACAAATGTTTTGTTTCATGGAAATGATGGCAATTCTTCAGTCCTTGAAACTTTTGTGGGCAAAAACAACGTTCCTGGCTGGAGTATTTGCATGGTTAACATTGAAGTAAAGCATCAGTGTTTTGGGTTGAGGCAGTTGGAACAAATAGTTTCTGGCCTACATTTTCTAACACCATTGTCTAAAGTGTAGCAAGATAGTGAATTTGTAGTCAGAGGACTCGGGTTCAAATCCTGACTTTCTTTTTTACTGTGTGACTTTAAACAAACCACTTACCTTTCCTGGGCTTCAGTTTCTGTAAAATGAGTGTTGGACTAGCAAATTCTCTGGGGTCTCTTCCATGCTAAAATAAGTGTAGTGTATAGAAAGCCAGGCCTGTAGTGAGGAAGATCTGAATTCAAATCCAGCCTCAGATACTTACTAGCTGTTTTACCCTGGGCAAGTAACAACCCTGTTTGCCTCGGTTTCCTCATCTGTAAAATGAGCTGAAGAAGGAAATGGCCAACCACTCTAGTATCTTTGCCAAAAACACCCCTAAATGGGGTCATGAAAAATCGGATACGACTGAATTGGCTGAACAACATCAAATGATCTAAGTAGGCAATGCAGTAGATAGAGTGCTGTAGTTGGAGTCAGGAAGTCATGAGTTCAAATCCTGGCCTCAGACAACGTCCCATATGACTCTGGGCAAATCATTTAACCTGTCTTAGGTTCAGTTTCTGAGATAAAGAGATATAATAAAAGAGATATAATAGTACTTTCTTCACAGAGTTGTTTTAAAGAACAAATATGTAAAATCTTTTGCAAGAATCAAAGCATAATGTAGTGCCAGTTATCATCAGCATCATCATCATCATCATCATCACCATCGCCATCCTCATCCTCATCACCATTGTCATCATCCTTGTAGGGCCCACTGAAAAGCCCAGAAACCCAGTCTCATATTATAACTGCTAGAGTTCCCACCCTCAGCTGCCTACTTTAAAAATATAGTATTTATTTATTTTTAGTTTTCAACATTCATTTCCATAAGTTTTAAATTTTCTCCCCCTCCCTCTCCCCTCCCTCCTCAATTCGGCATGCAATATGATATGGCTCTACACATGCATTCCTATTAAACACATTTTCACATTAGTTGGGTTGCATACAGCAATTATAACAAATGGGAGAGAACATTAAAAAGCAAAAACAAAACAAAAAAAGAAAATGGTCTGCTTCGCTGTGCATTCCAGTTCCATAGTTCTTTCTCTGGATGTGGCTGGCATTTACTATCATGAGTCCTTTGGAATTGTTTTAGGTCTTTGCATTTCTGAGAAGGGCTAAGTCTATCAAAATCAGTCATCAAACATTGTGGCTGTTTTTGTGAACAATGTTCTCTTGGCTCTGCTCATTTCACTCAGTATCAGTTCATATAAGTCTTTCCAAAATGTTCTGAAGTCCATATGTTCATCATTTCTTAGCGCACCCCAGTATTCCATTATATTCATATCCTACAATTTGCTTAACCATTCCCCAACAATGAGCATCCACTCAATTTCTAGTTCTTGCTCAGTTGCCTACTTTTAAAGGCTTTATCAGGAAATCCAAATGGGAAGTATTCTGTAACTCCCAGGGTATAGGTCATAAGTATATTTCTCGAATTATGTTATCTAATAATAACTCATATTCAAGTGCTTTATTCACAAGTACACTGAAAGGTAATGTGGCACAGATATTATCCCTGTTTTACAGACAGGAAAACTGAGGTAAGGCAACCTATCTTAGAACTAGTATGTCTAAACTCCATTGTATCAGAGCTGGGAATTGAACCCAGGTCTTCTGACTCTAAGACAACTGCTCTTCATATTCCACCATGCTGCCTTCCACTGTATTTGTGTCTTGAGATAACTTTCTTCAATGTGATTACCCAAGATAAAAATGAAAGTTTAAGTGTGTTGAAAGTTAGACACAAGGCAAACTAGGTTCCTTCTCCAAGGTTGTGTTGGGTCTTGTGATTTAAAACTGTCTTTTCTCCATATTAGCCTAAAGAATGTAAGACAGCCTAAATGAAGTTGTGTCTATACATGTAAGTTGTTTAAAAAAAATTAGTGGTGATGGAGAGGACATAAACATGTTGATAGTAAGTATAATGCCATGTACCAGCAGATTCCCAAAAGAATGCTACTGTGAACAGTTTTTAAGGTTTGGATTACACAGTAATAGTGAACACTCTGTTTATTCCATTACAAATCAAGGCAAACATTCACAATATGTCACAATATAATATTTACAACATTACATCTTATCATAGAAAGTCACAATATAGCGTTTATAACAGCTTAATATTAGAAAACCACACAAACCTTCCACCCCTTGGTGTCTAGCAAACCTCAATTAATTGTCCAAGGGGAAGCCTTTTCTTCATCTTGACTCTGGGTGGTCTCTCTGATTCCTTCGATCCTCTTCCATGGTCCTAGCTCCCTCCTGAATCCACCAAACAGTCACCTGGATTCAGAAGCAGACAGCTCCCAGGTCCTTGTACAGTCCTCAGGGCAATCCCTGGCATACACTGAAGTTCACAGGGTCCAGCACATCTCAAACTCTTCATCTGGATTTGAAAGGAACTCAAGGATCAGCCAGGCCATGAACAAACAAAGTCTTATCCTGGTCATGCTTCTTTAGTCTTCTAGCAGTTCAGCTGGCCCTAGGACCCAGAAGGAATATTGGCCTTCTGGGTGGTCTTCACCAGATTCTGGTCTCAGGAAAACTCCATATTAGTTCTCAGTCACCTTCAAGATGCTGGGAGAGAAACTAATTCTCTCTCTCTCCCTCTCTTCCTCTCT
>CM053595.1:130729388-130774766 GCA_028646575.1 Pseudocheirus occidentalis
CCCTCAGACACTTAACACAAAAAACTAGCTGTGTGACCTTGGGCAAGTCACTTAACCCCAACTGCCCTCCAAAAAGCAAAAAAAAAAAAAAAGAATGATTGGGTTAAACAAGAAATTATAGAAACAATCAGTAACTTCATTCGGGAGAATGACAATAATGAGATGTCATACTAAAACTTGTAGGATGCAGCAAAGGCAGTACTTAGGGGAAGTTTTACATCCTTGAATGCATACTTGAAAAAATTAGAGAAAATGGAGGTCAACGAATTGGGCATGCAACTGAAAAAGCTAGAAAAAGAAGAAATTGAAAATCCCCAATTAAAACTAAATTGGAAATAATGAAAACCAAAGGAGAGATGAATAAAATTGAAAGTAAGAAAACTATTGAACTTATAAATAAAACTAAGAGTTGGTTTTATGAAAAAAACAATAAAATTGATAGACCCTTAGTCAATATGATAAAAAAAGAAAGAAGAAAACCAAATTCTGAGTCTCATAAATGAAAAGCGTGAATGTACTTCCAATGAAGATGAAATTAAAAAGAAGTTGGAATTTGTAAGGAGATCATGGGGTAGGAGGTACTGAAAAGTAACCTAACTACTCAAAGGATCACAGATCAGGCAGCTTATTACTCATAGACATTGTATAACTCTCTCGCCCTGTCACTGTGGGTGCATGATGATGGCTTGGGTGTACCGTGGAATGTGTGCTCCAATGGAAAGTTCATAGCTCTTGGGTTATCATTACTGGACAGATTCACAGGAACTAATGTGAGAGGGATCTTAGGAATCATCATCAATGGGTGATGTGGTCAACCTTCCTTATTAACCATAAGGGCATTATGATTAGGAAAGTTTGCTAACCTTCCATATTTAGGTTAGATGAAATTTCCTAAGCTGATAGTTTACTAACATTGAATTTCCAATGCTAAATTAGCTGACCAAGATGGTTAATTGCTCATATAGGAACTTCTGGATACATAGCCAGATCAATCACTGTTGGAATGTGTAAGTGATGGCCTGGAATTAGACCAGTCCTCACAGTATTTTATCTTAGAAACAACAGGGAATCACTCATGCTTCTTGAGCAGGGCAGTGACGTGGCCAGATTAGCACTATGGTGCCTTTGTGGATGATTGATCAGAATGGTGAGAGATAAAAGTTAGGGAAACCAAAAAGAAATATTACCGTAGTCCAGATGAGAAGTCAGAAATGATGGGTTTGTATTAGAGTAGTGGTAGCATGAGTGGAAAGAAAGTAGTGGATGCCATACACACACACACACACACACACACACACACATATACATATACATATATATATGTATATATAGCATATACATGTGTACTTACATCATTCATTGTTTGTCTTTTATTCTTGAAGAGAACCATGAAGTCAGAAAGGTGATGCCATGACTTGTAAGTGAATTGGATTTATATATGCTCAGATGTTTATACATATGTAATGAATATGTATGTACCTGTATACATAAGTATATACACACATGTATACCCACACACAAAGTAGTTAAATACCAGGTAGTCTGAGATGGAGGGCACCAATAATCGAAGGGTTCAGGAACAGCTTTTGATAGAAGATGGCTCCTATGTTAGATATTAAAGAAAAAGACCAACTCCATGAGGCAGAGGTGAGGAGCAGTGCTTTTCAGTTATTGGGAAAGGCCAAAGCAAAGACACAGGAGTGGGACGTGGAATGCCATAAGGAACAGAGAGAAGACCAGTTTTCAAAGAGTCTAGGAAAGTAGATTGGGACTAGGTTTAAAAGCTAAACAAGAGTTTTGTGTTTTATTTGAGATGTAAAAAGAAGTTACCTGAGTTAATTGGGCAGGAAAGTTCCATGGTAAATGTGCACTAAAGAAAAAGTATTTTGGAAGCAGTGTGTGTAAACTGTACTGGAGTTGTGGGAAGTTGTGAGAAACTTGAGGAAAGGAGACCAATTCAAATGTTCTGTGAAGTCTGGATTCAGTTAAAGGGCCACACTTGAGGACCCACAGGGTCACATGTGGCTTCAAGACCGCAGGTTCCCCACACTTGAATTAGGGACTGTTAGAATAATCTAGGCAAGAGGGCCCTGAATTAAGGTGGAAGCTGTGCTGGTGGAGTGAAAGGGTACAATGCAGGAGAGAGGTTTAATGTGTTTAAGATGCTTCCAGATTTAACGTCTTGTGTATGTGGAGTGATGAACCGTGAAGAGTAGAGGATAATGGTGAGATCAGGAACTTAAGATGCTGGTGCTTTTGAGAAAAATTGGGAAGTTTGGAAGAAGAAAGAGGAGAAAGATATTGAGTTCAATTTTAGAGCTGTGGAATTTAAGATTTCTCTGGGATACTCAACTTGAAATGTCTAATAAAAATTGGCAATACATGATTGGAACTCAGGGGAAGATTGGGTCTAGATTTATAAAGTTAAGATACAGCTACATGAAGGCGATAGTTACATCCAGAGGAGATGATAAAACTGATCAAGAGAGAAAGATACTATAGCAGGCAGGAGAAGGAAACAACTTTAGGCAATAATCATGGTTAGGAAGCACAATATGGAGCTTTAGTGTAAAATTCAAATAGACACAAATTCTTGCTGGCAGCATATTGACTTGGAAAACAACAAATTAACATTATCTATGTTGTATTGTACTTTTATTTGTTCAACATTTACCAATTACATTTTAAACTGGTTCAGCTGCATGCTGGAGATTTGCAAGGTGGTGTGACATTTCTGACACAGATAATGAATTATTAAAAGAGTCTGAGGAATGGTCAGAGAGGTGAGAAGCAAACCAGGAGAGAGTAGTATCATCAAAACACAGAGAGGAAATGATAAATAGGAGGAAAAGGTAGTCAACAGTGTAATGGGAAGTAGATCAAAAAGGATTAAAACTGTAAAAAGACCTTTAGGACTGATAATTAAGAAATTATTCATAACTTTGAAGAGAGTATTTTCATGATATTAAATTCATGGTCATCCTCTCCTTGCAGTGAACTCTGTGTGGGAGTAGGATGGGGGAGAGGGGTGGGAAATGGTCCTCTAGGTAAGGAGAAATATTTTTGAAGCTCTGTCCTTGCTGTATCTTTTCAGTATCCTTTTTTTTTCCAGTAAGTATCCTTTATTGATGTCACCCAAATGACTGATACTAGGGAGCACACTGGATATGGGCTCAAGAAACTACAACCTCTCAGGGATACCCCTAGGACCTTGAGGGGAGTAGTACTCAACTGCTTTCAGAGAATTCAGCCTACTGGTTCAATGGGAGTAGAGCAAGTGGCTTAGTTGGGAGAGGGCCTAGAATAGTTTGACATGTACCCTAGAATTTAATTGAGAATATTTCAAAGAATTCAGAGAAGGGATAAGTAGGATCCATTATTTTAAAAGAAAAATCAGCTTTAGAATGATGTAAAACTCTTAAGATTGGAATTCTGAAGGCTCAAACAGAACTGAATAGAAAAAGGGGTGTTGTCATATGTGAATGAAATAAATGTACCAAAAAGCCCTCGATCAACTTAGATTTTTAAAAGAAGTGTAGAGTAGTACCTTATGGTTAATTATTAGAAGAGTCCTTTAAGAATTTTGACAATAACACTAAAGCCCAGAATGAGTTTGAGCTAATAATGTTAAAGAGAATTAAGAGAAATGGTTTTCCCCTCCAAATATGCTGGGGGCTCTGCAGTGTTCCAGGGCTTGATGGAACCATCAGGCTGGCATCCACAAAGAGAAGTACCTGGAGTCACTCATTATCCATAGAACGTCTTTCTTCACCTTGAGTTGTGTGCTTAATCTTCATCATAGTAGTCAAAACCTTTGGTGAACGCACATCTCCCTGTTTTATGCCTCATCTAATGCCTAAGGATCAGGGAATTGCTGAACAAGATTATCTCTGTTATCATATCCATCAAGGAATCTTGAATGATCTTAATGTATATATTGGAGACATCTTGTTGTAATAGTGCTATTAAGTTAAAATTTTTGGTCTATTGAAAAAAATTACTTTTTCATAATCAACAAAGAGCACAATGAGACTGTATTCTTTAGATTTGGTTTGTGGGATGGCAAAAATGTGGTTCACTGTGTAATATTGCTGGCAAAAGCCTATCTATTCTCCACCAATAAGCTCATCAAGGAAGCTCTTGACAGGTGATAGGTGATCCTAAAAAGAATTTTATATTTATAGGAAAGCAGGTACATTGTTTTTTATGTTATGTTATTTGCTTTGGGAGGATATATTAATAGGATCTAAGACTTTTTCCTGTGCCTTAGGAATAACCTCTATTTCAGATACCTTATAAAAAAGATCCCCCAGTGCCCATGGATTTCTTCTTTCTAAATGCTATCCCCATGTTTTCTTTAGAACCAATCTGGATTTGTAATGTTAGAGTACAAATGCGGCGGCTCTACTGAACTTGATAGTGGAAAATATTGCCATTAAAAAAAAAGATCTATGAAGCTCTTTCTCAGTTTTCTACAATTTATTATCCTTCTTCCATTTTCTGTTCTTAAATACCTTCAGGATGGCTTTGTTTAGTTGGGTTTCTGACAAAACTTTTTCTTAAAACTAGTTTTGCTCTTTGCTATTTCTTTGTCCGATGAAGTCAAAATATTAATAATTTTCTATCATTCTTTTTCATAATATGTTACAAATGACTATATTTTAAACCAGTGCTGCCCTTAGTTAATGTGTCCCCCAGCTTTTTTAGTAACTCAAGGGCTTAGTAGTAAAAGTGCTCCTAAACCCATTTCCATATCCATATTATGACAACTTGATTTATTTGGGTTAAACTGCTTTTTGAACTATTATAATTGGGGCCAATGTCCTTTATGCTGTCATTTTTCCGTTTTAATTATCGAAAACTTGTTTTAATAGGTTATCATCGAATTGTTTCTATTATGTCTTTTTTTTAAAAGAATTTTTCTTCTTTCTTCTAATTTTATATTAATTTTCATCTTTGTCCTAATAAATCAGCATTTTTAAAGGGATAGTTGCTTTAGGAATGATTTCAATATCAGCTGTAAATCTTTTCCTGTCTGTCAAAATATAATCAATTTAATTTTTATCGTGCTTTTTGGTGCTTGCTATTATGGAAGTATGTAAAAACAATACTTTCAAGTTTAACTGAAAATACTAAGAAGTAAATAGTTCTCTAAGCTAAACTCCTTTCCTGACTTTTCCTTTTTAAGAAAATATCCTGGTCAAGAACAAAAAGGCCTTCCGCTAAGAAAGTGGATCAAAGCCTGAAGCCAAATTTAACTTTTATTGAACTATGACCCACCTAAGAGGAATACCTTTTTTTTCCCATTCAAGAATAAAGATACTAATTATGGAGAGAAGTCCTTTCAATCCTTTAGGAGGAGTGGTCAAATGGGAATTTGTTGAATTAGTTTTATTTGAAAATTTGAGCAACTATTGTCATGGAATGTTAACCTCAAATTGTATTTTTACATAGTATGTATGACCTTTTCCTTGTAGGGAATAAACACTTTTAAGTACCTGTTACATGCCAGGCACTGTACTAAGTGCTTTACAAATATCTTTCAATCCCCAAATCAGACTGTGAGGTAGGTGCTGATATTATCCCCATTTCACAGATGAGGAAACTGATTAGCCAGTGGTTATGACTGCTAGTTAGTATCTGAGGTTAAATTTGATCTCGGGTGTTTCTGACTTCAGGTCCAGTGTTCCATCTACTGCACTACCTAATTGAATCTTCCTGTAAATATTATCTTAAATTGTCTTGAGGTGAAGCCCTCCAAAGGCTTGAGAGGAGCCTCCATATCAGTTTGACATTTCTCTCTAACCTGGAAAAGCTTAGTTTTGAAATGATATTAAATTAATAAAAAAAAATTGGTTCTGGCAGACCTGTTTCTAAAATGTAGAGTATGACATAGATTATTTTTTCCTTCAAAACAGTGTCCAGCACCTACTGATTCTCTTCTCAAAGATGGTATTCATGGGGTAAATGAGACTTGTACGCACTCAGCAGGTCTTTGACCTCTCCCATTCACTATTCCCATCGCACTCTGTATTCCCACTTCATGTTTTCCAAAATTCTTCTCACCTATTCCTAACTTTTCCTTGCCGTTACTGAGTATCAAAGCATATGGTTTAATTTGGAGAGTTATCTTGTATTCTTTATTGAATTTCTCTACATCTTTGTCTTCTGCAACAGATCTGGGTGGATAAGCTCCAATTATTTTCATGTGGTCTTTTTGAAAGTGCCAATTGTGAATACTGAAATGTGATGTGGTCAAATGAAATGATATTCCTTGTTACCTTTGAGTAGAAATAAAGCCACTTCTGCCAGTTCCTTTATTTGCTTCTCTAGGGAGGCCTTTAGAGTTATCCCTCCACTTAGGTGCATTTATGGTTTCATTTATAGTAAAAATGTTGAGCTGGACATGGTTTAGTTCCTTTGGCATTGTATTCTCTTTTACATCATTGAATAAGAATTTTACATGTAGAGTATGTGAGAAGACATGCTTATGTTTATAGATAGTCTGAAAGTGTGTTACTGTTAGCATACTTTGCTCCCTTTTCTGCCACTGTCACTGCAGAAGCACAACATGAACACATGGGACTGAGATTCATTTTGCATTTTTTTTAAAAATTGGGTTGACACAGCCTAAGAATTCATCACCAACTACTCAGCCTCCTGGCACTTAGCTAAGATGATCCTGGGAAAGTAACTCAGTCTGCTTGCAAGAACCTGCAACCTTTCCAAGATGTAGTCTTTCCAATATGGTAGAATCTGCCAGAGCACATGTTCTATTGGCAAGAAACCAGGGTTATCGCTACATCATAATGAAGAATCATATTAGGACTTTGTGAAAGAGCAAAAAGTATGGAAAAATGAAAGAATGAGAATTCCGAGGTAAAAATCAAGAACAACAGTAGTAGCAGCAGCAGGAACATCAAGAACAATAGCCATAAAAAAACAAAAGGGCTGGAGTGCAAACAATCCAAAGCAATAACTATTGAAACTATTAGTTACTGTCTGAAAAAAATTGAAAAGGAAATAAGTGGAATAAACTACAGAGCCCAGTATTTGATAAACCTAAGAATACAAACAATGAGGGGAAAAACTCTTTATTCAACAAGTACTATTCAGAAAATTGGAAAGAATTTGGTCGAAAATAGGTTTAGATTCACATGTTATACATTTTTTTTTGTTTCATACTTGTGATTTCAAACTTTTGTACTGATTCCCACTGATACTGTCTGAATACAGCATGCTATTTTTCCTTCTCCTTCCTTCCCTCCCTCCCTCCTCCCTTCCTTCCTTCCTTCCTTCCTTCTTTCCTTCCTTGCTTCCTTCTTTCTTTCCTTCCTTCCTTCTTTCTTTCCTTCCTTCCTTCCTCCCTTCCTTCCTTCCTTCCTTCCTTTCTTCCTTCCTTCCTTCCTTCCTTCTTTCCTTTCTTCTTTCCATCCTTTGGTTTTGGGCTGAGCTGGTCTCAGTTCCCAGCCTGCCAGCCTGCTGGATGAGCCCTTCCTGCCGAGCTGCCTTTCTCTAATCCTCATTTTTCACTCCTTGGTAGATGTGGAGTTGCTGGAGGTGCAGTAGATCTTCTCTCTTGTAGACTGGCTGTGGCTCTGCTCGGCTCCTACCAGCTGCCCGCGTTTCGGTTTCAGGCTGGGCCGGTCTCTGCTCCCAGCCTGCTGTGATGAGCCCCTGCTGCCAATCTGCCTTCAGCAAGAATGTGTTTTCTGTATTTTTGTGAGTTTGAGAGTCTTAGACTTTGTCTGGGATCATATTTTATGGGTATTTAGGGTGGCTGTGTGGGAGCTGTGGAACCTTGCTGCTTCTATGCCGCCATCTTGGCTCTGCCCCCCCTTTTTCTTTAGGTTGCTGAAGGGAGAAAAAGATTCTGGGAAGAAGTCAAAATGAGAAGAGCTGGCAGTCTCCATTAGGCACTGTTTATTACACTAGAGACTGAGGCATTGTCCTCTTGGGTCAGGTCTGAAACTCTCCAACTTGGCTGAGCTGAGTTACCTTGCTCCCAGTGTGAGAGCTTCTTCATTCTCTGTTGTCTGGCAGAAATTCATCTATGCATACTCTGCAATTTCTGTTTTGTTATCCACTTGGATAAATGAGTTTCTTTACTATTTGCCCTGTGTATGCACTGTACAACTGGAATTTTAGTAGGGGATCAAGCCTTGAATATAAGTCTTGGGGATCCCTTTTCCCATTGAGAAATAGTGATTAAGAGTTTCACTTGATGGGGCAGCTAGGTGGCTCAGTGAACAGAGCACCGGTCCTGGAGTCAGGAGTTCCTGAGTTCAAATCTGGCCTCAGACACTTAACACTTAACACACACACACACACACACACACACACACACAAAAACTAGCAGTGTGACCTTGGCTAAGTCAATTAACCTACCTTCCTACCTGGTAGGTTAATTGTCCTACCTTCCCTCCTCCAAAAAAAAAAAGCAAAAACAAAACAAAACAAAAAAGAGTCTCACTTGAACCTTAAAATCACATCTCCTAGACTAAAATATTTAAGGGAACATACAGATATAATTTTAGCTTGGTAACCTGTTTTTCTCTAACAGCATAGAATGGTAAGCCTCTGGTACTAACCATTTCCTTCCTACCCTGGTAGGAATCAAAATTTCCCTTGGAGAAGGGTTCAGGGAGGAGATGCTAGAGATACCTATTTTTGCCTCCCTTGAGCCACACAAGACACCACTCTATGCTACATGCTTAGGGCACGAAAGTATGACACCTAAAATCTAAAGGATATTGACAGATATCTATAAAACTAAGAATCATTCCCTAAAATTAAGTGATCAGATACAATCATCCAATTCAGCAAGTATTTACTATGTGTCTGCTATACGCTAGAGAGTATGATAACAATATCTTCAATTTTCCATTACTGTTTAAAGTCCTTAATTTTTTTTACATTTATTACCTCTTTTGAGACTTAACACAACTGTGAAGCAGTTGCTTCAGGTCTTATTCAACAGTTTTGGAATCATCAGAAACTCTTCATTCTCATTCATCCCACAGGTTCAATTAGTTGCAAGATCTTATATATTCCACTATCTCAACATCTCTGCTATGCATCCACTTCACTCCCTTTGTACTAACAGCCGCTATAGCCCGGATCCTCATCACTTGAACAGTTACAATAGCATCTTGGTTGTTCCTTCTGCCTCCTGTCTTTAGTTTCAGTCCTTCATCTTCCATGTAGTTAACAAAGAGGCAGAGTAGTCTAGTGGTCAGAGTGGTGGGCTCAGAAGGCCTGGGTTCAAATCCTACCTTAGGCACTTACTATTGGATTCTGGGCAGGTCTCTTTGGCTCTCAGGGCCTCGTTTCTCTCATTTATAAGATGAGGGGAAGATAGACTCTATGGTTATTGAGGTCTCTTCTATGCTCTTGTTATCCAATAGTACCAGTATTCTGAAAACATAAATCCGATTGTATAACTGTCTTGCTCAAACATTTTCAGTGGCTCTCTAATGCCTCTAGAAGATAAAATTTATATACAAAATATATAAATTGCTTGACTTTTAAAGACCTTTGTAGTCTCGCTCCAGTTTTTAATATTGACTTCACATTATTCTTCATCATGCATTCTACATGCCAGATAAATTGGCCTCCTTGCTGTTACTGAATCTGGCATCCTATTTCCTCCTCTCTGATTTTGCAGCTTTTCCCCATGCCTAGAACACAATCTTTCTGGTTTTTTTCTTTTTGGAGGGTGATTGGGGTTAAGTGACTTGCCCAAGTTCACACGGCTAGTTTTTTGTGTTAAGTTTCTGAGGCTGGATTTGAACTCGGGTCGTCCTGACCCCAGGGCCGATGCTCCATTCACTGCATCATCTAGTTGTCCCTACAATCTTTCTTAGAATGCTTAGATCAGGAGTAAGTAATCTTCAGCCTTAAGGCCACATGTAGCCTTCTAAATCCTTAAGTACAACCTTTTGACTGATTTGGATCCAGTCAAAAGGCCACACTTAAGGATTTAAAAGGCCACAGGTTTCCTGCCCTGGCCCAGATTTTTCAAAGCACAACTCAGGTGCTACTGCTTCCTAAGGGAGACTTTTTCTGATTCTGCTAGTTTTAAAAAAGTACTTAGTCCCTCCTCAGATTATCTTGCATTTACTTATCTACATAAATGTGTTTCTATTTGTCCAGCGTTAACCTTTCTGTTGAGCTCTAGCCTCACATCTCAGACTGTCTGTCCTATAGATATTTTAAATTCAACATAACCAAAATGGAATTCATGCTCTGTCCTTTGAGCCAT
Organism: Pseudocheirus occidentalis; assembly: GCA_028646575.1. NCBI lineage: Eukaryota > Metazoa > Chordata > Mammalia > Diprotodontia > Pseudocheiridae > Pseudocheirus > Pseudocheirus occidentalis. The sequence goes on from CM053595.1 coordinate 130,739,653, forward strand.
CTCTTCTTCCCAACTTCCCTTTTACTGCCAAGGATACTACCATCTTCCCAGGTACCTGGGAGGTGATACTAAGCTCAAAAATCCGTGATTCATTCCTTACTATCCCTCCCCTCTGTGTTCAATCTCTTGCCAAGGTCTGTCAATTTTACCTTCATAGCAGCTCTAGAATATGTCCCTTTCTCTTCTCTGATGCTGCCACTACTCTGGTCCAGGCCCTCATCACCTTATGCCTGGATTATTGCAATAGCCTGCCTTAAGTCCTTTCTCATTCTGATATGTTCTCCACTCAGCTGCCAAAGTGACCTTTCCAGGACAGCTAGGTGGCACAGTGAATAGGGCACAGGCCCTGGAGTCAGGAGGATCTGAGTTCAAATCCACCCTCAGACACTTAACACTTATTAGCTGTGTGACCTTGGGCAAATCACTTAACCCTAATTGCCCTGCCTTCCCCCCCCCCTCCAAAAAAGACAACAACAACAGCAGCAACAAAACAAAACAAAAAACCCAAAGTGATCTTTCTAAAGTGCAGGTCTGACCATGTCATACCCCTCAAACCTCCCCTCCCCCTTAATAAGCTCCAGTGGCTCCCTAACACATCCAGGATCAGATATAAAGTCCTCTGCTTGACTTTCAAAGCCCTTTATAACCTGTCACCTCTTCTGTCTCCCTCATTAGGTTTCTAGATTTCTTATACCTGACACCTCTCATATGTTCTGAGATTTAATAACACTGGCTTCCCTCCAGCTCCAGGCATTTTCATTTTCAGATCCTTCAAACCTGGAATGCTGTTCCTCCTCATCTCCACCCCCTGGTTTTACCAGCTTCCTTCAAGTCCCAGCTAAAACCCTATCTTCTCCAAGATCCTTCTTAATTCTAAGGTCTTTCTAAGGTCTTTCCTTTGTTGATCATCTCCAGTTCTTCCTTTATGTATCTCATTTGTGCATAGTTGTTTGCATGTTGTCTCCCCCGTTAGAGCAGGGACTGTCTTTTACCTTTCTTTGTATTCCCAGAATTTAGCACAATGTCTGGAACTAGTAGGAGTTAAACAAATGTTTGACTGACCAGCCTTGTCAAGTGAAGGTTTTTGAGACTAACTCTTGGGAAGCAGCAACTGCCCCGATGCTAGGCTCCCTCCTGCCTCAGTTTTCATCTTTGAGCAGTGCAGAGATTTACTTGCCAAACGAGTACTAACAAGGCATGGATGTGTGGTTGGTATACTTGGAGGTGACTCACAGAAAGCCCAGAAAAGTTCAAGGAACAATGGCAGTAAAAGAGTTTCTCCAAATGGGGTCAAAAATCAGTGAGCTTGACCTAGGTTTTGTCTCCACCTCATAGAAACAATCAAAAAGTCACTTTTGGAGGCATTATTTTCAGTCTTTCCCACTAATTTTCCATTTGGCTCTTGGTTTTTCTAAGATTTTAGACCATTTATCTTTCTGGGAGCGATAGGGGAGATCACAAAATCTTAAGAGTCAGAGAGCTGACAGAGACTTTAGAATCATTTGGGTCACTCTTTGCTTTACTCACAGAGGGGGAAACTCAGTCACTCTTTTGCTCACAGGATCCAGTGAGATCATAAGGTAAAAAGAAGAGGCATAACACCTTCTTTCCCCTGAGTCAATATGTCATTAGAAAGAGGGATATATTTTTATTTCTTCCTTTTCATTTTGTTGTTGTTGCTATTTTTACGCTCTAGGTAAAAAGAATGGAGCCTCAAAACCTACTAAGTTCAAATGGTTGTCATAAGGATGTTCTGGTTTCTCATAGTTCTTGACCCTTGGTCCATCCAAGGCCATACGTCGTAGCCAACCCTCCTTACAATCCCAAAGAGTAAGTAAGCCTTGGTAATGACCTGGACCCAGTACTTGTCTGGCAGCAACACTTCCTTTGGACATGGACTTGGTGGAACTATTGTTATGAAGAAACTGAATTGAGTTTTGAGCCAACTCTATCAGAGACTAAGGTGATACATGGAAGAGGATGTCTCAGAGGCACATTAGTGGAAATATTTTTACTTTGCTCTTGCTCCATCTTTGAAGTAAAAGCTGTTTGTTTAGACATCTAAGGAGATCTCCTATGTCACGGAGACCTCTAGAAAAAAATTGTGTTCCTGTATAGAAAGTAACAGTTGGAAATTTTGCTTGAATCTCTGTTGGATGGCCTTATGCACTGAGGGCATAATGGTAGAAGTTTAACCTTGGACAGGTGGTTTCTTGCCAAAGGATGAGGAAATGACTTTCAGTCCACCTTTGTGCTCCAACACTTGTGTGGAAGAAGTCTTGTGCTCCCTTCACATCATCCTGCCAGTGGACAGGAATGGCTCAAGAGGATGGGCACTGAGTATTATTATTGCATTCTCATTAATTAATGGATATCTCAATACAGAGTTAATGGAGTTCTATTTGTCAAGAATGTTTCCTATTCTAATGTTTTATGAGCTGGAAGGGAGCTTTGAGGTAATCTAATTCAACACCCTCAAATTCACAGATGAGGGAACTGAGATCCAGAGATGTAGAGCACTTTGCTTGAAATCATCCAGATAGTAATTGGCCAAGCTAAGATTCAAACCCACATACTCTGACTTCCATTCTACATCTCTTTTCATTCTAAAGTTTGCACATTTTGCTGCACATTGTTCTGTTCTGGCAGAAGTGACTATGAGAAAGAGACAAGAGACTCTTTGGATACTTCCTAACTCCATGGCCCTAAAAAAGGGAAAATAAGAATCCATATTCAATATAGCTTGATTAAAAAATGTGGTTCTATCAGGGGTAAAAAAGGAGAATGAGTTATAGTTTCTCCTTTCTAGTCTACATATTAACCTCTCATTGACTGGGCTCAGTAAACTCTGGTTTACAGAATAACTGAAGAATAGAAATTTCTGATTAACTGAATTTTCTGGTTAATTTAGTTAACATAAAGTCTATCTCCAGGTGACCATTTCTCTAAGAATTTTATCGGAGTTCAATAAGCTTAGCCCTAAGATGATACTGAAAGGGATGAAATCTATATTGGATGATTCACAAGGCACTCAAGGATCTCTTGGTTCCTCTGGGTAATTATTTTGAGTATAAATATTTTACCATAGTTCAAAGTTTTTCCAGCTTGCTAAAAACTTGGTAGAATCTGTAATGGCGGCCTTTGAGAAAACAAGATCATCTGTATACCTCTTTGTAGAGGTATGGGAGCAGGATTTTTGGTAGAAGGGTACCCATTGAGGGTCATTAAGTACCAGTGCTCCTACTTAATTGGCTCTAGGTATGGCTGCCCCCATTGAGCAAATCTATTGGATGTACATTTACTTGTAGAGAGTCAGAATATCCAGTACATACCAAGGCAAATTGGTACCCAGTACTCATTTAGTGGGTACTGTGCTTTACAATCAATTTCTATCAGATTTCAGAATTCAGATGTTTACTTCGATGGGATTTGCTGTTACATCACAGGCTATGCCATCTTTCTGGAAGCTGAAATCCCAGTGGCAGACAGCTCTGTGCCCTGACCTGGATATTAATCTCCTGAGATTGTTGACATGAATAAATCCTCACCTATGATTAGTAGGGGTGAACCTGTGAGGCCGTGAAGCTGCTCAGAAGACTGACAAGCCTTTTTCACATGATACAATCTCAAGAACAGCCAGTGACTGGTGAATCAGTGAACTAGAATCTCTGGGCCTTTACAGTATTATAGACTTTGGCACCAAAGTTTACACAGTGTAAGTGTTAACAAGGAAGGGAAATGTAAAGATCAGTAAAAGAGTCCTGCATAGGGACTTGACAATACAGGGACAGCATTTTTTAATTTTTAATCAGATCCTGTTTCCCAAATTCAGAATGGAAAACTCATAGGATCATGGATCTAGAGATGGAAGGGGCTTGTAAGGTCCATTGGGCTTACCCCACCCTCTTTTTACAACTGCGGAAACTGAGGCACAAGGAAATTAAGTGCCTTACCAAGGGCTATCCAATTAGTTAGTGTTCAAAGTGGGATTTGAACACAGATTTTCCTAACTCCACAAACATCATCACTGATGACTTGCAAGAGAGGTGACATAAAAGACTGACTCATAGTTGCATTCCATCTTCATCATCCCACTTTCCTGCAATGTTTACAAAAGCACTTTTCCTTACAATATCCCTATATGATCTCTGGTCCCAATGCAAGGCTCTGATGCAAATCTGGCAAGGTTACATCCCCTTACCCCAGCAGAAGGGAAAGGCAAGGACACACCGTTAAAAAGAGCTGGAATGACTGAGTCCAGGAGTGCAGCCCCTGGTACCAAAGGAATTCTACCAGCCATTGTGTGCATCCTGATCTAGCTTGCCCATGACTGACATATTCAAAGTGCTGGAGTACTACTTACCCCACAGAGATGCATTTGAAAAAAGCTCTAGCTTCCTTTGCCCTTCTGAATGTAAAATAGTGCTGCCTGTAACTTCTAGGGTTATGTGGCACCAGCCTGAAGTTTTGAACAGGTCTATAACTGTTTTATGTTACAGACGAAGAAACTGGGACCAGCAGAACTTAAATTCCTTTCTAAAAGTCACAGAAATAGAATATGACTCTTGGAAGTCAAGAAGGACTGCTGGGACACAGGGGCTGATAAAATGCATCCTTGGATTCTTATTTTTATGTATTTCCAATGATGTGTGTATCATTAAAATTTTGTGTAGTTTGAAGCTCAGTTTCTGTTCCTTGAGATCCCAATATGTTCAAATGTGTTCTCAGAAAGTGACTTGTCCAAGGTCACACAGACCATAGGGGTCATTGAGCAAGTATTGACTTAAAAAGAAGATGGTTGAAAATATGAGTAACAGGGTTGGCTGTACTAGTAACCACAAAATATTAAAAGAACAGAGAAAGACCTATAAAGAATTGGGCGGATTCTTTATTGAGGATTTATAGAATGGATCATCAGATTGTAAATTTAGGACTGGAAGGAATCTGAGAAGTCGTTTATCCAACTGCTTCACAAGATCATAGGACTTAGAATTAGGATTTAGAACATGAGGGGACCTCAGAGATCACGTAGGCAGCCTCCTCTCACCCTGTCCCTATTTCACAGCTCAAGAAAGTGAGGTTCAGGAAGGTGACTTGATTTGTCTAAGGTCAAAGATGAAAGAATAATCCAAAAGGGCCACTCTCTGCCTCCCAAATGTGTGCTTCACTCTTGTTTTCGGCTGCCTTTGTTCATGCTGTGTCTTGTGTCAAGAATGCCCTCTTTCTTCCTCTGCAACTGATGAATTTCTCCCTACCTGTTAAAGGTGAATTCAAAGACTACCTTCTCCATAAAGCCTTCCCTGATCTCCCTTGTTGGTAATGAGTTTTCCCCTGAGTTTCCTTGTTGTGGTTCAGTTGTGTTCCACTCTTCATGACTCCATGTGAGGTTTTCTTGGCAAAGATACTGAAGTGCTTGGCCATTTCCTTCTCCAGGTCATTTTACAGATGAGGAAACTGAGGCAAACAGGGTTAAGTGACTTGCCCAGGATCACACAGCAAGTAAGTGTCTGAGGTCACATTTGAACTCAGGAAGAAAAGTCTTCCTGACTTCAGGCCCAGCGCTCTACCCACTGAGCCACCCAGCTGCCCTATAGTCTTCATCTAACCCTTTGTTTTGTGTCTCTCTGCTGTACTTTTATATAATCTCATATATTTTATTTGTATTTGTGTATTGTCTCCCTGCTATACTATAGCTGTGTCTTAACTAAGCTTTGTTTCTCTCTCTATAAGGAGCAGAGTATGAAGCACAAGTACTTACCAGGTATCTGTTGAATGAATGAAGTCTGGAGGATGTACATACAAGGCCTTCTCTATCCAGTCCCCCCACCCATCCCTTCTTGGTGAGCACTGTGAGTGGATCCCCATTTGACACAGGCTCAGGACATGAAGGGAAGAAAGAATTTTAGAGATATGGGGACCACTTGTATCTATCCCACTAATATACTCTGGCCATCATTCTCATTGCTCTTTCTCACTCCCAGGAACATTCGACCCTACCCCTAGAGCCGTACCTCAGATTGAAGAGCCTTCATTTGATCTTACCTGGAACCAGGCCTCCACCCAACATCCTGGCCATCTCCTCCCCAGGCTTTCATAGGCATGCTTTTCCAGTTTCCTCTTATGTCTTGTTTCCCCCATTAGAACGTAAGCTGTTTGGATAAGAACTGTTTTGTTTGCATCCCCAGGGTTTAGCACAGTGCCTGCCTCATACAAAGCAAATAATAAATTCTCTATTTATCTACTTAGTTCTCCAGGCTGTCAAAAGTAAAGAGTAAAGGCTAAATGTAAAGATAGGTATTCTAAATTTTAAAGGTCAGATTAATAGTAAATTTCCTTATTTGGAAATGGAGAAAATAGGAGTGCCTATCCTATATATGGATCAAATGAAACAAGAATTTGTAAACCTGAAGGCACAATAGAAAAACCATTATTATTACCTGTGTTAGAGGTCATCTATTAGGACCTCATTTTCTGAACTTCAGCTTGGAAGGCATGATCTTACAAAAGAATATTCCTTCTCCCCCCTCCACCCCTCAAAGCCTTTCAGGACATATGTCCTCTCTGTTCTTGGAATCGTGGCTGGCCTGGGAAATTTGTGATGTACAGCTGCTGTATCATAGCTTCATGTTTGGCTTCCTTTTTAGCCACTTTTTCTCAAAAGACTTCAAATTAGCCTTGTCAAATCCTGCTAAGGCAGCAGCTTTGGTGCTGTGTGTGGGGCTGGGGATTTCAGTTCTTATTTGGAGGAGGAGGCCGTGTTTGCTTCTGACAAGGGAGGTACCTTGAAAATCTGGTTCTTGTTACTTCAGTGAGTCAAATGTGGTTTCCATACATCACTTAAAATGGAACAAATTGGAACTGAACATTTTACCTAAATGAGGCGGGGCATCTAGTGCTCTCAAAAAAATGGAATCTTGACTTTCCCCTTTCTCTCCTGACTTCGGGTATGGAGAAATTTCTGGGTGATTTCTTTCATATTCCTCTTTCACACTCATCTGAAGTCCAAAGCTTTCCGTGTTTGATATAGAACACGGTTGTGTGTTGTGTCCTTTCTCCCTCTCCCAATAACAACATTCTCCCCTCCTCTCCCAATAACAACAGTCTCTTTAACTCTGATCTCCTTCAGTGGTATCAACTATGCAGAACTAGAGAAGAGGCATAGTCTCCTCTCACCTAGACCACTGTAGGATGGGACGTGTGATTTCATTTATAGAGGGAGCTCTTGGATAAGGAATCTCCAACAATGTGGGTCAGCAGCTTCTCTGTTACTTGTAATCTTAGAGAATCAGTTGCCTGGGGCACTGAAAGGTTAAGTGATTTGTTTAGGGTTACCTGGCCAATAGGTGTCAGAAGTAGAACTTGAACTTGGGCCTTCCTGGCTCTATGATCACCTCTCTGTCTGCTATGCCACACTGACTGTCGTAGATGATTGTATTTGACTTAAAGCTGGTCTTTCTACCTTAGGTTTAAGAGACTGGAGAAAGCATGAACCTGAAGCTGTGGGATGAGTTCAAACCCTGGCTCTGCCACTTACTACCTATGTGACTTTAGGTAAGTCACCTACTTTCTCTTGCCTTCAGTTTCTTTATAATGAGGAAATGTAAAATGAGAGGGGTAGGCTAGATGACCTCCTAGGTCACTTTCAGGTCTAAATCTATGATTCCCCTTCAGTTATTTTTGTCACTGCTCTTGAATTTTCTTTCCAATTTATCAATCTGATAGCATCATTCTTCTTATATAATGTTTTCGTGTTTTTTTTTAAAAATTACTTTTCTTCTTAGATAAATTTGGGGATTAAGGTATAGATGGGAAACTTCCTTGGATAAAAAATTGCTGGCATTGGTTTCTTACAAGCACAAGCTTGAAAAGACAAAAAAATGTCACCTTGACCTAGACTTGGTTTAAACAAGATATGAACAGTCCAAAAAGTCATCATGAGGATTTAAAGATGTCCTTTAATCAGGTCTAAGATGAAAATAACCAAACTCGTCACTAATTAAGATGGACAAGGGGTGGGAAATTGGAAGGTGGATTATGTCTCATTAAGTTTTAGAGCCATAAAGTGCATTACAGTTTACCATTTGAAAGGGAGGCACGTCACAATGTCTCTGCATCTCAGTTTCTTACTGTGAATATACTAGATGAGGTAATCATTGAGACCCCTGCTAGCTCTAAGAAGCTACGGTGCTATGCTGTGGGTCATGTATGTATTATAATCCCTATTTTGTAGATGGTGAAACTGAGGCTCAGAGAATTTATGTGATTTGCTCAAAGTTAACAACGCTAGTAAGTATTGATGTTGGTATTTTAAAAAGTCTTCTGACTCTATGTCCAGGGTTCTTATCATTGTATTTCCTCTACTTAAAAAACTTCCATGTCAAAGCGGCTAGGTGGCTCAGTGAATAGAGCACCAGCCCTGGAGTCAGGAGGACCTGAGTTCAAATGTGGCCTCAGACACTCAATACTTACTAGCGGTGTGACCTTGGGCAAGTCACTTAACCCCTGCAAAAAAGCAAAAAAAAAAACCAAACAAACAAAACAAAACACAAACAAACAAAAAACTTTCATGTACTCCCGTTGTCTGCTAAATAAAATATAAACACCTAATCCTGTCCTTCAAGGCCCTTCACAATTTGACTCCATCATACTTGTCCACATTTAGTTCATACTACTTACTCCCCTTATACATTCCATGTTATGACAAAACCAAACTAGTTTCTCTCTCCCGCTCTCATTTTGTTCTCTCCTGTGTCCATTTCTTGCTCATACCATTCTCCATTGCTAGAATGGTTCCTTCCATCTCCATCTGATGAGGTCCCTCCTTTGCTTTAACACAGTTGTCACGCCCTCAATGAAACCTTTCTTGATCACTCTCAGACAAAAGTACTTTCTTCCTCTTCAAATTGCTTATAGAGTTTTGCCTGGATTTCTCTTTGTCCTTAATAAAACTCTTCCTTGTATCATAATTATTTGTCTGCTTGTCCCTTCCCTTACTATATTATAAACTTCTTGAAAGAAAGTCCTGTGTTTTATCAGTTTTCGTATCCCTAGATCCAAGCATATTGTCTTGCACATAGTAGATATTTAATAAAATTTCATTAGATTTAATTGAATTAGTGAAGATGTTTTATTAAAGCTTACCAGCAAAATATATTCATGAAACACCCAGCTGATCTTCCTGCCTGCTTCCAAGAATTAAGCACGAAGCTCTCAGTTACTCATGTCAATGCCAGGAAGCAGAGAATAACAAAAAGAGAGAGAGAGAGGGAGAGAGAGAGAGAGAAAGAGAGAGAGAGAGAGAGAGAGAGAGAGAGAGAGAGAGAGATAAAAGAAAAGTCAAGTTAAGTTTGAACTGTGAGATGTTTCTATATTACAGACTTTTAAGGTGGAGAATAAAACCTCATACTTCATCTATTCTAACTAAGAATGCTTTATGGAAAGAGGAGACCTTCATTCAATTTTCTGCTCTACCACTTACTATGTGATACATGAACAAGTCACTTAGCCGCTCTGGGACATAGCTTCCTTATCTGTAAAATGAGGAAAATCATAATGGTATTAACACACATAATGGTATCTAACAGGGTTGTTGTGGATTAAGCTTTGCAAATCTCTAGGTTTTCTTTGGGGGCTCAAACTATGTGAGTAGTTGTCATGTGACACATAATTCATAACCATAGCATTCCCAACACGTGGTCTCATTGCCTCTGCTTGAAGATTTACAGTGACTAGGGTCTCAGTTCCTCGCAAGACTTTGTATTTAATTATTCCCCTGTAGAAAGTCAGCTATTTGTTATTTCTACTGTATCAGGGAACCAGGACTAGGAAAGGAATCCAATTCTTTTGAGAACACTCAGTGTGTTCTCCTAATAATATCCCCTCTAGATTTTAGAACATATGTAGGTATTAGCTCTGGTCTACTTACCACGTGAGGAAGAAATACATTTTGACTGCCTGCCTAACTAGAGCTGAGAATGTATTAAAAAAGCACTAATTGTTTTCTCTGTCTGACAATATGATGTTTGGATTTCTTTTTCCTTTTGTATTTTCCACATTAGACATTTTCTTAATTCATTTCTCTTTCCTATCTCTGAACTCAATTTTTTCATCTGATTTTCAATTTTCTTCAAGATGTTATTTTATTTGATCTTGTGATTTTCTTAGCATCGACAAGTCTTGCTTAATTCCTTTGTATGCATGATTTAGCTACCTAGAAACATTTCTTGACATATCTTGCCACTACTTAAAACACCAGCTAATCATCCTGGCACTAAAACAAGTAGTTCCTTAATCAATGTTGACTGGTTTTCTGTGTGGGGGGGGGAGGTTTTGAGCATACCAGCCTCCTTAAATACTTTCATTCCATCTAGGTGGTAGTTAGGTGGCATGGTAGATAGAACACTGGATCTGGAGTCAGAAAGACCTAAATTTAAATCCGGCCTCAGACACTTACTACCTTTGATCTACATTCATATTCCCATCAGTTTTTTCTCTGGAGGTGGACAGCCTTTTTCATTATAAGTACATTGGAACAGTCTTGGATCATTGTATTACTGAGAATAGCTGTCATTCACAATTGATCATTGTAGAGTACTGCTCTTACTGTTTGTACAGTGTTCTGGCTCTGCTCACTTTGCATCAGTTCATGTAAGTCTTCCCCAACTTTTCTGAAACTGTCCTGTTCATCATTTCTTATAGAACAATAGTATTCTATCACAATTATATACCACAACTTGTTCAGCTATTCCCCAATTGATTTAACCTTTCAAATACATGAAGACATCACTTTAAGACCTTTCCTCAAGTTAAATATCCATCTTTATAGCTTGGAAAACTCTCTCCCATCTGTTATCCATGTTGTTACTCAAATCAAGACTGTCACTTTTGATGATCCAGACACCCTAGTGAGATATAGAAGGGGAGCATGGGAGGGTCAGGAAGTTCTAGAAATGAAATATTGTTTATGAAGTTGATTACAATGAGGAAGAAAAAGGGAAGAGGTCTAAGATTCGTATGAAGATTTTTGTTGTTGAGTCTTTTCAGTTGTGCTGGACTCTCTGTGACCCCATCTGAGATTTTTTTGACAAAGATACTGGAGTATTTTGCCATTTCTTTCTCCAGCTCATTTGATAGATGTGGAAGCGAGGCAAACAAGGACAAGTGACTTGTGCAGGGTCATGCAGTTAATAAATGTCTGAGGCTGGATTTGAACCTAGCTCCTTCTGACTCCAGGCCCAATGTTCTATCTATCATGCCACCTAGCTGTCCATGATATAGTGATACATCAACTAATTTAGATTTTATGAATTTGTATATAATCATTATCATTAATTACTACTTTTTAAGAAATTTTACTGCTTCCCTTTTTCATACCACAATCATTTATATCAAAGAAAAGCAATCAATCAAGCATTTATTTCGTGTCCATTATGTATTGGGCACTGGAGATTTAAAGATGAAATAGTTCATCTTCTCAAAGCTCTTATCTTCTAATGGGAGAAAATATGTACATATGTAAAAATCACTTGCAAAAGTAAAGAGAAGATACAAGTGATACAAGAGGAGAAGGCACTAGCCCTGGGAGAGCTAGGCCAGAACTCCTGCAAGAAAGTTCTGTTTGATCTGGGTCTCAGAGAAAATCAGGGATTCCCAAATGTGAGTAGGGAGAGCATCCCAGACATGAGAGATAGAGTCAGCGCTGGAGGAGAGAGAGAGGAGATACTGTGTCTTTGGTGAATAATATCAAAGTCAAGATGGCTGGACTATTTATGTGGCAAACAGAATAATGCATAATGAAGCTGGAAAGGTAGGATGGGGTCAGGTTGTATAGAGTCTTAAATGTTAAACAGGATATTTAGTACTAGAAGTCATATAGAGTCACAATAGTTTATTGAAGAGGATTTATGACATGATCAGGTCTGTACTTTAGGAAAACTACTTTGGTGGCTTAATGCATTGATTGGAGTAAAGAGAAGCTTGAGACAGGAAGACTAATTAGAAGAATTTTGGAGTGATTCAGGTAAGAGGTAAAAAGGCTAGAATTGTGGCACTGGCAATAAAGAAAGAGAAGATACTAGAGATGTTGTTTATTTTTAGTTTACATCATTCACATCCACCAGATTTTGAGTTACAAATTTTCTCCCTGTCTTTCCCATACCCCTTACCCCAAAACAGCAATTCCACTGCATATCCCCTCCCCCAATCTGCTCTCTCCTATATCCTCCCCTATCACCTTCTGACTTTCTGGTAGGGCAAGATGGATCTCCCTACCCTGGTGCCTGTATATCTTAATACCCAGTTGCATGTAGATAATAATAATAATAATAATATATGTATATATATTTTAACATTTTATTTTAGAACTTTAAGTTCTAGATTCATTCCCTTCCTCCCTTGTCACCCACCCCCCACTGAAAAGACAAGCAATTCAATACAGGCCGTACATGTGTAGTTACGCAGAACATTTCTATAATGGACATATTGTGAAAGACTGACTATATTTCCCTCCTTCCTATCCTGCCCCAAACTTGCTCTAGTCTCTACTTTGTCTCTGTCCCTTTACAGAATTGTGTGCTTCTAACAACCCTTCCCCCCCTCCCCGCCAACCTCCCCTCCTCTCTTCTCCTCCATCATCTCCCCTCTCATCCCCACTTCTCCTACGCTCCTGTAGGGCACGACACACAATTTAGAGTGTATGTCATTCCTTCCCTACGCCAAATTCAATGAGAATAAGGTTAGCCCTTTCCCCTTTGCCCTCCTGTTCTTCCCCTCCATTGTAACAGTGATCCCTTGCCTCTTCTTTATGAGATGATTAACCCCATTCTGTCTCTCCCTGACTTCTCTCATTATATTCCTCTCCCACCTCTCGATTTCACCTTTTAAAATATCATCCCTTCCTATTCAATTAATCCTGTGCCTTCTGTCTATGTACATATATATATACAGACACTCACATATGTATTCCTATGCATATATACCCTCCTACATAGATGTATGTGTATGTATACATAAATATATATATGTATATATATATATATATATATACACACACACACATTTATATTGCCTTCACCTATCCTCATACTGAGAAAAGTTTCATAAGTTACAATTATTGTTTTTCCGTGTTGGCATGTAAATAGTTCAACTTTGATAAATTCCTTATGAATTCTTTTCCATGTTTACCTTTTCATGCTTCTTGTATTTGAATGTCAAATTTTCTATTCATTTCTGGTTTTTTCATCAAGAATCCCTGAAAGTCTTCCACCTCATTGAATGACCATATTTTCCCCTGGAACATTATACTCAATTTTGCTGGGTAGGTGATTCTTGGTTTTAATCCTATCTCCCTTGATCTCCAGAATATCATATTCCAGGCCCTTTGATCCCTTAATGTAGAAGCTGCTAGATCCTGGGTTATCCTGATTGTATTTCCATACTATTCAAATTGTTTCTTCTTGGTAGCTTGTAATATTTTCTCCTTGATCTGGGAACTCCAGAACCAGGCTATAACATTTCTAGGAGTTTTCTTTTGGGAATCTTTTTCATGAGGTGATTGGTGAATTCTTTCAAGTTCAATTTTATCCTCTGGTTCTAAAATATCAGGGCAATTTTCCTTGAGAATTTCTTGAAGGGTGATTTCTGGGTTCTTTTTTTGATCATAGCTTTCAGGTAGTCCAATAATTTTCAAATTGTCTCCCCTGGATTTATTTTCCAGGTCAGTGGTTTTTTTCAATGAGATATTTCACATTGCCTTCTATTATTTCATTTGTTTGGATGTTTAATAGTATCTTGATTTCTCATAAAGTCATTTGCTTCCATTTGCTCCACTCTAATTCTGAAGGAATTATTCTCTTCAATAAGCTTTTGAGATTGTTTTTCCATCTGGCAAATTCAGCTTTTTAAGGCATTCTTCTCCTCATTGGCTTTTTGGGCCTCTTTTGCCTTTTGAGTTAATCTATTTTTAAGGTGTTTTTTTTTTCTTCAGTCAAGTTGTTGACTCCCTTTTCATGCTTTTCTTATATCATTCTCATTTCCCTTCCCAATTTTTCTTCCACTTCTCTTATTTGGTTTTCAAAATCCTTCTTAATCTGCTCTATGGCTTGTAACCAGTCTACATTTTTCTTGGAAGTTTTTGCTGCAGGAGTTCTGACTGCGTTGTCTTCCTACCATTCCATGCTTTGATCCTTTTTGTCCCCCAAAAAGGAATCTAAATTTGGATTGCTGTGCTTCCTTTCCCTGCTCATGTTGCCAGTTAATTACTTGACTTTTGGGCTCTGTAGAACTCTGCTTTCAGAGGGAAGAGCTTTGTCCCAAATTGCTGGGTTTTTTGCAGCTACCAGAGCTTTTAGGGGGCCGCTATCTCTGCAGCCCCCTCCAGCTTTGGCTCACTGGTCACACACCTCAGGACCACCACCCAAGACCATAATCCTGATCCAGGCAGGTTAAAACAAGAGCACTTGGACTCTAAATGATGGCTTAGCCTCCCTGCAATCTGCAGGCCAGGATCTCTGAAGCAGCCACATGGAGGCAGCTGCAAGGCTGTCACTTCTGTTGCTTTTGTGTCTTGGGGGCAAATGCCCAGACCCACTCCTTTCTCCAAAATTTAGCTGAGTTCCACTGATGTTTCACTTTTTCCTTGGCTCTTATGGGTTGATAATTTTGGAAACTGCCACAGCTGCCAGTGATCCACTCTCCCGAGTGCTCCAGCCGGGCTTGTCCTGGCCACCCTGGGGCTAACCTGTTTCAGGCCAGGGTGGTCTCGATTCCCAGCTGGCTGCGATGAGCCCTTCCCGTCCACCTGCCAGGCTACCTTCAGCATGAGCTTTGTTTCTCTGGCATTTTGTGGGTGCTAGAGCTCTAAAATTTGTTTAGAGTCATATTTTATAGGTATTTGAGGTAGTTATGGGGGGAGCTCATGGAGTTCTCCTGCTTCTACACCACCATCTTACTCCAACCCCCCTACTTGTATTTCTTTACCACAATTTGCACAACTTGTTCAGTCATTCTCTTATCAGCTGGCATCTACCTTGTGCCCAGTTATTTACTACCACAGAAAGTCCTGCTGTGAATATTTTGGTACAAACTAGACTCTCCCCCTTTCCCTTCCCCCTGCCATTCTTGACTTTCTTTGTATATCTGAGAATATGAATTATATAGTCACTTTACTCTCATAATGCCAAATTGTTTTCCAGTAAATTTGAACCAAATTATAGCCCCAATGTCTATCAGTACTAAGTCGCTCAAATCACTACAATCAATATTCAACTCTCACAGGGTTAATGTTCCTAGAAAATGGCATAGAAAGTATAGAAAGTAAAAAACATAAATGTTGATACATTGAACCTGTGGGAAATTGGGGGTTAGGCTCTTGCAGTCACCAAAAACAATGATCTTTTGCTGGAAGTTGTTGAAAATACACTTTTCTCCATAGAATTCTTTATAACCAAACATTAATTCAGATAAAAATATGTACTTTTCCTAATATAGTAACCATGAAATAACCCATAAATGCAAAGCATTTTTTCTCACTAGTAATTCGCTAGATATCTGTGACCTTTTTGTGGTCCCAAAAAATAATTTTTAAAAGCCATTGATTTCAGATATTAACTTTTAATAACACATAAAATCTATACCACAAATACTGTATGACAAATATAATTTTTAAAACTAAAGCTTTTTAAAATCTGATCTTAGCTCCCACCATGCCAGATGGTTTTGTGCGGGTGTTGTACTGTATTCCATCCTGCTGTAAATCTCCATACCTTGGCTGCCCTCTGAAACCCAAGGGAGAGGTTACTGGACTTTAGTTGCTATTGGAAGACTGTCAAAGTCTTGACAATCAGACATCACTTCTGACATTCTGTTCTTCGTGGCTGGTGGATGGTGATGGAGATTGTGAAGGATGCACCAGCTTGAAATAATCCTTCAGCAATGTCTGCTTCATGCAAAGTCTGAGATTCTGAAGTGTCTCAAAGTATGGACGCAGAAGCAAGTTGATGGTTTACCTTGAGGCTGCAATTGATGAAGGGATCAGCAACCTTGATGTTTCTGGCTAGCTGATGAATTATGCCAACCCCTCCCCCCTTCAAGCTTGGAAACTGTGAGTGGTACCATTATCCTTTCTCTACTGAGGATAGCTAATATTGTGTGCTGTTGTCAACGTGAAAGTAAAAATGAGATTACTGATAAAATCACTTGAATACTTGAAGTCATGAAAGTTAAAACAGTCAAATGTTGAAGACTGATTTTATTACTTTATAATATGACTTAGATCTGGTAATGCTATGCCTCCTTTATTCCTTTTTTTAAAATTTCCCTTCAAGTTTCAGATCTTTTATTTTCCAAATGAATGCTACTATTTTGATTGTTTTTATAAACTACCCCCTTGGTATTTTGAGGGTTTAGATCTAACCAGAGGGTAATTTAGATAGCATTGTCACATTAATTATATTGGCACTTAAAATCTCTTCAATTTGTAAAAAAAAAAAAAAGAGATATTTTTTAGATCTTTGTGTTTGTGGGTTAACATCCAGATATATTGTGCATTTTGTAGCTACTTTGAATGGATTTTCTTTTCTTTTTCCCTCCTGGTTATTGCTAGTACTGCATATGAGTGCTAATTATTTTGTGGACTTATTTTGTATTTTGTTAATTTGCTGAAACTCCTAATCATTTGAATTAGTTTCTACTTTTACTCTCTGGAGTTTTCTAAATAAACTATCATGTTGTTTACTACTAACAGGCATAACCATGTCTCTTCTTTGTTGATATTTATAACTTCAATTTTATTCTCTTCTTGGTATAGCTAACATTCTAGAATTGTGTCTGATATGTATATACTGGGAAACTTATGAATTGTAATGAGCACTCTTGATGATGAATCGCATTTTCTCATGCTTAGGAGAGAGGTGAAGAGTTACAATTAGGAGATATGGCCATTGTCAGAACTAATCTCTATTTAGGTTGATTTTGCTTCACTATTTTTCTTTTTTTACAAAAGAGGGATGATGGGAGCAAGTTTAAGGAGGAAATGATCATAATGTTAAAAAAAAAACCAACAACAATAAAACTTAAATAATATGACCTAGTCTTCACTTTCCTCCTCTCAGTTCTGGGTCCAGTTCAATATTCACACTCCTCAGCAATTGTTAGTACTTTCCCCTCTAAAGCTTCTTTCCTTCTATTCTGTATTTCTTTTCTATGTACTGATTTATTAACGTTGTCTTCCCAACTACAATGTAAGCTCTTTGAAGGCAGGGATGACCTTTGCTTTTGTTTGCATCCCCAACACTTACTTCAATTCCTGGAAAATAGTAAATGCTTATTGATTGAGATATTTGTCCTTCTATCTGTCTTTATCTGTCTGTCTATGTATCCATCATCTATCTCTTTGCCTATCATCTATCTGTTTATCATGTGTCTATCTATCATCTATATCTCTATCATTTATCTGTCTGTCTATATTTATCAATCCCCAACTTCTGTCTTGAACTCCAGTAACTTAGGACCAGCTCCCCACTGTTCATTTCCATTTAAATATGCTGATCTTCAAATTGAATTCACTATCTTCCCTCCTAAACCCAGTTCTCCCCTGAAATTTTCTTTCTGTTAAAGGCATTATGAATCTTAGAATCACCCAGGTTCACAATCTTGAGGTCTTTCTGAGATTTCCCCTCTCACTCATCCTTCCTATCCAATCAATTTGCTAAGTCATTTATTTTTCATTTATATTTTCATCATCTCTCAAATCTGTCCTTTTGTCTCTAATCATGTAGCCTCTACCCTCATTCAAGTTCTCACCACCTCTTTCCTGTCTGATAGTCATAGTTTCCTGCTTTGTTCCCCTCCTTCCGTCTCCTTTCCAATTCTTCCTCCAAATAGTTGCTAAATGATTATTCCTAAAACAAAGATCTGACCATGTAACTCCCCAGTTCAAAAGTTTCAAACTAGAGATTCTCTGTCATGTCTAGAAGGAAATACAAACTTCTCAGCCAGGAATTTAAAGCCCTTAATATTTGGTTCCCACCTACTTTTCTAGTCTTGTTTCAATATTACTCTTATTTGCACACTCTCTGTTCCAATTGACTTAACTTGATACATATTCTTTGTACATGACATTTCATTCCCACCTCCATGGTTTTGCACAAATAATCTCCCACCCTTAGAATGCACTCACCTTCCCCTTATAGAATTCCTAGTTTCCTTCAAAGTACAGCTCAGGTTTCTCCTCCAACACTGATTGCTTCTCTCTCACCCATTATCAATATTCTTTCTCCATCTTGGAATTACTTTGTATATGCTTTGTCTTCATTTATTCAAGTGTTAGTTATATTCCTATACCCCCTCTTCCCACCAGGAATTTAAGCTTTTTGAAAGTAATTTCAGTTTTTTCTTTCTGTCTTCAGCACCTGACATATGACAAGCACTTGCCAAATTGAATTGACCTCAGAAGGCAGAGCTAGAACCAATGAGTAGAATTTATGGAAAGGCAAGTGCTGATTTAATGAAAGGAAAAACTTCTAACTTGCCTATCTTAAAATCATAGGATCATAGACTTAGAGATGGAAAGCAGCTATTTTACGAGTGGGGAAACTGAGGTACAAAAAATTAAGTGATTTGCTGAAAGACACATAATTAACAAGTATCTGAACGCAGGCCTCCTTGATTCCAAATGCTTTGTCCACTACACCATGGTGACTCTTTGGGGTGCCTCAAAGATGAGAATAGAGAGGTGACCTTCTTGTACCGTTGGAGGTCTTCAAGTAAATGCTTGTCAATCATTTGGTGGTAGTATTATAAAGGGGCCTTGTACTTTGGTTAAAAATTGAACTAATGATATCCCTTCCAGTGCTGAAACTCTTGTGATTATTTTATAGGTAAGGGAACCAAGGGCTAGAACAGTGAACCAAGTCATGCAAGATTGCAGAGTTGGTTAATGGCAGATCTAAAATTAAGGCTCTCTTTCTCTGTCTCTGTCTCTGTCTGTCTCTGTCTCTCTGTCTCTCTGTCTTTGTCTCTCTCTCTCTTTCTCTCTCTCTCTCTCTCTCTCTCTCTCTCTCTCTCTCTCTCTCTCTCATCTACTTCACATTCTATGAACATTAATGGGAGTTGCATTTCCTCGGCATACACTAAATGGTTCCGGGAGGGGAGAAGCACACCCCAAACAGTTGCACATCAGGGATATTAAAAAATTACCATGAAGCTTTCATTTCAGACAACTGAGAGTTATCTCTCATCTACATCCTAAGATGGGAATAGGAGGGAGAATTGTATTTCTAAAGTTCCATAGTTGATGTCTTCTCCCAGACTCCCATGTCAGCCGTGATAGTGATGCCACTTGGGAAACAGATGTTGCCTCCATGCAAGGCCTTGGGCTAACAATCATCTTGGCACAGGGGCACCTGAAAGAAATTAGCTCGCTGGCCAACGATTGCCATACCCTATTCCCAATAACTGGCTCCAGCCCCTGAAAATGTGCTGCAAAGAGGAAGGCTTTAATGAGAGAAAAACATTAAAGATCAAACATCCTTTTGTCTCTGACAATTAATGGAGAAGAAAACCTAGTAATCAGTTGCAGATTTGTCTCTGTCTTGTTAGCGTGACTAGCCTCAATTATCCTATTTTGGCTGAGGCTAATTCTCATCATTGTCCTTGCCCAGAGGCTAGGACCACAGCTGAGGTCTGAGGTCACTGAGGCAGGTTAATGCTCCAATAGCTTCTTCTGAGTTCTGCTGTTGACTTGCTGGGTGGCTTCTGGAAAGCTTTTGCTCACCTGTTTCCGTGGCCTCCAACATCCATGTTCTGGAAGGAGAAGGATTGAATTGAATTGTGCTACATAGAGGAATTATGATGCAGTGGAAAGCGTGCTGCATTTGGAACCACCTGAATGCCTGGGTCTGAATCCTGGTCCTGACACCAACCATGTGACCTTAGGCCAGTCCCTTAACCTCCCTTGCCTTCAGCATACTCATTTGCAAAACGGAGATAATAATACACTACCAATACCAATAGGTCATTAGGAAAGCACTTTGCAAATCTTAATGTGACATATATATACATACATACATATATATATATATATATATATATATATATATATATATGACTTCTTGAAATTACAGGCGTTACACAAGGGTTTAAATTTTTTTCAGAATTTATTTATTTATTTTTAGTTTTCAACATTTATTTCCACAAGATTTTGAGTTACAAATTTTCTCCCCTACCCCCACCCAAAGATGGCAAACATACTGATTACCACTTTCCCTAGTCTTCCCTCTCTTACATTCTCCCCCTCACCCTACTTACCCCTTACTTTCTTGTAGGGCAAGATGGATTTCTATACCCCATTGCCTGTATATTTTATTTCTGGTTGCATGTAACAACTATTTTTAAACATTTATTTTTAAAACTTTGAGCTCCAGATTCTTTCCCTTCTTCCCTTCTCACCCATCCCTACTGGGAAGACAAGCAATTCAATATAGGTTATACATATGTAGTTATGCAAAACATTTCCATAGTAGTCATATTGTGAAAGAATAACTTTATTTCCCTCCATCCTATCCCACCCCCCATTTATTCTATTTTCTCCTTTGACTCTGTCCCTTTTCAAAAGTGTTTGCTTCCGACTACACCCTCCCCCAATATGCCCTCCCTTCTGTCTTTCCCCCTTCTTAACCCCTTCTCCCCTACTTTCTGTAGGGTAAGGTATCCAATTGAGTATGTATATTATTCCCTCCTTAAGTCAAGTCCAATGAGAGTAAGGTTGACAGTTTTACCTCCCTGCTCTTCCCCTCTGCTGTAATAGCTTTCTCTTGCCTCTTTTATGTGAGATAATTTACCCTATTCTAACTCCCCTTTTCTCCTTCTCCCAATATATTCCTCTCTCATCTCTTAATTTTATTTTTTAGATATCATCCCTACAGAAGGGGTACTTAACATTTTTTTGGTTGTTATTGATATAGACCTTCTAGAATTCTGGTGAGACTTATGGATCTCTTAAAATGGATTATGGATCCATTTTAAATTAAAGAAATCTTATGGATTTCTTAAAATGCATAAAGTAAAATATATAGTGTTGCAAAGTGAACCGGAGCAGCTAGGTGGCTCAGAGTAGAGTGTTGGGCCTAGAGTCAGGAAGATTCATCTTCCTGAGTTCAAATCTAGCCTTAGACACTTATTAGCTATGTGATCCTGGACAAGTCATTAACCCTGTTTGCCTCAGTTTCCTCATCTGTAAAATGAATTTGAGAAGGAAATGGCAAACCACTCCAATATCTTTGCCAAGAAAACTCAAAACAGGATCATGAGAAGTCGGGCATAACTATAAACAAGTGAACAACCACACCACAAAGGGAAGGAACCAGTTATATTGAAATACAGTTATCAAACTATGGCAAAAACCCCACTAGATTCATGGACCCCAGGTTCAGAATTTCTACTCTAGAGCACGGATTTTAATAACAGAAATAAACAAAGAATTACTTAGATAACAGAGATTATCCAGACCAAATAAATGAAGAGCATTTATTATGCACTTACTACATACTATACTAAACACTGTGCTAAATGCTAGGGCTACAAAGAGAAAAGCAGAGACATCCTCTGCTCTCACGTAATCCTTCTCCATGTTTGTATCCCATGGGCACTTAGGACACTGGTGACTCAGTCTTAATGTGGAATAGAGAGGTGGGTCACCACTCTCACATTAACACACTGTTTTTCCAGGATGTCTTCACTGAAGCCAAGCAAGCATCCTTGTGCTGGTAGAATCTGCCTGTAGGGAAGCTGATGGCACTCTTGTCCAGGCATACGGCCCGAGGGCTTCAGCTCTGCAAGATGAAATATAGAGTCTGAGGCCAGACAGATTGACTAATCTCCTTGGACAACCCTTGCAGAAGGCCCTTGTCTTGTATAAATAATACCCTTCTTTCTTCAGAGTGAATTTAATCAGTTCAAAGAGGAAAAAACACATTTTGTTTAGTCTTTTACTGGACAGAAATGCCTGGTATTTAATAAACCCTGGAGCCAGCCCTCGGTGGGACATTTTTATAGGCTTGAGGCAAGTCTTCATTGTTTCCCTTGTGCCTGGAGGGGCTGACCTCTTTCCAGCTGATTTGAATTTGCTTCCCCTGCATCTGATGCTGGAACCCGTATAGATCCAAATTCTGAGAAATGTGGCATTTTGAGCCGGTCATGGTGGGTGTCATTACACATCACCGATCATTTAGGAATGCTACAGGACATCTCAAGTTTAAAGTACTTTTTCTAGTTCCACAGGAGAACTAAAACAGATGGGATTTCAGGGGGACCTTTTGACCCTGGGAATATTGTTGACCCATATTATAGTTCAGCCAAGTTACACTAGGGTTCAGGTTACATTGGGTGAGCTTTTTTCCTGCCTGAGGCACAGCAGCCGAAGGGCTATAATTAGGAGTGTGACAGGCAGTCCAGGAGAGATTGGATGACTGATTGATCACTGAGGTCTGGCTCACAAAGAGAATGGTGGGATCGTTCCCACCCAAGATCTCTGCTTGGTGGTATCCTGTCAGGTGGCTGATGCCAACTCACAAAAGAGGCCCTTTGGGGACATCCCTGCTCCAACAGAGGGACTGCCAAAAGGTGTTGGGAACAGGGTAGGCCATTGAGAAAAATAGGTTAGTGAAGTGTGTCTTTAAAGTGTTCTCTTGCCACCATTTTTTTGAGTCTTCACTGCAATATATTACACCTCACCACCTCCTGCCCCCAAAGAGTGCCTATATGCTGTCCTGTCTTCATGGTGTTGATCTCAGCTGTCTCTCGAAAAGCAAGATGATAAATAATTATGGATCAGAGCTTGTAAGAGCTAGAAGGAACCTTAGATATCATTTGATCCAGCCCCTTCAATTCATAATGGAAACTGAAGCTCAGAATGAGAAGGTGATTCACCCAAGTCATACAGCAAATTAATGACAGAACCAGGGCTGGAACTCAATTCTCCTGTTCCCCGTCCAGTGTATTTTTATTAAGTACTGGTAGCTCAGTGGATAGAGCACTGGGCCTGGAGTCAGGAAGACCTGAGTTCAAATTCAGCCTCAGACCCTGGGCAAGTCACTTAACTTTTGTTTGCCTTAATTCATTAGAGAAGGAAATGGCAAAGCACTCTAGTTTCTTTGCCAAGAAAACTCCATGGACAGTATTGATATTCTGTGGTCTATGGGATCATGAAGAGTTGGGCAAGATTGAGTGACTGAACAACAGTGTCATTATTGGAGGGGTTGTATAAAGATTGGCACTTTGCTGTAGATGGCACCATGAATTCATCTAACCATTCTGAAAATCAATTTGGAATTATGCAAAGAAAAAGAATAAAATATTCATGTCCTTTGATTCAGAGATTGAGGGCATATCCTGAGGGAGGGTCAATGACAAAAAGAAAAGCCCTACATACACTAAAATATTGGCAGCAGCACTTTGATGGTAGCAAAGAACTAGAAACAAAGTAGGTACCCATTGATTGTGGAATAACTAAGCCAAGTTGAGGCACATAGGTATAAGGGAATTTGCTGTTTTCCTACCCCTTTCACGTGAGATCACTCTGAATACCTCTCAGGGCTAAGGCTACCTTCAGTCTTGCATGACACCAAAGTCACTCTGTACTTGTCAGTCAGTTACTGTGTGATAAGTGTTATGTTAACATTGGGAGTGTAGACTTAGAATATTCTTGGGAAGGCAATAGCAGCTGAAAGTATCCTAATAGTCTTGGCTGTGTAACAAGACAGATTGCCTTGAGAGGTAGTGAGCTACCTGTCACTTTAAGTACTACATAAAGTCTGGATCTCCAAATGTCCAAGATTTTGTAGAATGATTTCCTACATTTGGACTCCTTGAGGACAGGAGCTATTTCATTTTTTTTTTTATTCATAGCACCTAAGTACAGTGCTTGGTAAGTAGCAGATATACAATAAAATTCTTGATTTGGGGATTGATTGATTGATTGATGGGAGGTTGGACTATATGATCCTTAGGATCAGTTTTAGCTTTATGTCTATGAGCCTGCTTAGTGCTCAGATCTACATGGAACATCTTCTCTCCCTGACCAGACTTCCCAGGTCCTATTGATCCTTCAAAGCCTAGCTCTTCTTTTCTGATGTTCCTGTAAGGAAGTGATCTCTCTCCTGGATACTCCGTAGCCCTTCCTAATATCTCTTAAGGCACTTTAAAATTCTACCTTGAATTACAGTGTTGGAGAATTCCTCAACACAGTAGTCCTAAGATTTTCCTGGAGCTCAGTTCTTCTCATCATAGTCCATTTGATTGGAGGTCAATAAATCAGGAGACGAGACTAAAAAATAAAAAGTTTAATTAAAGTTTGTTGATGGACAGATGCAGATAAATAACAATGCACCAGAAAGGAAGATACACATAGACAATAGGGATATACAGTCTTAAGGCAACATTACCATTGGAAAAAGGATCTTATCAGGTGAGACTGCCCAGCTATTCTATTTAGGAGGTTGAATAACTGGGGCAAGAGGTGATTTGGGGTAGAATGCATTGACCTTGGATTTAACATGTTAACGTTGGGATCGCAGGAGTTTCAAAGATCAAGTTTGTTCTAGTGGGACAATAGATTTCTTGTGGATTAGTCTTATCGGAATATCCTGGTGGGGCAGGAAATCCCTAAGATAGTAGTGGTCTCCTTTAAGGTAGAAATCCATGTCCTTGTCAGCCAGAAGGTCTCTATTTTCACTCCCCAGGAACTCTGTTTCTTTGATTTCTAGGGTTACTTTTTCTATCCCCATTGACCAGTTTTATCTATTGCCTCTATAATAGGTCATACTACAGAGGTCATGTGGTAAAAAGAACACCAGATTAGAGTCAAGAGGACCTGAGTTGGTGTCCCAAAAATCTTAGTGAGATTTTTGTTTGGAGGGCGGATGGCAGGGCAATTGGGCTTAAGGGACTCACCCAAGGTCACACAGCCAGTTAGGTGTCAAGTGTCTGAGAGCAGACTTGAACGCATGTCCTCCTGACTTCAGGGCCAGTGCTCTTTTCACTGTACCACCTAGCTGTTCCCTCTAAGTGAGATTTTAAGTTATTTAAATTATTGAGTTATTTAAGCTTAAAAATCTCCCTAAGATTTCAGTTCACTTTAATTTTTTTACATAAATGAATGGACTCCTCCATATTTTAGGTGGTTTTAGCAGAAATCTAGGGGATCTTGACTTATATTAAACAATAGTCGCTAGAAGAGACAGTTATTGGATATGATGGTTACTGAAATGCCATTCAGTTCTGTAGGAAGAAGAGTAATCTTCCTTCCTAAATCTAACTCTGTAACTTCTTTTCTTTCTATTACTATCACCGCTATATCCTTCTGGGCACCCAAACTTGAAACTTTGGAATAATCTCTGATTCTTCTCTTTTTCATGTTTTACATCCCATCCAACCGTCTGGTCACACACCCATCCTACCCTCCATGCTACATCTTTCCCTGCCACATTGGACACACAATGTTACCCCTTCCCCACCTCTTGAATTCCTCCTCCCACCTCCCCATCTAAGTTTGGTAATTAATTACAACTATCATAGGACGGATCATTGTTCTTGTAAAGGACATATCAACTGATTCTGGGTTAATTTATTATTCCCAAATAACCTTCTCCATGATCATGACTCCCATATATGTGCTATGTTGCCCTATTATAATGTAAGCTTTTTGAGGACAGTTTCTATTTCATGTTTGTGTTTGTATTCCTACTGCTTAGGAATACAAGGTCTA
The DNA here is from genome assembly GCA_028646575.1 of Pseudocheirus occidentalis. Lineage (NCBI taxonomy): Eukaryota > Metazoa > Chordata > Mammalia > Diprotodontia > Pseudocheiridae > Pseudocheirus > Pseudocheirus occidentalis. Next base: position 130,765,412 of record CM053595.1, read on the forward strand.
TAGTAAGTGCATAATATTCATTCATTTATTCATTTCACATCCCATTAGTTGCCAAATCTTGTCATATTCTACTTCCATAGTAGCTCCTCTCCACCTCCCAGACCTACACTCTCCTTCAGGGTCGCCTTACTTTTCACCTCTGTTGCTGTATTAGCCTTCTACCAGGTCAGCCTGTCTCCAATTTCCCTTCTCTGATATATCCTACACACAGCTAAGGTAAGCATCCTAGCACTGCTCTGATTATTTCTCTCTTTGGGGATATTACACTGAGGGTTTCTTTGATTCTCTAGACAAGCAATGTCATAAGGTGTATAGCTGAAATAGGCCAGTAGATGTCTCTATCACCTTCAGCATAAGCAGAGTTTTGGCATCTATCATCTACCCCCACTCTGGTGCATTCATGTTTATGAGGAATTATACTCATACCTTAGCTTTCAAAGCATATAATCAGGAGGACAGTTATTGTGTGAGAGATGAGGTCCCTGGGCTTCATTTACTTAACCAGGGTGGAGGATCTGCTATCTTTCCTGAGTTGTAGGAGAAGGGAGTTAGGACTTACTTTGAAGTGGAGGGGAGGGTCACAGCATTTTTATTTAAACTACTTATATTCTACAGCTTAAATTTGCTGGGGTCCCTAAGCAAACTTGGTGGCCATGGGAGAAAGTTGATGAAAAGATACAATTTCTTTCTAAGAGTGTGCACTCCTAGATTGTCGTGAGACAATCAATTATTAAATATTGATCTCTAAGATAGTGAAAAGGATCTGCACGAAGTACACATTGATAGTGAGGCTGACATGTGCATTGCCAGAGTCAGGTCAGTGCTTGGGATGCTCCAAACGAAAGTGTAGGAGAGAAGAGGTATTTGACTGCCAAACTGAAGGTCTATAGAGCTGCTAGGCTGACCTCATTGTTGTATGCCTGGGAAACCTGAACAGTATACTGGTGCCATGCCAGGAAACTGAATCACTTCCATTTGAATTGTCTTAGGAAGATTCTGAAGATCACCTGGCAGGATAAAGATACCAGACACTGAGGTCCTTATTTAAACTAAACAGCCAAGGACTCAAACTCTGCTTCAGAAAGTGCATCTCCATGTTGTTCCAATGCCAAAACATCTACTTATCTAATGGACTATTTTATGAAGAACTCACACAGAACAAGCACTCATATGGGGTTAAAAGAAATGATAGAAGGACACACTCGAGGTTTCTCTTAAGAACTTTGGGAACTGATTATGTGACATGGGAGACAGTGGCACAGGACCACTCAGCATGGCGTGCCCTCATCAGAGAAGGTGCTGTGCTCTATGGGCAAAGCAGAATTAAAGTAGCTCAAAAGAAACTCAAGATGTGTAAATTTAGAGAATCCACCCCAAATGTTCACGTGGACTCTACCTGTGAGAGAGCATTCTGAGCTCATACTGGTCTGATCAGCCACAGTCAGACACATTGTAACTTGATGGTAACATAATGATGCCATTTTGGTCTTCTTCAAGAACAAAGTACAACAACCAAAGCAAACCAGTGAAAAGGACACTAAATTGGAAATTACGATAACTGGATTCTAGTTCACTAAATTGCTATGTGACCTTGGACACAGGTCACTCTACCTCTCTGGGTCTCAAAATCTTAGAACTGAAGAATTGAAAGTGATCTCAGAGGTCTTCAAATTCATCTAAGAACAAAAACACCAACAATAACATGTTCAACAAATGGTTGCCCAGTCTTTGCTTGAAGACCTCTAATAAGTAGGAGCTTACCATTACATGAGGTGGTTCAATTCTCTTTTTGATTTCTTTAAAAAAAAAAAGACTAGCTGTGGGTCTAATTATTTTTTTAAGCTTCTGGTTTTATTTATCAAATAATTTTTTGCTTTCAATTCTTTAATTATCTTATTTAATTTTTTAGGTTTTCTATTTTGGTGTTTAATTTGTTGATGTTCTAGTTTTTTTCCTTTTTTATCTGCATACCAAATTTCAAAAATCTATTCTTTATCTATTTTGTTGATGAAACTGTTTAGAAATACATTTTTTTTTCCTTTCAGGATTGCTTTGGCTTCATCTTCAAAATGTTGTTATGCTGTCTCATTGTTGTCATCTTCTTTAATAAAATTTTATATTGTTTTTGTGATTTGTTCTTTGGCCCATAAGTTCTTTAGGATTATATCTAATTACATTTTTGTAATTCAAAGGTCCTTTATTGAATATAATTTTTATTTTATTATGGTTTAATATTTCTGCTTTTCTGCATTTTTTGTGTTTTATGCCCTAATATATAGTCCATTTTTGCAAAAGTTCCATGTCCAAGTATTTATGTTCTTTTCTCTTTCCATTTAATAATCACTGATTAATCTATCATATCTAACTTTTCTGAAGTTCTATTCGGCTCCTTAACTTATTTTTCTTTTGGTCAGCACTGTCTTGGCCTGAGAAAGATACATTGAGATCTCCAACTATTACAATTTTATTGTTTATTTTTTTCCTATAAATTGATGAACTTTTCTGCTAAGTATTTAAATACTATGCTATTGAGTGCCTATGTGTGAGTAATTAATATTAATTAATTGTCTGTGGTGCCATTAAGTCCAATGTAGTTTTCATACAAGTATCTTTTAAACCACTCTAGTTTAACTGTTGCCTTGTCTGAGATCATAATTGTGACTTTGTTTTTTTGCATTTCCCTGAAGTATACAAACAGACTTGTCTGGACATACCCAATCCTAGGCACCCTGAGGAGCCTTTGGAGAGTGTCCAGTTTACCTGACATTACCTGCCTCTTTGTCCCCTACTAGGTGGGAAAGGGTACGCATCTTTGATTGGCTTTCTGCCTGTTTAAAACTGGTAAGACTGAACCATTGACTCTTTTCCTGTTGATCTCTTATTGGCTACATCCAGGAAGTGAAGATTCCAGTTCACCCATAGAAAGTATAGCATGTACTAAATTGGTGAAAGGGGAAGGATATTCTTTTTGCTGTTCCCTCTCTTCTCCCCAGCTTTGAGAAATGGACTTGGAGTTGTTTTTGTTCTATGTTGTTTTTTTCTCTTCAGTTTTAGGTGCCAGAGATGATCCCCATAGGACCTAGGAATTAGAGCCATGACAACTTTGAAGCCAGAACTGCAGGTGGGAGATGCAGTCAACCACCTTAGCAGAAGCCTTGAGGAGCTAGGGTGTCTGGAACTCAGTCCTCAGGGAGATTTTGGATTTGTAACTAGGACTATGCTCCATAGGAACTGAGTTATGAACCAAATCCCCTTACCCACCCCAGAGAATGAGGTGGTATGGGGGACAGGGTGGGGAAGAATAGGATTATGTATATTATATGTTAGGGGAATAAGTTTGTATGTTTGTGATTGTACTTTTTGAGGTAAATATTTCTGTGTAAAATCTAGGATGACTGTTAGTGCTAAATGGAACTGGGTACAGGGGACTACTTCCTACAATTGAGGAATTGGTGGGAACCAGAGCTGATAGTGGAGAGCATAGACACCTCAAACCCCCTTTATGGATACCAGAGAACTCTGGGGAGAGAGAGGAACAATATATAACATACCTGGCCTTCAGGTAGGGAAACAGGGAACAGTATTACAAAAGCATAACAGAATTTGCTTTAACTCTTTATTTTTAACTTTTGAGTTTTTCTGTTTCAAATGTTTCTTATAAATAGCATATTATTAGGTTTTGCTTTTAAATCCATTCTACTACCTTCCTCTCTTTTATAAGTTCATCTCATTCACATTCATAGTTTTGATTGTGTATTTCCCTCTATTCCGTCTTTTTATATTTTCTCCTCTCTTGCCCTCTCTCCCCCTTCTTGTAAAGAAAAAGAGAATGTTGAGAGGGAGGAGTGCGCTCCACACAAACGATCTATATTTTATGCAACCTATTTTTACTTCCCTACTCCTCTTCTTTTCCCTTGACCTAATCCCAGCTCAGATTATTACTCTTTCTTTCTTTCTTTCCTTTTATGCTCTTTTTATGCTCTACCCTCCAAAGGTATTTTGCTTTGCTTATGACTATTCTCTCCCAATATCCCCCTCCTGTCTTCCTCTCTCTCTTCCCTTTGTTCCTGCCTGAATCTGTCTTGAGTTTAATATGTCTACACTAAGCATCATATGTGTGTATGTATTCAATCCACCTTTGTCTGCTTGAGATGAAAGTAAAGTTCACATGTAACCTGTTCCTCCCTCTGTGTCTTCTTCCATGTGTGAACAGTTTTCCTCTTGAGCAGCTCTGTCGCAAGAGATAATAAGTTCCACACCTTCTTTCCTCAGTTGGCTGAAGGAACTTATTGAAGTTTCTCTTTGGTTCAGTGGTTCTCAACCTTCTTAATGCCGCGACCCTTTAATACAGTTCCTCCATAACATTATTTTTGTTGCTACTTCATAACTGTAATCTTGCTGCTGTTATGAATCTATCTGATATGCAGGATGTATTTTCATTGTCACAAATTGAACATAACCCACGGGTTGAGAACCCCTACTTTAGATCTTTTGGTCATTCTTCAGTCAGGCTCTTTCTTTTTTTGGGATCATTGCTAGTTTTTAATAGTGGGAGAGTGGAACTTCTGTATAACCCAACACATGACGGAAATCCATACAACATCCCCAACAAGTGTTCCTTTGGCCTCTCATGAAAGACCTCCAGGGATTTATAACTCATAATTTATTTCATTTAAAATTTATTTCAAGCCTTTTCTTTATGAAAAATGTGAGTGTGGTGAAAAGAGAAATAGACTTAGAAGACCAACATCTGGAAAGTCTGCTTAGAATTTTTGGCACCAGGGAAAAAGTCTGAATTATTATGATATTAAAATATTAAATATGTTGATATTACATAATATTATACATGTCTTACACATTTCTGAGTTTCTAAGCTTTCTGTGTTATCTGTGGTCTTTGCATATTGTCTGTGGCTTCTATGAAACTCCTCCCAAATTTCCATTTAATTTCTTATGCCAATTGGTGATATAGCAAAACCACAAGGGGGAAAGTTGCCTGTAGAAGAGGTAGCTGTGTTACCTTAGAGCTCTTGGGAAAGTTCATTTCCTTGGGCTTCAGTCTCCTTATTCATAAATGAGGAGGTGATCTCTAAAGTCCTTTCTAGCTCAAACATTCTGTGATTCTGAGGCTGGTTTTGGTCAAACTGCCTTTCAGTATTAAGCAGATGTGACCCACTCTAGCCATACAGAGAATGAATTCTTTAATATCCACTTGGAAATCATCTCCAGTCAAATTCCTTATGCTTTCTAAAAGCACAATAAGATGGGCAGATAACTCTGAGCCACAGAAACCAGACCTCCTTCCTTACCACCATCTCTCCTATTAATCCTGCATTTACTATCTGCAATTATAATCAAGGAAGCATTGGAACCTTGGGCCTTTGGAGTTCTGCTTGTGATTAAAGATGAGTTGAAATTGATTGGCTTAAATGAGAACACTTATAAACAAAGAACTGGAGGTCCTGGGGCTTTTTCTCAGTGATGCCATCAGCTTACCTATGTCCAATGGATGCTGCTGTCTCTACTACTCTGGAAATAAAACTAACCCTGCGGTTTGGTGAAAGAATGTAATTCCATCAGTCAGACTCCAGCTCTAGGAAGAATGCCACAGAAGGTGGGCTAACAATTCATGTAGTTAATAAGAGAGCTCCTTCTTCTATAATGACTTATGGTTTACAAGTCACTTTGCTGACTACAACCATTTGGGTAGTTTTGACAGTCAGGCAATAAGCCTTTATGTGTCAGGTGCTGTGCTAAGTGCTAAGAGGAGCAAAGCATAGTCCCTGTCCTTGAGATCTTATTCTAATGGGGGGAGGGGGGAGAGACCCATAAAATTATGTACAAACAAAAAAGTGTACATGTCTCCACTTTATCTTCTTTCCTGGTCTTTTTAACCCTTTACAATTAGTTTCCAACCTTATCATTCAGCCCAAATGGCTCTTTCCAAAGAGACTCATGATTTCTTAATCAATCCAATAGTCTTTTCTTACTCCTCATTCTCCTTGACTTCCTTGCAGACTTTGACACTGCTGATCATGCTCTCCTCTCCTTCTTGAATACTCTCTTTTCTCTAGGATTTTTGGAGGCCTTGCTAACCCAGTTCTCCTCCTACCTATCTGGCCACTCCGCTGCCTCCTTTGCTTGATGCACAGCCAGATCACAACTCTAACTGCGAGTGTTTCAGAGTCCTGTCCTAGGGCCTCTTCTCTTTTCCATCTATACTACTTTACTTTGGGATCTCATCAGCTCCCATGGAAAGGATCCTTGCCCTCCGTGCCCTGCCTAGTCTATCTTGCTCTTATCCCACCAGGGTATCAGAGGGCTCCTTAGAAGTAGGTGAAAGGGGAAGCACTTCTCCCCCTACCTTCTTCCAATGGTTCTTTCCTTTTATCCCTTGTGTTTGGATGCTAATCCCCGTCTCCCTCTCTGAGAGGGAGTCCTCTGATCTTCAGAACCTCTGCTCATTACCACCTGTGATGGGATGAGCTCCTTCATCTCTAAGTAGGCTCTCTTCCCCTCCTTACTAGACAGTTGCAGTCACTCACATCACACAAGCAGAATGCTGCCAACTACAATCCTTCTGGTAAGATGGAGAGCTTTGGTCCCTTACCATCCGCCCAACTACTGTGCCCTAAGGTTTACCAGGCTTTACCAGTCACCCCACCATTATATTATCCAATGTGCTAGACATAACCATTTGACTTGTCTCTACAACTTCCAGATCTCCAGAAAATGTTACTTGACATGAAGATGTACCCTAAGGACCCTTACTATCTGTTCTGTTGATGAACCTCAGTACTACCTGGCTTTTTCATCAACCATGCATGCAGCTAACTCCTCATATATGTGCTATCTCCCCCAATAAGAATGAGTTCCTTGAGAGCAGAAACTATCTCACTTTTCTATTAGAATTTCTAGCACTTAGCCCAGTGCTTTGTGCATGGTAAGTGTGTAATAAATGCATTTTCATTTATTCATTCTTTCATTTACAAATGAGGAAACATACTTTTGATTGGAAGCATTTATAGGTGGGGGTGGCTAGGTGGCACAGTGAATAGATCACCGGCCCTGGAGTCAGGAGGATCTAAGTTCAAATCCGACTTGAGACACTTAACACAAAAAACTAGCCGTGTGACCTTGGGCAAGTCACTTAACCCCAATTTCCCTCCAAAAAGAAAAAAAACTATTTATAGGCAAGGCTATTATTATTAAATAACCTATTAGTTCAGTCTGCTGAGAGAAATAAAAACATCAATGAATGAATGACCAAGTATTTATTAAATAGGCAGCTAGGTGGCATAGCGGGTAGAGTGTAGGATCTGTTGTCAGGAGGAGTCGTTTTCCTGAGTTCAAATCCGCCCTCATATGGTTACTTGCTATGTGACTCTGGGCAAGTCATTCAACCCTGTTTGCCTCAGTTTTCTCATCTGTAAAATGACCTGGAGAAGGAAATGGCAAATAACTCTAGTATGCCTGCCAAGAAAATCCCAAATGGGGTCACAAAGAATTGAACATAACTGAAAACAATGAGCAAGAACAAATACAAATCACTCTACTAAGCAGTGGGGAAACAAATTGAGAAGAAAGACTGTACCCGCTCCCAAGGAACTCACATTCTAATCATGTGAATCAACACATATGGTTCAAATCACATGGAAAGTCCCAGTGATCTTGGAGGTAGAACAGTGAAACAAACCATAATACATCTTTTTAAATACTATTTCCACTCATCAAATTTTGGATAAATATCCATTACAAGTTTTGAACACTCGGATAGTGCCAATGACTTTGGTGGTGAGAATCTTCTTTTCCAGGTCTTCAGTAGCCATGGCTGCTGGGGAGGCAGAACCTGATGCAGTAATTGTAGAAGAGGTTGTCCACTCATAGGCCCACAAGAATTGATTTCTTGAATGGTGATGGGGCAGGAGGGGAAGGTGGCTCAGTGGGAAGAAGAGTCATTGGTATGGGGAGGAAAGGAGCTGCTCTTTGTGGGTCTCTTGGGCTCAGGGTCCTGGTGTGTCATCACTTGGCTCTTAGAAGTTGTGGTGGTGGTTTGTCTTGTCTGGAACATGGCATTGCCATCCTTCATGGTGCCTTGCTGCTTCAGCTTGGCTGGCTTGCCTACCAAGGTGGCAGTGGGTTTGGGGAATGGGATGAATTTTTCCCTTTTTGATTGGTTGGTTCAGTGCTATAGAGAGATAGTTTAAGCAACAACTGTTTTGCCAAGTCTGAGCTATCTGAATACTTTTGTACAGGACCTATCTTTTTCAAATTACACAGAATTCAAATTACATAGAAAAGTAAAACATTGCGGGGGCGGGGGGAGGCAGAGCCAAGATGGCGGCATAGAAGCAGCAAGGTTCTGCAGCTCCCACACAGCCAGACTGAATACCCATAAAATATGATCCTAAACAAATTCTAAGGCTCTCAAACTCACAAAAATACACAAAACACATCTCTCGCTGAAGGCAGATCAGCAGGAGGGGCTCATCCGGCAGGCCGGGAGCCGAGGCTAGCCTAGTCTGAAACCGAAATCCCGGCCAGGCCCCAGGGCCGTCGGGAGGAGCTGAGCCTCCTAAGCCACAGTATGAGTCTACCCCAGGGAGCAGATCTACAGCAGCTGAAGGGATCTTCACATCTAACAAGCCAGGATTAGAAATGGTCAGTGAAAGTGAAACTTTGAAGCTAAATTTGGGGGAGGAAAAGCAGTTTGGCCAATTTGCCCCCAGGGTAAGGAAGCAGTGGGGGAAGGACAGGAAGTGCTGTAACAGGTGGCTGCCCCCACTGCGCTGCTTCAGAGCCCTTGGCCTGCCAACCCTGCAGGGGGACTGAGTCGATTGATCAGGGCCAAGTGCTCTTGCGTTGAGTGGCCTGGATCCAGATCGTGATCTTGGGTGGTGGTCCTGGGCTGTGCTCTCAGCAAGCCAAAGTTGGGGGGGCTGCAACACCCCACTAATAGCTCCAGCAACTGGGAAAACCCCAGCGATTTGAAACAGAGCTTTCCCCCCTGGAAGCAGAGTTCTACAAAGCTAAAAACAACCAATTAATTGACTGGACAACATGAGGAAAAGGAAGCAAAATAAGAACAGCAATAAAACTCTAGAATCCTTTTTTGTGGACAAAAAGGATCAAAGCATGGAACGGGAGGAAGACAACACAGTCAGAACTCCCACACCAATTGCTTCCAAGACACTTGAAGAATTCCTAGAAGCTATAGATCAACTGAAAAGGGACTTTGAAAAACAAATAAGAGAAGTGGAGGAAAAATTGGGAAGAGAAATGACAATGATGAGAAAAAATCATGAAAAGAGAGTCAACAACCTGACTGAAGAAAACAACACTTTAAAAAATAGATT
>CM053595.1:130775266-130954724 GCA_028646575.1 Pseudocheirus occidentalis
AATTACTCTCATTGAATTTGCCTTAGGGAAGAAATGGCATAAACTCTAAACTGGGCATCATGCCACACAGGAGAGTAGGGGGCATAGGGATGAGAGGGGGGAGGACGGAGGGGAGGGCAGGGTCTGGGGGAGGGATGCTGGAAGCACACACTTCAGTAAAGGGACAGGGTCAGGGTAGAGAACAGAACAAGGAGGGGAGGGATAGGAAGGACAGACATATGATCACTGTCACAATATATCCACTATGAAGATGTCCTGTATAATCACACATCCACAGCCTGTATTGAATTGGTTGTCCTTCCAGTGGGGGTGGGGGACAAGGGAGGAATCGAAAGAATCTAGAATCGAAAGCTCTGCAATACCTGCAACTAGGAATTAACATATACAGGGGCTGAGGTAGGGAGACCCTCCCTGCACTACCAGAAAGTAAGAGAGCACATCAGGGGAAGGGCTTTACAGTGGGATTGCTGTTTTGGGGTTGGGGTAGGGGAAAGACGGGGAGAAAATCTGTAATTCAAAAATCTCATGAAAATGAATGATGTAAAGAAGAAAACAAATAAAAAAATTATTTAATAAAAAAAAGTAAAACATCACCAAGAACTTCTTGGAAAGACAATGAAAACTTAGAACAAGGAAGTCATTTTAAGTGAAGCACATTTCTTGGTGTTCTGTTGGGGTGATGTTATAGCTAAATCTTGTAAGCAAAAGGACTAATTTCTCTAATGCAGCCATACTCATTGGCCTTATTTACCCTTAGGGCCTATAGAGTCACAGAATATCCGAGGTGGAAAGAACCTTAAAGGTCACGTAGACTACCCTCTTCACTATATATAATTAGGAAATTGTGACCCAGAGAAAGTGAGAAATTTCTGAAGGTGATACCAGGCAAAACCAGGATTCAAACTCAGGAATTTTAAATCTGAGATCAATGCTCTTACTAATCAACAGCATTGCTTTATTATGGAATTGCTTTGGTCTGACCCCTAAAGCAACTGAACCAATGGAAAAAGCCTGGGATGGGAGGTTGAGACACCTAGGTTTCAGTCCATGGTTCCCACTGACTCCTATGACCTTGAGCAAAGACCCTCCCCATTTTAGGGTCTTGGTTTCTTAAAGTATTAATTTAAGGATTTGGATCAGATGAATTGCAAGGCCCTTCCAGCTCCAACATTTATGGATAGCTAAATCTTGCTATTTGGAACTCTTTTTGGGGGGTGGGGGAAGGGGAATGAAGGAAGGTGGGGTTGGCTTTGGTTTTGACCCAGACCAGTACAGTTTTGTTAGCACAGGCAATTCATGGTACAGAAACTTCTATAGGATAGGAACTCTCTTTACTGATGCAGATTTGTTTGCAACATTTTGTTTTAGAGGCATTTAACCTTTTTTCAAGGGTCAACCAACCAGAGTGTTTCAAAGGTCTTCTAGGTGTCAGAATTAACTTTATGAATAAGTATGGGGAGGGGTTGGGTTGGAGGAAAGGAATAAGCATCTACATAACACCTAATGTGTGCCAAGCAATGTGCTAGGCACTCCCCCCCTGAAAAAAATTTATTATCTTAACAGCAACCCTGTGAGGTAGCTGCTATTATTATCCCCACTTTACAGTTGAAGAAACTGGGACAGTGGTTAAGTGACTTGTCCAGGATCACACAGCTCTTAAGTACCTCAGGCCATATCTTCCTGACTCCAGGCCTAGCACTCTGGCCACTGCACCATCAACTGCTTCTATACCTACCATAATATTCTGCTTCTTGGCTGGGAGTCAAAGTTGGAAATTAATACTTAAAATTTGGGGCATACAAATTGGAAATTAGCATGTAATATGCTGCTGTTATTCATTTGTCAAGTCGTTCAGTCTTGTCCAACTCTTTGTGCCCTGGTAGACCATAGCATGTCAGACCCTTCTATTCTCCATACTCTCTGAAAGTATGTCCAAGTTCATGCTCATTGTTCCACAACACCGTCTATCCATCTAACCCTTTGATGTTCCACTTTCCTTTTGCCTTCAATCTTTCCCAACATCAAGGTCTTTTCCAATGAGTCTTATTTTTGCATTATGTAGACAAAGTCTTTAAGCTTCAACATTTGATTTTCCAGTGAATAGCCTGAATTAGTTTCTTTAAATATTGACCAAATTGATCTCTTTGCTGTCCAAGGGATTCTCAAAAATCTTCTTCAACACCACAATTCAAAAATGTGGATTCTGTGGTGTTCAGCTTTCCTTATAGTTCAAATCTCCCAGCCATACAATTGCTACTGGAAAAACCACAGCTTTGACTATATGAACCTTTGTCAACAAGGTGCTTTCTCTGCTTTTTAGTAAGCTGCGCAGGTTTCCCATAGCTTTTCTTCCAAGGAGCAAGATCTTTTGATTTCATGGCTCCAGTCTCCATCCATCTTCAGTGATATTTGAGCCCAAGAACATAAAACCTGACACTTCTTCCATTTTTTCTGCCTCTTTTTACCAGGAAATGAGGACCAGTTGGCAAGATCTGTTTTTTTTAATGTTAAGTTTCAAGTCAGCTTTTACACTCTTCTATTTCACCCTCATCAAGAGGTTTCTAATTCTTCACTTTCTGTCGTCAGAGTGGTATCATCTGTATATCTGAGATTGTTTATATTTCTCATTCCAGCTTTTGATTCATCCAGACTAGCATTTTGCATGATGTACTCTGAATCTAAGTTAAATAAATAAGGTGACAATATATAGTTTTGTTATATTCCTTTTCCAATCTTAAACCAATCAGCCGTTCCATATTTGATTCTAATTGTTGCTTCTTGACTTACATACAGGTTCCTTAAAAGATAAGTAGATGATCTGGTAGTCCCATCTCTTTGAAGACTTCTCAAATTTTGTTGCTATACACACACTCAAAGGCTTTAGTGTAGTCAATGAAGCAGAAATAGATGTTTTTCTGGAACTCCCTTATTCATGCCTTAATAGCTTAGTAATAGTAATAGGACAGTTAAGAATGGGACCAGAAATATTTCCATATTCCATGCATGCTGACAAAAAATGACTATGGATAGGTTTTGACATGGCTCTGTCACTAACTCCTCATGTGACTCATCTTCCTGAGCTGAAATCTGGCGAAAGACACTAATTATCTGAGTGACCCTAGACAAGTCACTTAACCCTGTTTGCCTCAGTTTCCTCATATGTAAAGTGAGCTATAGAAGGAAATGGTAAATCACTCTTGTTACACTATAATTTGTCTTACTGATACCCATTTATGGAGAAATGGACTGAGAGGAATTCCCTTTCCTGAGGCTGGGAGATGCATCCAATGGACACTGCCAGGCTGCAGACAACTTAATTCTACTGTGACCTTGGTTTGGTTCCGTTTATGCTTATCCTGGCATCTGGAATGGACCAGAGGTATGGAAGTTTGAAAGTAATACAAGGAAGAAACTTTTGTATTGTGTCTCTAGCTTTGAGAAGCAGTTCTGGAGCTAGGAGGACCTGGGTTCAAGTCCTGTTTCTGACACAGCCTGGCTATTTGACCCTGGGCAAGTCATTTAACCTTCATGCTTTAGACAATTTATGAGAGCCAGAGGGGGAGTCCTTTTATAAGGTACAAACATATCTCTTGAGTGTGTTAAGAAGGAGCAACATCATTGGAAGAACAATGCCTGGGCAATCCCTGGTGATTTTTTAAAGACACAGTTGAGTCGGTTTGAGGCAACTGACTCAAGAACTAGCAGTTATGGAAGAATTCAGCTCTTTATCTCTTGGGAATGGAGAGAAGAGGGAACTTTTTGTCTTCCATCCCTCCTTCCCTGCATCAATGGACAAAGTAGAATTTGTGGCATGGGAGGCACCCTATCCAGCAGTTAGAAAGTCAGGTCAAGGAAGTTTGAGGCACAGGTGAGGGAGTGAAGATATGTGCTGCAGGCAGATAAATGCATAAAGACACTTACCTGGGGAAGCAAGAAGCTTTGAACAATGGGACATCTGCCAGCAGAGCAGGCAATTAAGGGACTGACAGAGTTAACCTTGGAAGATGAGAGTCAAACTGCAGAGAGAAAAAGACATTATGAGCCCACATAAGATATTGGCCCTGGGGGGAGCTTTGTGACTAATAAACTTCAGAGGCAAGATTTGAACTCAGATCTTCCTGATTGAGGTCCAACATTCCACCCACCAAGCCATACTGCCTTTCTGGGAAAAATGAATAGAAGAAAGACTAATTTTCAATACATTGATATACAGAATCAGGATTAACAACTAGAAATGTTATTACAATTTTGTGATTTCCTCCCCCAACTCCCTTTGTTTTTATTATAATGTCTTGCAACATTCCTTTATAATGCATGGTAACAAATATTTTGAAAATGAAAGTCTGAGAAAGATGGCCTACTGAGTAATTTAGGGGGACAGAGGATGGGGAAAAGGAGAGCTGAGCAGCCAGCTGCTTAAAAATAGAAGGGGAGCTAGAAATTGAGGAAACTGACCGCTCATGGTGGCACCTGTTCATCTGAAGGCACACCTGTGCACAATCTTTCTGATGGTGGTGAGGATACCACTGATACCACTGTTTATTTCTATCCTTTAGTCACCTGGCTCAGCGGTATGGAGAACAAATATGAATAAATCCATAGTTCATTCATTCATTCATTCACTCACTCATTAATTCATTCACTCATTCATTCATTCAACAAACATTTTTTTAGCACATATACCCTAGCCGGATGCTGAGACTACAAAAATGAAGGACTGTCCGGTCCCTGATATCAAGAAGTTTATTGTCTAAAGGGTAATGAGACAGGTACACAAATGACCATGTGGGGCATGTCTATTTGCACATCCCCTCCCACCCCAGAAAAGCTACCCAAGGGTCAGGTTACTTGCTCTAGGCCATAGCTCACAAGCTCCCACTATTGGGTTTCTTTTTACTTGTCAAGCAGAGGACATAGAAATCCAAAGCAAAAGACATTTAATCAAACAGCAAATTAATTTGAGTGATAAGAAAAGATTAGTTAAAATACACATATAAGACACATTCTTCTATAAGTTCCCACAATACTAATATGGAGGACACATTAAAGAGCATGTATGACTAGGTAACATACATGGAGGGTATCTATCTATCTATCTGTCTGTCTGTCTGTCTATCTATCTATCTATCGATTTACAGTAACTTTCAGTAAACCCCTGGAGGAAATTTTGTGCTCCCCAAAACCATTTTGGGGGCTTTTTCAAAGAAATCTAGATTGGAGACTGGATTTATGAAGCCCACTTTGCTCCGGAGTCTTTCTGTATTATCACACAAGTAAACCTACAAAGAAATAACAAGTGAAAAAACAAGGGACTAGAGTTGATGGTTAGTGGTAGAGTTTTTGAAAAAGAAGAAACAAAGGGTAAAAGAATTAATGCAACATTTAAAAACACATGGAAGTAAGCAGAAGAAATTTCAGAAGATGACAGACAATAAATAAAGCCTTAAAAGAAAAAAAAAACCTTCCACAACAGAGGTTCACGGTTTTATAGACAGTTCTCTTTTATGTTCTTCTTTGTTCAGATTTATTTATATTTGTTAAATTCAAAATGTGTGTTTCATAGGGAGGCAAAATAGACATCTCTAATCTTCACAGATCTTCTCTCTCAGATCTGGAAGCCAAAAGAAGCCCAGAACTCTCTCCTGTCCCTGATTTCGCTTATTCTGCCCACCCCTCATGCAGATCCAGGACACTGAATAATCAATCTCCACCAATGAAGGGAGAGATCCATACAACTGGTCCACCCATTCAAGAATTATAATAATAAGTATATAGGTATGTATGTGTGTGTGTATATATATGTATATATATCTGCATGTATACATATATACATATATAATTTTAAGGAATACAAAGTCATCATGTGACAGAGGGCAAGATTACTGGCTCTGGAGTCAGAGGGCCTAGATTTATATCTCACTTCCAACTCATTATCTGGGTGACCCTGCGAAAGTCAGCCTTCCTGGACTTGACATTCCTTGTAGTAAAACAGGTAGGTTGGACTGTATGGCCTCTGTGGTCCCTTCCAGCTAAAGATCGATGATCCTATGATCCTTCCATTTTTCTGACCCACATAATCTATCTTTATTATGTATATCTATCTGCCAATAAAAACAACCAAAACAACCTTGGTTTTTGTACTGTATTCTATCCAGTGCCATATCTAGCTATCTCCCTTCAACACAGTCCATGAGGAGATGAGGGTGAAGAGTGGTATGTCGCTATAACATATACCCAAATTAGTATAACACAAGGGAGCAAGTGATTGGGAGCAAAGGAGAAATCTAAAGGGCTCTAGAAAAATCTAAAGGAAGTTAGAACTTTGTCTGTAAAATATCAGGAAGGACTTGTGGAAAGCAGTAGGAACCGAGCTAAGACTAGGAGAAAAATTGCAACGGATAAAAATGCCAAGTGGTTAGTTTCAGGTATGGGATATAGTCTATCCAAATGCATGGAGAGTTCAGGTTGAGATCAGAAAATGATCTAGTTTAGTAGTAATTATGTGAGGGGAATAGCAAGAAAAAGGGTTGGAAAAGTTAGTTGAGGCCAGAAACCATTGAAGGCCAAGATAAGGAGTTAGGTCCTTAGGAAGGATCAGGTTGGGGTTAGAGAAATGATAATTGTTCTCTTACTCAGTCAGAACCAAGACTTTTCCCCTTTTTACTTCTTCATCCAGAAATCAACCAGTGTGGGAAATCTCAAAGATTTACCCAGGCCAAGAGCTTATCAGACAGTAAAAGAAATTCTAAGTTTGGGCTAATGGTTGCATTCCTGCTCATTGTGTTTACTCAGACAGGTCTAGGGAAGAGTTGATTCTCCCTTTCATCACACTGGTGCTATGGAAACTGATAAGTCTCTTTGACCAAGACTTGGGTGAGCACCCCCAGACCTTCACTGTAATATAGCCCAGCCCCACATTATAATAATAACTTTCTCATTAATTGTTAACCAATCAGAGTTGATTGCCACCCTCAGGAATATCTATTGTTCCACGGGTATATAAACTGTTAAGCCCACCACCATTAGAAGTCTTTGTTCTAAAAGAGACTGCTAAATGACCATCCTTTTATTAATAAACATGCTGACTTTATTTCTTTTTTTTTAATTTTTTTTTGGAGGGCAGTTGGAGTTAAGTGATTTGCCCAAGGTCACACGGCTAGTTTGTGTGTGTGTGTGTGTGTGTGTGTGTGTGTGTGCGCGCGCTCCTTAAGTGTCTGAGGCCAGATTTGAACTCAGGTACTCCTGATTCCAGGGCCGGTGCTCTATTCACTGCGCCACCTAGCCACCCCCTGACTTTATTTCTAAAGTGATTAAATTACCCACAAGTTATGTCTTTCAAACTTTTTAAATGCCAAGTACCTGGCTCCCTATTGTTACCAATTGTCACACAACTGCTTGCCTTGAGGCATAAAGGCAGTTAGCTGAGAATTGTTGGCTCATTGCAGCTCCATCTCCTCTGTTGGAGACTCTCTCAGTCCTTGTCCAACTGGTGATGGGATGGTAGAATTATCTTAATGCAGGATCCACCAAGAGAAATTTTATTATTCCATCCATGTCTCTCTCTGTAGAGATGGTTTTAAGAAGATACCTCTTTGTTAGCTCATTGGTGAGAAATTAGAATTTTTTGAGCTAGAGCAGGGATGAGGAACCTGTATCCTATTTGGCCTTTTTATATACTTAGCTAAGTAAACATAAATTAGGAAAAAATCTGGGGAACCCAGTGAGTCTAGGCTTAAAGCTGAGTAAACCAATTCTAATTTTTCTGAAATTTTTTGGTTAACGACTGTGTTTATTTTGTGTCCCACCACAGCTATGGTTATAATATCATTACACAACAGTTTGCAAAATTGTGCAGCTGTTTAAGTGGGTTGCACGCAGTGTGAGAGCTCTGCTATGCATCCACATAGTCACACATTGTAGGAGTAAATCAGACTTCTAATCACTTGGACAATCAATTGAAGCTTGAAATTTTTTAGTATGGGAATTAAGGGATGGTCCTGTGGTCTCATTAGTTTCAAAGACATCCTGGTAAGCAAACTTCCTACCAATGCAAGTCACACCTTCTCTGCAATTTATACTCTTACAGAGACTTGACTAAAGCAATGAGAAGCGACTTGCCCAGGGTCACCCAGGGGCAGGACTTGAACCCAGGTATTTGTAGCTTTAAAACTAGCTCTCTATCTACTGTCCTCTATTACCTCTCTTCTATATAAGCACTCCTCCACAATAATCCTATAAGGTAGGTAATAGAAGTGTTATTTCAATTGTGCAGATGAGAAAACTGAGTCCCAGACAGAAGTGGCTTGCCCAAGACCACGTAATTAAAAGTCAGAATTGGACCTTGAATTTAGATTAATAAGATCACAGATTTTGGGGTGGCTAGGTGGCGTAGTGAATAGAGCACTGGCCCTGGAGTCAGGAGGACCTGAGTTCAAATCCAGCCTCAGACATGTGACTTTGGGCAAGTCACTTAACCCTAATTGCCCTGCCTGCCAAAAAGCAAAAAAAAAAAAAAAAAAAAAAAAAAAAAGCACAGATTTAGAATTGGAAGGGACTCTAGGACCAAGTCTACCTCATTTTATAGATGAGGTAACTGAGACAGAGGTTAAGAGACGTGCCTAGGATCACATAGCAGTGTCTGAGGCAAGATTTGAACTCATCTTCCTTACTTCAAGCCTAGTGCTCCAACCATTGCACTATCCATCTACATCCCAATTCAGGTCTAATGCATATTCCCCTCCATCACACCGAGAGACTGCAATAGTGGACAAAGCATTGCCTCTGAAGTCAGAGGACTTTGGTTTATCCCTTGACATTCATGAACCTCCCTGAGCCTGTTTCCTCGTCTGTAACATGTTGGCGTCTGAGGTGCTTCCTAGCTTTAGATTCAAAATCCTACTGTTCTAGCATCATAGTTCAAGGATCCAAAATTCAAGCTCAAGTTTATAAGATGAAATTTTAGTCATTCAATTCTGTTTGCATCTTCATAATTAAAAACTATAATTGGTAAATGTGAAGGGATACAACATTTATTTTGTGTCTGGCTTCTGCACTTACTTATCACAGGAAGGGGCACTTGGATGCAGTGGAAAGATTGCCGGATTTGAAGTAAGAATATGTGAGTGTAAATACCTTGGGCAAGGGGCTTATTAACCCCTCTCGGCCTCAGTTTCCTCAACTGTAAAATCAAGGGCTTAGACTAGATGACCTCTAAGGTGCTTTACAACTTTAAATCTAAATTTAAAATCTAAAGTGAAATCTCCCCACCCCCCATTTCCCTTTTGAAACATGGCCTGTATAGTTTCCCCTGTCTAGGACAGTCTGTGGACTGATAGGCAGAGCTCCTTGACTGGCTTTTGGCCTTCTACCTAATAAAAGTTCTTCTCCCTTCTATGCTAGCTGTCCAGCTTGTTGTGAAATGAGGAATTTTACACCCAGACACTTTCCTAATAACCCTTTCTACCTGTCTACCCCCCAAACTTGTATGAATTTGAACCTGTGACCCATAGGTGAAAAGTTTGCTCTCTTCCCTGAGGCTTTCTCCAGAAAATAAGGAGTCTTTATTCTTCTCAAAGCTGCCATACAGAAACAAGTGACTGGCTTGGATTCTCCAGGCTTTGAAAGCCAAAAGGATCTTTGAAACAGAACATATTCTTTTTCACAAGTAGCATGTTAGGAAATATTCATCTTTTCTCCCTAAATTTTGAGGAACGAATCACCCTAAATTCCTAGAAAACTCAGCCCCCTTTTAACTAATTGTCTGAGGTGAGTCAAGCCCCCACTAGCCAATTTCTCCCTTTCTCTCCTTGCCCCTGCCTTATCTTTCCCTTCCTTCTCTCTCCTTCCCTTCCTCCCTCTCTCTCCCTCCCCCACTTTCTTCCTCCCCTTCCCTCTTTCTCTCTCCCCTTCTCTCTCCCTCTATTTTGGGTAGATGGAAATTTCTGAAGATTCTTTCCAAGTCTTTTCTATAATTAACAGGATGTAAAAGGCTTAGACATAACAAAGAGAGGTTGGGGAAACCACAGGCTTTCTATGTGGGGTTTAGTTCCTGTTTACAAGGATCCTGTTTATGGCATCAGCTTTGAGAGTCAGATAACCAGACTTCTCATGTTCCCAGCCAGTCTACACTTACCCTCTGCTTCTTCCTAATGGCAGGAGAGATTTTAAAATTAAGTTTAAAAAGGAAAAGAAACAATAAGATCAAAACAAACATTGCCACAGAAATCAAGCCAGCAGGAGCCAAGAATGAAGGGACAATATATTGTTTAAGGTGATTTTTTTGTGTGAAAATAATTCAAGAGCAAACCTGGGCATGATGCCATCTGAAGAGGGAGGGACATCGTACCCTGCTCCCCATCCCTCTTGGACTTCTCAGCACTTGGAGCAATGGGTCTAGTGGACTTGTTGTTAAGTTATGAGTGTCAAAGCTATTCAGAAGAACAGAAGCAGCTGAAGGGGACGAAAGTTACAGTACCTTCATCCTCCCCACCACCAGCAGTCCTATCATCATCAAGAATGACCAAATTAGGAACCACCACAGGTGGAAGATCAGCTCTCTAGCTTTAATTGTACTAGTAAATACAAACCAAAACCAAAACAAACAAGGAAAACCAAACCAAGCCAGTCCCACATTCATCTGCCACACTCTACACTGTCTATCCTGACCCCAGGATTGCTTCCTCACAATATCAATCAATCAATGAAACAACAAGTAGTAGTTAAGTCCCTACTAGTTAGGAGGTATAGTGTTTAGAGCAGGGAGCGTGGAGTCAGGAAGATCTGACTTCAAATCTGGTTTCAGATACTTAGCTATGTGACGCTGGGTCAGTCACTTAACTGTGATTTGCCTCATTTCCTCATCTGTAAAATGGAGAGACAGGAAAAGGAAATGGCGAACCCCTCCAGTCTCTTCGCTAAGAAAACCCCATGGACAAAGTCCATAGGGTCACATAGAGTCCAACATGAATGAATTATTGAACAACAATGTGCCTAGTGCTGGAGGTATGAGTACTGAATTAAAAAAGGAAACAACCCCTACTCTCAAGGAATTTAGACAGGATGTCAAGTGGGAATGGGTCTCAGGTGTCATCTAATACAAGCTCCTCATTTTACCAGTGAGGAAACTCAGGTCCAGAAAAGTCAGGTGACTGACCCAAGGTCACCCACTTAGCTAGTGACCAGAAGAGGTAGGATTCAAACCCAGAGCCTTGGACTCCAAATCCATTATAATCCATGCCACTATCACTGTTTAATGCAATGGTGTCAACTCTGAGAGTTAAATAACCAGACATCTCATGTTCTAGTCAAGGCTGCCCTTACTCTGCACTTCTAAGGAGAGAGGTTGCTCAATGAAAACTTAGAAGGAAAGGAAACACTGAGATTAGAGCAAGCTCATACAAGTGGGAACCAACTCTGTGTGTGTTTGTGTGTGTGTGCAACAATTGCTATATTTTTCTGCATAACCATTTCATCTTCCCTTGATTTTCTGAGTGAGGATGAGGATGATCAAGGATCCCATGAAAATATGTGGAAGATGTGAGGGGAGGTGGGAAGAAAAAGGATGTACATAAGTTAACAGAATCACTGTCTCTGAGACCATAACTAAGCAAGAAACCCATCCATGACATCCCTAGCAGGGAGTCACCTAGCCTCTTTGTAAAGACCTCCGGGAGCCAGATGCCTGCTATCCCCAAGATAGCCCCTTTACACTTTTGGACAGCTCCTATTGAAATCCTAGCCAATGTCTAGGGCCCCAATCAGATACCATCTCTTCCATAAATCTCCCAAGTTGGCAATGTCCTCATCCTCATCTCCACCCCTTAGATCTTATAAAGCACCTGGTTTGCACTTGGCTTGTATACTTATCACATCCTATTTTTGTATTCTAGTTACTGGCATACACAGGCCAGATGTATGTACCAGCACGATTGGGCACACCTAGCCCACACGTTCTACCCGGCTATGATGATGGTATTGTATTTGTATGTGCGTCCTACAACCCCACTAGACTCTAAGCTATGTGACAGCAAGAACTGAGGTGTCTTTGATCTTTGTGCTTCCTTCAGCACCTAAACTTGCCAAAGCACTATCTAAAAACAGTTGTTACTTAGTAGGTATTGGCTTAAAAGATGATTTTAACTCCAGCAGCAAGCTTCAATGATGATAATATCACTCCCCCCCCAGGAAGGCATTTAATTATATCAGGGTGAAGGACTTGGCCATAGAGTACTTATAAGTGCTTAAGGAAAGCTGCTGAAAAGCATTGTATTTCATCCTGGTAGAAATGGTCACATTGAGGTAGTTTTCTGAAAGTTGTTTCTCAATTGATAGTGATAGAGACAAGTAGAGTCCAGGATATAAGTGATGGGCAGATACTAAAAGCAAAAAATAGACTTTGGCTCGTACAGGTCAGAAAAATCCCATGACTGGTCACCTGCTCGTTACATTCAGACTTTGGGAACATAATTCAATCATTCAATTAGCATTTATTAAGCTTCTTCCCTGTGCCAGACATTATCCTGGGCTCTGTGGGCACAAAGATTAAAATGAAGTTCTCTCTTGAGGGAAGAGTACGTTCTAATTTTTAGGAGAGTTTAGACATACATATGAAGGGGTGGTGTCTTCAATCTGAGACAAGGGGAGAGTATGGGACGAGGTGGGATGAGGAGGGCCATAGAAATGTGCAGGGCTCTCAGTACCCCCTGGGGATAACCTCTGAATCTCTCTGTAGCCATGCAACTACCAGAAGTTTTCAATGGAAACTCATGAAGCTGTTTCCCATACAAATAATGTCAGAGAGCAAAATCAGGCTCACTGCCTAACATACAAAGATCCATTTAATTCACAATGTAAATGGACCATGTATGAAAGGTGGCATAGATCACTGTTCCAATCAAGATCTGAGTTCAAACGTGACATCAGAAACTTACTAGCTGTGGGTGTCTGGGCAAGTCACAGAACATCCCTGAGACTCCGTTTTTTCATCTAGTAAAAGATAACAATTAAAAACTGAAATTATTAATTTAAAAATATATTTAAAAATACTACCTGCTCCACAGGTTTGTTATGAAGATTTAGGGGGCTAACACAAATAAAGCATTATACAAATATAAGCTATTATGTTTAACATATTTTTCAAAGTACATTGAAATCCTACTCCAATGGCTGATGGTGGTGTGGAAGTGATTAGAGCTTCTTAAAAACCAGGCCAGTAGAATACCAGCTCCAGAAAATCCTACCAAGCTGGAAAGACTTTGGATATGGTCAATGACTCAGACTGTGTATCTGCTGTCAAACAACCAGCCTTGATAAATGTTGAGTGGTTCATCACTAGGCTGGCTGCAGGATGGTGAACTTAAGAACTTTGCATTGGTGGAAGGGTGGGTGCCAATCTTTTTTAAACTAACATTTAAATATCATTGAACTGTTGTTCAAGGGTTTCCCTAAGTCTCATGAAGGCCCCCTGAGCTCTTCAGGATGTCAAATGGTGATTAATTTCCCCTCCCCACCCCCCAATAATCCCATCTTTCTTCTTACCAAACTTTCTAAGAGGGATCCTGAGATTAGAGTTAGTTAGCTCCTCAATGATAAGAACTCTGTGTGGAAGGAAATGTAGTAGAAAAAGAGCCGGATCTGAAGTTGGAGGAACAAAGTTTGAGACCTGCCTCTGCCATTAAACAAAGACAACAAGATTTATGTAGCCTTTACTATGTGCCAGGCTCTGTTCTAAGGGCTTTAAAAATATGATCTCATCTGATCCTTACAACAATCCTGGTAGATTAGTGCTATTATTATGCCCATTGTACTGTTGAGGAAACTCAGGCATAAATTAAGTGACTTACCCAAGCTCACACAGCTAGTAAGAGCCTAAGTAAGGCCAGATTTGAATTCAGGCCTTCCCGACTCCAGACCTAAGCTCTACCCAGCTGCCTCCTTTACCACCAGAGGGACCTTGGACAACGTCTATAATGACTGTGGGCCTCAGTTTCCTCATATGTAAAATGAGAGGTCGGATTAGGTGGCCTCTCAGATCTCTGCCAGCTCTCTGATCCTATGAGATATGAATCCCCTTTTTCCATCCAGCACCGCTGCCACCCCAGAGACGGCTGAGCTGAGGCAGAGTCAGGCTCAGCAGGACTGAATTATTTTCATGGATTTTAAGTGAGGACAATAGAGTCTAGACCCAGAAGCCCACTAGTACAATCCATCTTTTTTTTTTTAAGATGGCCTACAAAGGGGAAGTGACTAAAGAAAAGGGGGAAGTGACTTAGCCAAAGTCATATAGATCCTAAGTAACACAACTGGGATTCAAACCCAGGACCTCCCTCCATTACCCTAAGTTATCTCCTGCTTCCATGAGTCCCTCAGACTTCATCTATCTTTTAGAATTTTTTTTAGCAGTCTCGTGAATTCTTTAGGCAGGGAGCTTCTGGTGAACACCTTCTTCACCCAATGTAGGTGCTCAGCTTTTTTTTTTTTCCCCATAAATTTAGAGTGCACTGATAGGTGAATATACTTGCTAAAGGTCTCACAGCAGGTTTGTATCAGAGGCAGCTCCAAGGCCAGCTCACCCTCCTCACCACCTCTCCTTGAGGATTATTATAGTACAGGGTCTGTTTTTAAAATACACACATAGTACCATAGGATTGAAAGCTAGAAGAGGTCTTAGAGATCACTGGATCTGACCTTCTAAATTTCACAGATGAGGGAAACTGAGTCACCAAGCACCAGCTAGGAAGCAGCAGAGCCCTGATGTGTTTCTACACCATGCTGCATCACACGGTATTGTTTTTAAGTATCCATCTCTGCATCAAAAGTCCATTTGCTTTGAACTCTCCCTTGCTCATTTTTTAATCCACCAAGAACACCAAAACATAAAATGTTACCTTTGTTTCCCTTTAGAAGAAATAGGGTTCCAACATCCTGGGGGTTATGAGACACTTTGGGGAAGGATGTATTAGCTGGGCAGCCAGCAGAGGGTGCACCAGAATGGGAAATAGACATTTGTGGCCCACTCACTCTGACATGCTTTGGGTCCTTCTCCGCAGACTAATGGATGGGAAATTTCATTTGAAGAGGGGTAGTGGAGCTTCCTTCTCAGGTCTGAGAGTCCAGCCTGCCACTCGGCAGGCACAGTCTGACACAATGCTCAAACACAGCTGTCTCATTATGCCTGACGAACATGGTGGTCTGGGGGACAAGGGCCTAAGTGCTGATTTTGCCTCCAGCATGGCTGCTCATCCCATTCCCAGTGAAAGCCAGTTTTCAGCAGAATGGGGAAAAAAACAAAAACTTAAAAAAAAATAGCCTGGGCTAGAACTGGAAATCTGAGTAACTCCTTTGCTTAAAAGAAGGGCTTTAAAATAATTTCTTAGGGACTCAGCAAATCAACCCCAGATTTTTTAAATGGCCTGAAAATGAACAGATTGAACCCCTGAACCCTTTGAAGACTCGAGCTAGGAGCTAACTTTTGTACCCCTTGCTAGGTTTCCTTAATGGAACAGCCAGGAAGATCATTTAAAAGGCTGCTTGAAGTGATCAACAACATGAAATCTGTCTAAGACTCCCATTTCAAAACCCTCACTGTCTCTGTCTCTCCAGTGAAATATGATGACATGTACAGACGACTTGCAAACGTGTTTCCTAATAATAATCTTTTCAACAAAAGAAATAGCTCAAAGTTTATGCAAGGAGATAGAAACCCCAAATGACTCAAAAGGGCCCATCTCAGCCAGCAGGTATTTTGGGAGTGGTCCCTCCCCCTGGTCAAAATGAGTAATCCTTCTGGGGGATTACAGACAATTTAATAAGAACACTGTCTCCAGGGTGAAGGACCAAAATAGGGAGAGCTTTCCAAAGGTAGTACTAGGTTGGATATACCTTTTAGGAGGTGTTTTCACTGGGTATAAAATCTTCCCCATTCTCTAGTTATTAATTTGAAAGGAGTTAGCTCTTTGAAAATTCTGGTTCTTGCTGAAAGAAGAGAGATGCCTCTATTTGACCCAAGGCACAGATAGGCTGATTCAAGCAGGTAATTTTGTGCTTGACCCTGACAGTATTAATGCAGAGGATATTTATAATTGGATTGGGTTTGAGAAATTATACCGAAACCACCTCATCGTGGGGGACAAGGAGATGAGAAATGAGATGAGATGAAAAAACTGAGGCTAAGTAAGAAGGAAGGGATTGTCCAAAGTTGCAGAAGTCATATCCATAACTCACATTTATATAGCACATTAAGGTTTGCCAAGTATTTTCATTACCTCAGTTGATCCTCACAAGCTTCCCCACCCCCAGTAATGTGCTGTTGTCATTCCCATTTTAGAGATGAGGAAGTTGAGACTGAGAAAGGGCACTGGTCACACATCTAAGTGCCCGAGGGGGAAACCAAACCCACATCTATAAAATGCCAAGATGTCAAGTTCTTTCTCCTCCCAGCAGAACTGAGTCAGGCTGTCACCAGCTCTGAATTTTTGTGGACTCAACTCTTTTTTCATATGCAACATCCTTTGTGTTGCATAGATAATAAATCAATTTAATATCTATTCCTAGCAGATCCAAAGCAATTGATTTCACAACAAATGATTGTCTTGCATATTTCTTTGTCTTCTGTTCTTTTTCTAGACCAACTTAGCCAGATTCGGCTTAACAAAGATGAGGGGCCCCAGCACTTCCTTCCTCCTGTAATTTAAAATACAATTTTTCAAAACTGAAGGAACACTAGCAGCTAATAGTGCTACCAGGAACTACTAGTTTCTTTGTCAAAAAGCTTAAAAGCTTTCCCATAAGGGAATAACACTGTAAGGATTTTCACTGGGGCAAACTATATTATCTAGTACTCTTTTTAACAAGCACTCTTGGAAAATGATATTTTTCCTTGGCTTTTCAATACCCTTTTTCTCTTATGTAATTTTTAGCGAAAAATGGTGTGGAGTATTGAAGAGAGACACCTGACCTTGGAGTCTGGAAGATCTGGGTTGAAGTCCTTCCTCTAACATATACTGCTTTTATGACCATCTCTTAATCTGTCTGCATCTCTGGGCAACTCAAAGACCATATACCGTGCAGGATGTCCCAAAGGTCTTAGTGAAGTTTTAAGCACTAAAGCATAAAACTCCACCAAGATTCTTGGGATAACCTGTAGAAATTACAGAGGAGTTGCCATTCTGCAGTAGGAGAGCTGAGAGCTCACAAGGATGAAATCATAGATTTGGGTAAAAACAACATAAGTCTTAATTCTTCTTGTTCCTGGCACCTGTTGAGTTCATCCATTTTAAATCTCTGGAATATTAGAGCTGAGAGGGACCTTCAAGGTTATCTCATGTTGCAGAATGTGGGATTTTCCAAATCTGGGGATACTGAACAAGGAAATGACCTTTCTAAACAGGGTAAATAAAAAGGTCTCAGATAGTCTTAGAACCTACAAAAGTGATTGATTTGTTAGATGTATGTGTGGCATTGATTTTTTTTATTCTTTTTTTTTTTTTTTTGCTTTTTTGGAGGGCAACTGGGGTTAAGTGACTTGCCCAAGGTTACATGGCTAGTTTTTGTGTTGAGTGTCTGAGGGCAGATTTGAACTCAGGTCCTCCTGACTCCAAGGCTGGTAATCTATTCACTGTGCCACCTAGCCGCCCTGTGGCACTGATTTTTAACAGAATATAAGGAGCTGAATTCTCTCCCCAATTTTGCAGCCAAGGACTGAAGGAGATCATTGAGAAGGTAAAGCAGCAGCACCCACACGTCTATATGTGTGTATTTATATATGTATGTATATATTTTTATATATTTGTATGTGTGTGTTTACATATATTTATTATATATGTGCATATATCACTTATGCATTACTTTATGGCATGTAAAACACTTTATATGCACTATCTTATTTGATACAGACCTATAATTGAATTTGTAAATTTCAAGATTTATGTAGCTAATAATAACTAGCATTTATTTGCTTTAAAATATGCAACAGTCTTCACATTTAACAACTCATTGGCTTCTCACAATAACATGTGAAATGAATGTTATTATTTCCTTCATTTTATGGGTAAGGGAACTGTGCCACTGAGAAGTTATGTGATTTTGCAGGGTCATAGAGCTAAGTGTCTAAGGTAGGATTTGAACTGAGCTGAGGCTTCTTAAATCGGATGAATTTTACCAGCCTTTTATATAACAGAATTATTTCTGAAAATTTGTGGGTGAATTGAGTTCTATTTTAAATGGGGTGGGGCTGAGGGTAGGGGAGCAAGGACACAAAAACAAGAGTGTTGCTCTCTAAAAGGATCCCATTGTACATCCTTTTATAAGGCTGGATCACCACTTTGGAGTGTAAGATGGGGGGGATTCCTTTTATGTATGGTTTAGCTCACATGACCACCAAGGAGGGTCCAGTCTTGCTCTGATCTTCTGCAGTTCTGAAAAGTGCCTAATAAGGCTACAGAGGAATCATTTGCATAACTCTAGTTTTTCTAATCTTGAGTTTGCTTAAATAACACGGTACTGTTAAATAAAACAGTACTTGGGATTTTAAATTATGGAAACAAATTGAGGAGTTTACGAATTTTAAACATGCCAACTGTCAGACTCCAAATCAAGCCTACGTTTTTTGGAAAGGGATGCTCCCAACTCCTCCAATTCCCTCACCTTGGACTCTTTCTGCCAATCCCTGGCCTCTTCTGTTCTTCATTCCCTCAAAAGAAAGGGATGCCGGGGAGTAAAAGGAAGTAGGACCAGGTTTAGGTGTGTTTGTGGCCTGCATAGTACACAATAGGCCTGCATTTCAAAGGTAGATCTTTACCCGACTCCTCTCAAAGCTAAGTCCTCTCATGATATTCTAGGTTTTGTTTGTTTCTAGTGGGGAACCAGATTCCTGCAACCACACAGTCTGTGGTTTTCTTCAGCTTGAGGTCAGAATGATTCTAAACCCTTCAGAGAAGATTGTTTTCCACCTCAGAGATGAAAGGATGCCCTGCAGACAGATCAATCTCCTGCCCTCAGCTCCCCAGAAAAGATAATAGATCTTGCTAACCTGTTTACAGGTAATTATATATTCACTTGCTCTGCATTGCAAATAGACTCTCTGTAGAAAGTTACTGTGGGGAGCAGACAAAAATCACTTCTTAGTAGCAAGATTAATGCCAAAATTAGACCGTTTAAATCAACCACTGGAATTTGGTTTCCCAGAAAGCAGACTCGCTGACTTACAGTAGTTCTCTGTTTGAGACACATTTCCCTAATCCTTGTTTGCTGCCGAGTTTTGCTGAAATCCCGAAACAGACTGTGGGCAGCAGCCGGCTTGTCACTACATTACTGTAAGTGCACAACAAACTGGGCTGTGTTTGTAATTGCTTTTGAGTTGGTGACAAAATGGCAAGCCAAGAATTTCCATTTGGCAACTGACATTTTAGCCTTGACTCTGGATGGAAGAGCTTAGGAACCAAGGAAGGGCCTGCGGATAGGCTATGCTGCTCCCTTGGCTCATCTCTGAACTGTATATAGATTCAGAACTTCAAGGAACATTTGAAGTCAACTAGTCCAATGTCCTTATATTACAGATGAGGGAACTGAGGCCAAGAGAGATTAAGTGGTTTCTCCAAGGTCACTTAAATAGTAATGGGGAGAAACAGTCAAATTGAAGTCTTCTGAGTCCAAATTAGTACCTTTTTACAGGTTGCTGGGTGGTGAAACACATAGAGGGCTAAGCCTGGCCTTAGGAAGACTTGAGTTCAAATGCAGCCTCAGATGCTTTCTAGCTGCATGACAACTCATTTAACCTTTGTTTACCTCAATTTCTTCAACTGTAAAATGGAGATAATAACAAAACTTCCCTCAAAGGGTTGTTGTAAGAATCAAATAAAGTACTCTTTTCTCCCTTAAATAGAAGCATTAACAAATTTGGGGCTCTGATCCTACCAATGCAATAGCATCCTTTTCCCAAGGTGTGGAGTATAAGATGGCTGGCTTAGAGGTCATCTAGTCTAGGGGTCTTGAGGTTCTTAATCTGGGTAGATTTTAGGAAAAATGTGAATTTGAAAGGAAAAAAATTACATCCTTATTTTCACTAACCACATTTAACATTTATTTCAATTTTTTAAAAAGCATTCTGAAAATAGTCCATGACAAAAATAAAATTAAGATTCTCCTGCTCTAGTCTGTTTTACACAGGAGGCAACCAGAATTTGGAGAGAGGAAGCAATTTAGCTAAGATGGTATAAGGTAGTCATTCTTAGTCCAAAGTCCCACACCTATGTCTTTGGTATGTGGCAGTAACTTGTAGAGCTCCATCCAAAATTCTGGCACATAAAAGCAAGTTTGAACTCAATTTGGGTTGCCTTCCTGGCAGTGGAAAAGAGGAAGAGCTTCCAGCAAGCTACCTTCATCCTCAGAATCCAAACTTCCTACCTTGTACGTGGTTTAGTTTCCAGCACATTTGGAAAATTGGAAGCTGTTTTCTACATTTGTATATTGATCACGTGCACGGCTGCTTGGTGGAGATATGATTCTAAATTTCTAAAAAAATTACAAAATATATAAAATATCTGGAGATCAGTCTACCCAAGCACACAAAATATGCATACAGATTCAATTACAACATATTCCTTAAAGAAATAAAGAACAAGCTAGAGGAATATTCAGTGCTTGTGGATGGCCATGCCAATGTAATAAAAATGTCAATGCTATCAAAGTTAATTTATAGCATTAACGATACATTAATCAAATTATCAAAGGGATATTTTATAGAACTCAATAAAATAAGAAAGTTCATTTGG
Organism: Pseudocheirus occidentalis; assembly: GCA_028646575.1. Lineage (NCBI taxonomy): Eukaryota > Metazoa > Chordata > Mammalia > Diprotodontia > Pseudocheiridae > Pseudocheirus > Pseudocheirus occidentalis. The sequence continues at coordinate 130,796,035 of CM053595.1, forward strand.
AAAAATAAAAGATTTGGAATATCAATGAAATAATGAAAAAAGATAGAGAGAAAGAGGTAATAGCACTTCCAGACACCAAGCTGTATTATAAAGTAGCAATCCTTATAATAATCTGGCATTGGTTAAAAAATAGAGAATTAAATCAATGGAACAGACTTGACAAGGGACAATCAGAAACAATGAATCTCAACAACCAAGTATTTGACAAATCTGAGAAAATTACTTAGGAAAGAACACCTTCCATGATAAAGAAAAAACTACTGGGAAAATTAGAAAGCAGGCTAGCAGAAATTAGTCTTAGAGAAACATCATATATCATATTCCTCAATGTATTCTAAATGGATGTGACCATTAATGATCATCTACTAAAAAAAAAAACTAGAAGAGAAACAGATCACATTCTTCTCACAGTAGAGGGTAGGAGATGAATTCTTAACCAAGGAAGGGATAGAGACAATTGTAAAAGATAAAAAAGATAAATTTGATCACATGAAACTGAAAAGCTTCTGCACAAACAAAATTAATACACTCAATATAAGAAGGGAAGCAATCAAATGAGGAAAAATAATCTTTGTATCAAACTTCTCTGATAGGGGTTTGGTATCCAAAGTATATAAAAAATTAAAATATATACATATATAAGACCAAAAGCCATCCCCTAACAAATAAGTAGTCAAATGATGTGAACAAATATTTCTTAAAAGAATTGCAAGCGATTAACAATCACATGAAAAAAAAATCTCTAAATCACTAAATAACAAGATAAATGCAAATCAAAGCAACCCTGAGATTTCACCTCATAGCCTGAAAATGGGCAAAAATGACAAAAGATGTAATAATTAATGATGGAGAGGTTGTCAGAAGATAGGGATGTAAGTGAATTGTTGGTGGAGCCCGCATGAGTCAGCTCATGCTATAGCATTTTGAGAAGCAATTTGAATTATGCAAATAAAGTGAATAAACCATCAATACTTTTTGATCTTGAAATTCCATTATTAGGTTTATACTCTAAGGAGACTATTGATAATATACAACAAACTATTTGTAGCAGTACTTTTTGTGGTAGCAAATAAGTGGAAACAAAGTAGATGCCCATTGGCTGAGGAATGGCTCAACAAATTGTGGCACATGAGTGTAATGGAATATTATTGTATTTTGAGAAATGAAGTGACATATTTCTGACTGTATATTTCACAGATTTTCAGACTTCAATCATCTCCATTTTTCAATGTGTTGAGGTATGCTGATTTTTTTCCTCTTTTTTTGTCTTTAAAAAGATTCTATTTGTTATATGAGATGGCTCTCTGGAAAGGGGAGAGGGAAGAATATGGGGAGAAATATATGGATTAAAGTACAAAAGAAATCAATAAAAACTAATTTTTAAATAAATAAGAAAGAGTTGTTGCATGGTCTGACTGAGGTTGTAATCTACCCACACAAACTAGTTTGATTCAATTCTGTAAAAACAAAACTAAATTAATGAATGTAGCCCAATGAAAAGTATAATAGAAAGATCACTAACTTTATAGTCAAAGGATAAAGCTAAGCTTCTGGAGACCTGGGTTCATCACCTCCCCTGGAAGGAGTATGGGGTTCGGTGTCAGGAGACCTAGGTTCAAATGCCAGCTCTGCAACTTAGGGCAAGTCACTTAACCTCTCTGGGGCTCAGTTTCCTCAACTATATAATAAAAGACTTGGACTGGAGGATTTCTAAGGCCTAGTCTAGCTTTAAATCTACAATCCTTTGATCTTTTATCTTTCTTTGGGTCTCAATTTCCTAATCTTGAAAATGAGGGAACTGAGAGGGGTAGCACACACTTATAGTCTCAGGGGCCGGGGAAGCTGACGCTAGGGGATTGCTTGAGTTTGGGAGTCCTAGACTAAAGTGGGTCCAAAGCCAATTGGGTGTCCACACTGTTTGGTAAGACCTGAGGAACAGGGGACCACTAGGTTGCCTAAGGAATGCTAAATTTCTATGACAGATGGAGGAAGAGAGGAAAGAAGGAAGAGATGGAGAGATGAAGAGAGAGAGAGAGAGAGAGAGAGAGAGAAGGGAAGGGAAGAAGGGGAAGGAGAGAAAGGAAGAGAGAAGGGAAGGGGAGGAAGAGAGAGAATGTAAGGAATGAAGAAGAAAAGAAGGGAGGCAAGAAGGGTGGGAGAGGAGGGAGAAAGAAAAAAATTAAGAAAATGAAGGGATTAAAATAAATAATTTGTAAAGTTTTTCACATCTCTAATATTCTATTGTCCTATAAATGAATATTTTCAGTTTGTAAGGAATAACAAGTGTGGCTCAATTGAGTAAAAAAACAAAATATACAAAAAATTCCCCTGAAACACTGGAATTAGTCAGTTAATTTAAATTGGATGTTTCCATCTGTGGCGAGCAGTAAATAAAGTGATACACTCTGATAAAAATACAAAAATAGAAGGTTTTCCCAAAATAAAGCAGCACTCCCCAAATAGTCATCTTATTTTTCAGCCTACACTGCGTTCAATATCAAGATTGATAGAGACATTCACCTTTTGCTTTGTTGTCTTGCTGTCCCATAAAGGAAAGCTGAATCTTAGCCTTTTGGAAATGACTTTATTCTTAGCCTTTCTGGTTTGGAAATGCAGCCAGGCATTGTAGAGAAAGTACTGGACTTGCAGTTATGAAGGTCTGGGTTTAAGTGACACCTCTGATACTTACTAGATGTGTGCATGGTATAATTGCAAAGAGTGTCAAATTTGGAGTTAGAAGACCTGGTTTCCAATCCCAACACTGTAAGCTAGAGTAAGTCAAACCCCTTTGATCTTTAGTTTCATCATCTATAAAATGTGGAGGTTGGACTATATGACTGATAGAGTCCCTTCCAGCACTAGACTTATGATCCTATGAACCTAAGTCACTGGATATCTCTGAGCCTCAGTTTCCCCATCTGTAAGATGGGAGTCGTAATATTTACCTTAGAGGGTTGTTATAAGATTTGGACAAGATGGCATCAATAAAGTGCTTTGTGAATTGTAAAGCATTATATAAATGCCAGCTTTTATTGTGTCAGGCAAGATCAGGTTACTAGAAGGTCTAATTTCAAGATGTGTTGGGAAAATAGGCCAGGGCAGTGTTGTACAATTAAAAGCACAACGGGCCTGGATCTTAGAGAGACTTTGGTTGTCATGTCACCTCTGATACTATTTGCATGATCATTGATTGACAGGTCACCCAACCTCATTGGAACTCAATTTCCTTGTGTGTAATATGAAGGTAATGGTACCTATTGCCTGAAGAGGCAGCTAGGTGGCATAGTGGATAGACAGCTAGACCTGGAGTCAAGAGAGTTGTGAGTTCAAATCCAGCCTCAGACATTTACAAACCCTGTGACCCTGGGGCAAGTCACTTAATTTCCATTTGTCTCAGGTTTCCCATCTATAAAATGGGGATAATAATAGCATCTACCTCACTACATAGGTTTTGAGGATAAAATAGGATGTTTGCAAGATACTTTGCAAATCTTAAAGCACGACATAAATACTAACTCTTGTTAGAGTTATCTTGAGACTTAAAGAAAAGCCTGCCCAAAAAAGTACAATAGAAAGATATAAAAAGATTTTTAAAAAATATTTGCATAGTTCTCTCCTCTCTGAGCTAAGTAACAGACATGGTATCATAATTTAAGAAATGAAATAAGTCTGACCTCAGATACTTGACACATTTACTAGCTGTGTGACTTTGGGCAAGTCACTTAACCCCAACTGCCCTCCAAAAAAAAAAAAAAGAAAGAAATGAAATGAGTTTGAAGTAAGTCAAGGGACTTGTCCTAGGTCCTACAGCTAGTAAGTGCTAGAATGGAGACTCAGACCTTTGTCTATTGAATGTGGGCTCAGAGCTCTGTCCATTGCACTACACTACTTCCTCTGGGAGAACAGAATGATGGAAGGGAAGGTCCCTTGCTGATCTAATCCCAAGAAACATGCAAATTAGAGTGAAAAAACAAACAAACCATTGAATAAATATATTCTCTATACCATTGTTATGCTCTTTCCATATTTTCAGCTAAAATACTTCTAGCACTCTAAAGCTTCACACTAAAACTATAGTAAACAGAGTTGAAATGATTCTATAGATAATAAGACTCATATATAATATTTATTTTAAAATAAAATATGTAATAAAATAAATATAAATATTTTAAAATCTTTATATATCTTAAATACATTAAGATGGGTAGGCATGAATAGATTACAACCTTCATTTTGCAGAGTATTCTCAAATCAGTGAGATCCTGGATCCATTTATATGAATGAGTGAAAAAATCAACGAATCAATCAGTAGGTTCCTATTCAGTTTTTACCACATACCAGGTACTGTACAAATTATTGGGCAGCGAAGTGGCATAGTGGATATAGTGCTGGACTTAGAATCAGGTAGACCTGAGTTTGAGTCCTGCCTCAGACATTCATCAGCAGTGTGACCTTGGGCAAGTCATTTAACTTCTCAGTCTTAATTTCATCATGTATAAAATGGGGGTGAAAATAGCACCTGCTTTGTGGGGTTATTGTGAGGATGAAATGAGGTAGCATATGTAAAGTAAGCCAACCTTTGAGTGCTATTTAAGTGCTACCTATCCTTATGATTATTACAAAGGGAAAAAGGAAACAGTCTCTGCCCTCAAGCAGTTTGCATTCTAATGGTGGAATGAAATGTGAGGAGAACTACATGGACATAGATAAATACAGAGAAGACACATACAACGTATACAACATAGTTTACGTACAAGGGAGGGAAAGTCATCCTCAGGGGCTGTCCAGTGTGCTGAAGGCTTTCCTATCTATCTCTTGACAATGAGGTGAGGCAGCTTCATGGTAAAATGGATTGAGTGCTTGGCCTAGAAGACCTGAATTCAAATGAGGTCTCAGATTCTTACTAGCTGTGTGACCCTGGACAAGTTACTTAACCCTCTTTGCCTCTGTTTCCTCATCTGTCAAAAGAACCGGCAAAGGCAATGGCAAACCATTCTAGTACCTTTGCCACAAAAACCCCAAATGGGGTCACACAGAGAGGTGGCCTCTACTAAACAGCAAATAACGATAACTTTAAGGGGAATGGGGAAGATGGTATGAATCCTTTTTTGCAAATGAGGAAACTGAGGCTCAGAGAAGGCTAAGTAAGTGATTTCCTATTAAATATCACAGCCAGAACTGCATCTGAGGTTTTTGGACTTAAGCCAAATGTGTTTCCCACTAGGCAGAGGAAAAATCCCCCACTTCTCAAGGTCTCTTGCCCATGGAGTCATTTCTGAATCATAGAAACTTTGAATGGCTTTCAAGAAAAACGGAAAAAACCTTAGGTTTGTGCCTCTCACCTTCTTTGTACCACGCCATTGAACTGAGGCCTGTACAAATGTTGCCCACTAGGACTGCACCAAGCAAGTGTTTCTTGGCAAGTTTCCAGGATCCCCGTTTGGGGATGAAAGCTCACGGTCCCAGCAGCCAATAGGCTTAGTGGGCTTCTGATGGGCAGGCCTCCCTGCTATCTTTAGCTGCAGTTACTGGAAGGAGATTGTTTGCAATGTAGATCTTAGTCAAATCTCAGGGAAAATAAAATAATGTTTCCTAGGTGACTATGATATATGGGTGCTTATCAGTCCCCTAATTAAATTGCCCAGACCGTACTACTCTTGACAGTTTCTCTGTGTACTTTGCAGCGATGATTTAGATGGGACGCCGGAGGGGAAGGGTGGGGCCCTTGTCTTATTTGGTGCCAAGATTCTGGGCTACCAGTTACTCTTGTCAATCTCTGGCCTAATCATTTAGCAGTTGTAAAGAACTCATTAAAAATGCTAAGGTTTATTGCAAGCACCTCCGGCCCATTCGGAGCTGAGTTAAATCTGAAGCCCTTGTAGCCGCTTGCTCTTTATTAGCCTCATAACAAAATTGCTGACTTTAATTACAACGATGTGGTTTGGAGGAGGAGAAAAAGGAGGGAGGAGATGAAGGGATGAAGAAGGGGGTGAGGGATGAGAGGACTGAAAGAGAAGAGGAAAGAAGAAGTAGGAGGGAGGGGTGAGGAAGAAGAAGTAGGAGAAGGGGAGTAAAGGAGAAGAGGGAGGAGGAAGAAGGAGGGAGAGAGGAAGAAGGAGGAGAGAGGGGGTGAGGAAGAAGAGGGAGGAGGGAGAAAAGGGGAAGAGGAAGGAGGAGGGAGGGAAGAAGAAGGAGGAGGAGAGAGGGGGTGAGGCAGAAGAGGGAGGAGGGAGAAAAGGAAAAGAGGGAAGAGGAAGAAGGGAATGAGGAAGAAGAAAGAGAAGGGGAGTAAAGGAGAAGAGGGAGTGAAGGAGAAAAGAAGGGAGGAGGGTGGGGTAAGGGAAAAGAGGAGAGGAAGAATGGGAGAAGAAAGAGATAGAAAAGAAAACAAGGGAGGGAAAAGGAAGAAAGAAAGGAACCACTAGGGGCAGAGGGGGATTGGAGAGATTCCAAGGAAAAATTTCCAACAGTCTGACCTTCCATGAAGAGTTTTAGGGAGCCTGTTTGCTCCTAGCTTTCAGAAGTTAAATTGACTCTTGCCTATGGACACGTGGGATTCAATGCATAGAGCCAGCTAGGCCTGCCCCCACATGGGGGACTAGGTGGCACAGTGGAAAGAAAGATGGATTATAGGATCATAGCTTTGAGCTGTAGGGGACCTGGCCAGCTATAGTCAAGCCCCCTCATTTTACAGATGAGGGAACAGAAGCTCAGTGATGTGTCCAAGGTTGGAATTGGATGACCTGATTTCCTATAGGAAGGTCAGTTCACTTTGTGCTTTGGTTTCCTCATCTGTAAATGAAAGGACTGCGGGGCAGAATGGAGTTTGAAATTAATTTTCTTTAATAGACCTTCCAGTTCTAAATCCTTTGATTCCAGGACCGTTATCTTGGAAGCTCAGGATGTTTTCTTGCCTTTACCTCTTCTGACCTCAGATTCCTCATTGCCAACATGGGCATGGGAGTGGGAAGAGCTGAATTACAATATCTCTAAAGTCCCTCCCAACCCCAAACCCTATGATTCCATGGACTGCTATCAAACTCAAGATGTTTCTCTTCACTGTGGTGGTAGCTTTCTTCAGGTGAAGAAGTCCCAGAGAAGTCATATTGCCTCTACCCAAAACAAGGGCTCATTCATCTTTGTAGCTAAAGAACTAGTTTGCTTCAGGAGTTTCAACCTGGTCTTCCTTTCTTATATAACATCTTGACTGCACACAATTGCATATACAAAGAGACAGATATTGTGGCAGCCAAGAGGTGAAATAAAAAAAGGTACTAAACTTAGCTTTGGGAGATGAACTCAAGTGCCAATTCTAATGCCAGTTGTGTGACCAAGGGCAAGTCTTTTCAATTCTCCAAGCCTCATCTCATCCATAAAATGGGGCTAATGATACCTGCAGTATCTATCTACGTATTTCAAACAGGTTTTTTAAGGATCAAATGAAATAACATACACAGAGGACTTTATTTTGACTCAGAGATACGATTTTTCAGGTGCAAAATATTCCCTCAACACAATTTCTTCTAGAACTTATGAATCTTAAAGAGCTGCCTGAAATTGAGAAAGGTTAAACAATTTGCCACACAGAGAAAATCTTAGAAGCAGATTTTAAATTGTTTTTTTTCAACAAGTCAAGTATTTTCTAGTCCACAATGCCTTTCTCATAGTCATTAAAATGATGTGATTGTCCATTAATATTTTATTAAGGAATAGAGTTCTGTAGGGGGGGTAGAAGGACTGTTATGGATAAGGAATAAGTTAAGGAAAGCTTTCTGGAGGAGATGGCATTTGAATTGGGCTTCAGAGATCACTGCTGACTCATCTCTAATGATTCCTCTAGCATAGGCCTCCTCACCTCCTCATTTCCTATGGAGTGGCCCCTGGAGACAAGGATATCCTGGAGCCTTCTTCACTGGAATGTTAGCTCTCAGTGGTCACTTCCAAAGACTGACAGTGAATAAATGATATGAGGCTTTGATTATAGGCAGAATGGGTAGCAGCCTACATGAGAGCAAGCAGCAATATCATGTTCAGAAATAGAACACCTGTGGTGGAGTCCAGGAAAGGACATGACAGAGTTTCCAAGCTAAGACAACACTACTATAAATCTGAATTTTGGTACTGAAAAGATAGAGGGTGATATGTTGCAGTATACAAGAGAATTCCAGGGAGAGAGAGAAGGAGGCAGCCTGGAGGGCAGAACTAGGACCATTGGCTCAAAGCTAGAGAGAACCAGATCTCAATTTAATACGTAAAGACTAGAAACTGATAAAAAAAAAAAGAGATATTAAAATAACTTAGGGTATGTAAATGAAAAGATTTATTTAGGGGTGTGTTGGTAAATGACAAATTTTAAATTCAGTCTCCATTATTAATATTGTATCACTTGTGTGTGTGTGTGTGTGTGTGTGTGTGTGTGTGTGTAGACAATGGGGTTAAGTGACTTGCCCAGGGTCGCACAACTTGTAAGTATCTGAGGTTGCATTTGAACTCAGGTCCTTCTGACTCTAGGGCCAGTGCTCTATCCACTGTACCCTCTAACTGCTCCTTGTGCCACTTTTTAAAGTCTAGACAATGAAACAAACGATAAATTAATATCTGAATTGTGGCATGTGCCAATTTCAAAGATGTAAATGCTCACACTGAGAATTTGACCATCAGCTCTGAGGAGGTTTGACCTGGTTCCAGCACACCCTAATTGATGCGGTAGCTGATTTCAAATATTTGAAAGATTGCCATGTGGAGGAGGGAGTGAACATAGGGGCAGACCTAGGAACAATAGATTGAAGGTACATGGAGACAGATTTTGACTCAGCCCCTTAAAGGTCTGTCTAATATTAAGAGGGCAGCTGGGTGGCACAGTGTTGGGTCTAGAGTCCAGGGTCTAGAGTGCTGGGCCTGGAGTCAGGGAGAACTGAGTTCAAGTCTAGCCTCAGAGACTTACTGTGTGATTCTGGAAAAGTCATTTAACCTCTGCCTGCCTCAGTCTCCTCAAATGTAAAAATGGAGACAATAATAGCACCCACCTTACAAGGTTGTTGTAAAAATCAGGCACTATTTGTAAAGTGCTCAGCCCCTGTTAGGAGCTGTATGAATAATTATTCTCTCTAGCTATGCCATGGTGCTGCTATGAAAAGCCTATAATGCTATATACACATCAATAAGACACAAGCAATTCATAAAGAAACTTGTCTCTGAGAAAGGATGGCCTCCGATTTTGCTAACTCTCTTCCCTCCCTCTCACTCCATCCCAGTAGAATAAACTAGGAATAGAAACAGGGAAGGGTGATGTAATAGATTTGAAACCGAGATCTACTGGCCTTTGATCTCCTCAGCAAACCACCCAAAGTATCCAGAATATCAGTTTATTAGGGGTTTCCCTCTGCCCCTAGGACCATAAACAAGGAGCTCTAAGACATCAGCTCTCTAAGAGTCTCCTCCTGCCTAATTGGAGAGAGAGCTATGCACGAGTGGCCTACATTCCAGAAGCTGGGTGGATCAAAGGCAGGTCAGAATGAGAATTAGTCCCAGGACACAGCAGGGGTGAAAACAAGTCTCTCTCCTTCCCTCAGCAGATACTGTCTCCAAGCTTGGCCCGCTCGGAGACTCTTTATTCATGTGCTTGTTGAATTCATAGATGTGGAATGTCAGAGCCTGAAAGGACTTTAAGAATATAAGACGTGGGATGTTAAAATGCTGAAAAAAAATAGAGATGGCAAAGTTCACCTAGTTCAATAGTTCTTAAAATGTTTTGGGAGTCATAGACCCCTTTTGGCAGTCTAATGAAGCCTACAAATCTCTTCTTAGAATTTTTTTTAAAAAATAATTGAAGGTAATACAAAATGTTAGTTAGGAAGGAGTAAAAATAAGGTACAATTTTCTTTCCCATTCAAATTCATGAAAGCCCTCAAAAGTGCTTTCCTCATAGTAGCCCTGTGAGGTAAGAATTATTTTTAATATTTATCATCAGCATCAGCATCATCATTGGCAACTTGTTGGTCTGAGCTAGAGCACTGGGCCTTGGAATAAGGCAGATTTGAGTTAAAATCTAGCCTCAGACATCTACTAGTTATGTGATCTTGGGCAAATTTCTTTATTTCTAAAATGGGGATCATAATAGCATCTACCTTTTATGGTTATTGTGAGGATCAAAAGAGATAATATTTGTTTTTAGTTATATTTTATTTTTTACCCATTTACATGTAAAGACAATTTTTAACATTTGTTTTTTTTAATTTTGAATTCCAAATGTTCTCCCTTCTTTCCTCCCCTCCCCCCTTCTGAGACAGTAAGCAATTGGTGTAGGGTGTGCAATCATATAAAACATATTTCTATATTAGTCATGTTATGAAAGAAGACACAGACTGAAAGGGGGGAAAAACAGGAAAAAATAAAGAAAGCAAAAAAAGTATGCTTCAATCTGTATTCAGTTTCCATCAGTTCTTTCTCTGGAATCAGATAGTGGCCTTCATCATGAGTACTTTGGAATTATCTTGGATCATTGTATTGCTGAGAATAGCTAAGTCATTCACAGTTGATCATCATATAATGTTGCTGTTACTATGTATGTTTTCCTGGGTCTGCTCACTCACTTCGCATCAGTTCATAGAAGTCTTTCTAGGTTTTTCTGAAATCAGCCCACTCATCATTTCTTAAAGCATAATAGTATTTCATTACATTAATATACAACAACTTGTTTAGCCATTCCAATTAAGGAACATGCCCTCAATTTCCAGTTCTTTGCCATCACAAAAAAAGCTGCTATAAATTTTTTTTGTATAAATAGCTCTTCTTCCCTTTTCTTTTCTCTTCTTTTTCTTTTTTAATCTCTTTGGGATACAGACCCAGTAGTAGTATTGCTGGATCAAATAGTGCACAGAGTTTTATAGCACTTTGGGCATAGATCCAAATTGCTTAAATGAGGTAATATTTGTAAAGCACAGTGTCTGGCACATAGTAGGTGCTTATTAAATGTGTATTAACTACCTTTTTGGCTATTTAACTAAAGAGGAGGAGTGACTTGCCCAGGGTAACACGATTAATCAGTGGTAGGCCTGAAACCACAGTAGGGCCCAGTTCCTCTGATCCCTGGATGCTCGGTGCCTAGCCTACTAAGGTGCCAGTCCTAATAAATACCTGAAACTCTGAATGACTATTCAGGTGACACTAGTCATTACCTATGCTGACATTTCAAACTGTGGACTTAATAAAAATTATGCTACACTCTATAGAGCTTAATACTAGTTCCCTGGTCTAGTGCTTGCTTATAAGTCATACTTGGAGCTTAACCAGATTCATTTACTTTCTGGACTTTCTCAAATATGACCACAAAAGCATGGGATCAATATGGAAATTGTTTCCACTATCCCAGGCTTAAAATGATTGAGAGTGGAAAGAAGACAAGAATTGGGGTTAGAAGACTAAAGATTCAGTCCAGCCTCTAACACTTCCTACTTGTGGAACTAGAGGAAAAGTTTCAACTCTCTGAGCCTCAATTTCCTTCTCTGTAAAGTGGGGATATAAGTACTTATATCACCTACCTCAGAGAATTGTTATGAGGAAGGTGTGTTGTGAATATTCACATCCAGGTAAACCATAGCTAAGTCCCAGTTAGTGAGAATAATTAATCTCCTGAGGTGGTTGCATGCATTTGAATTTCTACTATTCTATTCTAAATGATTAATTATGCAAAATATCAACCAATCAACATTTATTAAGTGCCTACTATTTCCCAGGCACCTTGCCAAGTGCTAAGGATAGGAAAAGAGGCAAAAGACAATTCCTGCCCTCAAAGAGTTTACAGTCTAATGGGGGAGACAAGATGTAAATAAATTTATATAAAACAAGATATATACAAAACAAATAGGAAATAATTAATAGAAGGGAGGCCCTAGAATTAAGAGGCAGTGGGGGTGGGCGGCTAGATGGCACAGTGAATAGAGCACCGGCCCTGGAGTCAGGAGTACCTGAGTTCAAATCTGGCTTCAGACACTTAACACAAAAAACTAGCTGTGTGACCTTGGGCAAGTCACTTAACCCCAACTGCCCTCCAAAAAAAAAAGGCAAAAAAAAAAAGAGGCAGTGGGGGAAGTTTCATGTAGAAGATAGGGATTTTAGTTGGGACTTAAAGAAAGAAAGGGAAGTTGGTAGTCAAAGCAAAAGAGGAAAGGCCATTCCAGGTGTGGGGGAAAACCAGAGAAAATGACCAGAGCAGAGACATTTTGTATCTTGTTTGTGGACAGCTGGGAGGCCAGTGTCACTGAATTGAAGAGTAAGTGACAGGGTTTAAGGTGTAAGAAGACTGGAAAGGGAGTAGGAGGTTAGTTAAGAAGAGCTTTAAATGCCAAACACAGAATTTTGTATTTGATTCAGGAGGCAATAGAAAGCCTCTACATTCCATTCCAATGGAAATATGTGGTGTAACCACTTCAGAAGATTCATTTTTTCACACTAATCAGCACATTGCTGTATTATTGTTATTATTTCACCTGTTCAGGTACTCAGATTTGAGGGGAGGCAGGGGGAAGAAAAGCAGGGAAAGTGTAGAGCAAGGTCTATCTATATCCCTCCTCTGTTCATGTGGCCTGTGTATCTACTTCTTGGGGACCGATAATGATACTGGATGTAGAGTATTCCCTATCCAACTCTCAACTCTTTGATTTCCTTCCAATGCCAGGAGTGTACAGTGTCAATTAATCGCTTAGTTCAGTTGCTACTGCAGATGGGTGGGTGCCAAGATGGCCACCATTTGCTCTTTAGTGTTTTGGATAAGCGATCATGGCTCCTGTAAGTTCTAGCAGTCAGGCACGCTAGAGTGATTGAGGAAACTTCAATAGAACGTTTTGCAATCCCAACAAGCTGTGTCTTTCTGGGAAGGGTGCACACCATCTACAGTATACACTTTGGCTAGTACACTCTGTCTAGCTTTCATATTAAGCCTTGATGTGCATTGTGGTTTTATTGTACCAAAGTTTTCGTTGGCAGCTTCAAAATATTCACAGATGTTTCAGAAGGAGGAGCTTTTCCCCAGCTTGCCTCAGGTATGATGCAGACCTTTTTAGGCTATTGTGCTACAGCTTGGAGGAGGTCTTGGCAAAACCTCTGCTAGGACTGGAAAATTGCACACCCCCTGTGGGTTCTGGCCCACTGGGAGCTGTAACACATTAACTAGACTGATCATAAAATAAAGCCACGAAGGGAGACATTTTCTAGCATTAAAGAGAAAAGCATTTGGAAAAGATTGAGTTAAAAAGTCCCCTTACTGCGCCTTGCTACGTATCACACCCTAAGTGTCTTCCTACCTTGCTCAGTCCTGCTTCTCAATCTTATCCACTTCAAAGAAACAATTCTCAACCATGGTCTTGTGACCTTTCCAGGGTATCTCCAGTGATCTCAAGTGGGGCTGGGAGGGAGCCATTCTTATCAAATTCTTAAAACTTTCCCACAGAGGTATGGGATATGCATCTTCAAATAGTCTCTATAGTTAGATTGGTCTGAAATCATGCCTCCTGAGTCCAGAAAAGATAGGAAAACAAAAAACAAAAAGCAGGGTGTGATCTATGGAAGCAATATTTATCATGGAAAAGCTTATAAATAAGTGTGTGTAAGTGTGTGTGTGTGTGTGTGTGTGTGTTACTGAAACAACTCCTCCTTTAAGGAGTGTGTCAAGGCATCCTCAGACATTATCCCAGCTGGGAGATTTCTTCTCCCTCTAGCAGTCTCTGGTTTGACTGCTTCCATTCTGGGTATTTTTTAAAAAATGGTCAGTTCAACTCTGGGACACTTATTTGAACTGAAATGGATTTTAAACCTTGCAGCACACTTCTATCTAGTTCTCTCTCTAGTTCTCTCTCTCTCTCTCTCTCTCTCTGGTAATTCTTCAAGCAATCTTGTCTAGTATGATATCTAGTGATATCAGCTAAGGATATCTCTGTAAAACATGGAATTCTCAATGGAGCTTTCCGCCCAAAATTGGTATGCATACTCTGCACATATGTGTGAAGGTTTTGAATTTAGTGGAGAGAAGGAAGAAAAGAAAGTGAGAGAAAGAAAAAGAGAAAGAATGTAAAAAGGTGGGAAAAAGGAAAAAGTAAGAAAGAAAAATGAAGAAAATGAAAGAGAAAAGGAAAAAAGAGGAGAAGGATGGAGAATGAAAAAGGAAGAAAGATGGAGAAAGAGAAAGGAAGAAAAGGATGAAAAAAGAAAAAGAGAGGATGAAAGAACTGAAGGAAAAAAGAAAAAGTAATTAGGAAGAAAGAAATAAAAAGGGGAAAATAACAGAAGGAATGAAAGAAATGAAAAGAAAGAATAAGAAAGGAAAGGAAGACAAAGAAGGAAAAAGAAGAGAAAGACAAAGGAAGAGAAAAAAGAAAAGAGGAAAAGAAGGAAAGAGATGTTACATATACACAGATTGTTCTCATACTCAGTATTAGAAAGAAAGAGGGGAAAGAAGGAAAGAAGGAAAGAAAGGAAGAAAGAAAGGAAGAAAGAAAGAAACAAACAAACAAAGTGATATTAATACATAGATAGATCATAATGAAAGAAAGGGAGGTGATATTCATACACAGATAACTCTATTACTGAATATAAGACAGGAAGAAGAAAGAAAGAAAAAAGGAAAGAAAGAAAGAAAGAAAGAAAGGAGAGAGGGAGGGAAGGAAGGAAGGAAGAGAAAGAAAGAAAGAAAGAAAGAAAGAAAGAAAGAAAGAAAGAAAGAAAGAAAGAAAGAAAGAAAGAAAGAAAGAAAGAAAGGAAGGAAGGAAGGAAGAAAATGGAGGGAGGGAGGGAGGAAGGAAGGAGAGAAAGAAGGACGGGAGGTGATATTCATACACAGTTCTAATACAAAGAAAGAAAGAGAGAGAAAGAGAAGAAGGAAGGAAGGAAGGAAGGAAGGAAGGAAGGAAGGAAGGAAGGAAGGAAGGAAGAAGGAAAGAAAGAAAGACAGGGAAATTAAGAAAAAGAAAACGAGCTCAATAGGTAGTGTTGGCAGAGTGAAATAATTACAGAAGCTGCCTTACAAAGGGTGGGGGAGCCTAGGAGCTCAGGACAGGCACCAGCTTTTTTATCTAGTGCCTCCCCAAAGCAACCCAAACCGCATTATAAACAAGGGCAGTGTCAGCAAACTCCACAGGTGTCACTGGGAGCAGGTGAAAATGTAACAACGGGTTTGAACCTCTCTTGGGACAAGTCTCTTCTCCCATTTGTTGGGGCTGGTTCAAAACACTGCCGTAAATCAAGCTATTGCAACATTGCGAACTGTCTGAAATGGAGCCCGATGATAAACAACCAGCTGCTCGTTTTATTTTTTCTTTTCTAAAAAGTAATCAGTCCTGCATGAGTCACTTGGTTTAGGCCCCAAACCATTACACTAGAAGTGATGTTGTACTGAGTAATTATATCAATGGGGCCTCTTCAACACCATCACTGGGTTCCAACAATCATTTACCCAACATAGATCTTCTCCAGGCCTCACAGGCTTTGTCTACGATGGGAGAGACTGTTTTCTGTCTCCTTACAAACTACCGGAGTCAAGTGAGAAATCGTAACACTGCTCTTTGTGAAAACCACAGAAAACTCTGCCTTAGCTGGGTCACATGGCTTGACCTCTAAGAGTGTAAGACCGTAAGAAGTTCTCAATGGACTCTCTAATCATGGTAGTAGCGTGACTGACACTATGTAATTCATTCATTCATTCATCATTCATTCATTCATTCATCATTCATTCATTCATTCACTCTGTACAGAACACTGAAGGAGGTGACAAGTTTAGATAAAGACTAGGTACCCATCATGGAAAGCTCAAATTCTCAATATTATTCATTCATTCATCAAACATATATTAAGGGTCTGTCATGGGCAGAATTCTATGGGAGACAACAGAGCTACAAAGATTAAATAAAATGTGGCCCTGCCCACAGAGAACTGCAATGGAAAAGGTGATGAAATCAGCTTTATAAACCTCATTTCTAATCCCATCTTCGCCATTTTTAAGGTGGCTAAACTTGGGCAGGAGAACTACATGGCAATGGATAGAAGGCCAGGCTTGGAGTCGGGAAGACTCACCTTCCTGAGTTCAAATTTGGTCTCACTTACTAGCTGAATGACCCTGGACAAGTCACTTAACCCTGTTTGCCTCAGTTTCCTCATCTGTAAAATGAGCTGGAGAAGGAAATGGCAAAGCACTCCAGTATCTTTGCCATGAAAACACCAAAAGGGGTCACAAAGAGTCAGACATACCTGAAAAACAACTGAATAAAAACCTCGGGCAAGTCACTTAACCTTATGGGCCTCAGTTTCCTCATCTCTAAAATGGGTAAGGGTAGAATTGATGGCCCTTAAGGCCCCTTCCAACTCCAGATATTTATACTATATGATCCTATCATATTCTAGAAAGGCAAAATGAGGCAAAGCCAGAGCACTACTGTATAATAATATGCACAACATAGCATAAATGCACAGAGAGGTACAGAACAGAGTTCTGTGTGAGGTCTGAGGGGTAGGTTGTTACCACGAGGGATCAGGGGATGGTATGAGAAGCTGTGGTGTTCTGCAACCCCAAGCATGAATCTGTCATCTAGGATTTGTTAAAACCTTTTATTTACAGAGTTAGGAACATAGTCAACAATGAAGAAGTGCTTGATTAATTTATAGGATCATAGGATCACAGAGGTAGAACTGGAAGGAATCTCAGAGGCCAATTGTCTCATTTTATAGATGAGGAAACTGAGGACCAGTGACTGTCCAAAGTCACATGGGTATTGAGCATCAGAGGTGGTTCATATAGACCTGATATTAAATGCAATATCGACTGAGTCTTTTTGACTTTTAGGAATAGTAAATTTTGTGATTTCACTATCTGTTTATGTAAATTAGGGTTTTCTTTTATTTGTCCTAAAACCACTAACTTGGAAGTCAGGAGAACTAACCATGTGATCCTGGACAGGACACTTCCCTTACTAAACCTCAGCTTCCTACTCCATAAAATGATGGGATCAGAATACAAGATGACCCTTTCAACTTTGGCATTCTTGGCCTGCTAGTTCTAATAAGTGGAGATTTGACAAATACGTCCATGTTTAATCTTGTATATTTTTCATGATTTCACAGATTTATTTTTAATATATTTTTATATTTCTCAGCTTTTGTCTTATATATGGAAGGGTCTTAATTTTCTAGTTTGTAAAGTCCTGCTTAGGACTCACCAACTAACTCCCCAACTTAGAAGAGTTAATGTTTGTATCCACCTCAGTCTACTCCTTCATCAGTGGAAGGATTCAATTTGGTTGAAATATACCACCAAGCAACCCCAAGTAGAAGGAACACTGGAGTAAGAACTCGATTTAAATCCTGACTCGCTATCTGTAAAAACCTATTTTATCCCTTTGTGCCCCAGTTTTCTCATCTGTGAAATGGGTAATACCTATACCATTTGCTGTAGAGGGTAATTACTAGAATTAAATGAGATCATCAATATAAAGCACTTTTGACAATTATATTTTTATTTTTTATTATTTAGTTTTAGTTTTCAACAATCATTTCCATAAGCTTTACATTTTCTCCCCCTCCTTCCCCCTCCCTCCCCAAGATGGCTTGCAATCTGACCCACACATACATTCTTATTAAATACATTTTCACATTAACCATGTTGCATAGAAGGAATAATAAAGAATTGAAAAAAACGAGAAAAAACAAAACAAAAAAATAAAATCATCTGCTTAGATTTTTGATAATTATAAAGAGAGGCATTGTGGTAGAGCAGAGTGCTGGATTAGAGGTGGGAAGTCCTGGATTCATGTCTTGCCATAGACACATACTAGTTGTGGGACCCTCAGCAAGTCATTTAATTTTTCTGCAACTGTTTCCTCATCTTAATGAGAGGGTTGGTTTAGATGGCCTTTAAGTTCCCTTCTGGCTCTAAAGTCCTAAAGTGCTTTATAAATGTTAGCTGCTAACAGGGAGCTCTGCTCCCATTTCAATGGCAAAGTGGGAGAATGGATAGATTGCTAACTGAAGTTATGGGAGATTGGAACACAGAAGGCCAAGTGTATCAAGAACTGTGCAAGGAATGACCATGTGGGTATTGGTTGTGGATTGCATCTCCTTTATCTTGCCTCACTCAGCTACACAGAAAGGGGAGACTCTTTTTTATTCCCAGAGAACTTAGCTATCCTTTAACTGTCCCACGTTTTGTGATCTGGGCCAGAGTCTCTACATCCTGTTCTTGCACGGCCCCATCAAGGGTTAATGAGGTGTGTCATTCCCCTGCTTTTTGCACAGGGGAAAGCTGCACCCTGTTTTTCAATGAGTAAGGTGGGGAAAGTCCTGACTTGTAACGTCAAGGAGCTTTGATAATTTGCCAAGAATTTAATCCTACCTGACGTCCAGATGTCAGGAGAGAGCTCACCTATGCTCTGCCAGGGCGGTGAGTGTGAGTTGAAATGATTGTCATCCTGTCTATGGACGTATGTTTACAGAGAGTTTGCTTTCCTGAGCAACACTGATGCGAGCTCATCCCATGTTGTTTGAACTCCTGGCTCGGAATCTTATGCCACAGCAAGTCAGCTGAGATCCCTAATGAGGTACCTTTGCCATTGATCCAACTTGGGCCCCAGCTCCTCCATGAAGGTTTCCCCAAGAACACAAAATCTCAGAATGTCATTGCTGAGAGGGAGCTTAGATCAGAGAATACAGGATGTCAGATCTGGGAGAGACATTGATACATAGAACCTAGAATGTTAGGGCTAGAACACTGCATGTCAGAGCTGGAAAGGACCTTAGAATACCAAATGCCAAATTTGCAGGGGAGCAAATATCAACTCCTCTACTTGCCGTTTAAAGCTATTCACAATCTGGCTCCAATCTACAGTTATCATGTCCATTACTCCCTTTCACATACTCTGTGATGCAATCATAACAACTCTTTTGCTCTTCTTCACATACATGACACTCTATTTCCTCCCTTTATGCTCTTGTACTGGCTGTCCTCCCTATCTGGAAGGCATTTTCTCCTCATCTCCATCTCTCTGAATGCCTAGTTTCCTTCAAAGTTCAGCCTAAATGCCATCTTTTACATGAGGTCTCCTCTTATCCTTCCAGGTTCTCCTGCTCCCATGTTTTGTATATATGTTATTTCTCCCAATGGAATATAAGATACTTGGGAGCAGGGACTAGTTCATGTTGTCTTTGTAATTTCAGCAACTAGCACACAGTAAGTGCTTACTAAAAGTTTGCTGTTTGATTGACAGAGCACAGACTACAAGAGCTAGATAGACCTTAGAACATAGAGTGCGAGAGATGGAAGTGGCATTAGAATTTAACCCACAGAATGTCTGAGATGGAAGGGACTTTAGAACATAAAATGTAAGAAAGAAGTGAAGTGAACATCAGCATATCAGAGCTGGAAGGGACCTTAATATATAGAATGTGGAATCTCAGAGCTAGAAGTAGCCTTAGAAATAGAACATGGGCCCTGAAAGGACGTTGATAATGCAGTCCTTTCATTTGAGATGAGAGGTGGGGCAGCTAAGTGACACAGTGGATAGAGCACAAGCCCTGGGGTCAGGAGGACCTGAGTTCAAATCCAGCCACAGACACCTACTAGCTGTAAGACTTTGGACAAGTCACTTAACCCCAAATGCTGAGAGAGAGGGGGTGGGAAGAAACAGAGAGAGACAGAGAGACAGAGAGAAGGAGAGAGACAGAGAAAGAGAGACAGAGAGACAGAGAAAGAAACAGAGACAGGTGAAGTAAATTGCTTAAATTGGCAAAGCTATTAAATAGCAGAGTTGGAATCTAGATCTTTTGGCTCAGGGAAGGACCAAGGTTCTTTCTACTATTCCCCTGTAAGAGATCATCCCACCCCCAGCTACTCACCAAGCTTTAGGGTCCATACCATAGATTTTGGCCCTTGGATATGTTAAGTTTAATACTTCATTATAATCTATATAGTCATATGGTATTCCTTAGTTACTTCCTGTGTGTCCTCCCATCTCCCTATTGTGATTATGCATGTGTTCTGGGAAGGAACTGTGTCTTATATTTACCTGGTATTCTCTTCTCCAAGGCACCCCACTCCCACCCCACAGTGTTAGATGCCTAGTTGGTGCTTAATAGACAACTGTTGAATTGAAGAATAAAGAATCCTCCCAGATGGATTTACCAGACACCAACAACAAGAGTGTAAGTTGCCAGAGTAGTCCCGGGAAGGCCAGATGTTCAGACACCAGCCTGAGATTTTCATCCCTCTGGACATCTTTTCATATGTTCTGCTGCTTCCCTGACTTTTCTTACTCAGAAGAGCACCTTCTGGCCCAGACCTCCAGAGACCACGCCTCCGGGCTGAGCTAATTGCTCACTTTGCATCCCCCTCATGGGGCCAAATTGTCTTCATGGGAGAGTTTGTTGTTGTTCAGTCACATCCCAATCTTTGTGACCCCACTTGGCAGAGATACTGGAGTGGTTCACCATTTCCTTCTCCAGCTCATTTTATAGATGAGGAAACTGAGGCAAACAGGGTTAAGTGACTTGCCTGGGGTCACACAACTAATAAGTGTCTGAGACTAGATTTGAACTCAGGAAAATGAGTCTTCCTGCATTAAGGCCAGTACTCTATCTATTGTACCACCAGGCTGGGAGAGCTATATGATCTCACTATATGCCACCATCTGTCCTGTCAACAACTGCATGACCCCATACAGACCCTTGCTTTCCACCTCTTGCTCTGAGAACAGTAATTCAGTCAATATCACCATGGCTTCTGGAAAGGCATGGTAGTTGTCTGTTCTATGGCTCTACTCACCATCACTGTGCCTCCCAAGATAAAAACTTCCTACCTTGGCCTGTTCTCCCTATGTGTAGTGTTTCCTGCAATAGGACTCTAAACTCCTTAAGGATAAGGAATGCTTCATTTTTGTATTTGCGTCCATAGCACCTGGCATGGTGCCAGGAATACAGTAGGCACTTAATAATTTATTGTTCAACAAGCATTTAATAAGTGCCTACTATATACTATACACTGTGCTAGACATAGGGGATACAAAGAAAGAACCAAACAAGCCTTACTCTCAAGGAACTTAGATACTATTAGTGGAGAAAACAATTACATATATATATATATATATATATACATACAAACATACATATACACACCGTATGCAGAGAGAGAATAAATATAGAGTATAAAGGCAAATAAATACATAGGGAGGGAGGACATTAGCACTCGGATGTACTGGGAAAGACATTAAGGAGAAGATGATGTTCAAGCTGTGTCTTGAAGGATTCTATAAGGAAGGAAGTGGCCAGGGAGTGAACTGAATGAATGAATGAATGAATGAATGAATGAATGAATGAATGAATGAATGAATGAAATATTCATTCTTTTATGCAGCTGTGTGTCCTTGGACTGTGAGGCAATGGAGTGGGTGCTCACCTGTTGTTTAGGCACCCGTCCTGGAAATTCCATGATATCGTTTTATTTTTCCATCAACCTGCAGTCCTTGACTTGGACAGCTAGTGCTATCTGCTGTTTTCACTACAACCATGCCCCCTACAGGGGGAACACCAAAGAAATTTCCTTCCCCCCCCATCCTCTATCCGTGATCTCTAATTAAGTGGGGATTTACTATGAAGTGAGTAAGAGAGAAAAGAGATAGAGCAAAAAAAGACAAAAAGGGTAACAGTAGCACAAGTTATGTAGATTACTAAATTGAATCCTGGTCCTAAGCACCATTTGGTTACAGGCCAATTGGCTTCCTCGGTTTAGATTCCTTTCTGGCTATTTTTTTCTTTCTTTCTGGTTCTAGCCTCCATTTTAACTCAGCTTTAGCTCCCTTGCCAAAGTCTTGACTGTCCATGGCTGCTGTATTTCAGCACTCAAGTATGTGCTCCTCTATCTTTATTGAAAGATAGATATGGGGGGGGCTAGGTGGCGCAGTGAATAGAGCACCAGCCCTGGAGTCAGGAGTACCTGAGTTCAAGTCCGGCCTCAGACATTTAACACGGAAAAAAAAAACTAGCTGTGTGACCTTGGGCAAGTCGCTTAACCCCAACCTGCCCTCCAAAAAAGCAAAAAAAAACAACAACGAAAGATAGATATGGAGCATAGGGATCTGGCAGGGCTTAGGCAGTATAGTCGTTTAGAGACATGTCACTTGACCCTTCCAGCCACCTAGATTCTCAGCCCTGAAGTCATCTTCTACTCCCCATTCCTCTTAACCCAGGAATTCCTAACCTCCAGTCCACAGACTCATTTCACAGGGTCTGTGATCTTGAATTGGAAAAAAAAAATCCCATCTTTATTTTTTACTAACCTTTGGTTTTCTTTGCAATATATGTATTTTATTTTATTAAATTTTTTTTGGTATTTTAAACCATTATTCTGAAGGCGCCCTTAAGGCTTCCCCTAGCCTGTCAAAGGGACCTGTGAGAAATACTGATAGTTTCTCTATGAACAATGAGTGCTTTGGAAACAGTTCCTGCACAGGATGGGTGAGAGGAACTAGGTTAAGGTGAGGGAGAAGAGAGTAGAACATACTATCCAGTCATATAGCAGGAAGAAATCTGTAAGGGAGGACCCAAACCAAGCAGGCTCAAACGGGTAGGGGATCAAACTGATAGAGCCTCATTGCCTGACCAAGGGTTATGCTGGGGGGGATGGGGGGGGAGGGGAATAAAAGGACCATTCAGATGGAGGGCAGTCCAGGAAAGAGGATGTCTTGCCTAGTTGGGACCAATGATTGTAATGGAGGTGGGCCTATATAATCTTTGTTCTGCTTCTGTGTGTATGTGTGTTTGGGGGGGGGGGTCTTGTCCCATGAGGGAACACATATGCCCACTTCTCCAGAGAATTGTCAATAAAGGATCTCTTCTTTCCACAAACTGCGATTTCATTTATTACCTAATTAACTCTAGCTCAGAAGCAGCAGGAGGAAAAAGTGAGCAAGCATTCTCAGATCAAGCTCCAGGCTAGGTTAAATCTAGGACTATAATTTTGTTTATAACAGGCCAATGACATAAAAAAGACTGAAAAACTTTATCCTAACCTTATAGATCTAATCAATTGCAAGCTTTAAAAAAATTTCCATTTACAAAACATCTCTCATATCCCTCTTCTCTCTTCTCACATGCCTACCACTGTAATTCAGTCACTCATCACTTTTCCCCTGAACTGTTCGGTTTTCTAATTGGTCTCTCCCTTCTCCAATCCATCCACTACACAGTCACCAGTTATTTTCCTAGAGTTCAAATATGGCCATGTACTCAACCTACTCAATAAACTCCATTGGTTCCCTATTAACTAACAGATCAAATATAAACATCTCTGCCATCTAAAGTCCTTCACAATCTGACTTTAACCTACCTTTCCAGTCCTGTTATACATTTCTACCTTTTCCTTCTCTCCACAATCCAGGTAAACTGGCTTTGTTGTTCCCCACACACTCCATGCCACTTTTTGTCTCCATGACAGAGGATCAATTGAGCACTTTAGCACAGTGCCTGATACACAATAGGAACTTAATAAATGCTGGTTTCTGTACCTCCTGACTTTGCACTGGCTATCCCCTATTTTGGGAATGCACTCTTTTGCTCACCACCCTACATTTAGAGTCCCTACATTCTCTAAAAATTCAGCTCAAATCCCATCTTATATTAGTGTTGGTGGAGGAGGAGTCTTATCCCCTCCTCTATTACTTTTCATATTTGTTCTATATCCTTACATATGGGCATGTTGTATCCCCAATAAAGTGCAAACGCCTTGAGGACATGGAATATTTCACTTTTGTCTTTGGATTCCCAGCATATAAATGCTTCCTTCTTCCATAGACCTTGAGCTATAGTTAAAGTATATCCTATTCCCCTGAAATTCCCCCAAAGAATGACTGATTCCCTATCTAGGGTCCCAAAGTTAATTCCTAGAGTGTAGCTGTCTAGCCTCTCTCCTTCATTCCTGCCCATTCCCGACCTATTTGCATATGTTTCCAATCTTATATGTCCAAAACTGCATGTCAAGTTCTCTATTTCTGTTGAGGTCACAATCACTCTCCCAGTTTCCAGTTTTGCAAACATCATCATTGGATCTTTATCCTTTCTCAGCTGCCATAGCCAATCAGATGGTGACTCTCCTTGATCCATGGTACATGGCATATGTGTTCCCTTTTCTCTGGTAAAACAGTGGCCCACCCTTACTTTAGGCCCTCAATAGCTATTGCCTGTACTGTTACAAAAACCTACTAATTGGACCCCTGGGTCTCAGTCTCCAATCCACCCTTCACACAGTTCCCAGACTAATCTTCCTAAATCATGAGCCCAATCCTTTCACTCTTTCTCTTTTTTTCATTTTTATTTATTTAATTAATTTATTTACTTTTAGTTTACAACATTCAGTTCCACAATCCCTTGAGTTCCAATTTTTCTCCCCTTCCCTCTCCTCTTCCTCCCTCCTGTGGCAGCATGCAATCTGATATAGTTTCTACAAATACCTTCACATTAAACATTAGTCAAGTTGTAAGGAAGTATTATAATCAATGAATTGAACAATGAGAAAGAAGGAACGAAATGAAACAAAAAAGAAAGACAGTAGTTGGCTTCAATCTGCATTCAGACTCCGTAATTCTTTGTCTGGATATGGACAGCCTTTTCCATCATGAGTCTTTTGGAGTTGTCTTATTGCTGAGAGGAGCCCAGTCTATCAAAATCTATCAAAGTCAGTCATCATAGATACAATGTGTTTGTAATTGTGTACAATGTTTCACTCTCTTTCTTAAAAACTTTCAGTAGCTCCCTATTATTTCAAGGATAAAATGCAAGCTTCTCAGATCAGAGTAAAATCCATCACTATTTGATTCCAGCTGACCTTTCCAGATTTATTTCACATTACTCCCCTTCAACTGTCTTCTTTCCAGTCACACTGCCTTTCTCTTGGTTCCCCCAATGCAGCATTCTCTCTCACCTTCACATCCAGGATCACTTCCAGGTCCTTGCCCAGGCTCCCTCTGTACCTGGAAGGTTTTCCCAGCTGTCTGCTATAAATCCCTGGCTTCTTTTAAGGCTCAGCTCATGATCTACCTTCCACAAGAAGACTTACACAGGCCTCCTGGTTATTAGGACGCTCTCCCTCCTCAAAATATTTGTGTATATACTTATCTGCTTATATGTTCAGTTCATTTCAACAGGCATTTATTAAAGGCTTCTTGTGTGCCAGGCACTGCACTAGGTATTGGGGGTACAAAGACAAGAATTAAATATTTGCAGTCTTAAAGAGACTTCTATTCAACTAGATACGTGACCTTGGATAAGTCATTTTGTCTCATTGTGCCTTAGCTTCCTCACCCATAAAATGGACATAGTACTTATCCTGCCCACTTCAGAGGAGTGTTGTGAGGAAAGTGCTTTGTAAATTTTAAATTCACACTATATGAATGTAATTCATTGCTCTGTTATTTGTCTTCTAGTGTCCCCCTCTGACATCTCATTTTGACAATATACAGCTAAGTGTATATACAAATACAAAGTAATTGGGACAGTACTACAATTGGAAAAATCACAAAAAATCTCAAGTAAGAAGTTATTTCCCCTTAGTAGAATTAAGCTCCTTGAGAGCATGGGTTATTTTTTTCAATTTTTTGGGGGGAAGGGTCATCTGTAAATATGGACCTAAAACAGTGTCTTATACATGGTAGGCACTTACATGCTTTTTTAGATTGGATTGACTTTACAAATCAGTGTGCCATGTGAGATCCAAGGGGAGAAAAGTCATTACCTACTCTTTATATCAAGCAAGGCTTCCTGGAGTTTGAAGTGGGCTTTAAAAGACAACTGAATGTTACCAACTAGAAGTTCCAAACTGCAACCTGTTACACAGGCAAGCAAATCCAGAGTAACTGGTTGTGTGTATCTAGAGATATTGGCTTACTGAGTTATTACTGCTAACTGATCAGGCGGGAAAGACGACAAACATTCCCTACTTTTAAAAAATAATCTTATTAACACAAAATAACAGCAAAATCACTGCACAAAATAGGGTGTCCTTTGTGCTGCAAAAATTAGTGAAGCCAGGGGCAAGAATGAGACATGGAATTTTTTTTGCCTGGGTTAGTAGGTTGCAGAATGCTGCTTTTAACCTAGAGTTTTAGTGAAGCATTTGACAAAGATTTTTATGTTATTTTTGTGGACAGAAAGTAGAGATGTGAATATATATGTGTGTGTGTATACATATATATATATGTATACACACATACATACATAGATACATATATAATATACACACATTATATATACACATTTTATGTAAATACACATATTATACACACACATAAACATATATATATATATATAAAATCACTTCTACAGTTATAAGATGGATTTGAAAAGTGTTGAATGACTAGACCCAAATAATAACTATTAATGGGTCTGTGTCCACTTGGAAGAAGGTCTCTAAGAGTGTCTTAGGGATCTGTGCTTGGCCCTCAGCTGTTTAACTTTTTTTTTTTATCAATCACATAGGCATAGGTGGCATGCCTCTCCTATTTGCAGATAACACAAAGTCAGGACAATTAGCTAATAAACTGGAGGAAAGAAACAGGATCCCAAAGTCTTCTTGACAGGCCTCCACATTGAGCTTAATTGAATAAGATGGAATTTATTAGGGATAAATGTAAAGACATGCTTTGGTTCAAAAAAATCACTTCTACAAGTATAAGATGGAAGTTTAACTAGATAGCAGTTCATTCAAAGATCTGGGGGTTTAAATATACTGCAAGCAGTACAATAGGGTGGTTTTCCTTTCCTTCCTCCAACCTCCCCAAATAATGTAATCATAGTCTACAATAAGACATAGTATCTAGGCCTAGAGAAGTGACAGCTCCACTGTACTCTGCCCTGCTCAGACTACATTTAGTCTTGTTTTTAGTTCTGGGGTTGATATTTTAGGAAAAACATTGATGACCGTCCAAAGAAGGGCAACCAGGATGAGAGAAAGCCTTTCAATCATTCTGCATGAGGACCATTAAAAGAAAGTTTAATCTGGAGAAGAGAAGACTTGATGGGAAGGGGTGGGGGTGGGGAAAACTGAATAAATGAAGAACTGTCATGTTGGAAAGGGATTTAAACTTGTCCAATACGGCCCCAGGAGGCAAAAGAAGTAGGAGCAAGGTATGTAAGTTACAAAGAGTCAAATTTAGGTTTAAATTTAGGAAATACTTCCTAGGGGAGATGTCCAAAAGTGGAGTGGCTGCTTCAAGAGGTGGGTGGATTCTCCATCTTGAGTTCATTAGAAACCAAATGACCCCTTAGTTATGTTGTAGTGGAGATTCCTCCTTAGGTTGGACTGGATGAGTTCTGAAGTCCCTTCCAACATTTAGATTCTGTCATATCATGAGATCTCTTGCCTAAGATGGACAATGTTTTGGGGACTACTCAAGGTCCTGGCATTTGTGCAAAGGGGAAGGTTGAATTGCAGAGACTGGCTAAAAAAAAGTACGTCTGATTCTGTCATCTTGGGCCCAGGCCAAACTCCTGGACATACCCAAAGGAGCCTCCTATCAATGACTACAGAGAGGCTGGCCCATCTGTGACACATGCAAGGAAGAAGTGAGCACACACTAGTCACTCCTCAGGGAACTACAACCTATAGGCTTCTTAGAGTAAGAAATGTGGTTCCTGCAATTCTTATCACAAGTGGAAAATCTTTTCTAGGAGCCGTGGATTTGTTTTCAAATAAATGACAAGATGAATTTGAAAAAAACAAATAAATGTGGTTCCTGCCCCCCATCCCTCCTCAACCATCACCCCAAGGAAATATTACTGACCCTCAAGATGCAGAAAGGCACTCCTGAAACACAAGCAGATCTTAGAATGGTATCCCTCTTTGCTACCCACCAGCTATGTGACCTTGGGTAATTAATTTTGTCTCTTTGTGCCTCAGTTTCCCCACCCATAAAATGGAGATAATACTTAACCTGCCTACCTCAGAGGGGTGCTGTAAGGAAAGTGCTTTCTGAATTCTAAATTCACACTCTATGAATGTAACTCATTGATGTTGTTATTTGTCTGCTAGGGTCCTCCTTGGATATGTCATCTTGACAGGAAGGGGAGCCTGAGTTCTCAAAACTCTGCCCATAGGTAGGGTTTGCTGAGCTGGAAGAGCTTTGAGGACAAGATTGGCAATGGGACTATGTGTCTGCCCTACTTTACTTGTGTGACCCTGGAAAAGTCCTTTAGCTCTTCTTGGTCTCCATTTTTCATCTGTAAAATGAAAGGTGCAGACTAGATGACTTCTAAGACCAGTTCTGAATCTTATGACCAGTCTAGTTAAGTTAGAGGGTCTTTGAATCAGATATTTAGAACTGAAAGGGACCCGAGAAGCCTTTGCATTGTCACCCCCTCATTTTGTAACTGAGAAACCTGAGGTGTATAGAGGTTAAATGACTTGCCCAGGGTCACATAGCTAGCAGTGGTGAAGAGGCAGGTCTTGAATCCAGCTCCTTCTGACACCAAAATGAGATCTCTAAGCAGCATGCTTTCATGATGGCTCTCATCAATGCCTAGCATAGAACCAGCATTTAATAAATTCCTGTTGTGGGGTGGCTTAAGTGGCGCAGTGAATAGAGCACTGGCCCTGGAGTCAGGAGGACCTGAGTTCAAATCCAGCCTCAGCCGCTTAACACAAAAAAACTAGCCATGTGACCTTGGGCAAGTCACTTAACCCCAATTGCCCTACCTTACCCCCTCCAAAAAGTGAATGAATGAATGAATGGATGGATGAATGAATGAATGAATGCCTGTTGCATGAACGCATATGTGTATGAATGACTAATGAGGTTACTACTATTATTATAGTAACTACTGTTACTATTATTATTTTTACCTATACAATAAGTGGGGTTGGACATGATCTTTAAAGCCCTTTCTGGCTCAGAAATCCAAAGGATTCTAGTTTTCTGTCTTCTTTCTCTCTCCCCTCTCCACATGATCATATCTATTTTGTTTAGATTGACATTTTGAGAAATTTGCAGCTGAGTGTGCCTTCTTTAAGACAAACATTGGCCTCTCCTTGTAAAAATGATCACTGTACACTTGGTTTCAATTCTCCAAATTCCTTTCCACATTTCATTGTCATGATGAGATAAAATCAAACAGATGTAAGCTGAGAAGCTTAATAACCTTCTGCTGAAGTCAAGGAGCCCGGCATGCCTGGGAAACGGGAAAGAACCAAGACAACTTGGGGGTGGCTGAAGCTACTGCTCCCCATGTCCTCTGAGATGTGGAATTTAAACTGACAGATGAACCTACATGTCAGGAGACAGCTGCCCTGGGTCTGCCTAGAAGGAGGGCTTATGCTTATGAGGCTGCTATCTGCGGGCAGTGTTTGGGGGTGTGTGAAGGAAGGGGGGACTTGTTTGCTTCTCCAAAGAAGGGGGATGCAATCAGAACCAGAAAGGAAAAACTTGGAGGGAGGGGGCAATGTCAGTGGAGGGTTGGCACATCTTATCTGAAGCCTTAAGTCTCATGCAAATATGACCTCATATAACAAAAATAGCAGCTGGAGGGGGGAGGGAATTCACATCACTCTCTTTACAAGTTAATATTGCATGATTCCTCCCACCCAAACACAGCTGACTATTCTCTACTGACCTTCATTGATTGAAACACCTTGAACCCCATCCCTAATTCAAAGTGTCCCCTATCTTAAAGCATCTCCTGACAGTGAACTCTATCCAGCAAATATATGGATACTCACACTTAAAGCTCCTCCCTCCAAACAGCTGACTCCCCTCCACTGACCTCCCATTAACCACACATAGACTTCTTCACTCACCTCCATGCTCCAAACCCCATTGATCTCTACCCATCAAACTGATTCCCTCTACTCCACAAACACATACTAATCTCCTTCCTTCCAAACACATACAGACTACCACCACACAATATGGCCCCTGCTCGTAAACACAGACAGACCACTCTCTACACCTCCTCTTCTATTCTGACTTTTAAGTTGTGCCCAAGGGTTTTTGTTTTATAGTAGTCACTACAACTCTGACCTTGACCTGCATGGAGAGCAACAGGCATCACCATCACCACCACCATCCTCCTTCTTCTGCTCCTCCTCTTCCTCCACCTTCTCCTTCTCCTTTTTCTCCTCTTCCTCCTCCTTCTCCTCTTCTTCTTCCTCCTCCTTCTCCTCCTCCTTCTCCTTTTCTTTCTTCTTTTCCTTCTCCTCCTCCTCTTCCTCCACCTCATCATCATCATCATCATCATCATCATCATCATCATCATCATCATCACCACTAGTGTTTATATAATGCTCTATGGTTTGCAAAGCACTTTATAAATATTGCCTCATTTTATTGCTCCGGCAATCCTAGAAGGTTGGTGCTCTACCCATCGAACATATTCCTTCTACTCCACAAACACATACTAATCTCTGTGCAGATTAGGAAACTGAGAAAGTGAAGTGAGGTGCCAGGATCACACAACTACTAAGTGTCTGAGACTGGATTTGAAGTGAGGGGCTCAGTGCCAGAAGGTGCATCACCAACCAGTTGATAGAGCACTGGCCCTGGAATCAGGAGGACCTGAGTTCAAATCCAGCCTCAGACTCTTAACACTTACTAGCTTTGTGACCTTGGGTAAGTCACTTAACCCAACTGCCCTGCCTTCCCCCCTCCAAAAAGACAAAAAAAAATCTGGACTTTTTAAAAGTCCAGAAATGGTTGGTTGTTCTCCATATCGGTAGAGGGATAGCTACACCAACAGTCAGAGCTTTCAAAGCATCAAAGTAAATATGCAAATATATGTGTATTATAATGAAAAGATTGCTAGGCTTGAAGCCAAGAGACCTGGATTCAAATCCTGCCCCTTACATTTACTAATTGGATGACTCTGGACAAGTCATCATGGTATAATAGAAAAACCACTGACCCTAGAGTCACAGAAGCTTGGTTCAAAGCCCACCTTTGCCCATTAATTTCTGGGTGAACTCAAAAAAGACACAAACTCCCTGGTCCTAATTTTTCTCAGTCATAAAATGAGGAGAATTGGTCTAGATGGCCTCTAGGGTCCCTTCTATCATTAAAGCTTGGCTCCTATAATCTTAGACCTCTATAATAATGAAAAGAAACAAAATAATGGCCAATCAACAAACATTTATTAAATATTTATTATGTGCCAAGTACTGTGCACAAGAGTTACAAAGAAAGTGAAAAGCTTGGTCTCTACCCTCAGGGGTCTCATGTTTTAATGGGGGATACTACATGAAAATAATTATATACTTACAAAATATATATGTCATGTACATGGAAAACAACCTGAGAGGGAAGGCTCTGGGGAAGTGGAGAGGAGAGGAGTGCCAGGAAAAGTCTCCTACAAAACTTAGGATTTACATTGAGTTTTAAAAGAAACCAGGAAAGATGCAGAGATGCAGAGGTGAGGAGGGGAAGCCTTCCAGTCATGGGCAATAGCCAATGAAAAGGCACAGGTTTGGGAAACTGAGTGTTGTGTGCAAGGAGCAGCATAGGCTAGTCATGGAGTGTATAGAGGTTAGTAAATATAAGAATAGTGGAAAGGAAGAAAGGGGGCAGGTTGTGAAGGGGCATTGAATACCAAAAAGGGAATTTTATATTTGATCCTGGGAGTAATAGGGAGCC
This sequence comes from Pseudocheirus occidentalis, assembly GCA_028646575.1. Classification (NCBI taxonomy): domain Eukaryota; kingdom Metazoa; phylum Chordata; class Mammalia; order Diprotodontia; family Pseudocheiridae; genus Pseudocheirus; species Pseudocheirus occidentalis. The sequence continues at coordinate 130,827,675 of CM053595.1, forward strand.
ACTGGTATTTATTGAGGAGGGTCAACGCATGTGTATGTATGTGTGTGTGTGTATGTGACATGATTAAATCTGCATTTTATTATGAAAATCACTTTGGTAGCTGAGTGGAGGTTATATTAGAATGAGGAGCGACTCCAGGAAGAAACAAATTAGAAAGCTATTGTGGTTGGGCATGGTGACTTATGCCTGTCTGTTTTTGGAGAGGCTAAAGCTAGTGGATTGCTTTAGTTAGGGAATTCTGAGCTGAAGCTGTTATTGTACATCCTTCCTTCTCAAAGAAGACCAAAGGTGATGTTGTGAATTGAAGCATGGGTAGAGTTTCTCCAGTACCTACAATAAGAACAGCACCAATAGCCAAGTCCCTGGGAGCAAAGGGCCACCAGAGTGCCTTAGGAGGTGTGAACTAGCCTAGGTCAGGAAACAGAGCCAATGAAGGCTGAAAGAAAAGAAAAAACAAAGCAGGCTCATGGTGAATATAAAGAGGTAAGGGCCAGACCAAGATTATAAACCCAGGTCACTATAAGCACTGAGGTGTTCTTGACAATAATAGAAAAGTTGGAAAGAAGGAAGTGTTGGGGGGAGGAAGGGGAAGAGAATGCATCCTGCTTGGGGTATGTTAAGTTTGACATGCCTATAGGACATCAATTTGGTATGTCCAAAAGGCCCAGTGCTCAGGAAATTAGGGCCAAATATATTGAGCTGGGAATCAGCTGCACAGAGAGGGTAATTGAACCTATGTGAGCTGATGGTTTCGCCAAGTGAAATAGTCTAGGAGGAGGGGGCCCAGGACAGAACCTCGCAGGGCACCTCTGTTAGGAGGAGGGTCTGGATGGACCTTGTGGGGTATCCCTATTAGGAGGAGGGTCTGGATGGACCTTGTGGGGTATCCCTATTAGGAGGAGGGTCTGGATGGACCTTGTGGGGTATCCCTAATTAGGAGGAGGGTCTGGATGGAGCTTGTGGGGTATCCCTATTAGGAGGAGGGTCTGGATGGACCTTGTGGGGTATCCCTATTAAGAGGAGGGTCTGGATGGATCTTGTGGGGTATTCCTATTAGGAGGAGGGTCTGGATGAAGATCTAGCAAAGAAAATCCTGAAGGAGGGAGTGGGGAAGTACCCAAGAAAAGAAGCAAGAGAAAACAGTAATCACTGAAAACTAGAGAGGATGGAACAGGCAGAGGACACAGAGATCCATGGTCCACGACTTCAATGAGAGTGAAGAGGCAGAATGAGAAAAGACCGTCCCATCTGGTGATCAGGATACTGCTGGTAACGTTGCCTCACCCAGACTGTCGTTAAATCTTGTCCTTCCTGCCTTCACAGCATCTCCTGTATCTCTCATCTGTGTTCATTCCTGGTGCAGGCCCCTGCCACCACCTGGACTTTTGCAATAGCCATCTCTGTCTCCGCCTCAAATCTCTCCCCACCAATCCATCTGCTGCTCATTTGCTAAAGTGATTTTCCCCCCAAAACAAGTCTAACCATGTTTCTCCCCTGCTCATTTCAGCTGAATGAAGTCAGAAGACAGAAGGCAGATTGCAGAGGGTTTAATAGCTTGTGGGAGGAGAGGAATAAAAAAATAAATCACTTGAATGTTCACAAATAGTTTTCTTGAGTCTATCTTAAAGTATTACAAGTATGCTTACCAACCAAATAGCTGGAAAAGATTCAGAATTAGTATTGTGGGTATGCAAATTAAGGGTTTTATGTTAATTATGGATCAAATAAAATATGTACTTAAATGGAGCTTGGGATAATTTAATAATTCACCTCCCCTTTCCCTCCCCCAGCTGCCATACAAAGAAAAGGCCTGATTAACCTGAAGAAGTGAAGTTTTCTCAACTAATGAGACTTGGGGTGGGATAAGATATCATTAAACTCAAGGATGGTGGTTCCAATCCTCCCCCCACCCCTTATATATTGTAAATGATAAGAACCCAGGCAAGAATGCTCCCCATTCCAAAAAGGAGTTCTGCTCCTTCTGCTTAGGAATATATTTCCTTGGAAGTCATGGTTTAAATTAAGAGAAAATATGTTCCATGGATTTTTGCTAAGCCCCAAACTAAAAACGAGAGATATTTGTATTTGAAAGGTTTTGTGAAATTGAAGCCTGCCAAGATCCTCCAAATCTTGGTTCCGAGTATTTGTAACAGTGTGGGTTTGGTTTTCGTATTTAATAAGAAAAACTGGATTGTGCTTCTGGGAAATCAGTGGCTGGCTAGTCCCCACAAGGAATGATTGATATGCCACCAGAGCATCTTTCCATGTTGCCATCAGATTAGGGATTTAAAGCAAAAACAAGCCTCACAGCTGAAATAATTACTTCCTGATTACTAAACCATCCTGCAAACACAGGGAGTGGTTTGGAACTTTTGATGTTGCTGGAAACCAAAAGCCACTCTATTGATTTTCACATCTAGTGCTGAATATATTTGCAAAAAAGCTAAATGTATACACTTTAGGGCTAAATTTGCTTGTCTGTAATCTGGTTCCTTGTTCCATTCTTCCCTAGGATAGATCCTCCTTCCTAACCAGACCAGCCTCCTCACTGACCCCTATTCCCCAAACCCCCTTTTATCCTCAATTCTACTATTATTGCCTGCAATGTCTTCTGGGCAGTGAAATGTCACCACACCCACTAATGTGCAAAACTTTACCATCTGGCTAGGTGCTTCAATACTCTGCAAACCCTAAAATCTCAGAGTTGGAAGGGACTTGGGAAATCATAAAGTCTCAGTTTTATCTAAGCATCTCTTCTGCAAGTATTCTGCAAGTGTGACTTCTTGGCAGGGGCATCTCCTTCCTTTCTGAGGTGGTCAGTTTCACTTTTGTATGGCTTTTATTGGTTAAGACTATTTTCCTGACCTCAAGCCCAACGTTGTATTTCCCCTCCCCCAATATACGATCACCCTTTCCTCTGGGGCCAGACTCAGTTTCCTCATCTGCAAAATGAAGGCAATGATAGCACCTACCTCTCAGGGTTGTTGAGAGGACCAAATGAAATCATTGTAAAGCGCAGTGCCTTGTATGTTGTAAGCACTACGTAAATGTTGTTGTTATTCACATGATAAGCCTTCATTTTCTTGAAGACAACTGTTAATGTGCCACCTGACTCCCCAAATCTTCTCTTCTCCTGGCTAAACCTTCCCAGGTCCTTCGCCAGATATTCTCACAGCATAATCTCAAAGTCCTTTGGTCTCCTGATTGTTCTCTTCTGGATGCTCTCCAGATTCCTTCTCTAAAATGCGGCACACAGAACTGAACGCAATAAGCTGGGTGTGTTCTGACCGTGGAACTGTCACCTTCCTGATCCTGGGTTCTGCCCCTCAGCGTGACCTGGGCCTGCCTTAGTCTGACTTCCAGATCTCTCTCTTCTTTCATATTCAGGGCCAATCGAAATCCTCCACCATTATGACATCACAACCTCTAGAATGCCAGGCTCATGATCTGTTTCCCCAACTCATCATTCACTTTCTCTTTCTGTCCAAGTTATCTGCAGTATATTCTGATGACAACATCACTTTTGTTTCTGCCTCACTTCACAGCTGAGGAAACTGAGTCTGAATCTGAATGCAGATCCAGTGCCCACATCAGCGACGCATCTGAGCCTTCTTACTATTATTTTTTCAAGACTCAGCTCAAAGCCACTACCTCCTCGAGGATTTATTGAGCACTTCAGCGTTCACAGAGCATCCTTTTCTATGGCAGCCTAGAATGCTTGCAGTCAGCACCATACAATTTAGCCATTAATTATAGATTTGGATTCACAGTCCACAGATCTGGAGTTGGAAGGTACCTCAGAAGCTGTGTAGGCCCCCTCTTTCATTTAAGAGATGAGAAAACTGAGGCCTAAGGAGGTTAAATGATTTGTCCAAGGTCATGTAGATAGATAATAAACATGAGAACTAATATTTGAATTCAGGTTCTCTGACTATTGTTTGCTACTATTTTATGGATAAACCTTACTGTCTCTGTTAGACTTTATGCTTCTTTTGTTGTTGTTGAGACAATCGGGGTTGAGTGACTTTCCCAGGTTCACACAGCTAGCAAGTGTCTGAGGCCAGATTTGAACTCAGATCCTCCTGACTTCAGGGACAGTGTTATTTCCACTGTACCAGTAGATACCCCGATTCTCTGCTTCTTTAAAAGAGAGAATGTGTAATATGCAGGTTAAAAATACCCATTAATTGACAATATCCCACAAGAGCATCATCTTGTTTTTGTCTGAGGAGAGATATGGACTTTTCTAACATATATCTAACCCTATACAATTTACAAAGCATTTTCACGTATATTATCTAATAACAACTCTGAGGGAGATAGTGCAGGTATTATTATCCCCATTTTACAGATGGGGAAACTGAACCTAAGAACAGTATATAAACTTGCCTACAATCATTGAAATGGCAAAGCTGGCTCCTGACTCCTGAGCAAATGCTCTGTGACCAAAGTAAAAGTGAGAACCAAACAATCCTTGGTCTCCATGGAAGAAAATTCAAGAACCCTGGAAACTATTCTTAAACAGAACTTTCATTCTTTTTACGCCAAAAAACCAATCTGCTGAAAGTGAGGAAAGATTCTTTGGAGGCATGGATAATGCATTATGAAAATAAAAATACAGTCGTGGATGTGGTGCCATTCCAATGTGGCCCTGAGAAGGTCATTGGAAGGTTTCCTTGACAGAAAGTTGTTAAGCCTAGCACGATTTCCTGGTTAAATAATAGGTTAGATAAACATCCCCCAAAACAAGCTCTTTCACTGAAGGACAGGTGGAAAAAGAGATACTCTTTTCTAGTTAAGACAACCCCTGAAAAGAATTCACCTTAGTTAAAACTTGTGCTTCTAAAAAAAAAAAAAAAAAAGGCTTCTCCTTTCCCCAATTGGTAAGTGGTCCAAGGACATAGTCAGTTTTCAAAGGAAGGAATCCAAACTATCAATAGCTATATGAAAACAGGTTCCACTAATAATTAATAATAAAATTTCACTAATAAAATAATAATAATAATTTTAAAAATCACTAATAATTAAAGAAATGCAAGTTAAAGGAATTCTAAGGTTCTACCTCATATCCATCAGATTGTTAAAGATGACCAAAAAAAAGGGAAATGATAAAGGTTAGAAGGCCTCTGGGAAAACAGATACTTTAATGCACTGTCGGGGGACCTGTGAATTGATAGGTCTATTCTGGAAAGCAATTTGGAACTGTACGTAAAATAATCACTAAATTGAATTTACCGCATGATGTAGAAATACTATTGCTAGATCTATACTCCAAAGAGATCCTAGAAAGGAAAAGGACCCGCACATACGAGGATATTTATAGCAGTGTCTCCCCCTCTTACAGTGGCAAAGAACTGGAAACTAAAGGGATGCTCATCACCTGGGAAGTAGCTGAACAAACTATGATGTATCTATGTAATTGACTACCACTATGGCATAAGAAATGCTGAGAAACAAGAAACTTGTGAAGACTTGTATAACTTGATGCAGAGCAAAGTGAACAGAAACAGTCAATAAGCATTTATTAAGCACCTAGTAGAGTTAGTCACTGTACTAAGTGCTGAGTATACAAGAAAGGCAAAAAAAAAACAAACCTGTTTCTTGCCCTCAAGGAGCTCCCACTCTCATGAGGGACATAACGTGAACAACTGTCTAGAAACCATCTATATACAAGACAAATGGCAAATAATCAATGGAAGGAAGGCATTAGAATTGGGAGAACAATTTATTCAATAACAATAACATTGTAAAGGTAAATAGCTTTTAAAAATTAACTCTGATGAATGCAATGACCAATCCTGACTCCTGAGGATTGCTAATGACCCATGTTAACGACCTCCTGACAGAGAGGTGATGATTCAAGATGCAGAATGAGATTTATACTTGGGCATGACCAATGTTACAAGAGTTTTGTTTTCTTCCAAGGGTGGAGTCATGAGAGTGGGTAGGAAAGAAAATAAAGCCTTGTTAATTTTAAATTCTTCATTTAATTTTAAATAGAGAAAATAAAATTAAATAGCTCCTGCCCCTGTTTCCCTTCTGCAGCTTCCTTAAGGACAGCATGTAGGTGTTTCTCATTCTGTCAGAGAGCAGGCTGCAGGGAAATTCTGCTACATGAGCATCTCAGTAAATCAGAAGGGGCCTGGGGCCTAGTCCCTTCTGGCAGCTTGTGGTAACAATTTACTCTGATCAAGCCAGTGAGGTCCAGAGCTATTAGTCACTGGAAAATAAGAAGTTTCAGAAATGTAACCAAATACTACCCCTAAAGTCTCAGCTCTTTTTCTCTCAGAATAATTGTCCCTCCTTTTCCTAAGAAAAGAGATGTGATTGAATGACTCCATGGAGCAATAGGGCATTTTCTGAGATGCTTGTAGGGTAATTTAGATATTTTCTGGGATGGGAGCCTTGAAGGCAATAGCAACAGGGATCATTTCCCTTGTGTTTTAAGCTTTGTAAAACTCCTACATCACAACAGTTTTTTTGAGGGAGGTACCAGACATTCTAAAACAAACTGGAAAGTGTTTCCAAAGTACTTAGGATGTGCAAGCCATAAGGAAGCATGACTGAGGATAAAGGCTAGTACTTGGAATCAGGAAGACCTGGGCTTGAAACCTACATCTTATGCATGTTGGCGAGGCATCCATCAGCCACTGACCTCCAAGGCTAGATTGCTCTCCAAGTCTGTAGGCTGTAGAGAAGTCTCTCCTCAGCATTAGTGGAAGGCATTATCACCCTGAGAGCTTCTTATGTCAATGAACCATAGGTCTGGACTTCTGAACACCTCAAAAATACATAAATTAAAGATATAGTTATGGATTTTGAGTTACTCTAAAGAGGATTACTAGGTTTCGTTGGCAGAAAGTTATTAGGCTCTAGTCTGAGGGCACCAAAAAAACCCCAAACAAATTCCTGCCTTCAGTGAGCGTATATTCTACTGAGAGGACATGATATGAGTTTTATGATCCTATTTTTTTTTTTACAGAAGATGAAACTGAGGTTCAGAGAGATGAAATGGCTTACCTATGGGGACACAGCTAGTGAGTATTCAGATCACAGGTTTGTGATCTGAATTGTTTCACCAGGGACAAGAAACAGAAAATGCATCCTCAGTTTGAAGAAGGAGAGTGGGAGGGAAAGACAAAAATGGATGTGAGGGGCAGGAAGTAGGAGTTCATCTTCTGTGAACCATCTGATATCTTCCATTCCAATGCAACATATGTGCAAGACGCTGTGCTCAGTCCTACAGATACAAAGATAAAATAACAAGATTTTCCTGCCCTCAAGTTGCTTATATTCTACTGGGTAATACAACATTTAAACAGATAAATAAATGCATTGTCATCTGGTAAGAGAGAGGACACTGATAAATAGGGGAATTGGTAAGATCGGTAATTGTTAAGATTTCCTTTAGAAGACTTTGAAGGAAGCCATTGATTGACGCTAGGAATTTCAGTTTGATTAAATTTAATAAACATTTAGTAAGTGCCTACTATGAGTTAGGCACTGTGCTAACCATTGGGGATACAAAAATAGGTAAAATACAATCCCTGTCCTCAAGGAACTTACAATCTAATGGGGGAGACAACATGCTAACAAAGATATGCAGAGAAAGCTGTATACAGGATTAAAAGGAGATAACTAAAAGACAGAAGGCACGAGAATTAAGACAGTTAAGAGAAAGCTTCCTGTATAAAGTAAGATTTTAGTCAGAACTTAAAGGAAGTCAGGCAGGTCAGTGTTCAGAACAGAGGATCATTCCAGGCAGGGGTGACAGTCAGAGAAAATTCCTAGAGCCAAGAGATGGAGTACCTTGTTCATGGAATGGCCAGGAAGTCAGTATCACTGGCTTGAAGAGTGTGTGTCAGGGAGTAAGGTGTAAGAATATTGAAAAAAGTAGAGAAAAAAGTAGAGAGGGAGGGAGGGAAGGAGGGAGAATAAAAGAGGGAAGGAAGGAAGGAAGGAAGAAAGAAAGAAAGAAAGAAAGAAAGAAAGAAAGAAAGAAAGAAAGAAAGAAAGAAAGAAAGAAAGAAAGAAAGAAAGAAAGAAAGGAAGGAAGGAAGGAAGGAAGGAAGGAAGGAAGGAAGGAAGGAAGGAAGGAAGGAAGAAAGAAAGAAAGTAGAGAAGGCTAAGTTATGAAGGGCTTTGAATGCCAAAGCATTTTGTATTGCTCCTGGAGGCAATGGGGAATTACTAGAATTTATTGAGTAGAGGTGACATGGTAGAATCTTTGTTTTAGGAAAATAAACTGAGTAACTGAATGGAGGATGGGTGAAGAGGAGAGAGACTTAAGGCAGGCGGACCCACCTGCAGACTATTGCAATAGCCCAGGCCGACGAGGGCCTGTTCTGGAGCCATGTCAGTGTCAGAGGAGAGAAGGGGGTATACACCAGAGATGTTGCAAAGAGATTTAAGAAGTAAAAAGAGGGAAGAATGTGTATTAGGCAGGAAGGTGGGAGATGGAATACCACATTCAGGGAATGGTGAGTAGGCTAGTCTAGATAAAATGCAGCATGATAAATAAAATAATGTGAAATCAGCCTGGAAGATAAGCTGGAGCTAGATAGTACAAGGCTTCCCCACCTCATTTGAGCAGTTTTTATTTTATCCTAAAGCCAATGAAAGCGTTTGAGCACGGGAGTGATGTGGTCAGATCAATGGTTTTGGAAGACTATTGTTAGCTGTGCAAGATAGGGATTGGAGGGAGTAAAGACTGAAAACCAGGAATCCAGTTTAAGGTATTAAAGTAAGAGTGCAGATGAAAAATGATGAAGCAGCTGAATTTAAAGAAAGGGAAAGACTCAAAAGATATTGCAGAGTTAGAATCAATAAAACTTGGCAATTGATTGGCTATGGGTACTGGAGGAGATGAAAGAATCAGGTATAAAATTGAGGTTGTTAACATGGATAACAGAAAAGATAGTGGTGCACTCAGTGGATATAGGAAAGTTGGGGGGGGGGGGGGGGGGAGAAGGATGTTACAGAGGCCAGGATAAAGAGTTTCCTTTGGAGCAAGCTTAGTTTGGAGATAACCATCATGTAATGGGTGGTAAATACCTTGAAAACAGAGATGATTTCATTTTCATACCTGTAATAAAACAGTTAATAAATGCTTATTGACTGACTGATTGACTGAGTGCTCCTGCCCTGGTGCCACCCAATGTTGTGTATTTCTGGTCAGCCTCCCCCTTTAGTGCTTTGTGTGAGAGTCTGGTTAACTGGAGGAGCGTCCCTCCAAGGGGCTGTGGGTGTTACTCCCAATGATGGTCAACAGAGGGCACTCAGAGACTAGCCTGACTCTCACCTAGGGCAGGAAAGCTGTGGCTAATGGCAGGGGAGGGATCTGTGACCACAGAGATATTTTCCCATGTGCCACATTGTGCAATAACAATAACAATTTACATTTATACAGTGCAATTTCCATAACAAGCTTGTGAGTGAGGTAGTGGAGGCATTATTATTTCCATTTTACAGATGAAGAAACTGAGGCCCAGAAAGATGAGGTGACCTTATCTCTAGACACAGGAGTAGTCAGTAGTTGATCTTTCTTATGAATGAGCTCAGGTTTTGTATCTGGTGGCTCTGTTACACCATCCTAGTACTGTAGAGGAAATGGTACTATGATGTTTGTAATACTTTGTATCTGGGTAGGTTTTAAAAAAATGTGTTTTGGAGGGGTGGCTTGAGAAAGGGGTTGGTTGACTAGACAGAAAACTTCAGGCACTTTAGTTTGCAAGATGGGTTGTGAGTATGGAAACACCCACACTGTCCCAGCTTTCCTTACTAAATATTTCCTTCTCCACAGAGATTCTGAGAGTGTGCCAATCAATGAGAGCTTCAGTTCCAAGAATCCAGGAAGGAAGGAAGGAAGGAAGAAAGGAAGGAAAGAAGGAAGGAAGGAAGGAAGGAAGGAAGGAAGGAGAGAGGGAGGGAAGGAGGGAGAATAAAAGAGGGAAAAAAGAAAGAAAGAAAGAGGAGAAAGGAAGAGAGGAAGGAAGAAAATGAATGAAGGAAGAGAGGAAGGAAGGAAAGAGGGAAGGGGAAAAGAAAGATCTTTATGTGGATGTGTGAGCAATAAGGAACCTGGAAATAATAGCTATTTACTACCTGTGTGACCTTAGGCAAATTGCTTAACTTCTCTGAGATTCATTTTCTGGCATGTAAAATGAGAGAATTAGACATGATCTCTAAGGTCCCTTCTATATGTAACTCCTACACTCCCTAATCTGACCCCTTCATTTGACATATGGAGAAAATGAGAACCAGAGAAATTGGGTCTCTTGCCAAATGCTACATTAGGTGAGTAGTAGAATCAATACCCAAGTCTTATAGCGCTTCTTTAGAGTTCTATAATAACACAATGCAATGATTCCACCAAATACTTTAGAAATTCTGTAGTGATTGTACTTCTACGGGGATGATGGTTCATGCTGTTTGCAGTTCCTTTTCTAAACTGAAGCCTCTTGCTTCATCTGTCCAAATCTGACCTCAGACATTTACTAGCTGTGTGACCCTGAGCAAGTCATTTAACCTCTGCTTGTCTTAGTTTCCCCAACTGTTAAGTTGGGTTAATGACAACAGTATCTGCCTCTCAAGGTTGTTGGAGGATCAAATGAAATAATAAAATGCTTGGCACAGTATTTGGCACATAGTAGATGCTTAATAAATGCTCCTTCCTTCCTTCCTTCCTTCCTTCTTTCCTTCCTTCCTTCCTTTCTTCCTTCCTTCCTTCCTTCTTTCCTTCCTTCCTCCCTCCCTTCCTTCCTCCCTCCCTCCGTTTCTTCCTTCCTTCCTGCCTTCCTTCCTTCTTTCCTTCCTTCCTTCCTTCTTTTTTTCATTCTTTCCTTCCTTCTTCCCATCTTCCTCTCCCTCCTTTCCTCCTTCTTGAGATCATAGATCATCAAAATGACCACTTCTTGGAGATATGACTTTGACTTATTACATGAACAACAGTGTTCCTAGCAGTCTGCTGTATTTTAGAAATGCTCTATTTGTCATCTACTTCCAGCCTGGCATCAAGATAAAAATGGTGGACTTGAAGACAGAACATCTGAGTTCAAATGTCAGTTCCAGCACAGTGTGACCATGGAGAAGTTGCTTAACTTTCCTACATATCAGTTTCATTGTCAGTATAACAGGGCTAAGAAAATTTTATACACTGATACTCAGGGGGTGTCTTAAGGAAATTATATAAATTTTAAAACACCCATTACTGAAGTCCCCAGTTCTCTTGGAGGAGAGGAGAGTGGCCAAGCTTTTGGCTCCAACCTCCTGCTCCCCTTTCTAGAAGGAAATAAAGTCTCCTTTGGAGGAAGTGGGGAAAGAAGAGCCTAGAGATGCCTATTTTGCCTCCCTTTGACCCACACAATACCCTCCATTCTACAAAGGGGGAACAGATTTGCTCCACAATAATATTTTTATATTGAGCCAAAAGCAGATTCCCTGTAACTTCCCTCCATTTGTCCTAGTACTGTCCTCAGGGGCAGAGCAGACCAAGTTAATCTCTCTTTCACATGATAGCCTTTCAGACATTGAAGACAATAATCATATCCCTCATTCCTCCCTTCTCATCTCTATGTTAAACATCCCTAGTTTTTTCCATCACTACCATGGTCTTCCATCCTTTTACCATCCTTCTTGCCACCTCTGGCTCCCAATTTATTAAGGATCTTCCTAAAATATGGCACTTCCTAAAATATGAATGCAACATGCAACATATTCCCAATGTAGTCTGTCCAGGACAGAATACTGAAGATATTAACACTTCCTTCATTCTAGAAATCAAATTAAACAAACACTGTCCAATTTTGTACTCAGGATCCTATTTTTAAGCAATACAATCAGAGAAGCCTTCCTTTTCTTGAGGTCAGTGGTCATCATATGAATTAAGAACTTGTCCCAGGGCAAGCAACTGATTCTCTTCATATCAGTCATTCCCAGATGCATTTTTTGGCTCAAGCAGAACATCCTCCCAATCCTTTTTTTACTTCTGACTGGCATGGTTCTTGGATTAAGGATGCAATGGAGCCCAAGTGAATGAAGCAACCCCTTTCTCAGGAAAGCAGCACCATCAAATTCCCATTGCTTAACCCCAGATTTTTTTGAGTGAGGAGGGGAGAAGGGGGACCGGATCTGTGATTACATCCATGAAGATTTCTTACTTTACTCCTGAGGAGAAAATTACCTCCACTAAGTTTACCTTGTATCTGCTGTTGCACAGGAGAGAGACTTGAGTTTGATATATGGATTGGGGAATTACTTTCAAAGAGTAACTGGATGTGTGGAAGCTGATGAAATTACCAAATGAGAGAATATAAGGAGGAAAGAGGAGAGAACCTAGGGCAGAGTCTTCCAATCTATTATAGCCTGGACAAGAGGCATTCTTCATTCATCAGGGGAGCTGGATGGCATGGTAGATAGAGTCAGTAAGACCTGAGTTCAAATTTGGCCTCAGAAACTTACCAGCCATGTGACCCTGGACAAGTCACTTAACTTCTGCTTGTCTCAGTTTCCTTATTTGTAAAATGATCTGGTTGTTGTAAGGATCAAAATAAGTCAATCATTGTAGTAAGGGCAATATAAATTTTAGCTATTCACTATGCAGAGTAACAGCAATTCTGTAGTGATAATCAGCTAAGAAACACTTAGCTAATCTCATCAACACAAGGATCTAAGACGGTTCCAAAAGACTCATGATGAATAATGCTGTCTATTCCAGAGGCATAGCTGATGAAATCTGAAGTCAGATTAAAGCTTATTTTTCATTTTATTAATTTTTCTTGTTTTTTAAAAAATCATCATAGTTAATATGGAAATATGTTTTGCGTGACTTTTCATGTATAATGTGTACTATATTGTTCAACTTCTCAGTGGGTCAAGAACTAAGGGGAGGAAATTATTTTGGAACTAACAATAAAGAAAAATGTCTTCGAAATAATAAATTTTAGCTATTATCATTTTTATTATCCATTGCCTTTTCCTGTGTTGATAATTAGGCCAGTCTTCTGAGTGGTTATGCATCTCACTAAGGAGGCTCTGTAATGTTACAGGACTTAATACCATCAGTCTAATATAATCTGTAAACAGGAATCTGGAAGACCTAGAGCACTATTTGGACTCTGTGCTAGAGATCAGCCATGATGATGGCAAACACTTTCATCCTGGCTCCCCTATTCTGTGCCTCTCCTGATGGCGAGTCAGAGAATTATCAAATAAAGTTATTTCTGTTGTTGCGGATATAGAAACCTTGTATGATTTTCACAAATGCATGGGGAGACACCTTGGAGCAGAGGCGGTTTTAAAGAAGTATTTTGTTTTCTAGTCAAATCTTTAAAAATTTTTTTGTCTTTTTTTTTTTGGAGGGGGAGGGGGGGCAATTGGGATTAAATGACTTGCCCAAGGTCACGCAACAAGTGTTAAGTATCTGAGGCTGAATTTGAACTCAGGTCCTCTTGACTCCAGGGTTGGTGCTCTATTCACTTCACCACCTAGCTGCCCTCTATAATGTAATTTGTTGTTGGTTTTTGGAGGGCAGGACAATTGGGGTTAAGTGACTTGCGCAAGGTCACACAGCTAGTAAAAAGTCAAATCTTTTTAAAAATCAATGAGCAGGGGTAGCTAGGTGGTGCAGTGAAAAGAGCACCAGCCCTGGAGTCAGGAGGACCTAAGTTCAAATCTTGCCTCAGACACATGACACACTTACTAGCTGTGTGACTCTGGGCAAGTCACTTAACCCCAATTGCCCTCCAAAAAACAAACAAACAAAAAAAGCAATAAGCAGAGTGGAATCTCATTCTCTGCACCTGTCAGTCAAGTGTATGACTGCAAGATTGTGATTCGTTATAAGAATACTTTTTCATTCTTTTCTCAAGCTTCATCAAGAATGTCTTCATTCCATGTGTAGATTACTCTCATGAACATTTAATGGAGATGAGAAATAGGTGGATAGCTAAGTAGCTATTAACATTATCTTGTTTACCTTTTTTGTTTGTTTCTTTTGGTAAATCATAAGGTTCAAGATTTTTTCTAATCCTCTGGTATCTTTGCCTCTTTCAGATGCCTTGTCGACTGATCCCTCCCAAACCTTAAAATTGTGTCACCCGGAGCAGGGAACTCTTCTGTGTCTGCTCCTACTGTTCTTTCCACCCCTGTTTTCTTTGGCTCTCTTTCTATTTCCTTATGTCAGGATCTGTTATGTTAAAGTCCAAATGTCAAGGTTCCAGTATAATTTATTGCAAAAGGAGTTTGTTGTAAAATACCTATAGAGCATTTCCAGTCTTTTTGTCTATTTTTTGTTCCCCCTCTCCTTTCCAGTTTCTTCCTTAAATACCTTTAAGACAGGGGTTCTTATCATTTTAGGGATCGTGGACTCCTTTGGTAATCCAGCGAACTATGAAAAACTCAATAAGACCCTCCAAATTGAATCAATATATACTTAATGATTTTAATTCAACATTGGGCATAAGGGGAAAATGGTGGAAAATATACTGGAAAATATGATTTATCTGTAAGGAAAGAAGGAAACTCTATGTGTGCAAGGCTTGTCTTTAAACAGCAGTCATACTCTGTTGCTAGAACCAAAGCTGAAGCTTCTCCAGAATGGAGAGACCTGCCTGAGCTTGCATGGCTCTGACACAGGACAACACAGGATGAAGCATTAGAGTAAGACTTTGTGAAGGCCTTCGCTAATTAGATTATAAACACCTTAAGGGCAAGGACTCAGAGTGAAAGGATTGGAGAACTAGAAAAGATCTCTGAGAGAATCTGTCTGAAAACCATTTTTGTTGTTTTTATAGCACTCACCAGAGTTTTTACTCCTCTCCCCCCTTCCCATTGCTTGGCTACTCACAGGTGCAATAACTGCAATAGAAATGGACCAGTCTCTGATACTCCTAAGGAAACCCTGGGTGGAGGCAAGAGTCATATAGGGATGTACAGTATAATAGAAAATGATCAGGATAGTCTTTTGAGTAACTTATTGCAGGGCATAGTCCTTCGTTAACAGAGAGTACTTCCCATACTTCCCATAGACACGGACCTCAGCCCTTTGCATCGTTGGCTAGAAGGACTTAAGTGACCCAGCCTGCCTTACGGAAGCCCAGGAGGATGACCCAGGAGCTGTGAAATGGCTGCCCCTCCCCTCCCCCTTCTCGTAACCCCATTCAGCCTCAGACTTCCAGACCAGAGTGTAGGGAGCGGGGTGGGTAAATGAGAGGATTTCTCCTCTCCCTCCCTCCAGGGCTAGCAATGGTGGCTTGTGGGAGAGGGACAAGAGAAGCCAGGCTTGTTTTTGCCCAGGTAAGAGCATAAGACTGGACTTCTTAGGTCACCTATTTCCAGGCTACTCTCTTTTTTCTCTTTATTTCCACTTCTGAACATAGATGAGTGACCAGCAATCCTGTGAAAGGAATGTTTGCACCCTTGGGAGGCAGACACCCTTGTGTCATCTTGTGAGTGCTTTCTATCATCTCATTGCAACTGGATCCTCCATACAGTCGTTGTTGTTGTTGTTCAGTCATTGCAGTCATGTCTGACTCCTCATGACCCCATCTGGGAATTTCTTGGCAAAGTTACTAGAGTGGTTTGCCTTTTCCTTCTCCAGCTCATTTTACAGATGAGGAATCTGAGGCGAAATGGTTAAATGACTTGCCCAGAGTCACACAGCTAGTCAGTGTCTAAGGTTGGATTTGAACTCAAGTCCTCCTGACTGCAGGGCCAGCGCTCTAGCCACTGCACCACCTAGCTGCCATTTATGCCTCTGTCCTAAGGTAAAACAATTAAATAGAATTAATAAGAACATCTGAAAGTGTGTGCAATGTAACACATATGTAGCACTGTCACAATCCCCCTCATTTTTTAAAATCTATTTTCTCTTCCTGTAACCTCTGACTCAATTGGAAAAAAAAAGGAAAGGAAAACAAATTTAATGTAACATATATACATGACAAATGAAAAGTGCAAGAGAGAGAGAGTTCCCACATAATTAATAATCAATTTTTTAATTAGGCAATAAATTGATGGTCAGTATTCATGCACTAGTGGTGCTCTCTCTCTCCCTCCCTCTCTCTCTCTCTCTCTCTCTCTCTCTCTCTCTCTTTTTCTCTCTCTCCCTCTCTCCCCCCTCCCTCTCTCTTTCTTTTTCCCTTTCTCCCCCCAAACCCCAAACCCCCCCACCCGAGACAAAACCATGGAGATCTCCGAATGCTTTAATACCTTTGGGAAAGGTGGTTCCCCTGATAATTGAAAATCAACTCATTGGTGAACAGTGAATGAGTAGACAAACTTTTTCTAATGAGGGGGTGAGCTAAAAGCCCTCAGCCCCTCCCACTGAGAACCTGGGTTGATAAGGAGATTCAAAGGCCTCTAGCACCCTGGACAAGGAATCTATCTCCATTCTCAATCCTAATTTAATAACTGGTTATTAATAAATTTATTTCAGTAGTCAAGCAAAATATATTTCCTCAATGACTATATACAAACGTATAAAAATATGTCTCATTTGGGACCCTAAATCCATCAATGCTCTCTAATGGATAGCATGTTTTATCATCACAATGGTATCATGAATGGTCATTGTGGGGGACATAGGGCTTTCAAAATTACTTATTTTTATACTATTGTTGTTATTTTGTAAATTGTTCTCCTGGTTCTACTAATTTCATTGATCATCAGTTTAGCATAGTACCCAAAATTGATTACTTTTATAATATTGATTCTTTACTTGATTTTCCATAACAACTCTCTGGATTCTTTTCTTTCATCAAGGTCTCCATAGCACCGCTTCCCCAACTCCCAGCTGAGGTCTTTACAGAGAAATGTGAAGACAAACTACGAGCCTCCTCTTCTCCCCTCCTTATTTTACAACCCCTCCTCTTCCTCATCACCCTTGATGTCATTCTTTATGGTTGTTGTTCGGTCGTTTCAGTCATGTCCAAACCTTTTGTGACTATTCGGGGTTTTCTGGAAAAAGATACTGGAGTAGTTGGCCATTTCCTTCTCCAGTGGATCCATTTTGTCAGGCAATCAGAGATTAAATAACTTGCCCAGGGTTACGCAGCTAGAAGTGTCTGAGGCTAAATTTGAACTCAGGTCTTCCTGACTCCCAGCCTACTGCTCTATCCACTGGGCTGTCTAGCAGCCCCAGGTGAATTAATCTCACATTCTTCAT
The DNA here is from genome assembly GCA_028646575.1 of Pseudocheirus occidentalis. Classification (NCBI taxonomy): domain Eukaryota; kingdom Metazoa; phylum Chordata; class Mammalia; order Diprotodontia; family Pseudocheiridae; genus Pseudocheirus; species Pseudocheirus occidentalis. The sequence goes on from CM053595.1 coordinate 130,844,839, forward strand.
TATTTCCTCCTTTATTCCATTCTCTCATGGAAAAGTCACATTTCTCTTCTCCAAGGCCAACTTCTCTACACATACGCATGAGCCTTTCCTTCCTGTGTCCTCCAGGAGATTAATCTCAATTTCATCTCTTCTCTCTCTAATTTCCTATCTTTCCCTATTTGCTGGTTCCTTCCCTGATGCTTACATACATACCCAAATCCCTCCAATCCTTAAAAATTCCTATCTAGAGTCTACCATCATCACTAGCTATCATTCTATATCTCTCCTTTCTTTCTCAGTCAAATTCCATGAAAAAAACCACCTACACTTAGCTAATCCTCCTCCTCTCTTCTAATTTTTAAATTAAATTTTATTTCTTTAATTAATAATTTTTTTTCTCTACCTCCCATCTTCTACCATACCCCTAGGGAAAAGAAAAAGAAAAACAATACCTTTGTAACAAACAACCATATTCAAGCAAAGCAAATTTCCACATTGGCCATGTCCAAAAATCTGTCCATCTGTTAGGAGGTAGAGAGCATTCTGCATCATTGGTTCTCTGGAATCATGGTAGGTTTTCTCTAGAGATGTCCCTGAAGTTTTATTCAAGGTAGAGGCAGAGCCCCAGGGAGAAAATTAACCTCTCTAGGGTCAGACCCCCAGGACTGAATCCCAGTCCATGTGAGCCCAGAGTTCTTTTGGAAGTTTCAGCACCATAGATAATATTATTATTGATAGACTTCCAACATTGAACTGGACCTCTTTGCATTCAACCAACACATGGATTACATTCTTTATCAACCTAACTCCCTTGTATCTCATAGGATTCAGAACTTGAAGGGTCCTTAGATGTTTACTCCTAGTCCCTCTTTTATAGATGAGTAAATAGAGACCCAGACAGAAAAAGTGACTTGCCCAAGGTCTTGAAGATACTAAGTAGTGGAGATAAGATTTGAATCCATGGTTTTTTACTCTAAATATTATGTTCCTTTTATTATTTCCCCTGATTCTTGCAGATAGCATGTAATAATAAATACTCTCCCCACCTCTACTCCCCTTTACTCTCTAAGCCCAGTCAGCAAGCTAATAGAATTTGGAGTTCACAGCTATCACCCCTTTCCATGGGACTTCCCTGCCTCCTGGGATTTCTGTGCTCAGTCAAAACATCCTCCCTTTGGCAGCTGAAGGGAGACTCAGTCCTTGAATAGTTGGTAATAGCCTGTTGTAGAAAATCTTGCAGCTATAGCCAACTCTTCTGGTGCCAAGATGCAGATTTCTTTTCCTTTGTCAGAGGCAAGATCATCAAGGAGTCTCTTGGCAAAGCTGTGACAAAAGGATACAAAGGAAAGGAGTTGGTACCCAGAACCCAGAGTCTCCCTTGTCTGTATCTCTCTGGAACCCTCAGTCTCTCTTTTCTATATCTTTCTTAACTTGTGACAGGATGAAACTTATGACAAAATTACCAAAAGAATTGAATTCAATTTAATTCTCAAAACATTGATTGAGCACTTACTATGTGAAGGGCATTGGGTGAGGCATTAAGGATATAAGAATATAAATGACCTTGCTCTTGGTCCTTGAAATAGAAGATTCTAAGCCTTGCTCACCCCCATAGTGACCCTCAATCCCTCCACCCCTCAGTTACTTCTTAGGTCATCATTCTTGCATTGACTAAAGTCTTTTCCCTTCCCTTCTACACTGTTCTCTTGAGTCTCTTGCCCTTTTATCATGTTGAAGATCTTGCCCTGCCAAACCCCAGCTTTGGATTTCCCAGTCAAACCCCATCTCTTTCCTTCATTCTTACTCATATGCTACTGAATGAAGTTGGAGAAAATCACGAAAGCATGCTGACTGGATTCACCCAAATGTATGATACAAATTTACGTTAGCTGGGCCCTCACTACAACAAGGCAATCCTTTTATATCTCCCTAGTAGACTAACTATTCCACTCATTACAGTGACTTTCCCAATCCTTCTCAAACCTTCCACAGAATTGGAAGTCAACTTGGCTCTCCCTCCTCCCACCCTCTCAGCTAAGAACTTTGCCTCATGGAACAATCAAAGCCATGTGCTGAGAACTGCTTCTTCTCCCCTCCTCCTCATCTCAGATTACTCATTTGTTTTCTGCCAAGACCTCCATTTCACATGAAGAGGTAACCTTTCTTCTTGCCAAGGCAAATCCCTCTACTTGCACAAGAGATTCTATTCTATCCCATCCAACCCTAGCCTCTCACTAATCTCTCCGTCTATTGGTTGCTCCCTTACTGCCTACAAACACGCTCATGTCTCCTCCATACTCAAAACTCCTCCCTTGAACCATCCATCCCTGTTATCTGTCATTCTGCATCTCATCTTTTGTGGTTTAACTCCTTGAGAAAGTCATCTGCAATATGTGCTTGCACTCTCTTAACTCTTTGCAGTCTGGCTTCTGACCTCATCAGTCAATTGAAACTGCTCTCTCCTAAGTCACTAATGGTCCTTTAATTGCTAAATGTAGTAGTCTGCTTTTCATCCTCATCTTTTTAGACATCTCTGGAGTCTTTGGCACTCTAAATCACCCTCTTCTCAATACTCTGCTTTCTAGGTTTTTATGACAATGCTCTTTCTTAGTTCTTCTCTTGCCTACTGTTCTACTCTTTCTGGATCTTCATCCAAGTCAGGTCTATTATCTGTGGGTGCTCCCCAAGGTCACTCTTCTACCTTCATGATATTCCTTGGTGATCTCATCAACTTTCAAGGATTTCATGATCATCTCTATGCAACTGAGATCAATTTGTAGAGTCCTAGCCTCTCTCCTGATCTCTAGGCTTGCATCTACATCTGCCTATTGAACATCCTGAACTGGATGTCCTCTAGACATCTTAAACTCAACATCTCCAAAATTAAACTCATTAGTTTCCTCCCAAAAACAATCTCCCTTCTTCCAAACTTTCCTGTTAATGTTACCCTGGTACCACCATCCTCCCCATCCTCCAGGTCAGGAACCTAGGTGTCATCCTTGACTCTTTACTCTTTCTCACCCCGCCCACCCCATTCCAGTCTGTTGTCAAGGTCTGTCAATTTTACCTTTGCAATATCTCTTGTGTAGGCCCACTTCTCTTCTCTCTTATTGTCACTTCCTTGGTGCAGGTTCTCCTCACCTGACGCTTGAACTATAAAAAAAGCCAGCTGCTTGCCATCCCTGCTTTCAGGCTCTCCCCACTTCAATCCATCCTTCATTCAGCTAGAAAACTGATCTGTCTTTCTTTCTTTCTATCTGTCTTTCTTTCTTTTGCTTTTTGGAGGGGGGAAGGTAGGGCCATTGGGGTTAAATGACTTGCCCAAGGTCACACAGCTAGTTTTGTGTTAAGTGTCTGAGGCTAGATTTGAACTCAGGTCCTCCTGATTCCAGGGCCGGTGCTCTATTCACTGCACCACCCAGTGGCCCCAACAAATTGATCTTTCTAAAACCCAGGTCCCCTGGGCAGGTCACTCTCCTCCTCCTCCTCCTCCTCCTCCTCTTCCTCCTCCTCCTCCTCCTCTCACCCCACTCATTACTCAATAACCTCTAGTGGCTCCCTGTAACTTCCAAGATCAAACATGAAATCCACCATTTGGTTTTTAAAGTTTTTCATAAGCTGATACCCTACCTTTTGTCTTCTCCTTACTGCCCTCCACGTACTAGGAATCTGGTGACACTCGCATCTTTGCTATTTTTTTGCACACAATAATGTATGTCTCGTTACTCTAAGCTATTTGTAGCTGTCCTCTGTGACTGGAATGCTTTTCCTCCTGGTTTCCACATTCAGGCTTCCTAGGCTTCCTTCAAGTCCCAACTGAAGTTTCACTCTGTTCAAGGAGTCTTCCTAGTCCTCTTTAATCTTAGGGCCTTCCCTCTGAGGTATCCCCAATTTATCATGTCTATCTATCTATCTATCTATCTATCTATCTATCTATCTATCTATCTATCTATCTATCTACCCAGCTATCTAGCTATCTATCTGTGTCTATCTATCCACACACATGCATACATATGCATATATACATAAATACATACACATATACATATATACACACATACATAATTACATAGCTCATATATAGTTGTTTGAGTATCAATGGCTCCCTCAATAAATACTTGTTGACTTGACTGACCAGATATTTCTAAAGATTATCCAAATTTTTTAAAGTGATATATCAGGTCACTTCTCAATTACTACTAACTCATTAAATATCTTTCTATTATCACCTTTCCCTGCTCCTCCTCTACCTCCTTGAAAAACGGCCTTTGGGGAGGGGGGGGGGGCTAGATAGCAGTGAATAGAACACCGATCCTGAAGTCAGGAGGACCTGAGTTCAAATCCAGCCTCAGACACATAACACTAGCTGTGTGACCTTGGGCAAGTCACTTAACCCTAATTGCCCTGCCTTCCCCCCCAAAAAAAGAAAAAAAAAGACTTTCTGCTTCTAGAATCAGATTAATGTGGGGCCCGGGGAAATCTTCTCATTCTCATATTTATAATGGTAGCTGACATTTATGTAGAGCTTCAAACCTTACAAAGTGCTTTATATACATTATCTCATTTGAGCCTCAGGACAACCTTGTGAGGCAAATACTCTGTAATTCTCATTTTACAGATGAGGAAACTGAGATTCAGGGAATGACTTAATTTTTAAAAACCATTTGTTACATGTTTATTTTGTGCTAAGTGTTGGAATACACACAAAAAAGCAAAGAGAATCCTTGCCCTCATAGAATTTTCATTCTAATGAAGAAGAGTAGTAGCCAAAGAGGGACACTTTAATCCTGAAAGTTACTGGGACTGACCATAGGGAAGTAGATTGGCAATTCCATCCAGGAGCAATGGCAGGGTTGATTGGATCAGGGTTCCAGAACTGGAGTGGGAGATGGGGAAGAAAGGTGCCTAGGTGAAGCAATACTCTTTTCTAGGGTGCAAAGATGGCCAGAAAGAAGGGAATGAGATGAAGTATGACTAGGTATGTCTGAAATAATGTGGCAAGTAAGACAGACACCAATAAGGACAGGAGGCCTCAGGGACGAAGTTCCAGAGATGGAAGGGTTGAAACTTCTGCTATTAATAACTTGCCCATGGTTATACTACAACTAAGTCTCTGAGGCCAGATTCGAGCACAGGTCTTCCCGACTCCAGATCCATCCCTCTATTATTCCAAGCTGTCTCCTGTACTTTACATATTCTTAGTCAACACTGTGTGTTTATGCCAATCTGTTCAGTATTTTCTAACACTGGAAGATATTTACCTCTTGTATTATTGGAGAGAGCCAAGAGGCTCCTATGCCCTACTGAGTCATCTGCATAAGCATTCTGTGACTCATGGGAAAAATCTACATATGTGAGTGTCAGGAATATTGACTTTCCCTCCCTACAGATTAAGACAGGGCCAGATGTGATGAAACTTCATAATGTTCATTTTCCCTAATTCTCTTCCCTCTCCATCCCCACCCTCATTAAAGCTGATTTCTGACACCCTATTGGAACGGAAGCCAGAACTTTAAAAAGAAGGAGGGGGTGAAAAACCGTCTTCCTCTAAATTGACGCATTTAGCACTTATGTAAATTGTAGCCACCTTCACTTTTAAAAAGATCACTTAATTCATTTTGCAAAATCCAGAGACTTCAAGCTTTCTTTCCTTACCCTACGAGCTTAGTCTAAGAACACTTCTTCAGTGAAAATGAGAAACTTTTGCACTAAACTGAAGTTCGAGTTTGCCTTGAAACATTTAATTTATTTAAAAATAGAAACATAATCTGTATGTTTTCCTCCTGCTCAGCAGCTCTCTCTTTACTCTGGACTGACTGACTCATTAACAAATTAACATGTTGTGATTCTGCTGTGAAAAGTTGCAAGATAATTGTTACAGCTACAGTCCCGGGGCTCAGGAATTGTGGTTCCAAAACACTTTTATAGGCTACAAATTGGATGCTTTTCATATACGCTATCTAATTTTAATTAAAATTCACCCTGAAGCCATCCTCAACTCCTTTGAAGTTATTGGAGTTTTGTCATCTTTGGGTGGTGAACATTTTCAGACGATCTTGTCAAATTATGTACCCATGGAAACTGTTTTCCAACAGCTCCTTCATTATACAAGCTCCAAACTGCTGGAGTTTGATTTCAAGTAGGTTAAAGGGGCATTAGCTCCACAGTGGCGCTCCGTTTAGGCTTAGACAAAAAAGTCCAGTCTGGGCTGTGGAGAACTGGTAGCTCAGTGGATCCTCTTGTGTGGTATGAGAAGTTTTCACTCTAATTTAGAAAGAACAAACTTCTTTCTACCTTCCCCACCCCCTACCTCCCTGCCCCAACTGCACTTCTATTTCTCCCATCTGTAAAGTGGGACTAATTCTAGTTTTCCCACCACCTTTTAGAAAAAGATTGATTGGTAAAATTTAAATATATTTTGGCCTTCAAATTTTGAAAAGTCAAAACATGTTGTCAAAATCTGCTAGACCAAACATCTCGTTCCTCATAATTATGAAAAAGGTATTTTCAGGAAAGTGTTCATGGGTTCTTGAAGGCCATGCTGATTCAGGACAAATTCTGAAAGATCATACTAGTTGGAAAAACTTTGATGGTCTATGTGTCCTTTGTCCAAATGCCTACCTCACTAAGCTGAGAGAGGGTCAAAACATGGCACCAATATTGCTGCCTTCTATGAGGAGCCTTTCCTGATCCTCCAATGAGTAGTATCCCCTTTCTTTTAAAATCACTTGGAATTATTTTGAGTGTATACATAATACATATATGTACTTATTTGAGCACTTTTATGCCCTCAATAGAATAAAAGCTTCTTGAGGGCAGGAATTGTTTTGATTTTGGTTTTCTATCCCCGTGGTTTGACACAGTGCCTTCCACTTAACAAATCTGTGCTTAATTGAACTGAAGATTGACTTCATTTTTCTAGTCAGTAGGAAAAGATTCACTAAGACAGAAGGAAGCTGGGATATGTATCAGTATAAGGAGAGAATTGCCACACTAAGGAAATCATATCACCTTAAATACTGAAGTAGATATATTTTTAAATAAGTAACATAAGAAAAATAATAATCAGCTATACTCAACAAATATTCCTTAAGTATGCTATACTTAATATTGTTCTAGAAGGATGAAATTTAATAATTATGATAATAATAACAATCCAGATCATAATTCTTCCACGTCTTACTTGGTCAACAGTCCTTACAGTATGCTCTGCTCTCTCCCAAGCCCCAAATATTTACCACTTTCTAACTCTTAGATTCTGTGAATCTAATGGGGAAGAAGAGGTAAAAACATTAATTTCTTTGGAAAAATTTGAATGACAACATATGAGCTTATGAGCCTTAGGGGAAAAATACAAAGACAAGATTGGGAAGTTCAATTAAAGGGTGATGGGAAAGGACTGAGGACTAGGCAACAAATGGCCTGGATTTGAATCTTGGCTCTATCACTTACTGTCTGTGTGACTTTGGACAAATCACTTCCCTTCCTCTGTGCCTAAGGGTTCTTCCTCTGTAAAATTAGGACTAGGTGGCATCTGGGATCCCTTCAAGCTCCAATGTGTCATTGATTCTGTGATGTCATATGGCTCTAATTCACTTTACTTCAGTTTTCTGGCTGGTGAACAGGAGCAAAAACACATCCTAGGCTTTGTGAGGCTTAATAAACAGTTGTGAAGTGCCCTAAGGTCATTGGATGAGAATTGCTCATTATTATCATTATTATTACAGCAATTAATAATCCTCAGGGCATGACCACATAATGTAGAAGGAAGGAGAATGTCTGTTTAGAGCAGCAGAGAAGGCAAAATGGTCTCCGCTAATCAGAGCTGACATTTATGTAGCTCCCTAAGGTTTGCCAAGTGCTTTAGACAAAATTCTCTCATTTGAGCCTCTCAATAGCTCATGATGTTAGTACTTTAGGCATAATTATCCCCATTTTACAGGAGAGGACACTGAGACCCAGAGAATGCAAATGACTTGCCTAGAGCCATGCAACTAGTTAGTATCAGAGAACAATGTTTGAACTCAGGGTTTCCTGAATCTAAATCCTGTATGCCCATGAGAAAAGTCATATTGCCCTTTGAACCACTGGTATCTATGAAAGGAAATTGCATTAGTTTAGCCTTTAGAGATGACACATGGTCACCAGTGCTTGTTTCAGAGATTCAAAGAGAAGCCTATGAGGCAGTAGAGAGAGGTTTGCATTTGGAATTTTGAAGGTCCCCTAATCCCTAGCTTTATAATTTTGGGTGCATCATTTTTTTTAAATTGAAAACCTCTTTTAAGCATTGGTAAATTCATCCATAAAGTGGGGATATACTGCTTGTATTCCCTATCTTATTAGGAAAAGACTGTTTTATAAATGTGAGTTATTATTCTTATTCAGAATAAAAAGGAAACTGAGAAATAACATAGCATAAAGAGCACAAATTTGATCTTAGGACCTTACTTAACTAGTTGAGTGACCACAGCCAAGTCACATCACCACTGTCAGCCAGGTTTCTTTATCTATAAAGTAGGATTGATGAAACCACCCACTTTACCTTGCTTACAGTTAAGGAAATGCTTGGTAATCCTTAAAGTGATACAGAAATGTGAGTTATTATTATTTGACCTAAATCGTAAATGTTATCATTAAAGAGACTGAGGCCAAGAGTTGACCTCCTAGAGCAGTAGTATCTGAACTTATTTTTCTTACCCTATCAGTAAAATATACATATGCAGATAGAAAGTGATAGAAAGATGAAAGAGAGAAACAGATAGAAAGATTACAGATAGATCCCTCTCCTCCCTTCCCCTTCCCTTCCTTTCCTTTCCCTTCTCCTGTATTCTACCCTATTATGCTTTTGCTCCCTTATCTTTAGTAATTAATGGAAATGCTTGTCCTTCCAGTGGGGGTGAGAGACGAGGGAGGAAGGGAAAGAATCTAAAATTTGAAGTTCTATAATCAAATATTAAAATATATATATATATGCATATATATATAATTATTATTATTAAGTACATGAAACTGGGAATTAAGATATACAGGCACTGTGGTAGGGACATCCATCCTGCCCTACAGGAAAGTCAGAGGAGCAAGGAGGAGGACATAGGAGAGAGCAGATTGGGGGAGGGGGCATACAGTGGGATGGCTGTTTTGAGGTGTTGGGTAGGGGAAAGATGGGGACAAAATTTGTAACTCAAAATCTCATGGAAATTAATGATGAAAACAAGAAAATAAATGAATACAAAAAAGAAGAAAAATAATTAATGGGGAAGAATGAACAGATTTCCTTTTTAATTTAATAGTTTAGAGCTTGAGGCTACCCCCACCTGTTTGTAACAACTTTGTCCAAAAAAACAAAAGCCACAAAAGTCACCATATTCACCTTTGGGGATACATTTATACTAATAAAATATTCAATATGTTCTGAAGATTGGAAGGTTACTTAAGACATGCTACATCTTTGTGTGTGTGTTCCCTCTGTAGCTAAGGAACTAGTAAACCTTTCCTGGTCCCAGAGTCACTTTGTTGACTATTACTGTCCAACACCACCCAACTACCATGATCCAACTCTGGAGCAGCCAGCCAGGTGAGGAGCACCCAGAGCAGGGTGGGACCAGCTACCAATTGCATAATCCTTAAGTTTACCAGCAATATTTCAGGGAAAGGATGGAAGGCTGGAAAACTATGGGGCCAGTCTTTGAAAGGAATTTGGGTAATTAAGATGAAAAATTATTTTATTATAGTCTTGTATCATTTGCTGTTTCATGTGTGTGTACTTCTTGTCCCCCCAACTAGATTGTGAACTCTAGGATGCCAGGATATTGGTTTATATTTCTAAATTTTAGTCCATATTGATGATATGGTTTGATCATTTCTGTTCCCTGGAGAAGTATGCTTTGAAGAGCACATCTGCACCTACTTAGTTCTGAGAGATGTGTGTGTGTGTGTGTGTGTGTGTGTGTGTGTGTGTGTGTGTATCAGGGTACAAGGAGTAAACTAGGATGTTAAAAATCATCCAGTTGAGCACCAGCCCTGGAGTCAGGAGGACCTGAGTTCAAATGTGATCTCAGGCACTTAATACTTACTAGCTGTATGACCATGGGCAAGTCATTTAACCCCAATTGCCCTGCCTTCCCCCTCCAAAAAGACAAAAAAAAATCAACCAATTGCTTTGATCCACGTAGGCAACCCACCTAAATTACTCAGGTCCTAAATCAGAGTTTGGGATTCATGTTAGACACTCTTCCATGCTCACAATTCAGTCTTGCACAAGTCTTGCATGTTACATTGAGTGAAAGTTTGATTTTGTCTAACAAACTACAATCATTTGTGTTTACTCCTCCTGCTCCTTTTCCTTCTCCTTCTCTTTCTACTTTTTAATTGTCTTCTTCTCTTCTTTGAAAAGGACAATAAAATCAAATCCAGCTCCCGAAGTTCAGTTATCACCTCTATACAAATGACTTCCAGGTCAACATATCCAGCCCTAATTTCTCTCCTGAACTCCAACTGTATGTTACCATCTTCTTGCTGGACATTTCTGGCTCAATCTCAAAGTCAACATGTCCAAAATAGAACTCATTATGCCTTAATTAAACCCGTCTCTTCTCTAAATTCCTTTATTTCTGTTAAGGGCACCACCATCTTTCCACTTACCTCGGATTATAACCTTGGAGTCATTCTTGACTTTTCTCCCATCACTCCTGTCTCCAACCCCATTATTATATCCAATAAGTTGCCATGTCTTGTTGATTTTACACACAAACACACAGCCTCTCTTGAGATTATCTCTTCTCTCCATTAGCATAGTCTCTTCCTTCATTCAGGCTCTCTCTTCTCTTGCCTGGAATCTTGTTTGAAAAAAAAAACCCTCCTGGTTGGTTTTTCTGCCTCTTCCTTCTCCAATTCATCTTATCATAGCTACAAAATTGATATTCATAAATTCAAAAATCTTTATTGGCTTACTTATTTGGATAAAATATAAAATTCACGGCCTTGCATATATAATCTTCTGTGATTTGTACTTCACCTACCTTATTTCGTGCCTTTCCCTTTAATGGGCTCTCCATTCCAGTCAAAGGGGTTTTTTGTTGCTAGGGCATGTTGGTAAGTGTTTAACACCCAGCTCTTTGGGGGAGGGGGGGACATGTTCCTCCACACTTTTCAGTTTATTTTGCATTATTAACACTATCTTCATCACTTTCTTAAATTTGTGGGGATGGGGTATATGGGGGTGGGGTGGGAGAGTATCTCCAATCATCCTGATCTATATCTTGCCACTGGACCCAGATGGCTGTAGAGGAGAAAGTGAGGCCAGTGACTTTGCACAGTCCTCCCTCACTTAAATCCAATTCACTTGCAAGTCATGGCATCACCTTCCTGATGCCACAGTCCTCTTCAAGAAGGAAGGACAAACAACAACAATCAATCAAACAATCAGCCAAGACAATCAACAGAACAATAAATCAAACCCTCATTTGTGGTGTTTGCTAAGGTGTAAATGCCCACACTGACAATTTAGCTATTATCTCACAAGTCAATGTGAACTGACTTGTGCACACTCCTGTGATACTCACATTCCATCTCCCACATCTCTGCCTTTATATAGATGGTGTTCCATACCTGAAATGTACTCCCCACTCACTTCTGCCTCAGATGTCCTAGCATCCTTCAAGACACAACCAGTATTGGCTCCTACAGACAATTGTTAATCACCTCTTGAAATTACTTTTATATTGTCTCACATACGTTTCATGTTTCTTAGACAGATACAGGTTGTGACTTATAAAATGTAACAGCTCCTTGGGGGCAGAGGCTGTTTCTTTTTTTGATCTTTACATCCCTAGAGTCATATGCACAGTAAGTGCTTAAAAAATGGTTATTGGATTGACTGCCTCTTCCATTTCCTTCTCTTTTCCTCCTTTCTTCTCCCTCTCCTTTTCTTTCTCCTCCCTCCTTCCCACTTTACTTTTCATCTCACTAAAAGAACAAAGTACCTGCCAACAGCAAACCGGTCTAACCATAGGGGAGTCAGCATAGCACAGTGGGAAGAGCAATGTCTACAATCAGAATACCTAGGTTCAAATCCTTTCTGTGGTCCTTACTGTCTGTGTGACCTTGCATAAGTCACTTAAGTTCTGTTGGCCCCAGTTTCCTCCATCTCTAAAACTATGATCCTGATTTACCATAAAAATCCCCTCCCCAACAATAAGGGGAATTGACAGCTTGATTTATTTTAGTCCCGTCAACCTGATTGTAGACCACATGATTTTTCAATCAACTTTTACTGAATATTGTCAAATCCCCTGATGTGTATTTGGTGAGACAATGACAAGCAAGATGATATATGTCTACTGAGTTAATTAGGGTCTCCTATTAGTGGTCTTAGATGCCCCTCCAGCAAAGTCTTTAATGTTGATTGTGGTTGGTGGAATGATTTCTGAGAAAAGCCTACTTGAAAGAGTGATTCTAAACTCCTTCTGAGCCAAGGCTTGGGGAAGCCAGTTCTCCCAGGAGTTCCAGATCCATGCTGGAATTTATTGAAGGGAGGCGACAACAGGTACAGTGGGAGGAGGCAGGTCAGTGATACAAAGCTAGGTGAGGAGAGGGAACTCTCTGTGCTTCTGGAACACAGATTGCAATTGATTCCGCTGGAAGCAGAGAGGTTGAAGAGAAGCAGCCCTGCTGTGGAGGCAGGGCACCTGGCTTCTAATTCTGGCTCTGCTCCCACGCTACCTACACAACCCAGTAGATAGATGCCCCTCCCCCTCTCTGGACCTTAGTTTCCTCATTTGTAAAATGAAAGGCTTAGACTTGCTTCCTAAAGTCCCCTTTCCAGGTCCAAATCTGTGATTCCATGACAGAAGATTCTGGAAATGACTGCTCACTGCTGAAAAGAACCAAGATACATTTTGCCAAAATAATTTATTCTTTGCTTTAAAAAAAAAAAAATTAAGTTCTCATGTGAGAAAATCCAGTCCCCATGTTTCTGAATCATTTATACTTAACTCATCAAACAGTGGCTCTTACAGGAACTATTTCATGTTTGAAAAAGTTTTTTTGGAAAAAAAAACAGCATTTTAAATCCTTTTTTTCTTACTTAGAAAAAGGAAGTTGGTTTTTGCCAAGAGTAAATGAACTTAAGTCCCCCAAAGTTCATATGGGGTTGAAAACCTCCTGAGCCCTGGAGGTTTGAGTGAGTTCTCCAGTTGGCTAGAAACTCCCTCCTTCTCCCTTCCCCCACCCTCTCCTTGTACCCCCCAGGGCACCTACATTTCCCAGTGTCTCCCTTTCCCTTGGCATCCCACTAGTAGCTGTTGTTGGGAGGGGAAGCAGGCTGATGGAACAGCCGTGCAGCCGGGCCTGCCTCTCCCAGGGACAGATTAACACTACTGACATAAAAGCCAAAGTCAGGGCTTGAATGTCAATCATCAGAAAAATAAATATCTCATAATGAGTACTTAAAAGGAGGGAAAAAACCTTGGCAGCTTTGGGGTTTGAAAGGTTTTCTGTGAGAGGGTTGACCACCCCACTGTTCTGCTTAACCCTTTAATCTTCACCTCCCCCATAATTAACTATGTCAACATGTGAATGACATGTGTCTTTAAACCAGCAGCCAGCTCATACTTGTTACCTTTTTAGAATAACTTTATGTATCAGTAATTATGCCTTTTTTTTTTTTTTGGAAGCCTGTGAACAAACTACCTGGAATATATATCTGGAAGCAGGCTGGTTCTTCCAAGAAAAAGTCCAGTCAGTCAGTCAACAAACATATATTTATTAAGCACTTAATATGCACCAGGTGGTTGTTCTATTCCATTTTAATTCCATTCTCTCCGATCCTTGATGGGACAAGCTTCCACCCCAGGATACCCCTTTTTGTTCCCCTCAAATGCCCTGTCTGTGTTTGAGGTTCTGTGGGAAGTTCCAAAGATAAAAGCATTTGAGGTGAAAAATCATTGTGGAGAGGGGGCTTGCCTTTCTCATCAACACCAGCAGCAATTGCTGACCAATTGCCAGCAACAGGCACAGGAGCTTCAGGAGTGGCAGCACCAACCTAATCCTGTATCCAGCCCAGTCCTCACCGCCGTCCTGGGGGAAGCTGTGTTGTGTTTGTCCTTCATCTTGGAAGAGGACCATGGCATCAGGGAATGAAAATATGACTTGCAGTTGATTATTTGAGTGAGGGCTGTGCAAGGTCTCACTTTACCAGTCTCACTTTCTCCTCCAGAGCCATCTGGGTCCAGTGGCTAGATATTCATCAGAATGACTGGAGATGGCCCGGGATGCAATAGGAAATCCTGGTCCTTTTAGGCTAAAAGGCCTGGGGGAAGCAGCTCCTATGGAGAAGAAGCCAGCCATCACCCTCAAAGCCAGCTGACTGCTACAACCAGGGCTGGCATGTCAGCTTATCTGAGGCTGCAAGGCACCATGAGGAAGAGACAGGAAGCAGAATGTGCCAGGCACAACACATAACCACCACTACCCACCTTGGTCACCATTTCTCCTCAGATCCTAATAAAGGCAGTCCAGGATTCTGAACCCAGAGCCCCCACAATAGCCAAACTTTAATGTCCTTGGCCATCATCTTGGAAAGTGACTGTTGTGGCTATGTGGCTTGTCAACTTCTCATACAGGTGCTACAGGCATAGTGGCTTAAGACCCAGGAAAGAACACTCTTGCCACCAAAGTCCTTGGCACTGTTCAACATCAGAAACTGATATGATTGATTGATATCAGTGGAAATGATATCAAAGAAGAAGCATTAACATCTATTTTGCCTCTACACCCTGAGGACCAAGGGACCTTACATGTGACTCAAGGATGAAACCTTCCATATGTATTGTCTCTCCCCTAGATTGTAAACTCCTTAAGGGCATGAAATGCTTAGTTTTTCTATTTTTATCCCCAGAGCTTAGGATGGTGCACTTGCAAAAGTTATTGGGAGTCGTAATACTTCATTCATTCAAGTCAATCAGTCATTTATTTAATGCCTTTTATGTGCCAAGACAGTCAAATTGTCTCTACTCTCAAGGAGTTTTCAGTCCAGTAGAAGAGATAGGCATAGACAGAACTAATCAAAGATTTCTTTTCACAGGTAGTTAGATTAGGGACAAAGCTGACTTAAATGCCTTAATGGAGGCATCATCCAAGTGTGGAGGCAGCCTTGGAGATTCCAGAGCACTCCAGTGTGATATACTCAAAAGATTGCAGGACTTAAGTCACAAGAAAGGTCATGTAAAGGCAATTTTTAACATTCATTTAAAAAAATTTGAGTTTTAATTTTTCTCCCTCCTTTTTCTCCTTTCCCCTCCTTAAAATGGTAAGAAATGTAATATAGATCATATATATATGCAATCATGTAAAACACAGTTTCATATAAGTCATGTTGTAAAAGAAGAAACAGACCAAAAGAAAAAAAATGCAGAAAAAATAAAACAAAAATGATATGCTTCCAACTACATTTAGACTCCATCAGTTCTTTCTCTGGATGAGAATAACATTGTCCATCACGAATCCTTTGAAATTGTCTTGATCATTGTAATGCTGAGAAGAGCTAAGTCTTTCATCTTCCAATATTGCTGTTATGGTGTACAATGTTCTCCTGGTTCTGCTCACTTTTTCTTTCCATATTTCACTCATTTTTTTACTTTTGTTCTTATAAGTCTTTCTGGGTTTTTCTGAAGTTCACCTGCTCATCGTTTCTTATCATACAATAGTATTCCATTACATTTATATACCACAACTTGTTCAGCCATTCACCAATTGATGGGCATCTCCTCAATGTCCAATTCTTTGTCACCACAAAAAAGAGCTGCTATAAATATTCTTTTGTACATGTGGCTCCTTTCCCCATTTTTATCATCTCTTTGGGATATAGATCTAGTAACAGTATTGCTGGATCAAAGGGTAAGCACAGTTTGATTGCCCTTTGGGCATCTGGAAATTTTTTAAGAGCATTAGGTAGAAATGTGAATTGTTATTATTTTTATTTCCAACCTCAGGGCTTGAATGTGAACACGATATTTGTGTGTGTTGGTTTGTTTAACCTGCAGTACATCAGCAATGATTACTTATTGAGAGAAGTGGTATGGAGGACACCAAGGACATTTATGACCACGAAGGGAAGTGAGGAGGCATCTTCTCTTAACTTCTACCTGTTAAAATTCTTATCTTTATTCAACGCCCAGTTTGAGTGCCACTCCTTATGTGGAACTGTCCTTGATCTCCTCAACCCAAAGTTTTCTCTCCTCAATTTTTCCTAAAAATCTTTGTTCAGATCTTTCTCTTTGTTCTTATAATATTCCATAGGCTAAAGGGGAGGGGGGGAGAGAAATAATAAGAAATAATAATAACTCTTTCACAGAGTTGTTGCGAAGATCAAATGAGCTACTATTGGTAAAGCGCTTAGTAGGTGCACATAGTAGGCTTAATAAATGCTTATGCCCTTCTTTCTATCGTGATAGATTCTCAATCATTTTATTCTGTCTTCGTTGTGTTGTATTCTGTGCTGGAGTGTTGTATTCTATCTTGGTGTTTTATTGAGTAGTTCTAATCTTCTCATTTTGGTGAGGAGGAAATATTTAAATCCTGTGGAGGAAGTATTTAACCCTGAGTACTATGAATCTAGGGGAAACATCTTCTCCCCAGAAAAAGTAACCTTAGAAGACAATAGTCCCCTCCCAGCTTGATTTTTCTTTCTAATTAAAGGGGCCGTCCCTTGACTCACTTCTTAAAGAGGCCTATTCACTGAATGGGTGTTATCTCATTTTAAGTAAGTTCATGAAAAGGTCTTAGCCTAAAGGGGCCAGGGTCTCCCATTGCATCCTGGGTCTTCTCCAGTCATCCTGATGAATATCTGGTCACTGGACCCAGAAGGCTCTGCAGGAGAAAGTGAGGCTGGTGACCTTGCACAGCCCTCCCTCACTTAAATCAAAGTCAACTGCAAGTCATGCCATCATTTCCCTGATGTCACAGTCCTCTTCAAAAAAGAAGGACCAACATAACCAAAACAACAACAACAACAAGAGATTTCCAGGATGTTCTGATAAGATTAACCACAGAGAAAATATCCCCCTGGAGCAAACCTGATCTTTGGCAGCTACTGAGACCTTGGGAAGATTAACACATTTTCTCCCCAAATTCCTTGACAACCTGTCCCTATTACTTTCCCAAATAAAGTGACTGAGTAGCCTGATAGATTCCTTTTACTTCCCATAATGGGCTCCTCAGTCTGTGTAACATCCTGCATATATGTATATCTCCCTTTGTTCAATGCATGAACAATCCTATTCACCTAGCAACCATTAGGTTGAGGAATTCCTGATCAACCTCCACCAACTATCATAGTGTTTTGTGCATGGTAGACACAAATGTTTGTTGAATTGAATTATGGAAAAGAAATGGATACTAGATGGACAGTCTTTAAGAGTTGCACTGAACTATTAAAGGAACTAAGGTGAGTCATTTGCTGGTGAGGTTGATTTACTATGGAGGATTAGGAAGGTGTGGAGAAAATATTCATTATATTTATAGGATTTTGGCCTTGAATTTGTAAGAGACTTTGGTGGCCAACTGGTCCAACTTCCTCATTTTACAGATGAAAGAACTGAAGCCCAATTCAAGTTCATATGGCTAGTAAGTTGTAAAGCTATGATTCAAACTCAGTTCTTTTGCCTGTAAAATTAGTGCTCATTCCATAATACCATGATGAGAGCATGAACCATTGGAATATGTTTGGCATTATTTTGCATAAAATATTTACCCCATAATTTGAAGCTTGTCTTCAAGTATTTCTTTCCCTGAACAGACTTGAGAATATTTAGTATCTTTTGTAAGTATAAGAAATGACAAGCGTGAGGGATAATTTATAGCAAAGTTTCCCCATTCTGAAAAATCAAATCTAGAATGGCTTCAGTATTCACTAAGCCTAGGTTTAGGTCACCTTACCTTCAAGCAGTCTGGGGCTTAGCAATGGAGACCTTTCCCCAGAGCGAGCTCAGCAGATCCGGGTCCTTTGTCTCAGAAAGATTCCCAGGCTTAGGTTGTGGGTCAACCCTGCCAATGAGAGCGAAGGCCAATTGGGGAGGTTGGGTTTCTGCATTAGAAGACTACATATAATCCTGGGCTGGCTTCTACCGGTTGCTCTCTCCCTGCTGCCATGTGGGCAGCGGAGGCAGAGTCCTTTCTCATGAGAAAGAATAAAGACCTTTTCTGACCTTAGATTCAGACTCTGAACTCTTTTTCATCTCACATGCAAGCAAGATGATTTCAGAAATACTTGGATTCACCTGAACTGATGCAAGGTGAAATGAACAGAACCAGGAGAACATTGTACACAGTAACAGCAATATTGCACAATGGCCAACTGTGAATGACTTAACTATTCTCAACAAAGCAACAATCTAAGACAATTCCTGAGGGACTCATAATGAAAAATGCCATCTACCTCCAGAGAAAGAACTGATGGAGCCTGAATACAGATCAAAGTATACTTTTTTAGACTTCATTTTTCCTGTTGTTTGGTCTGTGTTTTCTTTCACAACATGACTAATATGTAAATATATTTTTGCATGACTACACATATATAAACTATATCAAGTTGCTTGCCTTCTCAATTGGGGGTGGGGATACAACGAGAAAGAGAGAGAAAGAGAAAGAGAGAGAGCATTTGGAATTTGAAATTTTAAAAAATCAAATGTTGGGGTGCCTAGGTAGCACAGAGGATAGGGCACTGGTCCTGAAGTCAGAAGGACCTGAGTTCAAATATGACCTCAGACACTTGACACACTTACTAATTGTGTGATGTTGGGTAGGTCACTTAACCTCAATTGCCCTGTCTTCTCCCCTCCAAAAAGAAAAAAAAAAAAAAGCAAATGTTAAGAAAGAATGCTCAGTATCAATTCACTGAAGACTGATAAGAAATAGTGAAAATTCAATCAGGCACATTAATACTTATCTTACAGTATAGTGTAGTGGGAAGATCAAATAGCTTTGTTTCCTCGGTTGTGATGGGAGATAATTAACATTTCATACATTCTGCACAGAGGGAGGGGAGAAGTGATGACATTGTAAAGACAAGTAAGACCAATTTGCAAATCAAATATTTTATTCTAATGCAATGTTTTGCTCTCCCTAGAATGTGCCCTTCCTTTCTCCTAAAGTGTATATTGTGCTTCCACTCCCTGTCTTACCTATCCCATGCTATCTCTTCTTGAAACTTTCCCAATCACTGTAACCAAAAGTGAACTCCCTCTCTTCTGAACTGCCCTATCTCTTTGGCAATAAAAGGTATACTGCCAATCACTTCTCTTGAATGGCTATTAACTCTATATAAAATATATCCATATCTATAGATTTCTAGATATAGATATATCTTAGCTTCCCAACTGGATTGTAAATTCCTTGAAGGAATTATTCTTTCTTTGTCTGATCCTTGAGAGCAAGATGGAGAGATATAGACTAGATAATAGTATAATTACTATCCTAACTGGTTGAATGACCAGACTCAAAGGGTAGTGATCAATGCTTATTTGAGCTGCAATCTCTACTAAAGTACTATAGGGATCTTTCTTTGCTCAGACACTATCAACTATTTTTATCAATGACTTATATAAAAGCATGAATATCATCCTCAAGAGGTCTACAGATGATACAAAGCTCGGTGAGACTGCTAACATATAGGTTGACAGAGATAAGCCTAATAAGATTAAATTAATAGGGACAAAAGCAATATGCTATCAAAAAGTCCCATATAAATCCTATTCTGGTACTTTACCATGAAATGGAGTCAGCATTGTGTGGTGGAAAGAGCAATGGTTGTCAAATCATTGAACCTGCGTTTAAATCCCAGCTCTGCAATTTATAATCTGTATGACTTTGGATAAGTCACTAAATCTTGCTGAGCCTTGATTTGTAAAACCATGATCTGTAAAGTGAGAATGTTCAGCAAATTACATTTAAGGTCTTTTTTATTTATATCTTTTTATTTAGGATCCTGTGACCCTAGATCCTAGCGTCATTCAAGGTCCTAGAAGAAGGGTTGCTAGGTGGCATAGTGGATAGAGTTATAGGACTTGAAGTCAGAAAGACCCATCTTCCTGAGTTCTAATCTGACCTCTTAAACTTACTAGCTGGGCAAGTTACTTAACCCTTTTTGCCTCTGTTTCTTCATTTGTAAAATGGAACGGAGAAGGAAATGGCAAACTACTCTAGTATCTTTGCCAAGAAAACCCAAAATGGGATCACAAAGAGTCAGATATGACTGAAATGACTGAACAGCAACAACAAAAGATCCTCAAAGACTATCCTAGTAGAGTATAAATTTTTGCAAGTTCTAGCAAGTTAGTCTTTGAATACCAATCCAATAGCAGACCATCCCACTGTCCAAGGTCCAGTTTGCCTACATATGGGCTCAGTCACTTTGTAGTATTAGCATCATGCCTCCACCTTCACAGTGCCATGCTACTCAAGTTTGACCCTAATGAAATTAAAGTCATATTTTTAAGATGCACTGGTGGCAAATTTGGTGACATCTTCTCTGATCCCTTTCTCCCAATTAGTCCATTGGGCTTGTCTCCACAAAAGGTTGCTGATAACATTGCCGAGGCAATTGGTGACTAGAAAGGGCAAAGGCTCACAGAGAAACTTGCCATTCAAAACAGGCCCAAATTGAAGTTGTGTCTTCTGCCTCACCCTTGATCTTCAAAAGTCTAAAAGAGCCTCCCCAGGACAGAAAGAAGCAGAGAAATACTAAACATAGCAAAAATACCATTCTTGATAAGAATAGCAATACTACAAAACAGTTGAGGCGCCAGTCTCTGGCAAGAGATCTCTTCGGAGTTATTAAAGAGATACTTGGGATGGCCCGGTCTGTTGTGTGAAATATTGATGGCAGACAGCCTCATGATGTCCTAGATGACATCAATAATGATGTTGTGCAAGGTCTCGCTGGATCCTACCATTAGAAGAATATAAAGAGTAGAGGTTCAAGCTTATGGCAGTAGAGAAGAGACAGAGCCGAAACACCTCAAAGGGTGCTAGAACTCTGATGTAGCCTTTTTGGGTCTAGAGTGGGCCAGAACTCATTTGCTTCAACTAAACTGATCTAAACCTTCATGAA
The DNA here is from genome assembly GCA_028646575.1 of Pseudocheirus occidentalis. NCBI lineage: Eukaryota > Metazoa > Chordata > Mammalia > Diprotodontia > Pseudocheiridae > Pseudocheirus > Pseudocheirus occidentalis. Next base: position 130,865,924 of record CM053595.1, read on the forward strand.
CTGAGATTCAGTGTTCAAATGGAGGGAAATGATTATCATTTTATGTATACTTCCTGATTAAACTTGGGTATCATAGCACTTCTGGTGCCATATTTAAGAAAGACGCTGTTAAGTTGGAGGCTAGTGCACCAAACTGAGAGCAACCAAGATGTTAGAGACTAAAAACCATTTATTTACTTATTCCTTCATCCAAAAAGTATGTATTAAGCACCTACTATGTGCCAGGCACTGTACTTAGCACTGGGAATACAATACAAGCACAAAGAAAAGTATTCTTGATCCTAAAGGAGCTTATAATCTTTTTTAAAAAATGTAAATACTATTTTGTTTTTTCTAATTGCATGTAAAGACAATTTTCAACATTCATTTTTTAATAAGATTTTGAGCTTCAATTTTCTCTTCCTTCCTCTCTTCCCTCCCACTCCCCAAGAAAGCATGCAATCTGATATGTTATACATTTGCAATTATGAAAAACTTATTTCCACATTAGTCATATTGTGAAAGAAGAAACAGAACAAAAGAGAAAAAATGAAAGAAAAAAAACAGCCCCAAAGAATGTGAAAATAGTACACTTTGATCTGCATTCAAATTTCATCAGTTCTTTCTCTGGATCATCACAAGTTCAGGTTAAGTTTCCGTTGTGAGTTTTTTGGAACTGTCTTGAATCATTGTATTGCTGATGATCAGTCATAGTTGATCATCACAAAATATTGCTGTTACTATGTACAATGTTCTCCTGGTTCTGCTCACTTCACTTTGCATCAGTTCATGTAAGTCTTTTCAGGTTTTTCTGAAATCTTTTTCTCATCATACAATACAGTAGTATAAGGAGTTTATATTCTAATAGGAAAGACAACACAAAAAAGGAAGCTGTAAAGGGTGGGAAGGGGATGAGTTGGGGATGAGTAAGAAAGTAATGAGCGTAGGCTGAAGAGGAATGAAAAAAGGGTGAGACAGAGCAGGAGGTCCTGGAAGTAACCTTCAAATCAGAGAAAGATGTAGCCTGGGTGGAGGATAATGTCAGTGTTTGAATTCCAGTGCTGAATGAGCTTACGTGATGAAGAGGCTTCTGATGCATATTAGAGAAAACCTAAAGTGCAACCCAGAGTTGAGAATACAAAAAAAAAAGGTCCTGGACTTCAAGGAGTTTACATTTTAACAGCAGGTAGACAAATAAAGGATAAAGAGAATAAATATATTTTTTAAAAATACAAGTACAAAGCAGTTAAATAGAAGATATTTGAGAGGAAGACCACTAAGCAGTTGAAGAGGTCAGGAAGGGCGGTACTTGAGCTGAGTCTTAAAGGAAGAGAGGATTTTAAAAGGCCAAGGTGAGGAATCAGTGAATAGCACTTCAGATTCAAGGGATGAGCAGTATGAAGCATGAAGACCAGATATAGGGTATCATGTATGAGGAACAGAGAGATGGCCAGTTTTGCTGGATCGCAGAGTGAAAGAGAAGGCACAATGTATAATAAGATTGGAAGGGGAAGCTGGAGGCAAAGTTGGGAAGAGCTTTAAAAGCTAAGGAGTGGGATTTCTATTTTGTTCTAGAGGTTATATGTAAAGGATTACTTTCCATGGCGGTATCATTGGAGATTTTCAAGTGGAGGTTCAATAAGCATTTGTCTGGAATATTGTTGTGAGATTGTAGAGACAGCCAGGTGGTACAGTGAATATATAAAATGCTATGCCTGGAGTCAATAAGACCTGGGTTCAAATTCAAAGTCAGTCTCAGACACCTACTACCTGTGTGACCCTGGGTAAGTCATTTAGCTTCTCCCAAACTTAGTTTCTTCCATCCCTGAACTCTCTTCCTCCTCATCCACACTTCCTAGCTTTCCTGGCTAGGAAGTTTCACCTTCTGCATCAGCTTTTCTTTGTCCTCCTTAACCTTAGTGCCTTCCTTCTGAAACTACCCTCAGTTTGTCCTGTCTGTATCTCGTTTGTACAAAGTTACTTGCATGTTTTCTCCCTAATTAGCTGCTTGCAGGCTCCTTGAGAGCAGGGACTTCCCGCCCCACACCCCTTTCTTTGTATTCTTAGAGCTATAACTTCCTAGAGCTTCTTTCCTTCCTTCCTTCCTTCCTTCCTTCCTTCCTTCCTTCCTTCCTTCCTTCCTTCCTTCCTTTCTTCCTTCCTTCCTTCTTTCCTTCCTCCCTTTTTCCTTTTCCCCTCCCTTCCTCCTCTTCTCTCTCCTTCCCTCTCTCTTCTATCTCCCTCCTTTCTCCCTGTCCACATAGGGAATCATACCTTTACCTGTGGGTGTTCTGTCCAAAGGAATATAAGTTTTGATCATGGAAATGACAAGGTATCTTGGGGTTTATGGGCTAGATTTCTTTTTGAAGGACCATTCCTTAAATCCAAATCATTCTGACTCTCATTGATTAACCAAAAATAGGTCCCAATACAAGCCTCACTTGGTCATTGTTTGGGCTCTGATGGCTCAGAGTGAAAATAAATAGCAATTTTTTTCTGTTTTGGTCAGAAATCCTGGGGGTCTTTCATTCCCAGATTAATTTTTTTTTGACTAGGTAAAACAGGCCATTTTTTGCCTCAATTCTTACCTAGTCCTAATCACTGGATAGGCTTTGCTTCAGACAAACTTGAGACCTAGGAAAGACCTCAGCTTAAAAAGGTCAAGTTCTCCCACTGCATCTGGGGCCATCTCCATTCATCCTGATCCATATCTTTTTTTTTTTTTTTTTTTTTTTTTGCTTTTTGGAGGGCAATCAGAGTTAAGTGACTTGCCCAAAGTCACACGGCTAGTAAGTATGTCAACTATCTGAGGCTGGATTTGAACTCAGGTCCTCCTGACTCCAGGACCAGTGCTCTATTTACTGTGCCACCTAGCTGCCCCTCTGGTCCATATCTTACCACTGGACCCAGATGGCCATAGAGGAAAGAGTGAGGCTGGTGATTGCCCAACCCTGCCTCACTTAAATCCAATTAATTTGCAAGTCATGACGTCATCTTCCTGATGTCATAGTCCTCTTTAAGAATGAAGGACAAACTATGAACAAAGGAGAGCTATGGCACAGAGCTTAGCACATAGTAGGCACTTAATAAATGCTAGTAAATGATTACCTCACAGATTTTTTTTTTGAAAACCAAGTGAGATAACATTTGAAAGTTGTTTTGTAAAGTGCTATACATATACATACATATATATATAGTCTTCTTAGGGCTCTATCTGAGGGAGGTCCATTTTAACTCTGAGATTACGTGACCACACTTCTCACAGTAGGATGCAGCAGGAATTCAATAAATATTTGCTCATTGAATGACATTTATTTTTCTTTTTATTTTTTCTCCAGTCTCAATTATCTGACATACTGCTTATTAGTTCTGAAGAGTTCTGTATCCTCCAAATTCTGAGGGCTGGTCTCTAAATGAATATTGGGTTCTTGTGACTCCTAAGGGAACAGAGAACAAACTTCATCCGCAAGTTTGTATGGAGGAAGCAGAAAACTCAATTCCTCCTGCCCAGGAGTATCACAGGTCACAGGTTTTTTTTTTCTTTTTTTTCTGTTATGTTTAAAAATTGTAACAATGATAATGGGGGCAACTAGTGGCACACTCATCTTCCTGAGTTCAAATCTGGTCTCAGAGACTTACTAGTTATGTGATCCTGGGCAAGTCATTTAAGCCTGTTTCCCTTAGTTTCCTCATCTGTAAAGAGATGAAGAAGGAAATGGCAAACCACTCCAGTATGTTTGCCAAGAACACCCCAAATGGGGTCAAAAGGAGTCAGACAAGACTGAATGATTGAATAACAACAAAATTTATCTCTATATTAACACCCAATTATTGAGTGGCAATCATCAAAACCATCTGGTACTGCCTAAGAAATAGAGTGGTGGATCAGTGGAAAAGATTAGGTACATAATGCACAGTAGTAAATGACTGTGGTAATCTAGTGTTTGACAAACCCAAAGCTTTGGGGACAAGGACTCACTATTTGACAAAAACTGCTAGGAAAACTGGAAAACAGTATGGCAGAAACTAGGTATAGACCAGCATCTTACAATGTATACCAAGTTAAGATCTAAATGGGTAGAAATTTGGACATGAAGGGTAATACCATAACAAATTAGGAGAGCAAGGAAGAGTTTACCTGTCAGATCTATAGATAAGGAAAGAATTTATGACCAAAAAAAAAAAGAAAGCATCATGTGATACAAAATGTATTATTTTAACTATATTATGTTAAAAAGGTTTTGCACAAACAAAACCAACACAACCAAGATTAGAAGGAAAGCAGAAAGCTGGGGGAAATGTTTTACAACACATCTCAGATAAAAGCTTCTTTTCTCAAATATATGGAGAACTGAGTCAAATTTAAAAGAATAAAAATGAACAGGAAGTTTTCAGAAGGCGAAATCAAAGCCATCTACAATCAAATGAAAAAAATAGTCTAAATCACTATTGATTAGAGAGAAATGTAAATTAAAACAACTCTGAGCTACCACTCACACTTACAAGATTGGCTAATGTGATAGAAAAGGAAAATGCTAAATATTGGAAGGGATGTGGGAAAATTGGGACATGAATGTATTTTTGGTGGACTTGTGAACTAATTCAACTATTCTGGATAGTTTTTTGGAATGATGATCAAAGCATGATAAAACTGTGGATACCTTTTGAACTAGCAATACCATTATTAGGTTTGTATCCCAAAGAAATTTTTTAAAAAAGGGAAAAAGACCTATGAGAACAAAAATATTTATAACAGTTCTTTTTGTGGTGGCAAAAAGTTGGAAACTGGGAGGATATCTATCAATTGGGGAATGGCTGAACAAATTGTGATGTATGATTTAGTAGAATGCTATTGTGCTATAAGAAATTAGGAGCAGGATGATTTCAGAAAAAACTATGGAGAATTACATGAATTGATGCAAAGTGAAGTGAGCAGAACCAGGAGAACACTGTAACAGCAATACTGTGTGATGATCAATTGTAAATCACTTAGCTATTCTCAGAAATACAATGACTCAAGACAGTTCCAAAGACTCGTGATGAAAAATGCTGTCTACCTCCTGATACCAAAGCATACTATTTTTTCACTTTATTTTTGGGTTTTTTTGGTCTGTTTTCTTTCACAATATGGAAATATATTTCATATGATTGTATATGCATAACCTATATCAAATTGATTATCATCTTGGGGAAGGGGTAGGAGAAAGAAGGAGGTAAAGAATTTGAAACTCAAATACACAATAACTCAAAATTTTAAAAAAGTAATGTTAAAATTGTTTTTACACATAATTGGGGAAAAATGAAATATTGTTAAAAAAAACAAGCAAATTATAGTAACAGTCTATGAAAGAACAGCTGAAATGGTTGGAGACCCATTTCAATAACTGGCATCATCTTATCCTTTGTCTACTAGTGAAAAAAGAAAAACAAAATTAATATACAAACAAGTTCCTCTATCTATAGGGAGGGCACAGGGACATTGTAATGTAGTAAAGAGAACACTAAATTAGGGGGTCAGGTCACCTGTTCTTGAATCCCCTCTCTGCTACTTAATACCTTTGTGACCTTGGACAAGTTACTCAACCTCTTGGGTCTCAATTTCCTCATCTGTAAAATGAAATGATCAGACCAAATGACCTCTAAGTTCCTGCTAGTTCTAAATTTTTATTGTTATCAATTGATCCATGATTGACCTAAAGTTCTGGGATGCAATTCAAATTTAGTCCAATAAATATTTATACAGAGCACTATAGTAGATTTAAGTACAGGAGAATCCCAAGTTTGACTGTATTGACATTATTGCTACCCTCTGTGATCTTACTGTCTAGGAGTATATCTTTGAATACTTTTTTTAATGTTATTTTAAAGCCTTGTCTAAGTTTCTCTGTTGCCTCAACTACTTCCTATTTAGCTTTATCATTGTATTAAATGTTACATTAAATTAAAGTAAATGTATTAAATGTATTATCATTGCATTAAATATTTTATTATATTGTTAATCATCCATATTAACAACTCTTGCTCAAGAACTATTTCCAGTTAAATTAATTGATTTCAACACATTATAATGTCATAACACTATTTCAGTCTCTCTGCTTAAGTTTCCATCAGAATTTTTTTTTCTTTCCTTCTCATTTACTTTTCCCTCATATAATTGTAATTACAGTGTGCTCTGGTCTTTGATTCTACTTTTTTATGATTTATATTATTTCATAAGTCTTTCCAGATTTCTTTGCATTTCTTCTGTTTGTTGCTTTGGGATGATATCATATTATTCCATAACAGTAATATGCCTAAACTGACTTAACCATTTCCCTTTTGTTGAATATTCAGGTCTTGCTTCTGCTATTTTGAAATTACATTCAGGGGTGTCCTGGAGCTGGCTGCTACCTGAGAATGAGCGAGGGTAAAATTTTCAGTTTGAGTATTTACATGGCAGAAATGAGCAAATCTATAGCCCAGGGCTTGATTTATTGTTTTGTTGATTTTCTAGACTTAAGAAAGGGATGGAAAAATGTTAATAATTCAGATTAAACTTAAAAGTGTATCCTGTGTACAATTGTTCCCCCTTGAGAGACAGTTGTTAAATATTTACCAGTAAACATGCTGCTACCTACATTGTGTTAATAGTTAACCTGTATACATGCTCTAATCCCATCCACTCTCCAGTAGAATAGAAACTGGGTAGAGACTGTACCGTTTTAATGTCTATATGGCCAGCCCCTAGCATAACGCCTTTCACATGGTAGACATTAAATAATCTTTCACTGAAAACATACACTATTAATTAGACCTTGATGTACAAGATGAGTACATCAGAGCGATATAAATTTTGATCTCTTCTTTCCAGCTCTAAGTCTATGAGCAAATATGAGTAGGAACTACAGAGGGGGAGGAGAGTGGGGGGAAAGGTCTGGTTGGTGAAAAATTGACTTTAGAGGGTGAATAGATTTTTCTTTCAGGCTTTCATTCTTCAGCAACTCATTTTGTTTCTCCTAAAACAAAGATGATCTTGTGAAATATTAAAGGGGGGCAGATTTTGGAGTGAAAATATATGCATGTGCCATGATCAATTAATTGCAGATGTACTTAATAACACATATGCAAAAACCTTGGCTTACTACTTGCACACAGAGATGACTCCATAGAATGCATGCTTTTGCAGGCTGCCTTTAATTTAGAGAACTGAGAATTAAAATCAGGGGCTTCTCTTAGTCCAGTAAGAAACATCTTGAATGCACTGAGGCATGGGAGATAAGAGCTGCGAGCTGTGAACCATTCTGGAACAGAGGAATGGTTTGTGGAGACAGACAAGTTTTGAAAATGACTTCTGACAAATACTGGGCTGTGTGGGGGATTGTCTGTTTTCACACTGTTCTGTGACCTTTGACCTGAACATACCACTTAAGGTCACACCAACATCAAAAACCACATTCAAAAGAATTCTTTCTAACAGCAGGTACTTACTGACCTAGATTAAGTTGCCTCAAACGTCAAAGCCCTAGATGAGAGAAGTTAAATTTGACCCAAATGACTTGGGGCATAAACTGTGACCAAAGAAATAGTATCACATCATATGTTGAAAAGAAACCCAAGGCAGAAATTGGAAGGATAAAGGGGAAACTCAAATTTTTGTGACTTGGGGGGAGGGCTCTCACTACAATGAATATTCTCACATTGGACCTAGTGGAAATAAGACTGTGTTTTAGACTGAGGGGGTACCCATGCTTTATGCTCTGTTGTTGGTTTTTTTAATTGAAGAAAAAAGGGGTTGAAAAGAAGACCGACAAATCCATTTGCACTTGTTTGCTTCAGGCTTTTGTACTATCTTAAAGAGCATCTGGTATGTAAAAATAATAGTCTACAAAATATTGAATATAAAAGAATTAGGATGCTGAAGACTGTTTCTATATGAATTCCATCAAAAAATGAGATCAAGATGAGAATATGAATTATAAACTCTAAAAAGAAGGCAGAGGATGGATAGACATCGTTAGAGCACATGACAAACAGGTTTGCTTTTTTTTTTTTTAACTACAGGAATCCTTTTAAATAGACCAATTCATTAAGCAATAGTGAAGGCTCATAACAGTTATATGCCCTTGAATCTGTCAACACCAAAAAGTCCTCCCAGTGAAGCCTATAAAACAACAAAAATCCAAAAATGCAATAAAATAAATCTCTCCATGGGCAACATTCATATGTATTTGTATAACAGCATGTCCACAAAGAGGTATTTTAAAAAAAATAACTGCATTAGGTGAATTTGTTTGTGGAAACAGAAGGGTTTGTGATGGAAATTCAGAGCCAGGTCATCACTGCTAGCAGAAAATACAGAAGCTTTATCCTTAAAGAGTCAGAATTTGGTAATCAGTGTGGGCTATGCAAGAGCTGTGGCTACCCTACCACCGCCTTCACTTTCTGGATTGGCTCATTCCCCCCAGTTGGAACCCAGAAGGGTGCAATGGTTTCCCAAACAGGGTGGTGACTGCTACACAACGAAGTCTCTCAGGATCCAGGGAGTAACTGCTAGATGGCTATTATTGCACACTGAAGCTCTGGAGCCCACACCACTATACTTCTCACTTGACAAATCAGCCAGCTGACTTCATTAACTCTTAATCAAAACATTTAATCAACAGAAGACAACTCAAGAGCTTATGAGAGCATGACATTACACTCATAAAGCCATTGATGGGTGCACTTTCTCACCTTTGTATCTAGTGTCCTTGAGAAGAATTAACATAAACTGTCAAGCACAGATATAGGGAACATGGGTCCAGAGCAACTCACCAATCTAAAAATGCAGGTCAGTAATAGTCCATACAAAAAAGATCACTGCTAAGTATTGCATTAGTATTGGATAGGTGGCCGTGCTGCTGAACTGAGTTGCTTCATGGCTGGGCAGCTCCACTAATAAAGTGGGCAACTCCTCTTTGCTCTTGAGGTTATTTTGTGCTCATTCCAAAAGGGCAGAAACACAGCCTGAGACTCCAGAGATTTACTACTTCTGACCTCTGAGGGTGCTGGAACCGGACAGGTGGCAGGCAGATAGCAAACAGAGAGGCAAAGTCAGCTTTTCTAGGCAGAAGGTGGAAGTGTAGAGAAAGAATGTTTCTTCCACCAGGCTCTGAGGTAGGTTATTAGCCCCCAACCCTCAAAGCAGGGGTCATTCCACTGAGAACCCTCTCTTCTAACTCATGCTCACTGACCAAATCTTCATTTATGCTACCTATACAATAAACAGGCAATGGACGTTTGTCCAGTAATCTCAAAATAGTTCTAGGGTTCAGTGTTCTCCAGAGTTAAATTCCAAAGTTCTCCTACAGGATACTGTAGTTATCTTTACCCTGAGGAGGCACCTTGTCTCTGAGGATTGTTTCTGTAGTTCTCCTCTCCCCAGTATACAAGTCTGACATTTTACTTTCTTTTTGCTCCTTTCAATTAGCAAAATTGACAAATTATGAAAAAGGCATTTCATTATACAAAGAAACCATGAGGATAACGCATCACATAACTGTAGCTTGTTTAAAAAAAAAAGAGCATTTAGAGAATACCTAAGGATACAGGACTTGGTGGATAGATGTAGATATCAAGAATTCTTTCATGGACTGATAGATGACAAATCCCCACACCACAAACATAGACCTCAAAATATCATAGAGAACTTGACCAGTAAACTGTTCTGGAATTAGGATATTATCATAGATTAGACTGTTACAATTGCCTATTCCTCATAAAAACTTAACAATGTTTTAAAGAGATGTCACCAGCCCACACAATTCACAATTTCCAAGCTATTTGAAATGAAGAGTCCTAACAGAGGAGATCTAAACCGTCTGGCCTAGAAGAAGTACATCTTATCCCTGTTGTCCTAGATACTAATGAAGGTGGACTTCCATTGAGCTTACAAAGATTGAACCAACTTCCCAAGACTTTCATTCCACTACACAAAGCATTTGTTTAACCTGCCTGTACAAAAGGCTTTAGGATATTGAATGTAAATAAACAAGAGCAGTACAGTGACTTCTCCTAGCACCAGTAGATTGCTTTGACTGGTTAGTGCTCTTTCTGAATGAACTCCGGTTTTGGCTCAGCAGTCAATGAAACAGTCATTTCTTCACCAAATGTTTAGATGACTCAGACCAGTTATAGAATGTCAGTATATGTTCTGAACAAAGGATTAGGGTCCTTCCAGGGCCTTCCCAGAAGCACTTTTCCCAGCCTCTTCCACAAAGGCTGGCAGCAGGCAAAGCATTCTCACATGCTCTGAGGGTGGAGCTCCCACCGGCCAGGCCCATGTAACCATTATAATAACATCAACCTACATTTATATAGTTCTTATTCCCTGTATAGTGCTTTCCTCACAAAATCCCAATGAAATAGAAGTAAATATAAATGTAATATTATCCCCATTTCAGAGATGAGGATGCTGAGGCTATAGAGGTGACTTAGCCGACATCACAACATCTGATGAGAAGCATCAGAGCTAAGCCCAGAACCCATGTCTTGTGACAAAAGTTCGGTTCGTTTTCTATGATCAATCAACTGATAAGTATAACCCTACATTTCCTCTTCCAACAGTGTGTTTATATGTAGAATTCTATGCAAATTGTTTGCAGTAAAGAAGAGAAAATGGAGTCTACAGAACTCCTTATAGTTAGTCCGAAATCTCTGTCTATGCAACTTCTTTCTGCCATACCCCATCTCTGGTTGGCTGACTGGAACTCTAGTTTGAAGGTAAAGTGGCACCGCGTCAGCATGGATAGAGGGCTAGCCCTGAAGTCAAGAGGATCTGAGTTCAAATCTTACCTCTGACAGTTATTAACTATCGCTCTAGAAGTCACTCATTCTTTCCAAACCTCAAATCTGAAAAAAAAAAAAATGGAGATAATGATACTTATATTGCTCTTTGGGCAGGATTGTTGGGTTGTGTGACCTTGGTTATGCCACTTAATTTTTCTGAGCCTCAGTTTCCTCACCTGTAAAAGGAAGACAAAAATACCCATAGTCCTTGCTTGGTAGCATCAAGACAATGCATATAAAATATTTGCAATCTTTAAAGGCCTAACGAACATCAGCCATTGTTCCAGATAGTTCAAGCAGGGGGATGTTGTCTGTCTTCTAGAGCTGACCGGAGAGGTTGGTCATTAAATCATAATTTCTCTCAATAGCAAAATACTTGAATTCTGATCTATGTAGGTTTCGGGGGCTCCTCTCAGTGGTTCAGGTAGTACCCTCCCCCCATGCCTTTTCATTTTGAGTCATTCCTTTCTGTGTCATTCATTAAATTCTCCATCAAGAGTTAGTACAACCAATATTGGTGCCTCTCTCATGGTACATCTTTCACTGGCAGAGAAAACCATAAAAAATGTCTTTCCCCCAGTTTCCTAGATTTCCAGATTGTATACATGCTCACTGGTAAATCATAGAGAAGTGGGACTTCACCATTCTTCAACGGTGCCTGTCCTGTTCAAACCTGAACACAGCCTCTTGAACTTGAAAGATGAAACAGTTAAGCATAGTCTCAGTTGGCTCTCCCTCCCTACCCTGCCCCCATCTCACAAGCTGATTTAACGACTTTTGACAGTTATTTGTATTATCTGAGTTGTGTGGCATCAGTGAGATTTTTCTACTGGGGAACATTATATGAGAATGTTTTGACAGCTTTCACTGAAGGGGTGATATTTAATATATAACAGTTTGTAAAACATCTGAGAATACCTTTAGTCCTTAGTCATGATTACCTTCAGCTGGGGGCAGGGGCAAGAAAGTGGTGAATTCTATTTATGTTTGGCTATCTTATCATAAAGAAATTCATCTTTAATACAGTAAACTAAAAAATACCAAGAAAGGGGAGGGGTGTTAGGAACTGGCTTCATATGCCCTGCTTTATGAACTTAGCAATGCAATTTTGGATAAGCCTCTTCATTTTCTTGAGTCTCAGTTTCTCCAATTATATAATGGAAGGCTAGGTCAGTCAGGGATGGGGAACCTGGGGCCTAAAGGCCTCAAGCGCAGCCCTTTGACTGAATCCAAACTTCACAGAACAAATCCCCTTAATAAAAAGATTTGTTCTGTAAAACTGAGACTAGGTCAAAAGGCAGCAACCAAAGACCTAGATGGCCACAAGTGTCCTGGAGGCTGAAGATTCCATAGTAATCTCTAAGCTCCCTTTCAGCAATGAATCTTGTGATCCCATGAATTTATTAACAATTAGAACTGTGGGAGGAAAAAAAAAAGGTTGTCTGGAACTAACCCTGGAACTCCTTAAGCAAAGTTGAGCCCTTTCCTCTATCAGGTAGGGAGGGAATAGGACTAAAACAACTCTCCCCTCCCTTTCAACACCAAAAATTCCATGACTTTGAAACTTTCTTTTTTTAAATAAATAGCATTTGGGGCATTTGTTTATATAAGTTGTTGATAATATTTGAAGGATGTTATTTTTTTCTGATTAATTAAATGAGGTCCTGAAATGCCACTAAGAGCTTTCTCTACTACTGCTGAAAGGATTTTTTTTTAATCCCTAAGTCAATGAACTATCTTCCTTTAAAATCTTACATGAAAACATACATCTCCCCCAGGCCCATAACTCTCATTTTTTTCTCTGTCATTGTTTGGATAATTTGTTATAGCTTTTCAGGTCTGTGATTTGATGTGGTACAACATTTTCAAGTATGACCTGTATTTAAAAAAAAAAAAAGCAGCTTTAGATTCAAAACATTGTAGGAGGAGGGATTTAGCAGGGCTTTACTCTAATAAGAAAATGCTACTCTTTATGAAGTCCTTCAAAGCAAAGGGAAGAGCCAGAAGGGCCCTCAAAGATCATTTAGGGTTTCGAGTTCAACTCCTGAAAAGAGAAAATGCATCTGGATGGAGAAGTTGTGACCTACTTACAGGGGTGTTGTTAGGCTCAAATGAGTTAATGGATATAAAGCATTTTTTAAACCTTGAAGTGTTATAGAAATGCCATCATCATCATAGTCATCATTATAATAAATATGATATTATTAGCTTCCAGTCACTGGCATCCAGTCTGGTGACACTTCATTCCCCAAGTCTTGTACTGTGCTCCTCTAAGAGCTATTCAGGTGTGTGCTGGTAAATGTTTAACAACTGACTGGTAAGGGAATGTATGCACACATTTAATCTTCATTATTGACACCTTCTTAAGTCTAGATGATAAACAAAACAAGAGATCACACTCTGATTTGGAGGGATCATGGATCTCTGAGGTGCAAATGCTCATGCTGAAAATCTAACAATGATGGGTTAGAGCTGGCTCCAGCACAATCAGGCTTACTTGCCTAACGTCTCACAGGAAGGAAATAGTCCAAGTAGGATTCAAAGCCAGGGTTTCTAGATCTAAGCCCAGAACTCTTTCCAAGTTAAATCAAAATCACCAAGCATTTATTAAGCACCTACTATGAGCTGGAAACTGTGGTAAGGCCTTGAGATGCAAAGAAAATTAAAGACAGTACTTGCCCCGAGGAAGTTTGAAATACAATAAGAGAGACATCATGCAAAGAGCTGTATACAAACAAGATATATTCAGGATAAATGGGAAATAAACTAAGAGGGCCAGCCCTAACATTAAGAGAAACAGGCAGAAGGCAGGACTTAAGCTGAGACTTGAGGGAAGGCAGGAAAGCAGGGAGGCTTAACGAGTAGGGAGAGTATTTCTGGCCAGGGGGACAGTCAGTGAAAATGAACCCAGTTGTGAAATTGAGTGTCATGTTTGAGGAGTCAAAAAGAGGCCAATGTCATTGGATCTAGAGTACATAAAGGGAAACAGGGCACAAAAAGACTGGAAAGGTGGGAGGGACCAAGTTGTAAAAGAGTTTAAAAGCGAAACAGAGGATTTTGTATTTGTTCTTATAGCTAGCTTGGGCACCTCGGTGGTGCAGTGGACATTGGGCCTGGAGTCAGGCAGACTCATCTTCCTGGCTTTGACAACTTATTAGCTATGTGACCCTGAGCAAGTCCTCATCTGGAAAAGCAAACCGGAGAGGAAAATGGCAAACTGCTCCAGTATCTTCGCCAAGAAAGTGCCAAATGGGGTATGAAGAGTCGGGAACAACTAAAGAAAGACTGAACAACAAGAACATAGTTAGCTAATGAGAAGTTTATTGAATGGGAATGGGGGTGGGGTGGTTAGTCTAGTGCTACAGGAAAATCATTTTGATAGCTGGATGGGGAATAGTCTGGAGTGAGGAGAGACATGAGAAAGGGAGGTCAAGCACCAAGTCATTACAATAATGGAGGGATGCAGTAATGGAGGGAGGAGGTGGCAAAGGTCTCCACCAAAGTGTTGGCAATTTAAGAAATTTGGCAAAGGTAGAATTGATGGGACTTGGGAAGAGATTGGATGGGGGGGGGTTAGGGTGAGAGTGAGGAATATAGCACAATATCTAGATTTCAAGCCAAGGTAACTGGGAAGATGGTGGTATCCTTCATAGTAATGGACATTAGGATGAGGGCAGTGTTTTGGGAAATCCATGAGTTCCATTTCCATTACACCAACTGGAACAACCACCAAGGAACTCCTAAATCATGACTTGATTCCTACAGGTGTGGAGAGGTCATTTGACAAATTCTGCTTACCAGTTACATTAAGTGAATCACAGGAGTAAACTGGCAGTTTATAGAGCCCTTAGAACCAATTCACTGAAGTTTATAATGAGGAACAAGTACAATCTGGAGTAGCTTCATCCCATGGCGGTTCCTTGGATGTAGCATGTTTGAATAAGCATCTAACAGTCCTGGCCATCTCCCTTCTCCCTTTCCTTATCAAAAGCTACCCCCCATGTGTGATCACCACCCCTCCTCACCTTCCACTTTCTTGAAATTCCTACCTCCCGTCCAGGCTGGATCAGGTGCCACTTACTCCATAGTTCCTTTCTGATTCCTGGCTTCCCCTCTCCCCACATTACTGTGGACCAACACTACGTATTTTGTACTTACTTTATCTTTGTCCATGTTGTTCCCCAGTAGAATGTAAGCACCGTAAGGGTAGAAACTGTCTTGTTTTCATCTTATTCTCTGTGCCTTGTATAATTTCCTCTAAGCAGTCCATGCTTAATAAATGCTTACGTACCCCTTGTATGAGACTCTCCTCACTGGTGGGGACTGATTTCTGTGTGCTTTGTACCTGGGTGAGGGGCAGTGATGGTTAGAGACGGGAGAAGGGACATTTTTTGGTTTGTGGAGTATTGAGCAATCAGCCTCCACCAATGAGGAGTATCTTATGCAAATAGCCCTTTGAGTCAAAGGCTGACCTTTATTAAGCTGAATCAACTCTCCTCCTTATGTCTAGAATTACTGTCTCCCTCTACTTTTTCTATTCTTCCAGTTTCTACCTTTGAAATCCTCAGCCCTAAATGCCACTGCCTCCAGGAAGGTTTCCCAGATTCCCACAGTGGGTAGTGATTCTCCTCTCCACCTTGGACTTCATGTAGCATTACTTAACTTATTTGCTGTGTGATCCTGGGAAAGTCACCTGAACTCTCTAAGCCTCAGGTAGCTGATCTACAAAATGAAAGACTTGGACTAGATAATTCCCAAGATCCCTTTCAGTAAAAACTCTATGTATCCAGAATATAGTTTTGTAAGTATGGTAGTCATTTGTACTACTACCAGACTGGGAGTTACACAAGGAAGGAAGGAAACAATACTTATTCACTGTGCTGAGCACTTTACAAATATTATCGTATTTGGTCCTCACAACAACCTTGGAAGGTAGATGCTAATTATTATCCCCATTTTACAGTGGAGGAAACTGAGGTAAATAGAGGCTATTCACCAAGCTATCTCTGAGCAACCAGGGACTTCTGAGGACAGGGACACACTTTTATTTAATCCTTGTCTCTCAGCGACATACAGAGAGTATTTAGAATTACAGATTTAGACGTTCTCTAGTCTAACTCTTTATTTTACAGATCAGGAAATTGAGGCCCAGTGAGTTTAAGTGGCTTTCTAAGCTAAAGCTAATTAGCTATTTAGTAGCAGAGCCAGGATTTGAACTCAGGCCTTCCAGTGCCAGAGCTAATCCTTTTTCCACTATACTACAACACCTTCCTTGCAAGAGCATAACTCTTGAGGGGGGTGGGGGGGGAGTTGTGGTTAAAAAATTTGCCCTAGATTACAAAACTAGCTAGCAGCAAAGTCAGTACTCTGAAGCAGCATCCTGACTCATGCATCAGGGCTCTTACCACTAGAAGAGAATAAATTGCTATTACCTACAGAGGGAAAAAAAGAGACCATTTGTTAAATATTAAAATAATACCTCATTCTGAAAGGGAATAAATTGCTACTACCTACAGGGGAAAAATGAGACTACTTGCTAAATATTAAAATAATACTTCATATTCCTAAAGTAGTTTACTATCAAAGGATTGTAGATTTAAAGGTAGATGTAAACTTAGCAGGCATCTAGTCTAACCCTCTCGTGTTACAGAAGAGGATGCTGTAACTCAAAAGGGTTAAGTTATTGGTCAGGGCTGCATAGCTAGGAATAATGACAATTCAGAATCAAACCTACATCTCCTAACTCCAAATCCAGGGGTCTTCCCACTATGTTGCTGAGCAAGGAGCATTTCTTTAAAACTAGATTCATAATTTTTGTTTGTTTTGAGCTAGCCCTATGACATTTTCCACGGGAGGGGATCTTCCTGGACGCAGTTATTAAAGTTTGTAGTAAATCTGATTCTTCATTTAGCCTGACTATGCACATGGGAAAAAGCAAGTGGATGAAAGATGTCTGTTGCCCAAAGTATGACATGAAGTTGGATGGAAAACCCATTGACAAGTATATGACTGATAAAGGCAGTACAAAGGGACAAAAAAAAAAAATGGACCTAGAATTAAATAGAAGTAATTGGCTTGTCTTCAGGAAATGGTAAAGTACCTTTAATACTATCAAACTTCTCCAAGATACAACTCATCTTCTTGATACTGAGATTCTGCCAGTGTTGTTCTGACATTGCACAGCCATCTGGAAGAAACAAAAATGATTATCACACAGAAGATGGTGGCAGGCCCAGTCAGAGCCCCAAAGAGATCAAATGAAGCACTTTGAAGGAGGTTAAAAGCATGGTGGGGAAATGTTATGATTGAATAAGAAAGTGAACTGATCATACGAGGAGGGCAAAGAACCACAGGTGGACCGGTCAGAGTGCTTCACTGGTAACTTTCCAATCTTAGAAGGCTAGGCAGTCCCCTAACATGTTGGGAGGATCATGTGTATTGAATTTATGGGCTAGGTAGAAATGACGGATGAGAATCTCGTGGACTGGGCAGGCACTGATGGGTTGCTTTCTGCCGACTTCTTCCTCAATATGTATTCTTCTTTATTGTTGGTTGAAATAACCAAATGGATGAGATTGCAGCTCCATTTAAGCATGTGAATAAATTCAAGTTTTATAGTTCTGAAAGGAGTAGGCCACTCATTGAAATTATGGGCCGTTTCCCAACCCCTGACTATTCTGGTATACTCTCAGGAAACCTAGAAAACAAGACGTTTTCTCCCCAGGCTACACCAGTAAGCTCTAGGGAATCCTAGAAAACATGAATTTGTCATTGTAACCTCCACTTCAACTTCAAAGGATCTTAAATCTTTTAAAAGGATTTATATTTAAGCCCTAGGGAATGGGGGTAAATGGGCACCTACAGAGATCTTCCCTCTAGCACAGTTTGTCACATCTTTTTGGCTACAGATGCAAATCTGACTGAGTTTAATAGATTAATGGTCTTTGGTCATAGGCTGGGAGAGATCTTGGGAATCACTTTCTCCCACTGGGCTCTGGGGTTTGTGGTAGATCATTAAAACTTTCTGCAACGAGCAAAGTGCACTTAACCTAGTGATATATTCCAGGACAGCCCAGCTCAGATACATTTCCCTGTGTTTATACTGAATGCCACCTCTAACAGTCTTACTCAGATACATTTCCCAGAGTCTACACTAAATGCCATCTTATTGTCGTTCTGTCATTTTTCAGTTATGTCCAAGCCTTGGGGACCCCATTTGGGGTTTTCTAGTCAGATACTGGAGCAGTTTGCCATTTCCCTCTGAGGCTCGATTTTACAAATGAGGAAATTGAGGTAAATATGGTTGTGATTTGCCCAGGGTCACACAGATATTAAGCGTCTGAGGCCAGATTTGAAATCAGGAAGATGAGTCTTCCTGACCCGGGCCTCGTGCCCTATCCGCAGTACTGCCAAATGCCATCTACAACAGTTTTACTCTGGTTCCTCCTTGTAGGCTAGCTTTGTAGTGTATGTTAATATCCTTACAGAGACAAAAAAAATGCCATGCCTTTCCTCTTACGCTTCCCATGGCTCTTGAAGTAGGCATGCTTGCAGATCTTGGGCTCTGGTGCAGAGTAGCTGTGTTTCATCAGAAAAGTCATTTAACTGTGGGTCTTAGGGTCCTCATCTCTAAAATGAGGGGGCTGTAATAAAATGAATTCTAAGGACTCTTCCAGGTCTGAGAGTCTACAGTTTTTTAATGTTATTTCTTTGATAAAAACAGTTAAAAATCCATAGACGTCTTTTGTTCTTTGCTGCCCGCATTTAGCTTTAATGACAACATGCCCCATAGCCCAGGACTAACTAAATTATCCTTTTTGAAAGCAGGCCCTTTCTGTTCCTCTTTTCCCTTTCTTGTTTGCCTTGGAGCGAGACTGAGCGATAATGTGGAATAGCTGCTCTCAGATTGGCAGCGGTTTCTTGCCCTCCACTCTCGGTTCTAGCTCTAGGCGAAATGGAGGTGTGTGCAGAAGGGTGGACTTTGGGGGCAGGTCTCGGGGCCTCCCAGAGCCCTGCTTTGGTGTGGGGCCATAGATGGTAAAGAGAGAAGGACCTCTTCGAACCCCGAGATGACACATTTCCCTTTGAGCAATGACACTAATCCTGGCTAAGGAAGAAAAAAAAAGCAGGGGCTTTACACCCGATGACAGAAAGACAGACGAATGGATTTTTCTTGCCTGGCTTTCAGGGGCAAAGGAGCGGAAATGAAGAAAGAGGAGAGAAAAGGGGTCCTCTGTGGACCCCTGAGGCTAGGCTGGAAATAAGGAGAGATAAAAATACTATCTGACATTTATGTGGAGCTTTAAGATATACAAAGCACCTTATATAAGTTATCTCAATGGATCTTCAGAGAAGACCTGTGAGATTAGACAAGGCAGGTATTATCATCCCCATTTTACAGATGAAGAAATCAAGGCTCAGAGGGGGAGGTAACTTACTCAGTGTCACATAGCTATTAAGTAACAGAGGCAGAATTCAAACCCAGGTGATGTGACTCTAAATCCAGGATTTTATTCACATCTTGGCTATGACGCTTGTCTGGATAAGGAGGCACCTTTCCTGGTCTAAAAAGTATCCTCACAATCCTGAGCATATTAACTAATTTAGTTATTTTATTATCATTATTATTATTATTTTGCAGGGGGAAGGTAGGGCAATTGTGGTTAAGCGACTTGCCCAAGGTCACATGGCCAGTTTTGTGTTAAGTATCTGAGGTCAAATTTGAACTCAGGTCCTCCTGAATCCAGGGTCCATGCTTTACTCACTCCACCCCCTAGCTGCCCCTAACTGACTTAGTTAAATAAAAGCCCCTGTCTGAATAGTCTAATTCATAGAGCCATAGATTTAGAGCCGGGAGACTTCTAAGAATTTTTCTAGCCCAACTCGCTCATTTTATAGATGAGTAAAGTAAACAAGAGAAGTTAAGTGATTTGCTCAAGGTCTGAAGGGCAATGAGCGGGATGTAAACTTAGAATCTGTGACTGCAATTCAGGATTCTTTACCCTGTGCCACACTCTGACAATTCACCAAAGATTCATAGAAAGTAGAAACTGGAAGCAATGTTAGATCCCAGAAAACAGAGTATCAGAGCTGGGGAGGGCTTAAGAATATAAAAATGGTGTTTGTTTCCACGGAGCTGTAAGATTTACAAATATTCCCTTCTAATAACTCTACAAGAGCAGTAGGTGTCTTAGATCGATCTTACAGACGAAGAAACAAACTCCGAGGAGTGAAGCACGGTACTGCAGAGAGAGCGTTAGATTTGGAGTCACAGGACCTGGGTTCCAATCCTGTCTCCACTATTTACTATCTGTGCGATGCCGGCATTTCATTCCAACTTCCTGGGCCTCATTCGGTCTGTCTGTGAAGTGAGATGACGCGGGGCTGCGCTAGCTGAACTTTCAGGCCCCTCCTAGCTCCAGGCTTGGGATGCACATGAGTGGGATGACTAGGCAGCGCGGGACCCAAACGCACTCCTCTTGACTTCAGGTGCGCGGTCCTCACGGCTCCGTTCTGCGCGGGTCAGTCAAACGACAAAAGACGGAGATTCCCTGGCTTATCGCGGACAGAACGAAGAGTTTCTTTTTATGAATGGATGGCAGCATTTGTGTAACACTCACTCGTCTCTAAACTCAGCCGGACCTAACGTTCCTCTGCTCTTTCTAGGAGAGAAAACACTACCAGAGGCAAGGCCGGGTACGTCCCCAGGGCGCGTACTGTCAAAAGTGTGACTGTCAGGCCGCTCTTTGAAGTGTGAAGGTTTGTTACGCCGTTTGCCGTGTTTGTCGGTCATACCCATTTCCTAGTGATCCCATTTGGGATTCTCTTGGCAAAGACACCGGAACAATGTGACATTTCCTTCTCCAGCCCAATTTACAGATTAAGAAACTGAGGCAAATAGTGTTAAATGACTTGCCCGAGGTCACCCAGCTAGTAAATGTCTGAATCCAGATTTGAATTCAGGAAGAGGAGTCTTCTTGGCCAAGGCCTGGTACTTTATCTGCTGTCCCACCTAGCTATCACATAGTAGGGTGTTTGTTGGATTAAAATGTATTTTTTGATAGACTTAGTCTAAAAGCCATTTTTTTCCTTTTTTTTTTTTATTTTGAAAGGGAGAAGGCAGGGCGATTGGGGTTAAGTGACTTGCCCAAGGTCACACAGCTACTAAGTGTTAAGTGTCTGAGGCTGGATTTGAACTCAGGTCCTCCTGACTACAGAGCTGGTGCTCTATTCACTGCGCCACTTAGCTGCCCCAAAGCCATTTTTTCTAAAGTATAATGGAAAGAGTGCTCAATGCAGAGTAAGTAGGCCCTGGGTCCAGCAGGCTGACATCATTCCTTGCTGGTTGTGTGACCTCAAGTCACTTCTGCTCTCTGATTTTTCTGTTTCCTCCTCCATAAAATTGGGGAGGTAGTGTGGAATTTGAATAAGCATCAGCTTAGGCCTCTTCCGGCTCTAAATCCTAATGATCCAAAAGCTTGAAAAATGAGAGCTTGTTTCTTCTGAACACACTTACTTGTTTAAGTGAATGTGTCTCCTCGCAACCTGTACACAACCCACAGCGTCTTGGGGTGGAGGGTGGAGTGCAGGGCTCTCGGTTCTCCTTGGCATTTTCTAGGCCTGCTGTTGGTACTGAGTGTTTATTCAGTGTTACAGTCTCGGGTGAGTGGCCCTCAAAGGAAGCCTCAGTTACCCACAATGGGGGACTTGACAAATCGTGTCCTCACATGGAATGTGACACGGCTTTCCCCTGGCTCTTAGGTAAACGGATCAGCCTTAGCACGGCATGGGCAGGGCCTTGGGGCTGATAAATGACAGTGTTTGTTCTCCTGGTGAGTCAGTTCCATAACATTCTGCATGGGTTCTTCCTCTGCATTGTACTGCACCAGGCTTTGCGGATCAGTGCAACCATGCAA
Organism: Pseudocheirus occidentalis; assembly: GCA_028646575.1. Lineage (NCBI taxonomy): Eukaryota > Metazoa > Chordata > Mammalia > Diprotodontia > Pseudocheiridae > Pseudocheirus > Pseudocheirus occidentalis. The sequence continues at coordinate 130,887,625 of CM053595.1, forward strand.
CCTATAATCATAGAACTTTAGAGCCAGAACGGACCCTAAAGGCCTTCATTTTACATATGGAGAAACTGAGGCCAGGAAAGGGGATGTGACTGGATCAAGGCCACTAAGTTGATCATGTAGCCCCAGGACTCAAACCCAGGATTTCTGTTCCCAAGGTCAGACTTTCTTCTACTCTACTTACCCCTCTATTTGGTTGTTCTTTTTTAATCTCAAATGATGGTGAAGGATTCCCTCTAATGACTGACCAGGTATTGACTACTTTAGTGACCATTTTTGTTGCGCTATTCAGTTGTTTTTAGTCATATCTGACTCTTTGAGACACCACTGGGGGTTTTCTTGGCAAAGATACTGCAGTAATTTGTCATTTCCTTCTCCAGCTCATTTTGCAGATAAGGAACTGGGGTGAACAGGGTGAAGCGATTTGTCCAGAGGCACACAGCTGGTAAGTGTCTGAGGCCAGATTTGAATTCCCAAAGACTTCAGACCCAGCACTGCACCACCTATCTGGCCCTTAGTGACCCCAAGATAATAAAATTATAATCCTCATAAATAAAATGGGTGCCCTGGTCTCAAACTGTTTCATGAAAATCAATTGTTAAATTTCCAGTGTTAGCATTTACACTTCAGATATCACAAATCAAGGTCTGATTTACTGTTTTATAGATTATCTAGACAGGGGGTTCTCAACCTTCCTAACGCCATGACCCTTTAATACTCATATGTGGGCAGACCCGCCTGCAGACAGATAGAGGAGGGGTGTCTCGGATTCTAAGACCATGGAAATATGTGTTTTCCGATGGTCTTAGGTGACCCCGGTGAAAGGGCTGTTCGACCCCCAAAGGGGTCACGACCCCACAGGTTGAGAACTGCTGATCTAGACTAAGAAAGTGATGGAAAAATGTTAATACTGCATATTAAACTTAAAAGTGTGTCGTGTGCCATGAGCTGGTTGTTAAACATTCACCAACACATCCCTGGGTCCAACTCTGTCATTTTACAGATGTGGGAACAAAGAAAGAAGTAACATGAGATCAAACGAACCAATGTATCCACGGCAATTTCTAAACTTTACAGTGTTATGTAAATATCAGTTACTGTTATTATTATTGCTTAAGGTCACATGGACAATATAGGTCAATGTCAGAACTCGAATCCAATTCAACTCACTTTGTCCAAATTAAAACAGTTATGTTTTCTGGTAAATTTTTCTAGTATTCTCTAGTATCCCCTGGCCTGGTGAGTCAGAAAAGAATCCAGAATGATAAGGCTTCTATAAAAGAGGATTCTGTTCTTAAATTGACTGTTGTCCTATGGCATCTTGATTTGCACAGTGGAAATATGTCTGCCCATCTCTTTCCCAGAGGAGACACTGATGATCTTAGCTATCTCCTAGACACCATATTTATCCTATCTTCCATAGTCTCAAGAAAATTAACTTTGTATTTGCCGTAACCCAGAAGCTTTTTTAAAAATTAATACCAGGTCCCAGATGTGATGCCAAAATCATTCATTGTATTAGAGGAAACCCTTCTGACACTAGCGACTGCATGATAAACTTAAAATATCCTCTTCTGAAGTCCATCCTTCTGCAAGCATAATGATGACAATTAGCATAACTCTTATTTAGCATTGCACCATAGCAACCCTATGAGGAAGATTGTACATGTATTTATATCCCCTTTGTATGGATAAGGAAACTGAGGACTTAGGACAGGTTGTATGACTTACCTAATGTCACGTAGGTAGCCAGAGTCAGTATTTGAATAAGGGTCATCTGACTCCAAATACAACATTCTTTCTACTATACCTGACAGGCCAAAATTTGGAATAATGTATACAGCTCTGAGTTTGCAGAGGAGAGCAAACAATATGATAATGGACCTTGAGAGCTCACCATTTGAAGACTGGTTGAAGGAACTGAGGATAGTTAACCTGGAAAAGTGACTTGGGGATGAGGAAATGGTCACTGTCTTCAAGAGTTTGAAGGATGATTAGCTTTGGAGAGAGTTAAGAGCAATGTGAAGAAGCTTATTTAGGTAGGGGGAAGAAAACACCCTCCCTAACATTAGAGCTGTCCAAAAAAGCAATGAGGTCTACCTCAGGTAGTGGTAGATTTTCAAGTAAAAACTGCATGACCATTTATTGAGTATGTCATAGAGAGAGTTTCTTCCTCAGTTTGGACTAGATGGTTTACAATGTTGCCTTCTGACCAACATTCTGGGGTTTTACTAAATTCCTGTAAGGGAAGAAAAAGCAATAGATATTTCTATCCTACCCATAAGGGAGCTTCTTTCCATCCATTTGATTTAATAGCCATTTCTAAAGCCTCTGCTATATGTAAGACTATGTGCTAGGTTTTAGGGAATAAAAGTGAAGTAAAGCATAGGTCAGACTAGTAAGGAAAGAACATGAGTGGTTTCCAGGTGGTTGAAACTAGATAAGTAAGGCAGTAACTAGAGATGATAGAAGGTGATGAAAATGCAGAGGGCACTTGAAACCATGCCATGAGATGACTGGTTGAAAACACTTGGAATATTTAGCCAGAAAAAAAGAAGACTTACAAGGGATATGAAAATTGTCTTCAAGTATCTGAAGATCTTGTATATGTCTATATACACACATATATAAATATGTATAAATATACACACATACATATACATGCACATATACACATACATACATAAATATATACATATTTTATATATGTGTGTAGATAGATATGGATATGGATATGGATATGGATATGGATATAGATATAGATATAGATATAAGGAGGGGATAAGGCAGGGAAATTAGGGTTAAGTGAGTTGCCCAAGGTCACATAGCTAGTAAGTGTCAAGTGTCTAAGGCTGGATTTGAACTCAGGTCCTCCTGATTCCAGGGTCAGTACTGAAGACTGGGTATATTAGTAATAGGTTGGATTTTGTTTTGTTTATCAGCAGAGGGCAGAACTGAAAATCATAGGGGGTTGTATAAAGTTAAATTTCTGCTAGATAATAAGGGAAAATTCTAACAACTAAAACTATCTGAACCTGGAATAAGTTACCTCAGGAAGGTAGTAAATGTTTCAGAGTTCTCTGGAATCTTCAAGACAGAAGTTGGATGATCACGTGTAGAGGGGATTTTTGTTCAGGTTTTAGATGGTGGCCATCACTTGATGATGCTTGATTGATCAGTATTATAAGAAAACGGTGTTGGCTATTGAATGGGGACTCAGAGAACTTGATCCCCATCTGAACAATCCATCTGAAAGAATAAATGCTGATCTTCAAGTCAAGTAGGCTTTAAAAACAAAGAATTAGAAACACAGAAAGTATAATTTGGGATTGTAGTGTTGGCTTTCTATAACGTACTGTTATGTAACTGACCCAGAAACTTCCTGTGCCCCCTGGTGGGCTGAGGGATGGCCAGATTGGGCTGGTTGGATTGTTGAGTCTAGGACTTACAACTCCAAGGGTCAATAAAGAGTCAATAAAAACCAAAAGATATATCTAGAAATGACTGTGATATAAAAACAATGACATCAATCACTCTCTCTTTTAAAAAACTAGATGCCTGGCACACAGGAAATATCTGGTGATTATCTGGAGAAAAACAAAATAAAACCAAAACCAGACATGCCTCTGGATATATGGAAGTCAGTTCTGAATCCTAAAGACCACTGGATTCAAACAGCACTTGACTTGCCTGCTTCTGTCTATCCAGGTACCTCCCATTTCTCTTCTCCCTTCTACCCTTTATCTTGGGGTTTTCTCAATTCTTCTTTAATTTGGGAAGTTCATTTTTTTTTTTAGACACATCCACATCTCATCGATCCTTTCTGGATCCACTGCTTTGGCTGGTTTTTTAAAAGCCTCCATGATTGGCCTCACGTCCCATAAGGCCCCAGGTTGAAAGCTCCATCCTCTCTTCCGATTCGCCACCATGGCCCAATATTAGGGTGAAAAGGAAAACCCCATGTGGGAACTGCCTCAACATCTGTGTTGGGGAGAGTGGAGATCGTGAAATAATGGGTGGCCAAAGTGTTGGAGCAGCCCACAGGCCACACCCCAGTGTTCTCCAAAGCTTGCTATACTGTCCCGTCTTTTGGAATCAGGAGAAACGAGATCGCTCTTTACTGTACCATTTGTGGGGCCAAAGCTAAAGAGATTCTGGAGAAGGGGATGAAGGTGGGAGAATATGAAATAAGGAAAAATAACTTCTCAGACACTGGCAACTTTGGCTTTGGGATCCAAGAGCATATCGATATGGGGATTAAATATGACCCAAGCATTGGCATCTACGGTTTGAACTTCTATGTGGTACTGGGCAGGCATGGGTTCAGCATTGCAGACAAGAAACATAGGACAGGCTACATTGGGGCCAAACACAGAATTGGCAAAGAGGAAGCCATGCGCTGGTTCCAGCAGAAGTACAATGGCATCATCCTTCCTGACAAATTTAGTCCTATTTTCTATTAAAGGTCAATAAAATGATCCCTGAAAAAAAAAGCCCCCATGATCCTTTCTAATTGATTAAGGACTTATTGCCTTGATTTGATTTATTTTTATTGATTTCAAATCAAAGTTTAATTTGATCAATTCATTTGAGATTTCTGGGGTTCTTGTGAGGAATTTTCATACCTATAGGAATATATAAAAAATAAATACAAGATAAACACAGGAAGCTAAGAAGAAAAGGCACTAGCCATTGGGGGTAGTGGGAGCAGAAAGGGTTGGTTATGTGTGAAAGGTTATGCTGGAGTTGAGTCCTGAAGTAAGCAAGAAGTTTTTGTGAGGTGGAGGTAAGGAGGAGTAAGTGCAAAGGCAGGAGACAGGAGATGGAATGAAGGAGGCGTGTTTGCATGTTGGAAAGAACACTGAAGCTGGAGTCAAGGGACCTGGTTCAAATCCTGACCCTGATACTTGCTCCTTTGTGACCTTATAAAAGGTCACTTTTTGTGATCTTACTTCATTTTATTTGAGACTCAAAAGTGGTACAAGAAAAGTACTGTTTTTTGAAGCCTATAGAAAAGTATAGGGTACACAGCTAGGGCTATCTCCCTAACTAGACAGATCCAGAGTATGGGGTTTCAGGATTGCATTGGACTAGGCCTCTTAGTTAGGGGTCAGTGAATGATACCTTGATAATCTGCAAGAATTAATGGCTACAAGAGCCTCAGGGACTGATGTATGGGAAATACTTGAGTCAGCTGGTGTGTGTATGGTGTGATGGGGGGAGCTTTATTTAGTACCTGCCTAAATCTTATCTGCTAAACAAATACTAGCAGAGGGAAATTCTCCACTTGTAAACAAGCATATGAATGTGTTCATGTCTCTCCTGAACCTGCTACCTGTGGAGACATCCGAGAATGAACAGTGAAGGAAGATATTATTTCCTCCCATAAACGCACACACACACACACACCCACACACACACACACCCACACACCCACACCCACACCCACACCCACACACACACACACACACACACACACACACACACACACAACCCTAGCTCTCCTAGGGTGATTTTTTTCCCCTAAAGATCATAGAGTTAGAGGTAGAAGGGATCTCAAAGGTCATCTCATCCAACGCCATATTTTACAGAAAAAGAAACTGAGGCTCAGAGAAGTTAGATGACCAGTCCAATGTCATGCAAACAATAAGCAGCAGAGCTGGGATTTGAACTCAGGTCCTATGCTTCCAAACCCAGTATTTCTTCCACACATTGGATTTAATATTCTTTTCATTTTGGAACCTCAACCCAGCTGTGACCAACTTGGCAACTTTGACCAACTTTGTGCTAGGGATGGGGGAGGGGAGGATTCCAAGGAAATGTGACATAGTCCATTGGCCTGAGACAAACAGACAAGTCTGTATATGACTGAAGACTCAGGTCTTTGGGTTAGTAGAATCAGAGATGTATTTGGAGTCAAAATACCCTAATTCTTGTTCTATCTCTACCAAAGAATTGGCATGTGATTCTAGGCAAATTGGTTCTCTTGTCTGGACCTTATCTGAGAACATGAGTCTTACTGGAACTGAAGGTCTCTGTTTTGGAGTAATGGGAGATCAAGTTGGAAGAATAAGAACATGACAGAGTTCAGAAAGAGCTTTGAATGAGACGCCAAGGAGTTGGAGCTTTATCCTACAGGGAATGGGGAGTGACCTGATGAAAGGGAAGATGAGGTGCTGCAGGATAGGTTGGAAGGAGGAAAACCTAGAGTCAAGAAGACCAGTGTGGATGCTGGTGCAATCATTCTTCGTCTGAGGTAATGAGGTTACTGGGGTGGTGGCTGTGGGAATGGGCAGGATGAGAAGACTGTGGAAGATGCTCTGAAGGAGGAACAGCAGGACCTGATGACTGATTAGACAATGGTAGAAGGGAAGGACTTCCAGGCGCCAATCACAAACTGCAGCTTCTTGTCTTGGCTCTGTCATTACCTGGCTGCATGACCTTGGCTTCATCTCTTTATATCTCTGAGTCACAATATTGTTTTTTTTCCTTTAAAATCAATCCATCAAATAACTGTGAATGACTAAGTTATTCGGAGTATTACAAACACTCAAATCGACTATAAAGGACTTGTGGAGGAAGATGCTCTCCACCTCCAGAGAAAGAACTGGTAACTAGAAATATGTAGAGTATGGTTTTATATATATGTATATTTGTTTGTAAATACATACATATTGGATACATAATACATATGTAGGTAACCATATATGTGCACATGAATATGTCTATGAAAGAGTGCCCTTCTCTAGTGCAAAGTAGAGAGAGAAGAGAGGGAGATAAGAAATTAAAATGTAACAAAAAATTAAATTGAAATTTTAAAAATCAATCCATCAACTGTTTATTAAGTTCCCATTATGTGCCAGGCACTGTGCAAGGTCCTAGGGATATAAAACCAAAGCCAAAATAACCCCTGCCCTCAAGGGTTTTACTTATATATTAGAAATAAAATTTACCTTTTTAAGTACATGTAAAGTAGATGCAAAGTAAGTTTTGAGAGATGGAAATATGGGAACTAGGGCTAAAAAAAGACGCCAAAACCTTTTTATAGGAGCTTTACATGAGCCATGAATGAATGAAACTAGGGATTTTAAGAGAGGAAAAGAAGGAAGTATTGTACTCCTGGCCTAGAGCACAGCCTGTGCAAAGGTTTGGAGGTGGAAAAAGAACAGCAAGAAGGTCATTTTGGAAGAATCCCAGAGTGCCTGGAGCAGAGTCATAAAGCAGGAAATGTAGTCTGGACCCAGATAGGGAAAGGTTTTAAATGCCAAATGAGGAGTCTGTGTCTTATCCTAGAGGCAATAGGGAGCTGTGGCTCTGATCCATCTCATAGGTGTGGTGAGATAATGTATGTGAAAGCATTTTGAAAGATGATAAAGTGTTATATAATGCTTCCATTGTCCGAGCTGTTAAGTTGTTGAGATCAAAATACTCTGATGCCCAGAAGCATCATACGGGTGCACAATCTTCATTTCTATTACTGCTGGGCATAGGTCATGACTATTTTGTTCTCACACAGATAATGCTCCAAGTCTAATGAAAGCAGTACAAGATAGAAGATGGGAATCTGGGTCCTGGTTCTGCACTGAGTGTGTGATCTTGGACAGCTCACGTGTCTCTGGGCTTGTTTACTCAGTAAAATAAGGGATGAATCAGTCCATCAGCAAATATTTGTTAAGCCCCTACTATGTGCTGGGTACTGTACTAGGTGCTGAGGACACAAGTGCAAAGAATGAAACAATCCTTATTCATAATACATTTTAATGGGGGAGATAAGACGTATACACAGGTATATGCACATATGTTTGTGCATATCTCTAATATGCATATCTGTATATATACACATACACATACGTGTAAAATTAATAGATACAAATATATACAAAGCAGTTTAAATACAAGAAAGGAGGGTGTCATCAGTTGGGGGTTAGGAGAGAGACTTAATGAGGCAGAGGTAAAAAAAAAAAAGGAACACTTTTCCAGGCGTCGAGGGCTGCTCGTGAAAGGGCGTGGAGATAGAGCCCTGTGTGTGAGGAACAGAGAGAAGGGCAGTTTGGCTGCACAGCAGAGTGGGGAAGGAGGAGTGACGTCCAATGAAGAGTGGGGAGAGGGATGAGCCAATGAGACCTCGATAGGGAGACGCCTCCTCCCCCCTCCCCCTAATTCAGTCTTGGAATCACAACATAGACTTCTTTAAAGTTATAATAGGCCTCTTTAAAGTAAAGACAATTTCCCCTCTCGGAAATCAGTGGCCAAGTGAGCCAAATCGCCAACGCCTTTGGAATCTAAAGCTGGAAATCAACGTGGGTTTTAGAGCCAACAATTCTGAGGGGGTTGCCCCTGATGCCAAAGGCTCTGAACCCTGCCCTGTGCCTGTTGCCTCCTCGGGCATGCCACCACACATTCAGGATTGCAAGAGGAAGGCAGCTGTGCCATGTGGATGCGGAGGGTGTTTTCTCTGTCCTACCTGTTTATTTCCCCAGTTACCAGCATCGGCCCCCTCCACAGCCCATGCTACCCTGAAAAGAGCCTTCCTGCCCAGTCGGAATGGGTCACTGCACCCTTGTAGAAAAATGAAGAAGCCAAAGGGGCCCCCAAGGACCCTGGGGTGGCACGCCCTCCCCCAGTCGTGCCAGAGTCACCCTCACCTTCCTTACCCCCAAGAGAGTGATCGCTATCTGTGCGGCACCAGTTCCACCTGTGTTCTTACTTCGACAGACAAAAGCAAAGGAATTCAAGAGGAGAAGATGCTATCGGTCCTTTCTCCTGGGGATCCTCCTCAGGCTTCAGAGAGATTCGGGAAGTTGAGGCCCATTGAGCCACCCTTCTGGTTTGCACCTTGACTCCGATTTTTTTTTCAATTTACCTTCCCTGAAGCACCTCAGTCTTGTCTCTCAGTCTAAAAGAAATTTTATCCTTTCTGCCAACTTTTTTTTTTCTTTTGTGTTCATGAGAGTTAATGTGGTATGGTGAAGACAGAGGAATCTGGGTTCGAATCCCTACTTTAGTACTATCTATGTAAGCCCAGGAAACTCTTTCTGCAGGCTGCTTTTTTTTTCTTATATGTAAAATGAGCTCCTTTCCAGCTATAGATCTATTATCCTACCATAGTCCTTTGAAATACCAGCAACCATTCAGCTCTTCTCTGAGGGTGAGAAAGGAGGCAGCTATAAGCCCAACAAACACCTAGTGTTTGCTAATAACACTAGTTATTAACATAGTTAATACCTAGTTAACTAAACTATTAACTAGTTTTGTTAAGTACCTAGTGTTCTACCCACTGAGACACCTGGCTGTCTAGAGAGAGGGCTGAGCTCAGTCAGGGAGACTTGGGTTCAAATCCTGCCTCACATATTTCCCAGCTGAGTGACCCTGGGAAAATCATTCAGACTTCTCTGAACCACAGTTTCCTCTTCTGTATAATTGGAGTTGAACTCCATAGCCTCTCAGGTCCCTTCTAAGCTCTACATCTATGAGCTTTTGATGGTTATAGTGTTGGATATGTTAAATCTGGGAAATTGGGTGGTGAAGTAGGGAAGGCTGCTGTTCATTCCCACCATTTAAGATGTTTGCACCCATTTCTCTTCCCATTTTCTTAGACTCTGGTTGACAAATGTCAGATTTTATATTTCTCCTTTAGCTGAGATAGGACCAAGACAACTGAAGAACAATTCAAGAGACCTCAGTGTGGTTAATTGGGAGAATTCTTTGGAATTCTCAGAAACTCGTGTTAGACTATTAAATGGGCCAGGATTCTCATTCTGCAGGAAAGCTGGGAGACTGGGTAGTTTTAATTGAATTGGATGCTTTAGCTTCAATCTAACTGAGGAAACATTTCTTATGCCCCGATGTATTAAGTGCTAGGCTATGAGGAGATAGAAGGTTTGGTTAAAACATCTGTCTCTTCCCTAATAGTTTAAAGTTGAGTAGGCTGAAAACAAACACATACTGTATAACAAGCACATTCTCAGTGTGACCAAACTCATGGTTTCATTGTTGTAGAGAACTCCTGGTAAAGAAATTCTCTGCCAGTGCAGTTTGGAACTTGCTCTGAAACTTCTGGTCTAAGAGAGTTTCTTGGGATACTGAGGCAGTATATGTCAGGTACAGGTCTTCCCATCTCTGAGGTCAGCATATATATCCACAATGTCAAGTTTGCTTTTCTGATGAGCACATTGGAGAGGCACAAAACAAGATCAGCATAAGACCAGAGAGGGAAAGACTTACTTATTAGGAGATGGAGAAAGCTTCCTATAGGAGGTGGAATTTAGTTAGAACTGAAAGGATGAGTGAGAACTCATTGGATGAAAAGAGGCATAGAGGACAGTCCCCACAAAAGGGAATGGCATGAGCCAAGACAAGAAGCCTGGGAGGAATTGCAAGGGATAATGAGGGAAAGGGAGGAGAGAGTAGGTCAACCTGCCTTGAGTATTGAGAGAAATAATATGAGCTAAGTCTGGAAAAGGTAAGAGTGGTACCAGACTGCAGAAGTCACTGAATGCTAGGCAAAGTAGTCTGTATTTTACTTGGGAGGTAACAAAGAACTATTGGAGATTTTTGAGTGAAGTAGTCAAATTCAAAATCTGGGAATAAAACAGAAAATTGGTTCAATATGAGTCAGATTAGAACCCCTCTAGCTGTCAAAAAAAAAAAGGAAATGACTAACTATGAACAAGAGAAGGCAGAGATATTAACTGACAAGACCTGCTACTTAGTATCCCTCCTTCCTTCCTTCCTTCCTTCCTTCCTTCCTTCCTTCCTTCTTTCCTTTCTCCCTCCCTCCTTCTTTCCTTCCTTCCTTCCTTCCTTCTTTCCTTCTTTCCTTCCTTCCTTCCTTCCTTCTTTCCTTCCTTCCTTCCTTCTTTCCTTCCTTCCTTCCTTCTTTCCTTCCTTCCTTCCTTCCTTCCTTCTTCCCTCCCTCCATCCCTTTCTCTCTCTTTGCTTCCTTCTTTCCTTCCTCCTTTCTTTCTTTCATTCTTTCTTTCTTGACTGGACATTTGATTTCATGGATGAGGGAGCTCTCAGTAATCACATTCTCTCTACCAATTAAGATCAGTCACTCTTCTTTAACTTATAAAATAAGAGCATTGCCTAGGATATTGGCAGGTTATGTGACTTACACAAAGTCACACAGGTACCATCAGAGGCAGTACTTGAACTCAGGTCTTCTTGATTCTAACTCCAGCTTCCATCCTTCCATAGCTTCCTCTCTCCTCCCCTTTATTTGTTTAGGACTTTCCACTTTTCCCAAACACTTTCTCAGTGGTGTCAAAAAAGCACTAGAGGGGCGGCTAGGTGGTGCAGTGAGTAGAGCACCAGCCCTGGAGTCAGGAGTACCTGAGTTCAAATCCGGCCTCAGACACTTAACACACACACACACACACAAAGCTAGCCGTGTGACCTTGAGCAAGTCACTTAACCCCAATTGCCCTCCAAAAAAAAAAAAAAGCACTAGAGTCAGAGATACTGTAGGAATCTGGGCTTTAATACTCACTAGTTAGATGACCTTAAGCAAGTCATTTAACCTATGTGATCCTCAGATTCCTCATCTGTAAAATGGAGTTGTTAATATTTGCCTTATTACTTTTATATTATTGTGACGCAATTGCTACATGAATGTCTTCTCTGATCTTCATGTGATCCTTTAGAACTGTGCAGGGCAGGTATGCATTAATATGACCATTGACTAAGAGGACTTGCACTCTTAGAATGTGAGGCTCTTGAGACCGGAGGCTGGTTTGTTTTTTGTATTTGTGTTGCTGGCATTTAGTACAGGTCTGACACTAGTAGGTGCTTAATAAATGCTTGTTGATGGACTATATAAGGTCAGTCAGATAAAAAGGTTACAGCGAGGATTCGCACCCAATTTCTCTGACTCCAAATCCAAGTAGTTAATAGAGGGGTCTGATTTCTAGTGTCTTTCACGTTCCTCTAAAGAATCAGCAGCTGGGTGGTACAGTGGATAGAGCCCCAGACCTGGAGTCAGGGAGAGCTGAGTTTGAGTTCCTCAGACATTAACTATGTGACCCTGGGCAAGTCACTTGCCTACTGTCTGCCTTAGCATCCCCATCTTAAAGTGGGGATAATAGCACCTGCTTATCAGGGTTGTCTCAAAGCTCAATGAGATATTTGTAAAGTGTTTTATAAGCCTTAAAGTGCTGTGTAAATGCTAGCTATTTTTTTTTCTCTTAAACAGACAATAGGTGCAGATATTTTAAGACAAAACAAAAACATAAAGAGGGTTTTTGGTGCTGCAGCAGCTTTTCAGCTAAGTAAGATGAGGTAGGAGGTCTCTTTGTGAAAAGAAAGCTATTCTGGAGTCCGGCATAGAGTAAGGCATTTTGATTAACTCCTTGAGAGCCCTGGGGAGGAGGGATCAGTCAGCTCTCACGTGGTAAGGAAACATCTTGTTTCTCTTCATTAGCCCCACAAGTTTTCAGTCCAGTACAGAAGAGCTCAGGGACAGCCCTCCCTCATACTGGGCTCAGGAAATCTCTGTGGCTCAAAATTTGGGGAGCACAGCTCACAAACTCGAAGTTTCCTTCCAGGTTATCTACTCCAACTCCCTTCATTTGTACAGATGAAGAAACAGCCCCAGGAGAGGTTAAGAAATGATTTGCTCAGGATCAGAGATAACAAGTAGCAGAATCAGGATATGAACACAAGTCTTCTGACCCAAATCCAGAATTCTTTCTATAGTACCACAATTCCTCACTAATGGCCCAGCTAAATGTAAGCAACTACATAAGAGGGAGGCTGGATGCCAGAAGTCAAAGTCAATATTTTTAAGCTCATAGAATCATTTTGTTGTTGTTTAATCATGTCTAACTCTTCATGATCCCATTTGGAGTTTTCTTGGTAAAGATACTGAAGTGGTTTCTGTGTCCTTTTCCAGCTCATTTTATAGATGAGGAAACTGAGGCAAATGGGGTTAGGTGACTTGCCCAGGGTCACAGAGGTAGTAGGTGTCTGAGGCTGGATTTGAATTCAGGAAAGTGAGTCTTCCTGACTCCAAGTCTGAGGCTCTGTCCACTGTGCCACCTAATTGCATAGAATCATAGAGCTGGAGGGAATCTTAGAAGTCATTGAGTTCAGTCCCCTTATTTCATACATGAGGAAACCAGAGAGGTTCAAGTGATTTGCCTGGTCACATAACTTGGAATTTAAAACTTGGCAAAAAAAATCCAAAACAAAACAAACAAACAAAAAAAAAAAAACAGAAGTGAGGCAGTTAGGTGGTGCAGTGAATAGAGCACCAGCCCTGGAGTCAGGAGAACCTGAGTTCATATCTGATCTCAGACATTTGACATGAGCTGTGTGACCTTGGGCAAGTCACTTAACCCCAAAGTGCCCTCCCCCCCCAAAAAAAGCAAAAAAAAAAAAAAAAAGGAATTTAAGACCTGAGCCCTAAACCCAAGCTTTCTTTGGCTAACTCCAGCACTCTTTCCACTAAATAAGCCCTGTAAACACGTGAGCTGTCATGATTATTTTTCCAGACATAAAGAATCACATGAACAAAAGTCTTAGAGATGAGTCAGGACATGACATGATGGGACATGTTGGAAAACGGGGCAGGGAGAAGGAGGTTGGGAATGCTTCCCTTAGTCTGGCTGAAAGGAGTAGCATGAGCTAAGGCTGGGGAGTCAGAATGGAGAAGGAGTATGGAAAGCAGTGAGGGTAACCTGGGGACATTTGTCTTTGTTGACACCATAGCTACAGGAGCCTGGACTTAGAGCTAAAAGGGGCCTCAGAGATCATCTGGTCTAACTCTTTTATTTTACGGATAAGGAAATTAAGACCCAGAGATGTTAGTGACTTCAATGGGTTTATACAGCGTGCAAATGTCTAAGGCAGGATTCAAACCCAGATCTTCATGACTGTGAGTCTAGTGCTCAATTTATTGCATAGGAGGTATCAAACATTGCTACCACACACTTAATGCTGCCCACCCAGACCAGATTAAAGGAGAATTGAAAAATGTTTAACAAAATAAATAAATTACAATAGAGCATAGATAATGTTAATATGTGGTTTCCTAAATGAAAATGCAGTTGGCGAAGAACAGTTTAGTGGCCCCATTTCTGTTTGAATGTGACACTATACTGTCCTTAGCAGAATTCTGTAAATACTCTCTAAGTCATTCTTTCAGCACCTGACATCCATTGTGAATCCCATCCATGTATAGGGATTCATTCATAGCTGCATTCATAGGTCGTACTAGTGACAGATGAAGGGCCACAGCCTGGGTCTCCTGACTACCAGTCCGATCTAACGGCTTCATAGAGATACATATGAGTACCATAGAGCATGTTGTTGTTCACTTACATGTTGTCTGACTCTCTGTGAGTCCATTTGGGTTTTTCTTGGCAAAGATACTTGAGTGGTTTCCCATTTCCTTCTCCAGCTCATAAGGAAACTGGGGCAAGCAGGGTTGAGTGACTTGTACAAGGTCACACAGCTAGTAAGTGTCTGAGGTCAAATTTGAACTCAGAAAGATGGGTCTTTCTGGCTCCACACCTCATATTCTATCCCCAAAGCTACCTAGTTGGCTCTGCACATGAATATTGCAAGAACCATACTGGGTTTTGGAGTCAAAAGATGTGGGTAAATCCTGGTATTATCATCATTTGTCTGTGAGACTTTGGGCAAAATACTTCAATATCTCTGAACCTTAGTTTCCACATCTATAAAATGGGGGGAATGACTCACTTGTAGTCCTTTCCTTCTTAGGTTGTTGTGAGTGAAGTATTTTGTTAAACTAAAAACACTATTATATGAGCTACTCTTATGATATGGCCCAAAACCTTGTGGAATGAATCAGTCAGGTTTTCATAATAGTCAAGTCTTTGATTCAGTGAATAGAAGCTAGAGGACACTGACTTGTAGAGATCCAAAGAAAATTTTCTGTTTTGTTCAGGAGGGCAGGGATTATTCTTAGAACGGCCTTGCTTTGATACCAAGTCACTTAGGGAACCTGGATACCACTGAATCACTAAAAGTCAGAGGAGTAGCTCACTGTGTAGGTTTGTACAAGACACCTCCCATTTAGAAACCTCAGTTTCCCCTTCTGTACAATGTGAGATTTGAACCCTCAGAGGTTCTTAAGCTTTTTTTTTTTTTTTTTTTGGTCATAGCCTGGTAAACCCTATGGAGTCCTTCTCAGAACAATATTTGAAATCCATAAAGTAAAATATGTAAGGTTATAAAGGAGGCCAGTTATACTGAAATGCAGCTATCAAGATATTTTTTTAAAAAGAAAACAAGTTCATGAACCCCAGTTTAAGAATCTCTAGACAAAAAGCCCTTTAAAATTGCCTTCTGGCCCTAATAGTCTATGGTGATAGAATTCTGTATGTATCCAGTAGAGGTCAGTAGCAGACACACACATGACAAAATCCAGCTTTTCACAATCCGTTAAGTGACAACCATAACTGAGGCCGGTCAGGACACCTCATGGTAGCTGAATGAGTAGGAGGGCCATTATTGCCACTTCGATGTAACTTGGAACCAGTATGTGTCTTATATATCCATAGGTTATTAGAGTAGGGTCTCAGAAATATACAGGCTTGTTAGATCGTAGGATCACAGATTTAGAGCTAACAGGGATCTCCTGGTGCATCTGGTCCAACCACTCCATTTGACAATTGAGGAAACGGAGGACCAGGGACAGTGGTATACTGAAGCCGACTTGCACTGGCTTGTGAAAGCCTGTCATTAAACTTTCAGTGCAAACATTTACACTTTCAAAAACAGCTCAGATTAGGAATTGGGGCTTGATTTATTGTTTTATTGGTTGTCTAGACTTAAGAAAATGATGGAGAAAATGTTAATAGTGCGGATTAATCTTAAAAGTATGCCCTGGGGCAGTGAATGAGGTGGTGAAGTGTTTAGAATGCAGGAACTAGAGTCATGAGGACCTGAGCTCAGATCCAGCTTTAGACACTTACTACCTGTGTGACCCTGGGCAAGTCACTTAACTCTGATTGCCTTTCCCTCCTCCCCACAAAGTGCATTTTACATGCATTTTTCTCCCAAGAGCCAGTTGTCAAATATTTACCACCACACCTCTAGCCTGAGAAGTTTTTAGTTTTGGATCCCAGACTTTGAAATCCAGTATTCTTCCCACTGTAATAATTAATAATAATAATGATGATGACGATGATGGTGGCAGTGGTGATAACTAACATTTATGCAGTGCACACTCTCAGGCACTGTGGTAAGTACTTTACAATTGTCATCTCATTTGACCCTCACCACAACCCTTGGAGATAGAGGTAGTATTGTTATTATCCCCATTTTATAGATGAGGAAACTGAGGCAAACAGAGGTTAAGTGACTTGACCAGGGTCACACAGCTAATAGCTAATGTGGTACTTATTATGTGCCAGACACTGTACTAAGTGCTTCACAATTATTATTTCATCTGATCCTTGCCATAAACCTGGGAGCTTAGCAACTTGGGCTGGACAGTATATTCTGTCACTTCATTAGGTACACTCTATGGTTTGCATGGTGCCCTGGGAAGGAGGGAACGTCCCTGATCTCAGGTATATGCAGCATCCTCAAGAGTATGCAACTTGGGGCAGAGGAAGCCATATTACCTTAGAAGGAAGATGCCTGGGTTCCAGGCACAGCTCCCCAGCCCATTATTCCTGGTTAGGGTTATTGCATAATAACCAATAAATTGCTTCATCTGAGCAATAACAACACGTGACGTTTAAATAGTACTTCAAGGTTTGCAAAGTGATTTATGTATGTCATCTCTTTTGAGAGTCAAAACAGTTGTGAGGGAAGTAGAATATAGATGTTTCCATTTTACAGAGGAGAAAACTGAGGCTAGGAGAGGTTGTTACCCATGGTAAGACAGAAATTAAGTGGTAGGGGTGGGATTTGAACCCAGGTCTCTTTAGGCAAGCCCAAAACTCTTTCCACTATTCTGCCACACAGACAATTCCTCTCTGTATCTAAAAGCAGTTCTAAAGACGCTTCACCTTGTTTGTGTTGAATGGTCTGAGGGCACGCACAGCGCAAAGTGTGCATGCTTTGTGTTCAGAAAGAACCAAGGCCGCAGTAATGTTGGGATGCAATATGGGCAAGCACTGCCAGAAACAAGTTGGATTCATTACCTGTTTGATTTTTTTTTTTTTGCCTTTTTTTTTTTGGACGGCAGTTGGGGTTAAGTGACTTGCCCAAGGTCACATGGCTAGTTTTTTGGGTTAAGTGTCTGAGGCCGGGTTTGAACTCAGGTACTCCTGACTCCAGGGCCTGTGCTCTATTCACTGCGCCACCTAGCCACCCCACCTGTTTGATTTTTAATTGATTTTTGGTCAGTGTGCATTCAGAAAACTTTTACTGTTGTCAAACTTTTTGTGACTCCCTTATAGGGTCGAGACCCACAATTTAAGAAGCATTGGTCACCAGGTGATCTCTCTGATTTCTTAAGTCCAGGCTTTGAGATCTATGAATCTGTGAGATACAGACTATGAATCTAGGCAACAACTACACAGTTTAAAAAATTCCCTGTGAGCTATTATTTTTAAAGTCCTCGTAAGGACTGAGAGCAAGTTTGGGTGGTAACATACGTGTAGTATTTTGAAAAGTAGCTAAGCTTGTCATTTTAATTAAGAAGACATAAGGAGCAGGGGGGGGGATGAGAGAGGTTAGACTTGGTATGGAATTTCATGGAAGATCAATAATGAAGATGAAGCCAGGGATCAAAACTTAGTGCGTGTTCACAGAACACAGCAGTGATATGCACTGGGCTCTGCAAATATTTTTATTTGGAATGATCAGTCATAGATCTCTGGGTGCCAGAGCTTGAAAGGACAATGGAGATGCTCTAGTCCAAGTCCTCATCTCTGCCTCCCATCCCCATTTCACAGATGAGGTACCTGGGCCTTTAAGAGGGATATTTACTTTTCCATTGTCATACAGCAAAGCAATGGTGGAACAAGACCTAGAAGTCAGGTTTTCTCATGTTCGATCCTGTGCTTTTTCTACTGTTCTCATAGATTTAGATTTGGAAGCAAGCTCTTAGAGCACTGAAGAGCTCCTAATTTTTGTGTGTGGGTGTCATGGACCCCTTTGGCAGCTTGGTGAAGTCCTTGGACCCCTTCTTAGAATGTTTTTAAATGCATGAAACAAAATACATAGGATTACAAAGGAAACCAAAGGTTAGTGAAAATAAAGATGTAATTTTTCTTTCCCATCTAAGTTCACTGACTCTAAAATAGGTGTGTGAACCCCAGATGAAGAGACCCCACTTTCAGAGTTTCCTAAGGCAACTCCCTCACTTTGCACTGGAGGGGTCTTGGGTCCAGCAAAGGGAAGTGACTTGCCCAAGGCCTTATAGACGGTAAGTAGCAAAGCTGGGATTTGGAATTTGAAAGTAGATTCTCTGACTCCAGATAGAACCACTGTCTACTTCCCTTCCCCCACCTTTTAGTCCTTTCCTTCAGGCTGTCCTCAAACATTCCCCTTTCTTTGTAACCCCCTCCCCTTTTATGAGAACAAGTAACCCTGTGTTCACTTTGCCCCTGGAAATAATGGAGTCAAAGCATCCTTTTAGATTTCACATTTGAGGAATGACTAAAACACCTTCCACTGTTTGCCCCTCCCCGACCAGGGATTCACAGTAATTCACTCCAGCAGCAAAGGAACCATCCTGCACATGTGCCAACTATAAAGCCTCAGTACATCCCATCAAGAGCCTCAGCAATGATTTGTCTCCATGCCGGGAGAGCAATGACCTGTTATTAGGCATTATTTATTGTTAACTTTGAATCTACTATTTAATTTTCCACCTGTATCATTAGACTGGCAAAGCATTTTGTGATCCATCTATATGAGAGACTCACCCATAAAAATCAGTTTTATGGCAATTATTTCATCATCTAGATGGTAAATGGGGCTGCGCAATCCAAATACCTACCCAGCATTCCTTGATGTGTAGCCAACTTGCTAGATACCCCAATTCACTTAATAAAAGAAAAAAAGCTTTCTTAACCTTATTCTCAGTCACCACATACAAGAAGGAGGGGGAGCTTTGAAACACCACCAGTAAAACCAAAGCCCAGAACTTACATAACTGGGTAGATTTCAAGAATGAATTAAGTTTCATTCCATAATTAGGCCATGTCAATTAAAGATTCCCCTTGCAGATAATTACACCAGACTCCAAACTCTAGAGAACATGCCCCACTGATGCTGAACTCACATTAAAGACAGTGACATTATTGGTTTAGAGAAGACATGATGAAACATCCATCCCTCCTCCTCTCAGTACAGAGGTGGGGGACTTCAGCTGCCAAATGCCGCAAACCATCTCAGATGTAGTAGCTAGGTCAATTTGGTTTTGCTTAATTGTTTTTCTTTGAGAAAAAGGAAGAGGGTCAGGAGCAGGGCAAGGAAGAGGGGAGGAAATAATATATTGAGAAATATCTAGTGCAAAAAACAAAAGGCACCAATAAATTTGAAATAAATAAACGGAAGACTTGAACATCTGAATCATCTGGGATGTTGGTACAATGGAATGATCTATGGTGTTGGGTGGGGGAGCACCTGGTGTGTAAACTGCCCCACTGGGAGAACACAAACATTTATGACTTAGAAGATGAATTGGGTATCTCTCCAGAGGCTTTCACTGTGAATTGCACCTCAAGGCCTTCATTGTGTCTACCTTTCTCTCTCTCTGCACTTCTCCATGTGTTCTCCTCTCCTCTCAGTCCCTTCCCAAATTCTACTCTAGGATTAAATTTCAATTAAACTCCATAGACATTTATCAGGACCCGGTTCAATTTTCATCCCCTTCTAGGAAGACAACTCTCATTGATCTCCCTTCCTTCTCAATACCACCAGTAGTTATGGTGAGTGGGCCACACAATATAGTCCCTAATTACTGTCTTTTGATGCTGGCTATTCTATGTGAGCTCTTTGAGAGTGGTGAACACCATGTCTTCCACCTCTGTATTCCCCAAGCACCTACAAAGTAGGAGCACCACAGTCCAGTCCTCTGTATATAATAGGTACCCAGTTAACATTGGTGAAATGATGGTTTGCGGTGCTGGAGAAAAGGGATCAAGTGAATACCTGAGTGGTCTTTTACCTTGGGTTGAGCTTTGCCTCTTTCCTCCTCATGTCTCCTAACCAATCAGTGACCAAGTCCCATCCAATCCATCTCTAAAACAGCTTTTGCTTCTTTACTCTCCTTTCTCTGTCTCTAGTACTTGCACCCTAGGACATCCTCATCATCACATACTTGGGTCAATTGCAATAATCTCACAACAGAGCTTCTGTTCAATTCTTTCTTCATTTTTCCCCTAATGTTTACCAAAATCCTCTGGAACTTCACATAGCATTTTATTTGGCACCTCAGCCATATACTTATTGTATTTTATCATCCGTGTCATGATGATATTGTATTACATCGTGTGTGACAGTGATCTCTGATGGCATCTTTCCCCATTCCTCTGTCCTCACTGAACTTGAGAGAAGAAAGGATCGGTTTTTAATTATTCTTCATCTCTTCCCTTGTGTGTAATAGAGATTTCTATACACAGGAGACACTTAATAAATGTTTTGCCAGATGGTACTTATTTGTTTCATTGTATAGGATCAAAGAATCCCAAAACTTAAAGAGACTTGAGAGGTCATATTGTCCAACCCATACATGAATGGGAATCCTCTCTAAAACATGGCTGCTACATACAACATCCCTTACTAGTGGCCATCTACCTCTGCTTGAGATGGTGCACCCTAAGAAAGTTCATTCAAGTTTTGGAGAACAGTCATAATTAAGAAGTTGGGGGGGGTTCATCTTTTACTCTGCTACGTAGCGATCACATTGACACAGTCACTTCCTCCAGGGGCGCAGTGTGCACCCCATCCATGCCTTCTCATCCTCCTCTACTTTTGTCCATGTCCTCCTTACAAATCCTGCCCAGAGGGTCTGCCCTATGCTGAGGACTTTTCTATAGACCTCTTGACACTGTACGGGCACCAATGGAACTCATAGCCTGTCAGAGGTTCCTCATGCTTGCCCAGCTCCTCTTCTGATCATATAGTTTTTGATAATGTCTTTTATGCTGCACCTCCCACTTTGTCAATGTACAACGCCTTGCTCACACCCACCAGACAACTGTTCAACATTTTTCTTTGGATGACCAACAACTAAACCTTCGGAGTTTGTAGTAATCCATATCACTACGTATTCACACCCATCGGAAGAATAGTGACATTAAAAAGATGGGTTTTTATTTCAAGCTTGAGATCATTCAAAGTATGGCATAATTTCCTAGACCTAATTCAGAATGGCAAAGAGGAAACTGGGTGGCCCAGTGGATAGAGCTCCAAGTGTGGAGTTAGGAAGACTCATCTTCCTGGCCTCAAACACTTAATAGCTTGTGACCCTGGGGAAATCACTTGAACCTGTTTGCCTCAGTTCCCTCATCTGTAAAATGGGATGAAGGGGAAGCAACAAACCACTCCAGTATCTTTACCAAGAAAAGCCCAAATGGGGTCATGGAGAGTCAGATGTGACTGGAAAAAAATGACTGAACAATAACAATAACAATAATCCAGAATGGCAATGAGGTATCATGGAAGGAGAATTGCCTCCAAAGTCAGAGGATCTGGGTTCAAATCCTACCTCTGAGGATGACCACTTAGTGACCTTGGGGAAGTCACTTAATATCCCTGGACCTTAGTTCCTCATCTGTAAAATGGGGGAGGAATAGGCTAAATGGCCCACTTTAGATTTTATTTAACTTTTTACAAATGTCTCATTTGATCCTTACCAATAACCTGGAAGGTAGGAGTTACTATCATCCTAATTTTACAGATAAAGAAACTGAGACAAACAGAGGTTAAGTGATTGCCCAGGGTCACATAGCTAGTAAGTGACTGAAGCTGGATTTGAACTCAGGTCTTCCTGACTCCAGCTCATCATGTTATCTCTTATACTACCTATCTGCCTTTAGAAGGAGATGGTTCATTGGGGCTAGAGGAGAGAGCCATAGGTTCATAGATCCTCAGCTAGAACAGACCTCAGTGGTCACTTGGTCCAAACCCTTCATTTTCCAGAAGACAACAGAGCTTGGAGATTTATCCAGGGTAGTAACTGAGAAGACTGATTCAGATCCAGGTCCTCCAACTTCAAATCCAACTTTCTTTTATACTGTTACACAATACCCCAGAAATAAAATATATTGAAATAGGCTCATGAAATATTTGGTTTTTCATCTTTCCTTCCCCAGCTTCTTTCCATAAAATGGTTTCTCAACTAGACATCAGGAAGCCCTTTTTAATACTGGAATAGGAATTAGGCCAAGGAAATTGCATTCTTCCTGTGGAGCAACTGACCAAAGAGCCCAACTGAGGAAGGTTGACAGATTTATCTAGTATTTCCTGAGCATGCCAAGGAAGTAAAGAGCTTGGAATGGGAAATGACCATCAGTCTGGGAAAAGGGGGAACTAGAGGGGAAAACAGGTTCTGTTTATGAGATCATCTGGATATAGGCTGAGGAAGAAGGAGGATGTCTCTGTGCCCCAGCCTGGAGGCAGCCTTGATTCTGAAGAAGGAGTCTCAGGGCAATATAGAGGAAAACTTAAGAGTGGGGCCTAAACCAGATTAAACTATAATGAGGAAACGTTTAACAAAATTAATAAGAATATAATACAACATAGATAATGTTCATTTGAGGTTTTCTAAGTCAATATGTGGCCTGTAGGAATACTCGTCTAATTGAATTTGAATCCTGGAGTAAAGGACCTGGTTCTAGTTTAGGTTCCTCTAATTTCTGGGAATGTGACCCTGGACAAGCTACTGCAGACCACTAGGTAGTTGCAGTGGTTTACAATTCTGGTTTTGGAGTCAGGAATGCCTGAGATCAAATCCTGGCTCAGACTCCTAATAGCTGTGTGAATCTGGGCAATTGTCCCTCATCTCTCTCAGCCTCAGATTCCTCACCTATAACATTAGGGTCTGGAACTTGATGGCTTCTAACAACCCTTCCTGCTAATAAGTCCTGCTTTGGAGAATGTCTTCTGGGTCAAGGGGAGTACATTTTAGTGTTATAAAGTTCAGCTATAGAATCATTTATATGTTTCAGAGATTTGGGGTTTGGTTTTGTTATTAGCAAAATAATCCATCTGAAAGGCAGTGTTGGTCAGTTTATTATTATCTGTAATTTTATTGCTAATTCACCATTAAATTTTATAGAGTTTTAATGGTAGAAGAAATCTTAGTGATCATCCAGTCCAAATCCCACTTTACAAAGTAGGAAACCAAGATCTAACCCCCTACCCTAAGGGAAGTTGCATGCCCAATCTCATACAATCAATTCACTGGGACTAGAATCCTAGCCTTCTGACTCCCCATTAGATACTCTGCCTACTATCCCTGGTTGCCTTTACTTTGACCCTTTCGTAATAATGCTGGGTTTGGAAGACAGGTCTAACACAACCCTCTCCTTCTTACAGTCTGACCATACTATAACAGTACCTTTCTATATAATGTCATGCTTAGGATGTGTACAGCTGACTCTGTGGTCTGTCCAAGTCTTTGCTTAGGGAGCTTGAGTGATCCTTCGCTTTAGACTTCTTATCTGCAATCAGGAAGGTGTTAGAATACAGCATCCTGGGTGCTTTTGACACTGGTTCCCTAACTTAGCAAATCTTTCTTACTTTTATCATGTTGGAAATGCTGGCTTGGGCTTTTTACCTTAAAATGACATGTGGAAGAAAATGAATCAGTCTTCCATAAGTAGCTATAATTAGATTAAAAGTCTATTTCCTCTAAAGTCCAAAGTAAGAGACTTCAAATTGCATAATTAGATGTTTATATATCTGACAAACAATATTTTAATGAGAAATCTCTCTTTCCCCCAAGTGTCCTTCAATTTCTTAATCTCTTCTAAGTCCTATTGCATTCTGGGCTTTATTTGGGCCTTCCGACTAGCCTTCCTTCAGGTCGTTCGTGCTAAATGGCTGACTCTCTCCAGTCCCTAACCCCCAAAATACTTCTCCATAACAGAAACATAGAGGTCAGGTCAGCTGCCTGTAATTCAGAGGAGCCATCCTCTACAAAACCTGATGTTTCAGCCTTTCCTTGCATATGAGTGGATGCTATATAGGCGGCACCAGCAAGGAGACCAATCAATCAATTAATGATCAAGAATTTATTAAGCATCTGTAGTGAGAATAAGTTTTAGTACATTAATGAGACAGAAGAAATAAGTTTATCAGCTTAGCATACCTGATTCCATTTTAAGTCTCCATTTTGTGATTGTGCTCTTTTGAGTAAATTGTTTTGAATAAGTTTTTTTTCAACAATAAGATCAGCACCTGTATTCTGTGATGTAGCGAACAACAAGTATGTATTCTTTTTTTTTTTTGAGGGGGGGAAGGAAAGGCAATTGGGGTTAAGTGACTTGCTTAAGGTCATACAGTTAGCAAGTGTGTCAAGTGTCTGAGGCTGAATTTGAACTCAGGTCCTCCTGACTCCAGGGCCAGTGGTCTATTCACTGTGCCACCTAGCTGCTTCCATATATGTATTCTTAAACCACAAATGTGGACTCTCTGATAAGACAGATGATGAGTAAAAAATATTATAAACAATTTTATCAGCAGTTCATGTAGTAAACTATGAAACAAATTATGTGGTATGCAGCTTAAGAACGCCTATAGCTAAAAATATTTTTTAAAAACCACCTGAGACCCCAGTCATAAGCCCATTTCTAGGGAAGGATTTAGGACTAACTCCTATGTTCCCCATGTATAACACGCAAGCAGCCCATTTCCACTTGAGAGTAGTGTTGCTGGACAGAGGATCCACGTGGCCTCCAGTTGGGCAGAGAGAGAACCTTGTCATGGGTCCAATGTGAAAGAAGAATATCAGAACCTCTAAGAATCAGGTTGGTGGTTTGTCCCTGGAGGAGGATATTGTTTGTACACTTTGATTAATAAAATTTGATAGCATGCATTGAGAAGTATAAGTCCAGCATACTAGTTAGTAAAAGTAATAGTAAAATCAGATATTCACCTGCATTGTTACCGTATCCACCAAGTTTCAGTTACTGTGGCTGGTGTTGTGTATATGTAAACAAAAATTAAATAGTCCCTGCCCTCAAGGGTATTACATTCTATTGCACAAGATAAGGTGTTTACATATAACTATATAAAAAATAAATTCAAGGTCATGATGGGGAGGTGAGAAAGTAAAATCAAATCTATTTTTTAAAAATACTTTGGTTTTCCTTCAGTTTTAGCTCCCCAAGACTCATCTAGTAACTGAGTTAAGGTCAAAAATTCCTTTCAGCTCTCATTATGCTCCTAGATTTTGCTGACATTAGAGGGGAAAGGAGATACACAGCAAAAGAAGGGAGGGCCTAGACTCTCCACTTAACCTGTTTTCACTTTCCTTCAGGAATTATACTGCTGGAGCTTGAGGCCTTAGTCTCCATATTTGTCTATACTGACTCCCTTCTTATACATGAAAAACCCAAACACATCATCGCCAAAATCTCTAGCCCTCTCCTTCTATACTGCTGTGCTTAGAACTCTCCAATGGGCTTCACAGCTCTCAAAAACGGCAACCCGGTTTCCTGGCTTGGATCTGGAATATACCTCAAAGAGCATGTGTAGGAACAGGCCTGCATTGGAGCATGTGTTAAGACCCCTTGCTAGTTTTAGGGGCATGAGCTCAGCTGAAGTATGTGGCAGCATACTTTGGGATGAAAGAGCAATTATTTGGTCCCTGTAACTGCAGGGGTAGGGAAAAGGGTCAAAAGAGGACTGGCTACTGATCCAGGAAGTCACCAACTCCAGACTTTAAAGGAAAAGATAACTTCTGCTCTTAGTTTCTTCATCTTCTTAGAATGTGTAGCATGGAACTCTCTCTGGAACTTTCTATGGGAGGTTAGGGGGGGCCAGAGTACTTCTCCTCTCAGGTCCCTTGTACTCTCTGTCCCCTTCCCCGGCATTCTCCCCTAGTCAATGGATGCTATTTGCACATGACATCTTGAAAATGTGTGGTTTGGAACCTTGACCCCAGGCCCCTGGATGTTCCTTCTGCTTTGTGTTTTTCTCCCTAATTGTAGTTCCATTAATAATGAGAGATAGCATTTTTAGGAGTGGCTCCCTCAGGACTTCAAGATTTTCTGGACTCTTCAATCAGTGCCAGCTGCACTGTGGGAGGTTGCCCTTGAAGCTACTACAAAGTTTCTTAGAACAGGAGATGGTCACTAACAGAAAGGCAAACCCAACTGACTCCATTCGGGCCTTGAGGGAGTAGTCTAGACAACTAAGAGGTAAGTTGAAGGTGAAGTCCCTGTTCCACAATCCTTCTAATTGTTCTAAGTGTCAAGTTCTTTGGAGCACTTAATGGGATGACTTTATCATGTTTTAAATCTTTGTCAATGTGTGCTTATGTGTCTTTTGGGTTTAAAACATTTTTTTTAGTGCAAACAATAAATAACTGTCCTCTACCTGGTCTACATTGTATATTGATTACCTGCCTGCACCTTTTTGGAGAGACCTTAGACATGAACCAAACCTAAACTTTAAGTGATTTTTCCCAGGGCACTAGGGTGGAGGCATAAAGAGTGAGACATAATGAAGAAGACTGTGACTCTTTCTCTCTAGAGAGCACACCCATAAGACTGAAGCTGGGTCTGGCTCTCTTTAGTGGGAAAGGGGAAGAACCCAGTCTTCCTGTACCCAAAGGGTCCATTATTTCACTGACAAGACCAAACGCTCTTCTTGGTAGTTATACTCATTTATTTACTCTTGCAACCATCTAGCTAGGTAGGAGGTAGAAAACTGGTCTTTCTGTGGAAGGGCAACATCTGCCTCTGTTTTCCTTCCAGTCCAAGCTTTCAAAACTCTATTGGTGAAGTCAACACCAATATCGAGGTAGGGGCAAGAATGTTAGGTTTGCAACGAGAGGAAACACTGCAAAAATCTCACAATAGAGGGGAAAAAACCCTACATAAACAACAAATGTTATTCCCACAGAATGTTTGTCTCACTCCCTTCTTTTATAATTGAGGAAACTAAGGTGAAAATGAGGAAAATGACTTGTCCAAGGTCACACTGGAACTTGAGCATAGGCCTTCTAATTCCAAGTCTAGCTGTTTTTCCACCAGTCCAGCCCTGATGCCTCCCATACATTCTTAATGATGTCTAGGTTGGTATTTTGACTTCCTAAAACACAAATCTGATCCTGTTACCCTATATTGCTGTGGTTCCTTGTTGCCTCCGGGATCAAATAGAAAAATAGTAATTTTGTTCAACTCAGAGAATATTGCCACATTCTGGTTCAATTAATTTTTAGGAAATGAATAACCAAGGCAGTGGTTTTTTAGCTGTGTCACCCTGTGCAAGTCATTTAACCTTGTTTGCTTCAGTTTCCTCATCTGTAAAATGAGCTGGAGAAGGAAATGGCAAATTACAGATCAAGCACCAAACTTGAAGTCAGGAAGATCTGAATTCAAATCTGGCCTGATACTTTATTAGCTATGTGACCTTGGGCAAGTCACTTAACCCTATTTGCATCAGTTCCTCATCTGTAAAATGGGGGCACTCTGGAGGAAGAAACAGCAAATCAGTCCAGGATCTTTGCCAAGACTATGTCCACAAGGTCACATGGAGGCAGAAACATTGACCGGCTGAACAACAGCAACAATAACCAAGGCTTAGTTGGACTTGGCTCCCCAGGTGTTTGGTTTTTCAAACATAGTCAGTCAGTTAGTAAGTAGTTATAACATAACCACTATGTGCCCAGACCTGTGTGTGGCTAGTGGTGTAAAGGGAAGGAGGAGGTACAAGTGAAGGTCTCCATTCTAGTGGAAGGATATAAAACACAGAATTAGAGAATCATGGAACACCGGCGTGCATAGTAATTCTAACAAAAGCTAGGATTTATATAGTACTTTTGAGGTTTGCAAAGCACTTAAAAAATATCTCATTTTAACCTCACAACAGCCCTGGGAGGTAGTTGTTATTTAATAGATTTTTGACAGATGAGGAAACTGAAATTGACCGAGGTCAGGTGACTTACTCAGGTTCACTCAGCTAGTAAGTGCCCAAAGCTGCGACTGAACTCGGATCTTCCCAACTCTAAGCCCTGCACTCTACCCACTGTGTCACCTGACTGCCTGGCAGTCTTGTGTCACATGCCTAGCCCTACCTCCAATGTGTTTGTTAAAATCAAGAGTAGATTATTGGGAGCTTGGGAGAGCTTAAGGACTGGAAGAAAAACAGGAAGATATTATCCTTCTGTGAAAAGAATTCCACCCTATCCCCTAATGCTGACAATAACAGAACCTAAGAGACTAAATCAGGAAGACCTGAGCTCAAATCTGACATCAGATACTTTGTGTGACCCTGGGCAAGTCATTAACCTTGTTTGCTTTAGTTTCCTCATGTGTAAAATGAACTGGAGAAAGAAATAGTAAATTACTCCAGTATCTTTGCCAGAGACCCAAAAGGGGTCACAAAGAGTGGGAAACAATTCAAGCCATTGTATAATAGAGACTAAATCCTAACTTTGGAGATTGGAAAACAAGGCAGCCTGGAGGTAAAGTGATTTGTCCAGGCCATATAGGATTAAACAGGCTTGAGTATGTCTCTTAGAGTAACAAAATATTAACATTCAGCAAATAATAAAAGCACAGGGGTCTGAGCAGGACAGGTCAGGGCATCTGCATCTTCCACTGGGTCAGAGGCCACATGGTCTTCACTGCCCTGACTAGCTTTGTGCCGGTGGAGGGTACCACATTTTAGAACGGACATAACCATGCCAGAATTCACCCAGAGGAGGGCACCCGGGATGATGATAGGACCGGAGGGATCAATTGAAGGATCAATTGTCAAGTTTGGAAAAGAAAAGATTTCAGGATGGGAGTGGGGGAGATGTGGTCAGAGAGAGGGAGGAGATGTGGTGAATGAAGTGCTGTTTTTGGAGCCAAGAAGACTGCCTCAGACACTTAGTACTGGCCGATCCCGGACAGGACAAACTCAGTTTTCTTATCTGTAAAATGGGGTTGGATTTGGTACCTTCTAAGGCCCCTTTGAGTTCTAAATCTATAATCCTATTAAACTTGTTCCACTTGACCCCAAAAGAAAGAACTAAGAGGATCGGGTGGAAGTCACAAAGGAGCAGATTTTGACTAGAACCAAGTGGAAAAAAAAACTTCCTTACAATTAGCCCTGTTCAAAAGTAGAGGCGCTGCCTTTGAGGGTGGTGAGTTCCCCAGCATGGGGTCCTTAAGTGAAAACTGAATGGTGATTCATCAGGGATGTGGTAGGAGGGAATCCAGGTTGGACTAATGCCTTCTGGCATCTCGACCTTCCCATTCTCAGAGTCTGGGATTCTGTGAGATTTCCTGAAGTTTGTGCTGGCATTAGGTTTAGTCTTCCACTCTGATGAGTCTTTGGGCCTTTGCCGGAAGAGCACCTGGAGCTCCTGCTTTCTGCCATTAACAGCTTTTCTATCCTCCCCTAAATCAATGGGAGTGCTCATAATCAGCATTTCTAAGCGGATTTTTTTGGGCCTGTAGGAGAAAGCAGATGTGGTTGTTGCTACCTTGATCACTGTCACTGCTGTTATTTATAGATTGCCTCGGGTGTAGACAAGACTTCACAAACCCATGTAGGCGCGCGCGTGCGCGCGCGCACACACACACACACACACACACACACACACACACACACACACACACACACACACACACGAGTGCGCTCGCGTGCGGGCCGTCACGGGCCATGCCCTGGAGACCAACTTTTCTGTCTTCTCTCATTCACTCAGCAATGGAACAATGACCTGATCACACACAGTATATTGAATTGTGGGGAGAACAAGAAAGTTGCTTCAGTTTAAAAAAAAAAAAGGCATTTACTGAAGGGGGGGGGGTGTTGCCTATGAACACTCAGGATGTTGTGGCTCTTGGCATGATGGATGAAGGGGGGAGTAGAGGGCCAGGAAAGCTCAGAGGAGTGTGAGAACCAGGAAGGCTGCACAGACTCCTATTGTCCGTGGAGAGATAGAAAAGGGATTATTATTGGTTGATCTCAAAACCCATTGGTAAAGTGGCATTTGGGTGGTTTCCTGCGGAGTCTTTGAAGCTGAACGGCATTTATACAGCTAACCTATGCCAGTGGTTTCTCTGCTCTGTAAGAGATTGTGGGACAACTTTCAGGGGTGAGGGGGGTGGAGAGGGGAGGTGTTGAGAGGGAGAGAAATCTGGTCCTACTGATGGACTCCAAATCTGCAGGCAGGGCCTGGAAGAACTACCTGGAGGGGAGACCCTCATTCTCTTAGAGAGGAGCCCCTTAGAAATGGATTGTTTGAAAAACACTGACTTCTTCTATAGAGATGAGAAGCCCTTCCAGACAAATGACTCTGAATTTGCAGAGGTATAAGATCATAAAAATTTTTTTGTGTGCATATATTTCCAAATTTTACTGTTACCTCTTTTTTTTTAATTCTCTGCCCTTCTCCCCTAACCTGAGAGCCATCCCTTGTAACAAAGACTAAGAAAAAGATTTAGAACCGTAAGGGACCTCAAAGCTGCTTAGCTTCCCCCCTCATTTTATGGAAGAAGAGACTGAAAAGGGAAGTGACCAGCCTGAGATTATGAAGACAGCGAGTGGGAGAGTCTGGGGCTGTACTCAGGGCCTTTGTCTCCAAGGCCAGGCCTCTTTCTTCTGTAGCCACCACCACAAGGCCAGTGCCAACTCATCTCCCTTATCTCCCTGTTCCCTGATCTGTTGGCCTGCTGGCATTCATTTCAGCTTGTGTCCCAACTTCTTGATGGTAATCACAAGTTCTTTGAGCAGACAGAAATTTCTCACACTTGACAAAGATTGCTATTTTAAAACAGGACCCTTTAATGTGATGTGACCATAAACCCAGGCTCCTCAAAAGGTCCATTGAAATTAGCTAGTTGACCTTGAAGTTTTACCTGGAGATGAGGGCCCCGCCTCTTCCGTGGGGCTGATGGGGTGTTCCCACAATGAGGGCAGTGTGTCATTTCCCCCCCCCATTTGTCCACCACAAGTGATTTGACCTTTATTCTATTCCATTCCCCTGTTTCCTTGCCTCACCACAGTATTTATCCTTATCATGCACAGATATATCCTTATCATAAAACTTTAGGACAATTCAAGTAATAATAATAGCTGACATTTATTTAAAAAAAAGAAATGCACCGTGTACAAGTGTCTGCACTAAGTGCTTCACAAATACTATATTCATCCTCACAACAACCCCAGAAGGCAGGTGCTATTATTTTGCTATTTTGTAGATGAGGAAACTGAAACAGAAAAGGGTTAAGTGACTTGCACAGGGTCACATAACTATTATGAGTCTGAGGTAGAATTTGAACTTGGGTCTTGCTGACTCAGGCTGCCAGGTGGTACAGTGGATAGAGTGCCAGGTCTGAAGTCAGGAAGACTCATTTTCCTGAGGTAAAATCTGGCCTTAGACATTTACTAGCTGTGTGACCCTGGTCAAGTCATTTAACCCTGTTTGCCTCAGTTTCCTCATCTGGAAAATGAGCTAGAGAAGGACATGGTGAACCACTCC
This sequence comes from Pseudocheirus occidentalis, assembly GCA_028646575.1. Classification (NCBI taxonomy): domain Eukaryota; kingdom Metazoa; phylum Chordata; class Mammalia; order Diprotodontia; family Pseudocheiridae; genus Pseudocheirus; species Pseudocheirus occidentalis. Next base: position 130,919,204 of record CM053595.1, read on the forward strand.
AGTATCTCTGCCAAGAAAACCCTAAATGAGGTCACAAAGCGTCACACAGGACTAAAACAACTCAACAATAGCTTCCTGAATCCTGGCCTGGTGCTTGGTGCATTCTACCACCTACCAGCCTACAATAACTGCTATTCATCAAAAGGCTTGGACCAAACTACAGACATATGCAATATATAGAGTTTAAAGAGACCTTCCAGTGGTTCTCAATCTTCCTAATGCCGTGACCCTTTAATACTCATATGTGGGACTATCTGCATGTGGGAGGACCCTCCTGGAGACAGATAGAGGAGCAATGTCTCAGTTCCTAAGACCATCCGAAATGTGTTTTCTGAGGGTCTTAGGTGACCCTGTTCGACCCAAAGGGGTCGCAACCCACAGGTTGAGAACCGCTGCCTTAGGCAATCAACATCAAAGACATCTAGGGTATGCAGTGAATTAGAGCACTGGGGCTTGGACTCAGGAAGATCTAAATTCAAATCCAGCCTCAGACACATTAGTTGTAGGGCCCTAGACAGACCTCAGTTTCTGCAACGTCAATAGCACGTATTTCCCAAGGCTGTTTTTAGCATCAAATGTGGTAGTATTTGTAACATACTTAGCACAGCACCCAGCACATAGTAAAGGCTCTATATAAATGCTGACTATTATTAATAACATCGTTTTATAGATGAGGACACTGAAGACCAGACGTGAAAGTGTCTTGTCTAAAGTCAGGCAGAAGATCATAGAGAAGGGCTCCAAACACATATTTTCTGGCTCCAAATCCATTGTCCTTTCCATGATGCCGCACTCAAGGTGTGAGTAAGCATTGAAGGGCCTCAGTGTGAGCCCTGACTCAGACACAACTTGAATGTATGTTCCTGGTCAAGTCGTTTCCCTTTTCTGGGCTTTCACTGTCTTACCTGCGGTGAGAAGGTGACTCAGATGGTCCCTAAGGTATGACATTCTGTGTTCAATGTCCCAAGGTTCCTTCTAGCCCAAACATTGTATTCCTTGTTCTAGGGGCCCTTCCAGTTTAATTCAGTTCCGTTCATTCAACAAGGCATTATTAAGAACCATCTCTGCACCAGACACTGTATTATGGTCTGGGGGTAAAAAGATAGAAACCCAAAATAGCCCCATCCCTCAAGGAACTTCTTATATTCAGAGGACCACAGCTGCAGAGCTGGAAGGAGCCTTAGAGATTATTTAGTCCAACCTTCTCACTTTATAGATGGGGAAATTGAGGCCCAGTGAGGAGAAATGACTTCAGTAAGGTCACAAGGTAGCCAAGTCAGAATTTGAACCCAGGTCCCCATTCTAACTCCGACATCATAATGATAGGAAACATTTATATAGTGCTTTAAAGTTTACAAAGTGCTTTGTCAATAGCATCTCCTTCAGTCCTCACCAACAACCCTTAAAGATCAGTGCTATTATTATCCTTGTTTTATAGATGAAAACTGTGGTTAAGGGATCTACCCAAGGTCACACAGCCAGTAGATGTCAAAGTCTAGATTTGAACTCATATCTTCCCAAATCCGGGTCCATCCCTCTATCTGTTGTACCTTCTAGTTTCCAGAGAGCATTCTTTCAGGACATTATAAACAAAGTCACGACTTCTACCTATATCTTATGGGGAAGTATGTAAAATTAGCAGCAGAATTACCCAGAACAACAAACTCTTGAAATCAAAGGCTGAAACCGACAGTTTCTGCTTTCCCATACAAACCATGTGTGCCAATATTCTATTTTCATGGCTCTGACAGCTTAAACACTGCCCTCTTCCTTGTGGGCAGAGCCCAGTTTGCTGGTAGCTATGCAGAGACATTTTCATTGTCACTCTTTTCACATTGCCCTTTTAAAAACAAACAGAATCTGGAAAGAGTGAAATAGAACTTGCTAACTTGCTTTCAACAGTCCTTGTTTTCATGCAAGGAATTAATTTTTAAAAATAATAATAAAGCCACCATGAGGACTGCTCATTTTTTAAATTAGAAAGTCATTTCCTTTAAACTCTGGGAATGAAATTGGTGTCCCATGAGGACCTTGATAGAAAATGGAATCTGTTCCTTCTTCTGTGAGTTCTCTCCTTTCAGGTTTTTGTATCTTGAACATGATGAATGACCAAACAATTTATTTATGATTCTATCAGTCTAGATTTAAATGAGTCTTCAAAGGCCATAGACTCCCAGGGATTCCACCTTCAGCAGTGGGAACTTCATAATTAGTACAAGGTTATTATTAGCCTAGAAATGGCAGCTTGCAACCTCTGTCTTGGCTAAGGGTCTGTGACAAATCCGTCTTCCACAAGACATTTAGAGTGCTGAAAGCTGACCTTAGGACTGAGGGAAATAAGCTGGAGATAAAGATTCCTACTTTTCCCCACTGAGGTTGACATTTCTTTCAATTCCATTTCTATGGCTGGGCAAATCCCAAGTGACAGAAAAACTTTGAATACTTTCCATTTGTTCAGAGTAGTCATACTTTAAGAAAATATTTATATACATCATTTAATGATGCAGCTGGCTAGATCGGGACCTTTCACTTAGAGAACCAAGAAGGACAGGTTCATAGAAGTTAGTGTGACTGATAAATATTTGTGACTGCATACTCTGACTCCAAAAGAATTCCCTCCACTCTTGTGTTTAGGTTTATCTGACCTACTCATGATAGGTATATTCAAGGATTCCTCATTTCTAGTCATTCTTGGTTAATGTCTTTATAAGACTCTTCATCTTTCTTTGTCTAATGCAGTATAAAACCACAAAGTCCCTAACATCTGTGGGCCATCTGGTGGTCATGTTATGTTTGGATAGAGTTGACTTTCTTCAAGGAGGGCATGGTTTCATTTTCTTATGCCAGCCAAAGACTGGGGCCCAGCAGATGGCAACAGAATACGGATTTAATTCAATTTGGCAAGCATTAAGTGTTAACTATATGCAAGCTCTGAGCTAGACACAGAAGACATAAAGACAAAAATGGTAATGAACTGGCCGCAAAAAGCTTGCATTCTACTGGGAGAAAGCAACTCATGCACAGATAAGTAAATACCAAAAAAAATAAAATTAGGTAAATAAAAACTAACTTTATGGGAGAATGAAGAATCCCCAAAGTTAAGGAATCAGAAAAGGCATAGGAGGTGGTGAGCTGAGTCTTGAAGGCACTTGAGATTGCAAGAGAAAAAGATGGGAGAGAGATCCTTCCAGGTAAAGGCATAGGGAGGGGAGATGGAATTTTGTGAATGGAGAATAGAAAGACCGGTACAGTTAAAGCATAGAAACCATTGAGTAGAGATAATATAAAATTGGTCTGGAAAGGTAGGTTGGAGTCAGATTGTAAAAGACTTTGTATACTAAATGGAAGAATTTCTATTTTACCCTATAGGCAACAGGGAGACAATAAAAGCATCTTCATCAGGTAAGAAACACGGTCAAAGCTGAAGAAGGTACACTTCTACTTGTATCTTTCCTGTATAACAAAATTGTTTCATATGCTTTCAATAAAATGTAGTTAGATTAACTGAGTGTGAAACTGTTTCAGTTCTTTGAAATTTTAGACATGATTTATCTCCCTTTATTTAGTCTTCAACCAAGTACCCCCATATTTACAGATGAAGACATTGAGAGAAAAGGAAATAACATGTTATAGAGAAAAGGTCTTGAAAAGCAGCCCTCTCTGGAATGGTTCCAACTGTTAAGAATTTTTTCCTTACATTGAAATGAAATCTGCCACTTTGCATCTTCTTCTATTGTTATTAGTCCTGCCTTGTGGGGCCAAATCAGTTCCTTCTTCTACCAGTTCCTTCAACCAGTCCTTGTATGGCATGGTTTCTAATTCCCTCACCATTCTCATCATACTCCTCTGGACCTGCTCCATCTTGTCAATTTTCTCCCAAAATGTAGTACCTGGAACTGAACACTATCTTCCAGATGTGATCTGAGCTCAGCTGAACTGAAGCTTTCCTTTGTCTGAAGACTAGACTGTCATTAATAGAGCCAAAAGACAGCACTAGTTTCTTGGCTATGTGTGTACACTGATGGCTCACAGTGAACTTAGGTTCCACTAAGACCATAGGTCCTTCCTTTATATGAACTGTTCAGCTACCATCCTTTACATGGACAGTTGGCTCTTTGAGTTCTTGTAGCACTCTCACATTCATGCCTACTATATTTTATTCTACTATACATAACCAAGTTTTTTGCCTTGACCGGGGGTGGGGAACCTTCAACCCTGAAGCCACAGGTCTAGGCTCTCTACGTCCTCAAGTACAGCCCTTTGACTGGATCTAAACTTCATAGAACAAATCCCCTTAATAAAATGATTTGTTCTGTAAAACTTTGACTCAGTCAAAAGGCCTCACCCAAGGACCTAGAAGGCCACATGTGACCTCAAGGCCCCAGGTTCCCTACTGTTCTGTCAAAAACTTTGGGCATCCTGCCTCTATCATCCATTGTATTAGAGCTTTCCCTCCCAGCCTTGTATCATCTGCCTTCCCTCCATGCTTCAGTTTTCTTAAAGAGATTTGTTTGCTTTGTTTTGGTTTTGCTTTGCTTTACTTCCCACCCCTATTACCCCCTCCCCCATCAAGAAGTTTTTCCAATTTTTCCCATGTTTTTAGAAACAAGCAAAGATTTTTTTCTCCCTGAATTTTTCTGGCTTTAACCAGGCCTTTCCATTTTGAGCAGCTGGAAGTGGGCATTGTTTTTCTTGTGCTTTATCCTTGGATACACCTTTGGCTCCATTAAACGCTCTACTCAGGCTTTCCCCAGTTGCCTCCTACAATCTGTTATTTGGAGAAAGAGCAATTTCTTAAACTTGATTTCCTCCAGATTGAAGTATAAAGATTTCATTCTGACTAGAAAACAGTTTTGAAATCCAATCCAAGCACAAGGGTATATCCCATTGGATATACCATATTTATTATTATGGTATATCCTAAATGAAACAATTATTTTACAAGAAGAGATTTGTTCCCATCAATTGGGGAATGGCTAAACAAGTTGTGGTATAAGAATGTAATGGAATACTATTGTGCTATAAGAAATGAGGAGCAGACAGACTTCATAATAACCTGGAGAGACTTATATAAACTGATGTTTAGTGAGAATAGCAGAATCAGGAAAAATTTGTACACAATCACAGACACTTCGTATGTGTGATGACCAGCTTTGATAAACTGGACTCTTCTCAGCAACACACAGTTATAAGACAACTCTAAAAGTCTCAGGATGGAAGGAGATGCCTACATTCAGAGAAAGATCTAGAAAGAATAGAGTTTAAATGGAGTCTGAAGCAAACTACATGGTATCATTCTTTTTCATATTTGGTTTTGTTTTGTCTTTCCCATTTTTCACTCCATCGGTTACAACCCTTCTATACAACGAGACTAATGTACAATGTGAAAGTATTTGCACATCCTATACTTGATTGCATGCTGCCATGGGGGGGGAGAGAGGGAACGGAGAAAATTTGAAACTCAAGGGAATGTGGAACTGAGTCTTGTAAACTAAAAGTAAATAAACAAATCAATTTAAAAAAAAAAAGAGAGATTTGTTCTAGTGATGCTCCTTAGAGTGGACTGGTCAGATAAGCAGGGTAAGTAATGGCCAGAATGCTGCCTTGGTCCCTGTTGAAACTCCGTCGGGAAGGTCCAGATGTAGGGGATAAACCTCATATGGGGGACTTATGGGAAGACACAAGGCAAGAGTAACAGAGAGTGAAAAGGCATGGGTAGGCTTCCACTTGTGATGTTGGAAGGCATAGGCACATGATTAAGTCACAGATCTATGAGGTATAGAAGCGATTCCTAGGATGGAGGAGAGGAAAAGGAACAAAGACAATAACTAGCATTTATATAGCATCTTAAAATTGTCAAGGGGTGGCTGGGTGGTGCAGTGAATAGACTACTGGCCCTGGAGTCAGGAGGACCTGAGTTCAAATCCAGCCTCAGACACTTAACACTAAAAACCTAGCTGTGTGACTTTGGGTAAGTCACTTAACCCCAATTGCCCTGCCTTCCCCCTCCGAAAAAAAAAAGATTGTCAAAGCACTTTGCATGTTACTTCTTTTTATCCTCTTATCAACCCCGTGAGGCAGGCGTTATAATTATTCTCCTTTACAGATAAGGAAACTGAGAGCCTGACATGTTTTCAGTGATGCTGGGAAGTCCTCTCTGACATTCCAAAATTTTTTTCTCACAGTAATTGATCATTTAAATCATAACCTGAGGGATTTGTTTGTTGAGCTTAAGGTTCTGATTTGTGACATGGCAGAAAGAGCTCTGGATTTGGAGTGATATAATCCCAGAACTTCAGAACTGGAAAGCACCGTCTAATTCAGTTCATACTGGAAGGCAGCAAATAAGCATTTATTTAAATGCTTTATTTAAATAAACTATTTTTTTTAAAAAAATTCTAAGTATTAGAGGCAAGATTTGAACCCTGTAGTCCCTGATATAGTGCCTACTATGTGCCAGGCACTGTGCTTTTGTGTTGTTGTAAATATCTTATTTCCTCCTCACCACCAACTGGCAAGGTAGATGCAGTAATTATCCCCATTTTACAGTTGTGAAGACTGAGGCAAACAGGTTAAGTGAGTTGCCCAGGGTCACATAACTAATAAATGTCTGAGGCCAGATTTGAACTTAAATCTTCCTGACTCCAAGTCTAGCACTAGCTCTAACCTAGTTGCCTAATAATAGTTGAAATTAATAGCTCATACTCATATAAGGCATTAAGGTTTGTAGGATACTTCACATTCATAAATTGTTTTCATTCGATCCTTGCAGTAACTCTGTGAGACAGATGCTATTATTCTCCTCATTATATAGATGAGAAAAGGAACATTCAGAGAAGTTTAAACTTGTCCATGTTCACATGAATTTTAAGTATTGGATAAATGGTCAAAGGATATGAACAAGTAGTTCTCACAAGATGAAAGTAAAGCTATCTATAAGCACATAAAAATGCTCTAAATCACTATTGATTAGAGAAATGCAAATCAAAACAACTCTGAGGCACCACATGTCACCGGCCAGAACACTAATGCATTGTTGGTGAAGTTGTGAACTGATCCAGCCATTCTGGGGAGCAATCTGGAACTATGCCCAAAGGGCTATAAATAAGTGTGTACCCTTTGACCCAGCAATACCACTTCTAGGGTTATATCCCAAAGAGATCAGAGAAGTGAAAGGAGGACCCATATATACAAAAATATTTATAGCAGCTCTTTTTGTGTTGGCAAAGAATTGGAAATCAAGGGGATGCCCATCAATTGGGGGATGGCTAAACAAGTTGTAGTATATGAATGTAATGGAATGCTACTGTGCTATAAGAAATGAGGAGCAGAAGGACTTTGTAATAACCTGGAGGCACTTATATAAATTGATTCTGGGGGAGAAGAGCAGAACCAGGAGAAATCTGTATACAATCACAGACACAACATATGTGTGACAATTAACTTCAGTAGACTGGGCTCCTCTAAGCAATGTAAGGTTATAAGAGAACTCCAAAAGACTCATGATCAAAAGACATAAGTACATCCAGAGAAAGAGCGGAAGAGTCTGAATGCAGATTGAAACAAACTACTTGCTCTGTTTCTTTTTCTTGTTTTGTTTTGTTTCCTCATTCCCATTGATCACTCCATCTGTTATAATCCTTCCTTACAACCTGACTAATGATTAATGTGAAGATATTTGTAGATCCTATATTTGAGTGCATGCTGCCATGATGGGGGGCGGGGAGGAGAGGAAGGGGGAGAAAATTTGAAACTCTAGGGATGGTGGAACTGAATGTTGTAAACTAAAAGTAAACAAACTAATTTTTTTTAAAAAAAAATTCTAAGTATTAGAGGCAAGATTTGAACCCTGTAGTCCCTGATATAAATTTCTTTATTTTACCAGCAGATTTGGAAACTTTGATTGCTGACACCTCTTCTTACAGAAGATGAAGACATGTTCAATGGTACTTTTTTTGGGAGGAAGCAGGAAAACAAGCATTTACTACTTGTTTTTATGTGGCAGGCATTGTGCTAAGCCTTTACAAATATCCTATATGATACTCACAATAACGTTGTAAGATAAATGCTATTTTACAGATGAGGAAACTGAGGCAGATGGAGATTCATGGACTTGTCCAGGGTCACATAGCTATTGATAACAGAGGCTAGGTTTGAATTCATGTCTTCCTGACTGCCACCACTGTGCCATCTGGCTGGCTCAAAGGAAAACTCCTAATTATTCCTCAGTGATTGGTGTTATCCCCAGATGAATTGGTGGGTTTGGAAATGCCCCCTGTGGCCTCTCCTTTGGGATAAGTTTTAGTGGCTAAGGCTGTGCCCAGGATCTCTGGAAGGGTGCAGACTCATAGGAGAATGGGCTTTGTTGGGAGGAGTCATTATGCCACATCGGGGAGATTTTTGTCCTTTCCCTTCCACTTTTTTTCTGGAGGGAGTATACTAGGTGGGGGGTGGGGAGAATTTGTTCCCTCCTCCCCTTAGGAGCATTAAGGTTGCCCCAGGACGGAGTTTATGGACAATGCCCTTCATGAATCCCCACCTGTAGTTAAAGGACAAACAGAAATTCACGGGCAATATCATGGATCATGGAAATCTAGTCTTGTAGTTAGAAAAGGGAGGCTTCTTAGGTAGTGTTAGCCTTAGTGGCTACCTCACCAGTTTCATCAAGTTTGAGTATTCAGAAATCAGGCTTCCTATTTGGAAAAGGTGAATTTCCAGAGAAGGTAGCCAGCCATAAGGGACTAAAGTCACAACAAGGAGGAAGAAGAGATGAAGACTTTCTTAACTCTCTCCATGTTATTTCAATGGTACTCAGTAAAGATTTGATGGGAAGGAGATGGCTCATTTAGCAGCACCAAAATGCATTAATCTTCTGGGGCTAGTCCAAGATCTCAAAAGATCTCGATGGTATGTAAATGGTGGGACCTACCACACAGAGAGAAAACAGTCATGTTGATTGTTCATGGGTTACTGTGAGTTCTTTTATGTGCTTTCTATATTTGTCTAATGGTTCCAACAAGTTCTTTGGGATATCTGGGAATAAATAAAGGTTGTTCTATACCCAATATGCAACTATTACCTTGTATGAGAGCTGGAAATGATGCTACCCACATTTGCAGAAACTTAAACATGAGTTAGACTTAATACAGATTTAGAAATTTTCCAGAGTAAACTTTGGTGGGGGTAATAACAAGCCAAAGAGTTGCTGATTTGAGAGGTTAGCTGTAAGATGGGACCTGGTATTTAATGATGGGGTAGTGGTGGAGAACACTGAGCCATGGGTTGTAGTTGGCTAAATTTGGTCTTGTTAATGTCACCTGTAGTGTCTGGGAGATCAGCATAAACTAATAAATATTAGCTAACATTTAGTGTAAAGTTTGCAAAGCACTTTACATAAAAGGAAATTTTGTGTTCCTCCCACCATTCACATCTTTCCCTCTGGTCTTTCTCCACAGATGAGTGACATTCCTACAAGGTAGACAAGACAGATCGCCCATGCTGAAACTATAAGCTTGATTAAGGGTTGGGGCTGAATCCGATAATCCTGCCCTATCTCCAGTAACACTTACTAGCTGAAGAAGGCACTTAACAGAAATAACTGTTCATTGAATTGAGTTGAATTAAACCGCCTTCTTGAATCTCTGCTTTGGAGTATACCAATCAATCAATCAATCATTCAATAGCCACTGATTGAGCATGTACTGTGGAAAAAGGTGAGGGGTCACCAAAGCTCTCTCCTAATAAATAGGACATTTTTCTCAGCTTTCCTGGGTACTTAAATTTAATTGTCCTGGGACATGTAGAGAGTAATAACATAACATATTAGTTCTCACCCTCTCTTCTATGGAACAATAGGTTGGATCCCTAAACTGGAAAGCGTAGCAGCCCCCATTTTCACAGTATGTGAGCTTGTACTCAGGACTTTCCTCATAATTACCTATGAGAAAAGTTGTGCAAATAAGATATTTCCATTTTATAGAGTCAGAAATCAAGACTCAAAGAGCAATGAGTTGGCCATAGTGACACAAACAGTGAGTGGTCAGGCTGGAGCTCAAGCCCAGGTCCTCCAAACTGCCTCTCTTAGTTATCTAGGCAAGGAGAGTTTATCTGAGGGAGGCCTTGCTGCTATTGTGAAGGTATGAGTGTACCTAGACCTGGGAAAATATAGACAAACTGAGCAAGTCTGGGAATAAGTGATTCTTTTATTTCTGAAGACTTTTTTCATTCTCTGTCTCCTATTTTTTCAAGGATAAAAACTCTCCCTTTCTCCTCACCCTTGAATATGTCATTTTTAAAAGTAGGCCCTTTTATTTTGACAGAGGGGAATGGGAAGTCCTGAATGTTGGGCCTCAATTTCCTCTGGTCTCATTTGGCCTTTTTTCATGGTGTCTTGTACTTTCTGTTGAAAATCCAAAAGTTAAGACAGGCAGAATGGTGTATACCTGTAATCCTGGAAAGTAGTAGATCTCTTTCTGGGAGAGCCTGAGGCTGGTAGAGGAGGTAGATGGCTCGAGTTTGGGACATCTGAACTGTAGCAAGGCTAAAGCTGACTAGATAGATGTCTGCACTAAGCCTGGCACCAATATGAATGAGCCTCCAGGAGTGGAGGAGGGTCAGAAGGTTTCCTAAGAAATGATGAACCAGACCAGGTTTTTAAAAAATGAAGCAGATAGTACTGGGACTGGGCATGAGTGGTTGCTGTACTCCCAGCCTGGGCAAGATAGAGAGAGTGAGGGAAGGAGAGAGGAAGGAAAGAAGGAAAGAAGGAAGAAAGGAAGGAAGGAAGGAAGAAAGGAAGGAAGGAAGGAAAGAAGGAAAGAAGGAAGGAAGGAAGGAAGGAAGGAAGGAAGGAAGGAAGGGAAGGAGGGAAGGAAGGAAGGGAAGGAGGGAGGGAAAGAAAAAAGGAAAGATTTAAAGGTTCCCAATGCTTAAACTTGGGGTTCTTAGTCTATTTTGTGGCTCAGAGGTCCCTGCTCAAAACTATTTTTAATTCATAATTAAAGAAAATGCTAAATTTTGATTAGAGATAAGGAAAATATAGATGCATTTTTCCTATCTAAGTTCATAGTCTTCCCTCCCCCCCCAAAAAAAAAGAACAACAAAACAAAGCAAAATAACTATCTGCTGATCATAGGTCCATAAACCCCTGGTTACAAACTCTTGGTTTAAACCTTTCAGACTTTTTCCTAAGGAAAGTTCATTTCAATTCAACAAGTTCTTTTTAAAGGTCTACTGGGGCACTATGATTGGCATAAGAATATATAGGGAAAAACCCACTCCCTGACCTGAAGGAATTTATTCCCCTCAATTGGAGCAGTTGGGTGGGTAATTTATGTAGTAAAAGATCATTTGAGAAGGAAAAGTGTGCTAACAATCAGCGAAATCAGATTTCCTTTAGGAGTTAATTCCTGAGAGATTAGAAACTTTTTGAGGGTAGAAATTGATTTTTGCCTCTTTTTGTATCTCCAGTGCTTAGTATGGCATGTGGCACATAGTAGGTGTCTAATAAATATTGATTCATTGAAGTTCAAATGTCAGTAAGGAGGAAATGCACATTAAGCATAGGGGATGGTATGTGCAGAGGCACAAAGGTAGGATACTGTTTTCTTGAATCATTTTAGTCATGTTTAACTCTGTGACCCCATGGGGGATTTTCTTGGCAAAAGATACTTCGGTGGTTTGCCATTTCCTTCTCAGGCTCATTTGACAGACAAGCAACTGAGGCAAACCATGACTTGCCTAGGGATACATAGCTTTTAAGTGTCCAGGCTGGATTTGAACTCCCTTTCTCCTGACTCTAGGGCTGGAGCTCCATCCACTGCCCCAAACGTAGGATAGAGAACGCCAAGCGTGAGTAAAAAGATCTTGTTGATTAGGTTCATGAGGCTGGTTGTTTTTCCTGAGCTCTTTATCCTTTTCCTCTTGGTGAATACCAGGACTTGAAACTGGTAATGGCATGAAGGAAATGAAGGAAAATTCATTTATTAAATATTATTTATTAAATAGTAAAATTAAATTAAATTATTTATTAAATAAATAAATAATTAAAAAAATATTTTTAATATTAAGTACAGTGTTCCAGTCACTGAACCAACTGAGTGCTGAGGATACATATATTTTTAAAATAGAGAGAGTCCCTGCCCTCAAAGAATTTACCTTCTAATGGGATAAGACAATACCTATAAGGAAGTGGTGACAAGGCCAGGTGTTTTGTTCTGACAGGGTCTCCCATAGTCCTGATCTATATCTTGCCACTGGACTCAGATGGCTTTGGAGGAGAAAGTGACATTGGTGACTTTGCACAGCCCTACCTCACTTAAATCCAATTCACTACATGTCACAGCATCACCTCTCTTATGTCATGATCCTCTTCTAGAATGAAGGACAAAAAGGAGGAGGAGGAGAAGGAGGAGGAGGAGGAAGAGGAGAAGGAGGAGTAGGAGAAGGAGAAGAAGAAGGAGGAGGAGGAGGAGGAGGAGGAGGAGGAGAAGAAGAAGAATGGCAGGCAGAGAATAAACTAGTCCGGGTAAATGGCTAGATAAAACGTTAAGCTGAAACATGCCCTAATGTCTAGGGCCAGCCAGTTGACACAGTGGGCTAAGTGGATCAATTTGCATACTCGTTTAGCAATCAACTATGTTGGGTCCTAGGGCGGAAGCTTTAAAGATGAGTGGGGGTGGGGCAGGGGGAGGGGGAAGAGCAGGGATGGGGACTGGATTCTGGAAGCTCTGGATATGGAGGTACAGGTATCAGTCAGGGTAAAGGGTAGCAGTCCAAGTGGAGAAGAGTATGTCAGTAGTAGCAGTTAGCTGGTGAGACAGTCTAGGTAGACATTTGGATGGAATGTATAAGGGAGAATGGTGTATGTCTTCTCTTTCAAAAAGTTTACGCTTCTTATGACTACATTCTATAACTTTTCTCTCCCACCTGTGGTCTGCTTTTATCCTGTCAATGTTTTTTCTTCCGTCTGGGGAGGAAAAGGGTGTCAAAGACTGGTTTTTGGAGTCAGGAAGCAAAGTAGAGAAGAATAATGAGGGCAAAAGCTCTTTACTCTTTCTCTTCTCAACTCCTGTTCAGGTCCGTGTGTGTGTGTGTGTGTGTGTGTGTGTGTGTGTGTGTGTGTACATAATATATATGTATATATGTATGTATGTATATTAGTGCATTTTTATTAATATCTTTTGTTTTTACAGCATATTTCCCAATGTTTTTCCATCCTTCCCCTCTCTCAAGAGAGTAATCCCTTACAAAAATGAAGGGAGTTGAGAATAACCAAGTAACTGAACCAGAAATTTTAAGCCAATGCAAGGTTTATTGAGGGTAAACAAAAACAAATTTTAAAAAGTTCAGTAATGTATGTGTGTGTATACATATATATGTATACACACACATACATACAGAGAGAGAGAGTGAGAAATAACACTTTCTTCATAACTGTGGGTGGTAGGAGTAAGCATTATTTCCCTCATTTGACAGATAAAGAAACTGAGCCTCATAGAAGAGAATATACTTAGACAAGATCACACAGCCAGAAAATGGCAGAGTTGGATTGAATCCATTTCTTTTGATAGTGAACCAAGTATACCTTGCTGCCAAGAGGCTGAGGAATAAATTTGGATCATTCAATCAGCAAGGACTTAACATGCACCTTTTATGGGCAGGATAGCACAAGATTTCCCTATGCAAGAAGCCAAGTAGGGTGACTAGTTCTTATCCAAAGAAATCTTGTTGGGGAGACAAGGCTTGTGCACAGACAGAAAATAATTCAGGTAAAAGTGTATGGCATCGTGTAATTGAATGCTGAGTTAAACAGCTTAAGTCATAAGCATGACAGGAGTTCCAATAGGAGAAAGGGAATAACTAAAGGTTATGGTCATCTGGAAAGACTTTCTGGAGAAAGTGGAACTTAGGATGGACCTTAAAGAATGGTGAGAGGCTTGGTCTTTTGGAAACTGGGAGAAACGCATGCAAACAAGCTTGCAAGCTCAGGGCCTCGAGTATTTCCTCCCTCCCAGGAGTTGACATTATAGCTCAGTCTCTCTCTTTTTGATTACATCTTCCTTGCACATTTCCTGATGGTGTGTGTTAGGAGAAGGTTTAGGGAGGACTGGAGGTTCAGTTCCTGACAAGGATAGCAAGGGAAAAGGAGAAAATAGGGATTGTGCTTCAGGGGTCCCTTAATTTGAAGATGAAAACCAGTAGCTTATGAGATCTCTCTGATGATGAGGGGGTATACACAGGCTGGCACTGCTTTAGGTTGATGGATTAAGGAACATGGAGCTGACAAGAAGATGCTGGAAGGGGAGAGCATAAAGACAAAGGCTTCTATATTCCCCCAGCTGCAGATGAATTCTTTCCTAATATATTAAAAATTTGGTGGGACCTGACTCTTCCTCCTTTCTCTGTGGTATGTTTCCACAAGGGGTTTCATCTGCTGTCTCAGAAGAATGTAGGAGCTACTCTGCAAGAAGTCTGTGCCTAAATTGGGAGCCAGATATCCCAGGAGTCTTGGGAATGAGTGCCTGTGGTTGTCTTTGCTCAGGGCTTACTGGCCAAGTCTACAATTCTTATCTGTGCCCTTGTCTGTTGCCAGGTGTTAAAGTCAACAAGCAAGCACATAGCATGTGTTTACTATGTGCCAGGCTCTGTGCTAAGCTTTGGGCATACAAGAAAAAAAATTATAACCAAGCCCTGCCCTCAAAAAGCCCACAGTCTTACGTGGGAGACAACATGTGAACAACTGTGTAGAAACAAGATAAAGACAGGATTACCTGGAGGGAGTCTCCAAGTGAAGACAGCAGCATCAAAGGGGATGGGGAAGGACAATCAGGTAAATTATAAGCACTGATATCTATTTTTGAAAAGGTGTGTCCATTCAACCATTTAGAGAGAAGAAAAGGGAAGTTATATATCATTAGTAATCCAAAATTATGCATTGCAGGACCAAATGAAAATGATTAAGCGTTTTGGTTTGGGGGAGGGAGTTTGAGAGGGGCGACTGGATCTGTGATTTCTTTGGTACAGAGGACTCCATCTACTAATGCATATATGGACTTTTACTGAACTTAAGAGTCCTAGAGAATTATCTGGAGACCTTGAGAGGTTAGGGGACTTGTCTAGGATCATGCAACTGGTACATGTCCAATGTGAGACCCAAACTCAGATTTCCTTCTGTCTAGCCCTCTATCCACTATGCACTCTGTCTCTAGGTTAAAGATAAACATTATCCTTTTGCTAAGATTTATACTCTTAAATATATTTTGCTTAGGCCAACAGTATGGTATAATTCTTGGATAGAAGGTATTGGTGTGGAGTTAGGAAGATCAAGATTCAAGTTCAGCTTTTGACAACATAGTTGGTAATCATGGGCCATCCCCCCGCCCCCTACCCCAGGAAACTCTCCCAGATTGTATTTTACAGGTAGTCAATTTGCATTGATGAAGGGCATGCCCATACCAGGAAATCCCCAATGAAATCATAATTCTGAACCAAGTAAATAAGTATACATGCATATCTAAAGTGGCACTGTGGATAGATTGCTAGGCCTGGAGTGAGGAAGATTTGAGTTCAAATGTGGCCTCAGATACTTAGTAGCTTTATGACCCCAAGCAAGTCACTTAACACTGTTTGCCTCAGTTTCCTCAGCTGTAAAATGAGCTGGAGAAGGAAATGGCAAATCACTCGAGTATCTTTGTCAAGAAAACCCCCAAAAGGGGTCACAAGGAGTTAGGAATGACTGAAAATGACTAAACAATGACAAAACAAAACAAATATACAGATATAAATGAATTTGCAGCTCCTGAGTACTTGGGGACTCCATGTGGGAAGCTGGAAGAAGGGCCCAGGAGATACTTGGGCAGATGCTATAGAAAAACAAAATAATAATGATACTGTAGCACCTACTATAACTATCATGAATGAATATATTTTCCCACATTGTCTGGCAGAAACACTGTAAAAACATTTTAGCCCCTGCACACAGAAGTGCGTGCCACATTGTTGCCACAGTAAAATGCTTATTAAGGACAGGCAGCCAACACCACTATGAAGAAGAAATGTGAGAAAATTTTCCAGAATTTCTGGAAAGGCATGGAATCAGTATCTATTGCTGTAATACTGAATAGCAACCAGGTGGCACATTGGATAGAGCACTGGACCTTCCAGTTAGGAAGACCTGAGTTCAAATCCAGCCCCTGCTGGGTGTTGTGAAGGCTCAATGACTTGTCCAAGGTCTCACAGCAAGTGCGTGAAGAAAGCTTCAAACTCATGTCTTCCTGACTCTAAATTTGGCACTCATCTACCTTCCATACCAGTGGCCCTTGCAAATAGAGGCCAATTATGTGATTATACCCTATGTTCTCAGTTTGCAACATGAAGAAAAAATTCATTAACATTTGCAAGAAAACAATATATTGCTTAAGGAGCAATATCAGAAAGTCCTGGGAGTGTAAAGGTCAACATCTTTTATGTAATTATTATCTGAGATATCTCCACAGATATCTATATCTATATTATATGTGTATATGCATATATAGACATACATACACACGCAGATGTGTATACTGCTTTTGTTGATTATTACAAAGTCTTTGATTCATTCGGTTTTGTACTCATGGCTTTTATAGACAGGGAAAATATATAAAGTAGGTTCCATCATCAAGAATTCTCTATAGCAAGGAAATCACAGATCCAATGCAAAAAAAATTTTTTAAAAATAATTTTCACTATGGTATCTGATGTCTTCATGGAAAACTGTATTTAAAGCATGGCACAAACATAGTAATATCTAAAACAATTCATGTAAAACATGACATTTTTGAGGAAGACAATTTAACCACATTATGATTCTGCCTAATCTTAGATCCATTATTTCTCCCAAATAGAAGCTTGAAATTGCTGAGTGGCAGGGGAAACTAGGCTGGATTAAAAGCATGTTAGAGTTGATCTATAAAGCTGATAATGATGGTTCACACTTATAGCATACTTGAAGGTTTTCAAAATGCTTTAAATACATCATCTCAGTTAATCCTCATAATAATCCAGTGAGAAGGTGCTATTATTATCCTCTTTTTACAGATCAGAAAACTAGGCTGAATGTCTGTGACTCACCCAGGGTCATACAGCTAATAAGTGTCAGAAGCAGTATTGGAAGCCAGGTCATCTGGACTCTAAATTCAGTGCTTTGTTCCCTGGGCCATGCACTGTTAGCTAAATTAAACTGAGATTTGGGTTTTTTCATTCATACATCCTTTCTATCTTTAAATAAATCTTTCCTTGGGAAATCATATCAGAAGGGGGCACAACTCAAGCACTATCTACTACATGAAGCCTTGCCTAATCCTTTCCACTACTAATACCCTTTCACTTCTTTGTATATATTTGAATTTATTTACTAGCTATTTATACTGCATATAGTTTTATGTGCATTCGTTTCTTCCATTAGAATTCAAAGTCTTTGTAAGCAAGGATTTTTTCATTGGCACGTATTACTATGGCTTAATACATGTTGATTGATTGATACCAGAAGAAAAAAAAATGCAAAACATAATCTCTGCCATTGAGGAACTCGAAATCTAGTGGTGGTGATGGAATTTGCCCAGGAGCACAGCTAGGCCTAGTGTCAAGGTATACAGTTGTCTAGAGGCAACTTGCAGGGGCATGAAGCAAGGGACCCTTTTTAGTTTGACTTTTTAAAAAAGTATACATTTTTAATGCCAGAAAAAATTCCACTCTTCATGACAACTTAAGTATTTATTACATAATGTATGGTGAGATCAGTGATGCAGTAAAGATACAATTTTTCTGATCTTGTCTGCCTTGTCCCTGTTCTGCACAAGGAAAGCAGAACAATAATAGAAAATTTGTATGATTAAGTATTTTTAATCATATAGAGAAGGGGGTAATCAGTGTTGTCTGAGGCTAGCAGAGAAGGTCATGAATTTTTGACATGGATGATTTTAGAGGTCATATAGCATAACTTTCTCATTGTACAGACAGAGAAACTGAGGCCCCCAAAGGAGAATTGGCTTGCTTAATATCTCACAGGAGGCAAGTGGAAAAGGTAGGATTCAAATCAAAGTTTCTCTGACTGCAAAGCTGATGCCCTTTCCACCATATCATGAAAGTCTTTGAAGGAAATTAAAGAGGTTTCCATCTGGCTATTGGGATGGGCACTGAGGTAGTATAATGGAAAGAGTGATGGACTCGGGGTCAGGAAGACCTGAGTTTGAATCCTGTCTCAGATACTCACTTAGTAGTTATGTGGGCCTGGGCTTTTATTATATCACTTAGCCTTTCTGGGTCTCAGTTTCCTCATCCATAAAATGGGGGTAATAATAGCACCTATCTCAAAGGGTTGTCAGGATCAAATGAAATAATTAGGGAAAGCCCTTTGCAAACTTTAAAGTACTTCATAAATGCTTGTTGGTATCATCATTATGGGGGGGGGGGATGGAAAGCATTTTCACACAAGGGAGCTGAGCCCCTAAGCCAGAAGTGAATATGGTACATGTACATGGAACAGTAAGGATCTCCCCTTGACTGGAGTATCTTTCTTTGGGGGAGCATTAGAATCATACGGCTTCTGGAGAAGTAGGGTGCAGGTACTTCCAGTAGGTAGCCATTCCCTTTCCTTTCTTGGGCCCGAATGTATTGTCACGTTCAGAGTAGTTGTCAACACTGGAGATTCTGCATGGGCTGATGGAAATTTCCCATACAGCTGTAGCAGGGCTGTAATTATGGACACAGCTATTACTGCTGAAAGGCAGAAGAGGAACTGGAAAGTGCCCTGTTGGCAACTGAAGCCATAGCCTGGGGAAAGTCACTTAACCTCCTTTTGGCCTCAGTTTCCCCTTCAGTAGAAAAAAAGGCCAAGCTGCATTGAGTGGCATAATTAGGATTTGTTTATAGCGAGCTTTGAGATGCTTGGATGAAAGGCTTGATGTGAATGTTACATTTTATTATTATAATCACAGCAAACTCGGGATTCAAAGAGATGCTTTAGAACCCAAATTATAGGAGTGAAAGTCCTCAGCTGAAGGAGGGGGATATCAGGGTAATTAATGATGAAACTCTTTATAAGAGCCTTCCAATAGAGCCACATCCCCAGAGTAAGGCTGGGAGGCTTAAGTAAATGAAAACTTCCCCTCCTTTAAAAAGAGCAATTGATGTCTACTTAGGTCAATGGGATGTGTTCTATTAGACTTGCAAGCATCTACTCAGGCAAAATGGAGTGGTTATCTGAGTCAATCTATGGGTAATATGGAAAATTCATTCCATTTCAGTTGAAACCAGGAACCATTTCTGAAGTACCTGTTATATGTAGGGCATTTAAAAGTCTAATTAGCTTCCGACCCATCTCTCCAAATTGAGTGTTTCTTCCAACCAAACTGACCTAGTTTACAACTCTTATATATTCAACCTCCCACATCTGTGTCTTTAAACAGGCTATGTTCCAAGTCTGAAATTTTCCCCTTCTTCAACTCTGTCTCTTGTCACCCCAAGTCCATTTCTAGCTCACTCCATGTTACCTCCTACCATAGACCTTTCCTAATTCCCCCAGGGTTTAGCACTTCTCCACCATCCTCAATTCTGAAATGATGCTATGTTTCCTCGGTATGTATTTCATATTTATTCTATGCATATATGTTGTTTGCCATGCTTTGCCTAAAAGTAAGTTCTTTGAGGAAAGAAACTTTTAATTTGTGTTTCAATATCAGTAGAGGCCACTAAGAACCCACTATCAGTAGCGTCTCCTAAATGTCTGGTACTTATTACATACTTAGTAAATGCTTACTGAATTGAATTACATCTGAGTCACTTCCAAGTCTAAGTACCTTTAAACAAGCATCATGGTATGGGTGATAATTCTAAGCCCCAGCTCTCCCACTTATTTGCTCTGCATCTTTAGAAGTGTTGCATCCCCTTGGTTTCTTCCTCTGCTAAATGGGGTGGGGGGATGATCTGGATGATCTTGAAGATCTCGTTCAGTTAACATTTTATGTCCTAGAGTCTGATGTTCCATTATCTATGTCTAAGGACTTTCTATGTTCTAAGGTCCTTTTCAGCTCCAATCTTCCATATAGTAAGGTTTCTTTCAGCTCTTACAATCTACATCCTGTGCTCTAAGGTACTTTCTGGGCCTGGAAATCTACAATTTCTTGAATGCACAGAAGGTAACTCAGAAAGCGGAAAAGTTTTGTGGCTTTGGAAAGATGGTAACTAATCCCTAAGGCTTTTCAGTCACAGATACATGTTGATTGATTGATGGACAAACACATTTATTCTTCTCAAATAACCTTTAAATAAATTGATTGTGGTTCATTTGGTTAGTTTAGGTGTAGTCCTACCTGAAGGCAGGAAAAAGATGGCCAAAATGACCTCTCAGGGTACATTGCTTTCCTGAGAGTCAGTGGTGAAATGAGGTGACCTAATAAACATTTGTAAAAATGTTTGAGGCTCCTTAGATCAAAGGTGATACAAGCAGAAGGGATCGTAACTTTGGGGGATATGGGAAAGTAGGCTATTTACGTGACATCATAAAAAGTTGCATAATCAATTTATCTTTCCAAATCTTTATGGGAGAGCAGGTCTCTCATCTTATTTCACTCCAGCAACTTACCACACGACCAAATTCTGGTCTTATTCAAAGTATTCACCATTGTGAAAATATAGCACTTATAACACAAGTACCTGAGGGAAAGACACAGGTAAAATCTTGTGGTGTGACACTTTCCTGTGGATATACTAGCAGCTCAATCAGGAGAGTAACCCTGTGAGTGTTGCTTGAGAGATAAGTGTCTCTCTCTTGTGAAATACAAACATATCCGTGTAAAACAGAATTTATCTTTTCTGTGACCAATAACTCCGAGTCTTTGATGCCATGAGAAATGAGAAAGAAAACTTACAGCTGTTTGAATTGCAACAGAGATTAAAAGAATGATACACTATTGGTAGAATTTCAGACATTAGCAAAAGATGGGGATCGGGGTGTGGGGGTAGGTGGAGGTAGAAAAGAGTTCACTATATACAAGGCTGGCCCCTGATTAAGACTCATGTCATAACGAGAGGAGCACAAGATTGGGAAGCAGAAGATGTGGCTTGAAATCCTGGCTGTACACAAAATTCTAGGATCATGTCATTCCACATTCTGCATATTGTCTTCCCTGGAAAATCAAGGTCCAGACACAATGATAATGCATCTGGTTTTGCCTGAATTATTTTGATGTAGTATTTTCTAGATTTAGCCACATAGCTCTCCCTTTACCCACTTCTAACTGTTGAAAGTATAACCATGCCTCAAGAATCAATATAAATGCCAACATCTCCAAACTGCCTGGGAACTGTCAAAGAAGAGGTGTCCTTCCTCAGAAATTTTCTAGTATTTTATTGGTAAATCTTGTCCAAAGATTTGGCTAATTTGAATGTATTTCCTCTATAAGGTTAAATTTCTTAAAGACAGCCATTGTGGTTCCTTTTCTACTTCCCTTATGGTCTAGGACTGGTACATAGTAGTTATTTGTTGAATGACTGATGCAATGACAATAGCCTGGGGAGTAATGGAGAGAGCAGTAGCCTTGGAGTTAAGAGTCAAGTCACAGGTCTGACATGTATGTAACTACTAGCTTCCCTCTGGATATACTAGTAACTTAATCAGGAGAGTAACCCTGTGAGGGTTGCCTGAGAGACACTTTCTCTCTTGTGAAATATAAACATATCCATGTAAAACACCAGAATTTACCTTTTCTGTGTCCAGTGATTCCAAGTCTTTAATGCCATGGAACAAAATGAGGAAGAAAACTCACAGCTTTTTGAATTGCAACAGAGATTAAATGAATGACATACTTTTGGTAGCTTCACAATATCTGAATTAGGTTTTGGGTAAATCACTTAACCTATCTGACTCCCAGGAACATCAGGACCGAATTCCAGAGCTCACAGATCAAGGAGAAAGTATTGTAAGAAACCAAAAAGAAACAATTCAAGTATTGTGAAGCTACAATCAGGATTACACAGGATTTGGCAGTTTCCACACTGAAGAACCAGAAGACTTAGAATAGGATATACCAAAAGGCAAAGGACAATTCTTGGATTACAACCAAGAATCACCTACTCAGCAAAACTGAATATAATCTTTCAGGTAAAAAAATGGAAATTTAATTAAATAAAGAACTTTAAAACATTTTTAATTAAAAGATCAGAGCTGAATAAAAAATGTATTTCCAAATAATAAGACTCAAGGAAAACAGAAAAAGGTTAAAAAGAAACAAGAAAGAGAAAACATAAGAAATTCAATAGGGTTAAGTTATTTATAGTTTTATATGGAAAGATAATAGTTGTAATACTTAACAAATTTATTACTATAAGAGCAATTAGAAGGAGTATATGTCGACAGAGGGTGTGACTTTGATGGGATGATACCCTCCAAAACACAATAAAGGAGTGATAAAGAAAATTGTTCTGGAAGAAGAAGGTGGGAGACTGAATGGGACAAATTATGCCACATAGAAGAGGCATGAAAGAACTATTAAAATGGGGGAAAAGATGGAAGGTGGGGAGTGGCAGGCAAAGCTTAAACCTTACTCTCACCAAAATTAGCTCAAAGAGGCAATAACATACTAGCTGGATATAGAAATCTACCTTATGGGGACAGAAATAAATAAAAATTATATTCAATAATGGACAATGGAAAGAGAGATTAAAAATTAATTGGATGGGGCGGCTAGGTGGCGCAGTGAATAGAGCACCGGCCCTGGAGTCAGGAGAACCTGAGTTCAAATCCGGCCTCAGACACTTAACACAAAAACTAGCCGTGTGACCTTGGGCAAGTCACTTAACCCCCAACTGCCCTCCAAAAAGCAAAAAAAAAAAATTTAATTGGAAATTAAATAATCTAATCCTAAAAAACAAGTGGGTCAAAGAACAAATCATAGAAACAATAAATGATTTCATTAAAGAAAATGACAACAAGGAGACAACATACCAAAATTTATGGGATGCAGCCAAAACGGTACTTAGGGGGAAATGCCTATCTCTAATTGCTAACATCAATAAAATAAAGGAAAAGCAGATAAATTAATTGTGCCTGTAGCTAAAAAAATTAGGAAAACAACAAATTTAAAATCCCCAGTTGAACATCAAATTGGAAATCCTGAAAATCAAAAGAGAGATTAATACAATTAAAAATAAGAAAACCATTTAACAAATAAAACTAGAAGCCAATTTAATTTTTAAAAAATGAAATAGATAAAGCATTGTTTAATTTTATTTTAAAAAGAAGTAAATCAAATTACTAATATCAAAAATGAAAAGGATGAATTAATCACCAATAAAGATGAAATTAAGTCAATTGTTAGGAGCTATTTTGCCTAATTACATGTCAATAAATTTGACAATCTTAATTAAATGAATGAATATCTACAAAAATATGAATTACTCAGATTAACAGAAGAATAAATAAAATATTTAAATAACCAGATCTTAGAAAGAGAAATTGAACAAGTCATCAATGAGCTTCCTAAGAAAAAATCCCTAGGACCAGACAAATTCACAAGTGAATCTGTTGTGGTTTCATTTTTTTTTTGAGGGGGGAAGGCAAGGCAATTGTGTTAAGTGACTTACTCAAAGACACTTACTCAAGTTCAGTGTCAAGTGTCTGAAACTGGATTTGAACTCAGGTCCTCCTGACTCCAGGGTTGGTGTTCTATTTCACAAGTGAATTCTACTAGACATTTAAATGACAATTAGCCCTGATACTGAAAAAATAGTCGGAGTCCTACTGAATGCCTTTTATAACACAAATGTGGTGCTGATACTCAAACCAGGAAGAACCAAAACAGAGAAAGAAAATTATAGATCAATTTTCCTAATCAATATTGATGAAAAAATTTTAAATAAAACATTAGCAAAGAGATTATAGCAATATATCACAAGAATTATACTTTATGACCAGTTGGGATTTATACCAGGAATACAAGGTTGGTTCAAATAGTAGGAAAACTATCGGTATAATTGACCATATCAATAACAAAACCAACAGAAATCATATGATTCTTTCAATATGGAGAAAAAGCCTTTGACAAAATACAGCACCCATGCCTATTAAAAACACCAGAGAGCATAGGAATAAATGGATCTTACATTAAAATGATAAGTGATATTTATCTAAAGCCACCAGCAAGCATTATCCATAATGGGAATAAGCTAAAGGCCTTCCCAATACAATCGGGGTGAAGTAAAGATGTTCATTATCACCCCATTATTTAATATTGTACTAAAAATGTTAGCTATCGCAATAAGAGAAGAAAAAGAAATTAAAGGAATTAGAATAAGCAACAAGGAAACAAAATTATCACTCTTTGCAGATGACATGATGGTATACTTAGATAATCCTAAAGAATCAACTAAAAAACTACTTGAAATTATTAACAACCTTAGCAAAACTGCAAGATACAAAATAAGTCCACATCAATCATCAGCATTTCTATATATTACCAATGAAGTTCAGCAGCAAGAGACAGAGAAAATCCATTTAAAATAACCTTAGACAATATAAGATACTTGGGAGTTTATTTGTCAAGACAAACAAGGACTATGAACACAACTATAAAACACTTTTCACACAAATAAAGTCAGAGTTAAACAATGGGAAAAATATTAATTGCTCATGGGTAGACCAAGTCAATATAATAAAAATGACAATTCTACCCAAATTAATCTATTTATTCAGTGCCATACCAATCAAACTATCAAATGCACTTTATAGAGCTAGATAAAATAATAACAAAATTGATCTGGAAGAACAAAAGCTCAAGGATGTAAAAAATGCAAAGGGTGAAAAAAATGCAGAAGATGGGGGTCTAGCTATATCAGATCTCAAACTGTATTATAACATGGTAATCATCAAAGCAATTTGGTAGTGGCTAAAAAAGTATATTGGTGAATCAGTGGAATAGATTAGGTAGAAATTACATTAAAGTAAATTATCACAGTAACCTAGTACATGATAAACTCAAAGATCCAAACTTTTGGCACAAAAACTCATTATCTGACAAAAACTGCCGGTAAAACTAGAGAACTGTGTGGCAGAAACAAGGTAAAGACCAACATCTCATACAGTGTATCTAGATAAGATCAAAATGTGTGCATCATTTACACATAAAGGGTGATACCATAAGCAAATAAAGAGAGCCTGGAATAGTTTATGTCATATTTATGGATAAGAAAGAATTTAGATGAAAAAAAGATATAAAAATCATTGTAAAATAGATAATTTTGATTATATAAAATGTAAAAAGTTTTTGCACAAATAAAACCAATGCCACCAAAATTATAAAGAAAGCAGAAAACTGGGGAGGGGGTGGATTTTGCAATGAGTATCTCCGATAAAGTCCTCATTTCTCAAATATATAGAGAACTATGTCACATTTATAAAAATGCAAGTCATTCCCTAATTGATAAATAGCCAAAGGATACAAATATGCAGTTTTCAGACAAAGAAATCAAAGCTATCTATGGTCATATGAAAAAAATGCTCTAAATCACTATTAATCAGAGAAATACAATTTAAAACAACTTTGAGCTACCACTTCACATCTATAACATTGCCTAATATAACAAAAAAGGAAAAGGTTGGATATTGGAGGGGATGTAGGAAAACTGGGATACTAATCCATTGTTGGTAGAGTTGTGAACTGATCCAACCATTCTAAATAGCAATTTGGAACTATGTCCAAAAGGCCATAAAGATGCTCATGCCTCTTTGATCTAATAATACCTCTGCTAGTCCTATATCCCAAAGACATCCATAAAAAAGAGGAAAGAACTTATTCGTACAAAAACATTTTTAGTGGCTCTTTTTGTGGTGGCTAAGAATTGGAAATCAAAGGGATGCTCATCCACTGGGGAATGGTTAAACAAGTTGTGGGATATGATTGTAATGGAATATTATTGTGTTATAAGAAATGACAAGCAGGACGACCTCAAAAAAACCTGGAAAGATTTACATGAACTAATGCATAGTGAAGTGAACAGAACCAGGAGAACATAGGGCACAGAAGCAGCATTGTTGTTCAGTGAAGAACTGTGACTGA
Organism: Pseudocheirus occidentalis; assembly: GCA_028646575.1. Classification (NCBI taxonomy): domain Eukaryota; kingdom Metazoa; phylum Chordata; class Mammalia; order Diprotodontia; family Pseudocheiridae; genus Pseudocheirus; species Pseudocheirus occidentalis. Next base: position 130,945,294 of record CM053595.1, read on the forward strand.
CTTAGCTGTTCTCAGCAATACAATGGTCTGAGACAATCCAAAAGGACTACTGATGAAACATGCTATCTGTCTCCAGACAAAGAACTGATATGGATTGACTACAGGCTGAAGCATGCTATCTTCTCCTTTCTTTCTTTTATTAGTCTTCTTGTACAAAATTATTACTATGGAAATATTTTGCATAATTGCACATGCAGATCCTATATCTGATTGTTTATTGTCTCAGGGAAGGAGGGAAGGAAGGATAGAACTTCGAAGTCAAAATTTTAAATAAAAATATTTTTTTAATTGGAAAAATGGAAACATTTTTTTAAAAAGATAAGGCATAGGGACAGATTTTTCAATGTTCCACATGAGCACACTAAAGCATGAATGTTAGTAACATGCAAAGCAGTTCCTGAATGGACTGGATCAATCAAAACCAATAAGTTGGTTTTTTTTAATTATTTCACCCAGGGAAGCACTTCCAGCCAACTGGTCTGGGTTCTACATCATGACTGATTTTACAATTCTGGGCCCAAAAGAGTTTTTCTGACATTTAATAAGACAGATGGTGATAGAAAAGACATAGTATCTCCCAAGGGACACTGAGATCATATCAGCTAATCTCATCTTTTTATAAAAAAGGAAATGGAGTCCCAGAGAGGTTAAGAGACTTGCCCAAGGTGATACAAAGACCTCCAAAAGAGGGATCTAAATCCAGACCCTTAGACTCCAGGGCTCGGGCTCCTTCCATACATCACTGAGCCTTAGAGAACTTCTGAGATTTGCCCAAGGCCATGAGTTCAAATCCTGCCAACTCAGGATTCTTTCACTATGGAATGGAACAAGCTCCATCTCTTAAACTTGGCTCCAGTGTCTTGCCCCAGGCTCTGCCTGGGATTCCTCCTGCAAAGTAGAGATGGAAAGTAATTCACAAGTCATAAGTTCAAGACCTGAAAGGGATCTGAAAAAAGGCTTTCAATCCAATCCCATCATTTTAGAGTCGAGGAAAAGGAGACCAAGAGAGGTTGAATCACTTAGTCAACATCATGAGTCACAGGTGGTAGAGCTGGAATTTGAATTCACATCTTTTAACTCTTGCAATACTTTCTGGTTAACAGTAAACGGCTTGAAAAGGAAACATGTGAAAACTTGCTCGGGCTTTGTGGGTTCTTCTTAGAATGCAAGGAAGTAACTGAGAAAGCAGAGTTCTGTGTCTTTGGAAAAAAAGTAATAGGTAGTCCCCAAGGCCTCAGAGGCATGGATGCTTGTTGATTGACTGACTGACTGACAAATGAGGGCTACTGTATCCCTTGTGACTTCAGTGGCCTCAGCAGGTGCCAGATTTCCTGTGGGGTTCATTTGCATGCAGAAAAGTGCAGGTGAGCCTTGGGTTTTTAAATCATGCAAGGGAACATAACCCAAACAAACTTTTTGTAAATGGCTGGCCCCAGGCTCTCAGGCAGAACCAGTTTGCTGGGACTGCCTGCCTGGGCCTCTTGCAACATGGCCCCTTCTGGAGATCCTGTTTTAATTAGTGAAGTTATAGCTCTTTTTTGAGTGAAATGCTTTTATAATCTCTAAGAAAGGAACACACTGTCCTGGGCTATATCCTTGGTTATGCAACTAATGGTTAGAACCATTGTCTCCCCTTCCTCACCCCCACCCCCACCCCCCAAGGAACTGCATGAATCTCATTAAGCGATCAGGATATCTCTAAATCTTCATTTGGATCCAGACCCATTGTCCTAGACAGCCCTTCATGCACTCCTTATTCCGTGGGTCCCCCCAACAAATCTATTGTCTCTGGTTAATGAATTTCACATTGGCTGGTATCTCTGTCTAGGCAGAGGAGTAGTATTTGTGAGCTGTTTAAGCCAGAAGAGGGCAGCTTTTTCCCTCCTAAGGCAAAGGAGAACCTTGAGGGGGAAAGAGAAAGAGAGAGAGAGAGAGAGAGAGAGAGAGAGAGAGAGAGAGAGAGAGAGAGAGAGAGAGAGAGAGTGTCTGTGTGTCTGTGTCTGTGTCTGTGTCTGTGTCTGTGTGTTGTGTCTGTGTGTGTGTGCATGCAGCTTTCCCACCCCACAGAACCTGTTTTAAATACCCACTTGAGAGGAATGGTCAGAAATGGTAAAAACCACCCATCTCTCTTGATTAGGATGACCAAATTTTAGAGAAAGAAGGACCTTGGGCGACTGGGGAGGGGGCACCTAGTCCAGTTCCCTCATTTTAGAGAAGGGAACTGGTTTGCCCAACAGCATACAGGTTGGGTTAGAGTTAGGATTTAACTTCAAGTTAGATCGTTCCACTAGATAAGGCTGAATAGTCCTGTCCAGAGGTAGAATAGGAGAGAAGGCAGGCTAAGTGAGGATTCTCAGACACTGCAAATAAGACTTAGGGAAGTGGGGAAGGAGAGACAGGTTTCTATTTATTCACTGTAATGATTTACAGAATGATGGTTCCCTGTGACTCAGTTTCCAAAACCCATTCGGCAAGAAGAGAGTGAACAGTAAAGCATTTGAAGAAATTCTGGAAACTTTTTTTAAAGACTGAGTTTCTGTTAGATTTGCTAGAAATAAAAGCCAGTAAAGATAAATGAGAGCACACACCCCACAGTTTTTTAACCCTAATTTACCTTATATAAGGAATTCTGAGCACTTTCAGTCTGGAAGGCTGCAGAAGGCTGGAGGCAGACACACAATTGCCTTCCTGTTGCCTCAGATGCATACAGGAACAAATGGGGAAAATTATAACAGAAGTAAAAATAAATAAACTGTATCTCAAAAAAAATTCACAAGGGACAACTAGGTGGTACAGTGGATAGAGCACTGGTCTTGGAATCAGGAGGACCAGAGTTCAAATCTGACCTGAGATGCTAACTGTGTGACCCTGGGCAAATCACTTAATGCTGACTAAGAAAAAGAAAGAAAAGAAAGAAAAAGAAAATTCACAGAATCATAGACTATATTAGAGCTGTAAAGGACTTCAGGGGACACCTAGCCCAACACACTCATTTTGCAAAGAAGAATTAAGGTTCCTAAAAGAGGAAGCTATTTGCACAAGGCTGCATGGCTAAGAAATTTCAGAAGCAAGATTTGAACCCAAGCCCTCCCTACAGTGTAATACAGGGGAAAAGTATAGAATTTGGAGTCAAAGGACCTAGATTTCAAGTGTGGCCTTGATACTTACTACTTATGAGATGTTGTTCAGGTCATTAACCCCTCTGAGTTTAGAGATGGGGCATTCCTGCTCCAGATCTATAATCCTAAATCTGCTCACTTCTGCATCAGGATGACAAGAGCAGTGAGAGGTAGAAAGAATTCTTCTTACAAAGAAGACCCTGCCACAATCAGAATATGTGCAAATATTTAACAAGCTTAAACTCACAAATTCTGGATAGGAATAAAAATACAAACACACACAGTATTTCTAGCGAATTCCTTTGACAGCAAATACCAAGAAAACTCTCTGAGGGAGTAACCTGCAGTAGGGTTGGGTACTGTGGTCACTGGAAAGGGGGGAGCTGTACAGACTGAAGAATTGTTTTAAGGATATATTTGGCTCTTCTCCCCCATTACCTTTAAAGATCATGGCTCAATATGAAACAGAACCTATACTTTCCAAACTCTGGAAAAGCTAAGATGGAAAATTGGTTTGGAGAGGTGGGACCAAATGGCAAGGGAATTGTTATGTAGCTACAAATACATCAGATCATACAGGCAAAGATCTAAAGCTGGAAGGGAATACAAAGGTCAATTAATCTAGTCCTCTCATTGTAGAGAAGAAGAAAGTGAAGCACATAAAAGTTAAGTGACTTGCTCAAGTTCACATGGCTATAAGAGGTAAGATCTCAACCCGGGTGCTCTCATTCCTGAGCCATCATTTTTGCATTGTTCTATGGTTGACTCCACTGGACTTGAAACCAGAAAACCTAGGCTGAAGTTCTGGCTTCCCTGCTTGTTGACTATCTTTGTGACCATGAGTAAGCATCATCATCATTTGGAGCCTTAATTTCCTTTTCTGTAAAATGTGTGTAGAAATCAACAATCTACTTCATCAGACTGTGGTGAAGAAAGTATGTATTATCAAACTGAATCAATGTTTAATTGGAATGAAGGAAGGAAAGGAGAAAGAAAGAAAGAAAGAAAGAAGGAAGGAAGGAAAGGAGAAAGAAAGAAACAAACAAACAAACAAAAGAAATCATTAAGTGGCTCTTTAGGTCTGGAGAAAGAGGACTGCCCCCAACTGATGGACTAGACTGGCTTTTGACCTATCTTCTTTGGGAATTAAACTGGAAGGGAAGAAAAAAAAATAGAGGTTAACAATTAGGGACACATAAATTGAAAGTCAGTACAATTGTTCTGCGTCCACTAACAATGGCAAATAGAGAACAATTCCCAATCGCCATCCTTCTCAAATAATTTTTGAATTGGGTTTTCTTTTTCTTGTGGTCAGCAGCAAGCAGGGGCCTTCTTTAGAGAGCACTGAGCAAAGAAAATGAGAGAGGGTGTGAATTTAGTCTTCCCTCCAAGAGCTTCTGGATTCTGCTGCAGAAGCAATGAAATGATCCTATTTTCAAATCTTAGTGATATGATGATCTTAAAAGCCTCTTGTAGCTAATCCCACCCCCACCCCCTACAAAAGAGGAGTAGGGAGAAAATGACCTTTTTATTTGCTTTGCATAAGACTTGCAATGCCCTCTTCTAGCAGAGCATTATGATTTCTATCAGGGCACAATTCTCAATCATAACAATATTCTATTGCACAATCATTGACAGGATGCCCTTTAGGAGTTAACAATGACCCATACTACATGTGGAAAAGGGAATAAGGCATTTCTACTAACAGCTTAAATCTGAAAAGTTTGGATCAGAAAAGTAGAACTCCAGTGGATTATAAATGAAAGAATCTTGAGATTGAATTTCAAAGATGGTTTGTAGCCCTGAGATCATGCATTTTACTTGTAAACAGCTACAAACCAGAGTCATTGGCATGGAGATTCTTTGGACTTAAAGGGACAAAGCTCAATGCCAATTTCAAATCTATTTACCAGAGCAGAAAGCATAAATAAGCTTTGAGGAAGAGCAGCAGACCCCTCTCAACACTGTTTGTTTTTTTATTACTGTTATTATTCATTATCCTGCTTGTCCCATCTGGGATGGAGGCAAGTACTGGTGTGCTTTGGGTTGCTCTTTACCTCTAAGTCTCCCAGTTTGGAGAAGTTAAGAGATGTTCCTATAGAGACTTGTTTAGACTCTTCCCCAGATTTGTGATTTCATTGATATGGACACTCCCTCTGCAGGGAGCTAGGGATCATAGCTATCCACACCCTCTCTCCTGTGCTTCTTGGCCCCGTCTTTTGGTAGCTCCTCCCAGAGGGTACACAAAATATACTAGAGTTATTCTTCAATTTCTTTGTAACATTTTGGTAGCTCTTGATGCAGCCCATCTATCATTCCTCATCTTTCTTCCATGACTAGCCCACATATAATCAAAAGGTAAAAACATTTGCTCTAACAGTGAAGATTCCATGTGTTAAGAGTTACCTTATGCATCAAGGTAGCTTCACACATGTACTTTCCCTCTTGTGAAATCTGAAAACAGAGAAAAGAAGGTGTTAAGTTCCTAGGAGACCATCTCAGGTTATATAGTTGACAGCTCAAGCTTTGGCTTCACATCTGAAGAATATCACCTTTGGTGGTTAAGCTTCTAACACCATATTACAGTCTTGGCAAAAGCAAAGTATCCTGTTCCTTAGCCAGGAACTTTCTGAACTAAGGCATGTGACATCTCTCCCTTACTAGCCTGTGTAATATTATTATCAAAGAGCAGGCACAAGTCTGAGACTATTCTCTTCATTCACCAGTCCAGCAAAACATACTCGACTTCTGACCTCAAAGACTTGGAATATCAAAAGAAAGGAAGTCCCTGTGTTGGAGTCCTGTTTCCATAACTTACTATCTCTGTGACCTTGGGCAAGTCACAACCTCTTTGGGCTCCAGTTTCCCTAGCTGGAAAATAAAGGTGCTAGACTAGATGAGATCTCACTTCCCTTCCAACTCTGACATCCTACGTTCTATATTCTTGGGTTCCTACCAGTTCTTCCATCTTAGAATTCTGGGCAATCTATATTTTTATCCTAAGGATGATAGATATCCTAAAGACATCTAATGACAAGGATAATGACAAGGGCTTGCATGAGGAGTTCCACAACTCTAGTTTTAGAATGTTGGCAAACCTCAGTCTGGACCCAAACTCTACCAGGTATGAGACTTTGGACAAAGCCCTTCCTCTCTCTGACCTTGATTTCTTCCATAAAATGGGGATAATACTTGAATTACCTACTTACCAGGGCTGTTTGAAGGGTCCAATGAGATTGGGGACATAAAGCAATATTAAATGATGAAACTATTAAATATAAATTAGTATTAATGGTTTCAGTGCCTAGCTCATTGCCATGCATAATGTTAAGAAGTACTTGTTGAAAATATCCTCTACCCATGAGCCTAGCAGAGAATTTTTAGCAGTAAGCACTGTGGAATGAATAAAATGTTTTCAGAGGATCTTACAATATAGGAGAGGCAACAATGAAATGCCCAGAGCAGCATCCTGCAAAGAGTAAGGAGCTGTTCCATAAATATTTCATGAGGAGGAGGAGGTGGAAGAGACAAACATGGATATGGCATAAAATTTTTTCACTTGTGTGATTTCCATATGGGACTAATAATAACTCACATTTTCCTAGCACTTGAAGGGATACAGAGTGAGATAAGTAATGTCATTATTATCATCTTTACTCCATATATATGGAAGTTGGGACTCAAAAAGTTTAAGTTACTTGCTTGTGGTTCTGTATATTGGAACCTAGATCCCCTGATTCTGTAAGTCCACTATAGCATGCTTTGAAGGATTTGGTGCCACAAGCACCCATCATAAATGCTTCCCCACCCACTGATGTGATACCTGAAATTCTAGCTAAAATATTTCTTTCCTTTCACTTAACACTTTATCCCCAATCAAAATTGAGAGGAAGATGTCACACTCTAAACTATTCTCAGTTATGGACTGAGTGAATGAAGGTTCTGAAGGTAGCTTTTGATGATGGGCAGGGACAACAAGCAAGGGGGCATTGAAGTGGAGAGATCTAGGGTCATGAACCGTCCACTGTCCAAGCAAGTTCTGAGAAGGCACCTAAGACAATGGCCTAGAATAAGCATCAAAGGAAGGAATATCCAAGTTGGTGTGTAATTACTTCCATTACATACAAGGAAAGGTTAAATTTAGCAAATGCGCATTAAAAACATTTTTAGCAATAACCTTAAGAAGGTGCACAAATGACTTCTTCTCCCACGGCTTTGCAGTGTTCTCTAAGAGCAGCCTAATCGTGAAGGACGACCTCCTTGACCAGGCTTTACAATTCATCAGAGACAAGACAATTTTAGAATTCCAGTCTCACCAGGGTTCTTAACTTGGGTCCATGAACTTAATCATAAGAAATGACAAACAAGATGAAGAATGCACAGAAATTAACTTAAAGAAGATTTACATTAAGTGATACAGAACAAAGTAAACAGAAATGGGAGAATAACATGCAATGACCATGATTAATGTAAAAGAAAACAACACTGAAAGTCTTCAAAACTGATCATTGCAATGAATTGACAAGACTGACAACGAAAGATGGACAGAATTGACCTGTGCAGGATTGACAATGAAGCATGCTCTCTCTCAGAGAGTTGACCAACTCTAGGTATGGCACATTTTTAGTAGTGGCCAACATGTTACTTTGTCTTGCTTGACTGAACTTATCTGTTACAAAGGAGTGCAGTACTGGAAGAAATGGGGAATCTCTTGGAAGTGACAGTAAAACTTTTTTAAACTTTTTTTTTCACTTGGAAGTGACAGTAAAACTTTTTTTTTAAATCATATCAGAAGAAGTTTGGAGACCTCCTTCTTAATGGTAGTTTCCTTGCTCAAAGGTATCTATTTTCAGCTAGGAGACATCAAGGACAGCATTCAGTTGCTAAGGCTACTACTGAGTCGGCCTAGAAACAGTAGCTGCATGAGTTTACCAAACACTCTCTGAAGAAGCAATTGTGGGAAGACACACTTGGACTAATGGGAAATAGGTCACAGAATCTCAAAGCTTTGCTTTGTAATCCTTACTGTTCCTTATAATAAAACCATCTAGTCATGAGAGATAATCTGTTTCTGTTCCAATGTCTCATCCCTCAAATTTGCTGTTGTCTTAACACTGAAGAGGTGGCAGTGCTTACAACTAAACTATGTGGTGCTATGAGAGGGAAAATATTCCTATACAACAATGGAGGCTGTTAACCTGGGCCTGAGAATTTGTTTTTCCATATAGATATGTGTGTATGTATGTATGCGTGCATATGTATACATACATACATGTACACGCATGTTTTTATACATTATGTGTTTTCTATATCCATATACATGTGTGCATAACTATATTTCAACATAATGTGTTTCCTAGGCAATCTTATATATTGCATTTTTGTGATTTTAAAAATATTATTCTGGCTAGGCATGGTGGTATATACCTGAAATCCCTCCTATTGGAGATGTCCAGGCTAGTGGATTGCTTGAACTTAGGAGTTCTGAGGTACAATAGGAATAAAACCAGTTGGGTGTCCATGTTAAATCTGGCACTAAGATAGTGAACTCCTGGAGTAGAGGAGGAAGGGATTAGGCTGTCTGGGTTGGGGTAAACTAGTGTAGGAAATGGTGCAGGTTAAAGTGTTTGTGACAGCTAATGGGATCTGACCCATGAGTGGTCACTGTACTTCCAGCCTGGGGGAGATAAGGAGGCATAGTATTTTTTTTTTTTAAAAGACAAAAACTACATTATTTTTAGAAGGGATCCAGAGGTTTGTCCAGACTACCAAAAGGGCTCATGATACAAAAAAAGGGACAGAATCCCTGATTTCAAAGCTCCCCTTAATTCATCAGGGAGCTGGTATGATGTGAGAAAACTAGACTCCCAGAGCTCTTGCCTTCATCCCTTAGCTGGATGTGTGACCTTGGGCAAGTCAGGCTACTTCTTAGATTTCAATGGTCACATCTGTAAAATGAGGTTAATAATACCTTACCTGCCTGAAGATGTGGAATAGAATTCAATGAAATAAAAGTGGAATAGTGGAAAGAATGCTGGCTTTTGAGTCAGGAGACTTGGGAAACACCTTTGTCATTTTTGTTCCTTTTATTTAGGGTGGAGATAGAACACTTAGCAGTGGAAGGGATGCTAGACAGCCACAGATAGTATATGTCAGTGTTATTATCATTTTGAAGAGGAGCCCAAAGAGGGTTAGGGCTGCCTGAGACCCCCAAATACCAACATGCTGGGTCCTGCTGAAAGAATTCCACTCAAGTCTTCTCAGCCAAGGAAAAAGTAAAGTTTATTGAAAGTTCAAGTTCACCACATGGGT
>CM053595.1:130955224-131016023 GCA_028646575.1 Pseudocheirus occidentalis
AGTCAAGATGAGGTCAGACTCCAGTAATGAGTGATTAAGGGTGGGAAGTTGCTGGAGGCTACCTGGAGACCATAGACAATAGTGGGCCAGGCCAGTTCAAGGGTGGGAAACTATTGGAACAAAGAGAGCTAAAGACTTGGGCAGAGCCACATATCAAGGCTCATGACCTCAGGCAAATGTCTTCCCTGGGAAGGTTTATTTTCCCAGAGCCTGTACCTCAAAGAATCAAGGAGAGCTCAAAAAGGGGGAGGGGGTCCCAGAGCCTACACCTCATCAATTTGATACTAGAAAAAACACTAATGATCTGAATTCTAAGATTGGCTCAGACACTAAATAGCTGTGTAATTTAAAAGCAAGTCACTTAGGGGCGGCTAGGTGGCGCAGTGAATAGAGCACCGGCCCTGGAGTCAGGAGTACCTGAGTTCAAATCTGGCCTCAGACACTTAACACAAAAAACTAGCTGTGTGGCCTTGGGCAAGTCACTTAACCCCAACTGCCCTCCCCCCCCAAAAAAAGCAAGTCACTTTACCTCTCTGAGCCTCAGTTTCCCAATCTGTAAAATGGGGACAATTATATCTTGCTTGTACATAGTTGTTGGCATCTTCTTTCCTCCATTAGGCAATGAGTTTCTTGCAAACAGGGATGATTTTTTTTTTTGCCTTTCTTTGTATCTTGAAAACAGCATAGTCTAACACATAATAGGAACTTAATCATTGCTTCTTTGCTTGACTTTATTTCATTTAAACTATCAGTCTCATAAAATTATTGTGAAGGAAGTTCTTGTACACATTTAAACTCATTAGAAATGTGAGATGCTGTTATCATGTGTGCTTCCTTTAAACCCACAGAAGGAATAGAGATATCCAGTTATGATTAAAGTGAACCTGATATCACCCAGTATCTTAATTCTGCTACCTCCTTTTGTCTGAGAGGCAGAATGGTATAATGGACAAAGAGCTAAACTTGGGAGGCCTATAAACTTGGTTCTAATATTTTCTAACTGTATGATCAGGGCACATCTCCACCTCTCAGAGTCTTAGTTGCTTCATCTGTAAAAGAGGGACAATATTTGAATTATCATTATGAACCTTCTCTGGCCCCCAGAGTGGGTGACATGCAACATAATAGTTATCCAAAGATAATAACTCACATTTATAGAGTTCATTAAGGTTTTCAAAATACTTTCCCTACAACAACCCTCTGTGGTTGTAATGCCAAGCAAAGGCAACTTCCAAGGTTTGGATTACCAGCATAGCAAACCTCATTTATTCAGTGAACATTCACAGAACAGAGAAAATCAAAACTCATTCATTTAGCAAGTAAGTTCTCAATTCAACTCAGGTACTACTCCACCCCTGGACAGTACATTCATTTAGTCAGTCAAAGTCTCTCTTCTCAAATGGAGATTAGTTTCCAATCATAAACAAAGTATATTCATTTGGTCAATCACAGAGCACAAAAAAGTCAAAGGTTTCCCACCCTGGATCACACCTGAATTACAATACCATCCATTAACACCAAGCACTTTCTCAAAAGGGGCAGGAGAGTACAAAAGGCCATCCATCCTTAAGCTACAAGATTAAGATATCATCACAGCTTTCAATGCCCAAGGAGAGGTCCTGTCTTCATCTTTATCTGAGGCAAATATTCAGCAATCCCAGTTCCTGTGGAGGCAAAGCCTAATAAAGCCACAACACATATTGCCAGTGTCCTCATCAAGTCACTCTCTGGCTGAAGAACAGTCCCAGGACCCCTGAAAACATCAGCAAGGACCTCTTTCAGGATTTCTGTAAACATACAACAAGAAAATCCAACTTCAGGACTTCTGAACTAACAGCAAGGTTCCAGGACCTCTACAATAGCAGCACTGTCCTTCACCAAAAGGTGAATCTGGCAAAACAACATCAAGACAGACAGACAAAATACTGGCATCACAGCCATGCCTCCACAGTTCTCAGCAGCTCTGGGTGGCAGTTCTCAAAAGCCCTGGGCAGCTCCAACTGGCCCTCAGCTATTTTTCTCTCTGCAACTCAGGCTCCATGATACTGGATACTGCTCTCCAAAAGTCCTTCTGGCCTTCTTTGCTTGGGCCTTCCCTCTGTTTGGGCTTCCCTCTAAATCCACAGCTCCTCCCAGTTCAGCCCTCCTTCTTCATGTCAACAAGTCCATCCCACAAGTGGGATTCACAAGCTCTGGGTTTTAACATTCAACCCAAAAACCAAGCCAACACAGAGGCATCTCCAAATTCCATTACCATTACAGAGCTATGTTGGATAAGTATTGTTACCCTCATTTTACAGATGAGAAGATAAGGTTCATAGAATCAAATGACTTGCCCAAGGTTGCAGAGCATAATGTTTCTTTTCTCTTTCTTCTTTCTTTCCATTCATTCTTTCTTTTTTCTTACCCTTTCTTCTTTCTTTTGTTCTTTCCTTCTTTCTAGCAAAAAAACGCCCATCAATTTCTTCAATTCAACAGAAAAACAGAAATCAGAAAAAGTATACATATGAGTATATCAGATTACATCTATATGTATAGATATGCACATATCTATCTTTCTATCTATCTATCTATCTATTGAGAACAAGAAGGGAGGGGGGGGAGAGAGGGAGGGAGAGAGAGAGAGAGAAAGAGAGCAAAAACGCTAAAGGGGAAAATTTCCCCAAAGTCTCTAATGTGGCAAACTGGGGATAGGCACATGATGGAAACTCCCAGTTTCTTCCATTTTGGTTTCTTCTCTGGTTTTTTCTCCCTTTGGTGACTTGAGGAGGGTGTTATCATATGTATCTTCTCCCTCAAAGCCAAAAGCCAAAATCTAATTCAGTTCCCTTAAAGGCAATGCTTTTTCTAATATCCCTCAGAAGGTACCTATGGATTGATTTGATCTGTCAAATGGGGTATTGTGAATGGAGATGATAAAATGTAAAACAGATCATTTTGATTACATAAAAGTCTTTTGCATAAACAAGATCAATCATGATAGAATTTAATGGGAAACAGAGAGTTGGAAAACATTCGCTGTAAATATCACCAATAGAAGTCTATTGTCAAAAGTATATTATAGATGAGTTTCCCAAACTAGATGCCACAGCCAACTCACAGAAGCAACATGGGATAGTTTATATTTTCAGGAGAAACACAGTGATATTCAAGAACTAGTAGCTTGAGGTAGTTCAGTTTCAACATTAAGTCATGCTATATTCTTTTGCATAGCTTTTTTGAGTATTTAAACTATGGTTCTGCTTACTTATCTATTTGGTTATACCACTAGCTTCTCAAACTTTCTCATTTGCAGAATCTTTGAGAAGCTGGGTTTTCAGTCATTGCTGTAATAAAAAGCAAATACCAAATAAAAATCAACACAGAACAGTAATTGAGAGTGGTGGTATCCAATCTGATTCCAAGGTTTTAGAAGTTGTGAAGTCCCCAATAGGCACATACATCTCCTTAGTAAATAACTGGTTATATAAGACTAAAATAAAAATGTAATTTTTTTAAAGTCAGTGTATCTTTATTATTTTCCTAAATGGCTAAGTTGTTAGACATAAATTCTTATTAGCTTGTCAGGACCTAAGTACTTTAAAAATGGAAATGTTGAGTATTTCTTTTGGCCTTATGGCCCCATGAAAAATTCTGAGACACAAAGCCATGGTGCACTGAGAAATTTTGGTAACCTCTGATATAGGAAACTGACAAAAATACAGAACAATAAGAGTCACCCCCAACAGATAAGTGATCAGAGGATATGAAGAAAGTTTTCATAAGAACTGAAAATTACAAATGACCTCATGAAAATAAGCACCAAATTAACGATAACAAGATAAATGCAAATTAAAACAACCTTGAATTTTTACTTCATGTCATGGAAATAAATGACCAAAAATGACCAAAAATAGGAAGAGGAGACGTTAGAGGGACTATTGGAAGATGTTGGCAGAACTGTGAAATAATCCAAGCTTTTGGCTATCAATTTGGAATTATGCAAGGAAAGGGAATAAAGGGTCCATATTCTTTAGATGAAGCAGTCCCACAACTTGGCGTTTATCCCAAGTAAGTCAAAGAGAGAAATAAAGATCCAATATGTGCCAAAACATTTATAGCAACACTCACTGTGGTAAGCAAAATACTGGAAACTAAGTGGCTGCCAATTGATTAGGGACTGGCTGAAAAGGCTATGGTATATGGCTGTACTGTAATATTATTGTTTAGAAGGAAATAAAAATAAAGAATTCAGAGAAAGATGAGATTTATATGAACAAATACAAAACAAAATAGCAGAACTAAGAAAAGAATACATAATGACTATTACTATGTAAATGAAAAGACCACTGAAAATAAGGAAGCCAAACTCTGAGTCAAGTCACTGCAAAAAACCCAACATAAGTCCTAGAGAAGAAATAATGAAAATATATTTCATAGCAAAAAGACAAAGAACAGAACATTATGTCAAATGACCATTTTAAATTTAGTGACTTTTCTTTATCACAAGGGAGGGTTTGGCAGGCAGGATATTGAAATGTCTGATTTCAAGAAAGAGTCATCAAGAAACTATACTTCTAGGAACCAAGATGGTGGAATAAGCAGTAAATAGCTGCAACTCTCCCATATTTACCTCCAACAACCAAAAAATAGCACCCACAAAACAAATCCTGAAACAGCAGAACCAGCAAAACGGTGGGGTGAAACAATCTTTTAGCCCCAAGAAACTTGAAAGGTCAGCAGGAAAAGTCTGTCTCATTTTGGCAAAAGTGGAACATAGATCAGGACAGGTAGAGTCCAAGTAAGTCAGCATAAAGCTCCACCTCAACAAACCATCAGGAGATCCTGAGCTCCAATGCAAAGGCCAACACCAGGATCCCCTATGTGCCTCAGTATAGCCAGGGGAGTAGTAGACTCCAGCTTCAAGAACTGCCATGTGCTCTACCATAGTCCCAGGCAAATAGGCAACCTCCAGCAGCCAGACCTCCATGTGCTCCAATGTAGCTCCTGGGGAAATGCAGAAACACCCCACCAGCCTCAGCATACTCCAGACACCAGCATTAGGACCCTAGCTCAGACCCCTACAGCCTCCAGCAGGACCAGTGACTTCCCACCACACACCCTCAACACAGCACCAAATACAAGGGTCCCCCTTGGGCTTCAGAGCAATATCAGTATAGCACCAGGTAAACAGTCAGGGCCTGCAGTCCTTGGTAGAAGATACCTGAGACAGTGCCCCTAACAACCCAGAAGCAGAGCTGAATTTTAAAAGAAAGGAAAAAGACCAAAAAAGATGAGCAAAAAAACAACAAAAATATAATAGTAATCTGACCGCAGAAAGTTTATAAGCATGACAGGGAAGATCAAAACACAAACTCATAAGAGGACAATAATGTCAAAAAACCTATAAGCAAAGTGCCCCCCCCATAAAATGGTAAGCAGTCTTAAGCCCAGAAAGAACCCATGGAAGAGCTCAAAAAGGAGCTTAAAAATCATATAAGAGAGGTAGAAGAAAAACTGAGAAAAGAAAGGAGAGTGATGCAAGAGAATTTTGGAAAAAATGAGTCAACAGTTTGCAAAAAGAAGTTGGTCAAATAGAAAAGGAAGTACAAAAGATAACTAGCAGAAATAGCACCTTAGAACTGGGCAAGCAGAAGCTAATGGCTCTATTAGGCTTCAGGAATGAATACAACAAATTCAAAAGAAAGAAAAAAGTAGAAGAAAATGTAAAATACCTCATTGGAAACACAATTGATCTAGAAAATAGATCCAGGAGAGACAATGTCAGAATCATTTGACTACCTGAAAGCCACAATCAAAAAGGAAGACCTGAACAGCATCTCTCAAGAAATTATTTAGGAAAACTGTTCTAATATCCTGGAGCCAAGGTGCAAAATAGTCATTCAAAGAATCCATCGATCACTTCAGGAAAGAGATTCCCAAATAAAAATTCCAAGGAACATTATGGCCAAATTTCAGAACTATCAGGTCAAGGAAATAATATCACAAGTGGCCAGAAAGAAACAATTCAAATATTGGCCATAGTCAGAATTACACAGGACTTGGCAGCTGTAACATTAAAGGACTGGAGCTCATCAAACATCATATTCTGGAAGGCAAAGAATCCAGGACTACAACAAATAATCACCTACCTGGTGAAATTAAGCCTAATACTTTGGGAGGCAGATGAGCATTCAATGAAATAGAAAGATTTCAAATTTTCATAAGGAAAAAACCAGAATTGAACAAGAAATTTGTTCTCTAATAGCAAGACCCAAGAAAAACCTAAAAAAGGAGAAAAGGGAAAAGAAAATATAAGGGATCCAATGGAGTCAAACTCTTTATATCCTTATATAAGATGATACTTGTAATTTTTAAAAATTGTACGACTTATAGTACAGCTAGAAGGACTATAGAGAGAGACAAAAGAGAGACATATGGGTATGAGGTGAATTTGAAAAAATGACAAAAAAAAATTAAGGGATGATAAAGAGGAGTACACTGGGTATAGAAGGAAAGGAGAGACAGAATGGAGCAAATAATTTCACATGAAGAAGCACAAAAATCCTATTACACTAGAGGGAAAGATGAGAGGGCGGGTGATGGGCATTACTTGAGCTCTTCTTTCATCAGTATTGGCTCAAATAAGGAATAATATACACAGTCACTGAATATAGGAATCTATTTTACCTGAAAGGGAAGTAGGAGGGGAGGAGATTAGAAGAGAGGGCAGACCAAGGGAGGCAGTAGACAGAAGCAAAACACTGTCGAAGGGAAAGGGTGAAAGGAGAGAAAGAACAAACAGGAGGGAAAATAGGGTGGAGGGAAACACACAGCTAGTAATTATAACTGTGAATCTGAATAGGATGAATTCTCCCATAAAATGGAAGGGGACAGCAGAGTGGATCAAAAACTAGAGTCTTACAACATGTTGTTTACAAGAAACATACTTGAAGCAGAGAGACACACAGAGCAAAAGTAAGGGGCTGGAGCAGAATCTATTATTTTTCAGCTAAAGTTAAAAAAAAAAGCAGGAGTAGCAATCCTGACCATAGGCAAAGCAAAAGCAAAATTATCCCTAATTAAAAGAGATAAGGAAGGAAACTATATCTTGCTAAGAGGTACCATAGACAATTAAGCAATATCAACACTAAACATGTATGCACCAAGTGGCAGAGCATCCAAATTCTTAAAGGAGAAGTTGAGTGAATTATAGGAAGAAATAGATAGCAAAACTATACTAGTGGGGGACCTCAACTATCCTCTCTCAGATGAATAGATAAGTACACAAGACACAGTAGTAAATGACCATAGTAACTTAGTGTCTGATAAACCAGAAGACCCCAGTTTTTGGGATAAGAACTCACTATTTGACAAAAACTGTTAAGAAAACTGGAAACAATAGGGCATAAACCAGGTGAAGACCAACATCTCACACTATATACCACAATAAGATCAAAATGTGTGTGTGATTTAGACATAAAAGGTGACTCCATAAGCAAATTAGAAGAGCAAGGAATAGCCTAGCTTTCAGAAATACAGAGAAGGGAAGAATTCATGAACAAACAAGGCATAAAAAACACCATGAAATATAAAAGAGATAATCTTTATTGTATTAAAAAAAACTTTTATACGAACAAAATGTTTGTGTCACCAAAATTAGAAGGAAAATAAAAAGCTGGGAAACAATCTTCACAGAAGGTGTCTCTGATAAAGACCTAATTTCTCAAATATACAGAGAACTGTGTCAAATATATGAAAAGACAAACCATTCTCCAATTGATAAATGGTCAAAAGATATGAACAGGCAGCTTTCAGATGAAGAAATCAAAGCTTTCTATTGGCATATGAAGAAGTGCGCTAAATCACTTTTGATTAGAGAAATGCAATTTAAAACAATTCTTAGGTACCGCTTCACACCTACCAGATTGGCTAATATGACAGAAAAGGAAAATTATAAATGTTGGAGAGGATGTGAGTAAACTGGGACACTAATACATCGTTGGTAGAGTTGTGAACTGATCTAACCATTCTGGAGAGCAATTTGGAAAACTATGCCCCAAGGGCAACTAAATTACACATATCCTTTGATCTAGCAATACCATTACTAGATCTGTATCCCAAAGAGATCAATAAAAACGGACTTACATGTGCAAAAATATTTATAGCAGCCCTTTTCATGGTGGCAAAATATTAGAAATTGATGGAATGTGCATCAGTTGGGGAATGGATGAACAAACTGTGGTATAGGAATGTAATGACATACTATTGTGCAATAAGAAATGATGAACAGGCAGACTGCAGAAAACCCTAGAAAGACTTTTATGAACTGATGCAAAATGAAATGAACAGAACAAGATAAACATTGTAGACAGTATCAGACATGTGATGATCACCTATGAATGACTCGGCTCTTCTCAGCAACACAAGTACAAAGGACTCATGAAGGAAAATGCTACCCACATCCAGATAAAGAAATGATGGACTTTGAATGCAGATCAAAGCCTGTTTTTTTATTTGCTTTATTGTTTTTCATGTTTTTCTTCTTTTTATCTGTTTCTTCTTTCCCAACCGTGACTAACATGGAATAGCACATTAATAACCTATGTCAAAACCACTTTAGGAAGGGAAGGGGAGGGAGGAAAAACCAATTTGGAATTCAACATCTTATAAAAATGAAAGCTAAAAATTGTTTTTATATGCAAGTTGGCCTACTTTGTTTATTTATTTATTGGAGAGGGGAAGGCAAGGCTGTTAGGGTTAAGTGACTTGCCCAAGGTCACACAGGTAGTATTGTCAAGTGTCATGTCAAATGTCTGAGGTCAGATTTGAACTCAGGTCCTCCTGACTCTAGGGCCAATGCTCTATTCACTGCACCACCTAGATACCCCCTTTATATGTAATTTGGGGGAAAAAATGAAATACTATTAAACAGAGTCATCAATAAAATATACATTTTTTTTGAATGAAGAATTTTCTACACTCATGCAATCAACCTGTCAGCTACATAGGATGGTTTTGCTATTTTTGTTTTGAAAAGCTAGGATACAAACAGAAGGTTTTATTATGCTTTTTGGAAGACAACCATGGGCAGGTATAACAGAGCCTCATTGGATATGACCGACTTTTGCTAATCATCTGGGACCTCCAGTGATCACCTCATGTAGTCTGTAAATAGACTACAATAAGGATGTCATCAAGTGTGCAGGGCATGGTGGTGTAGTGGATAGAACACTGAATCAGTCTCAAATTCTCCCTCTCTTATGGATGGTAGACTATGAGCTCCTTGAGAGAAGGGATTATTTTTAAAAAAAAACTTTTCTGTACCCCCAGAGCTTATCTAACAGTGCCTGGAACACAGTAGGTGCTTAATAAACACCAGTTCATTGCATAATTACAAGCTGCGTGACCCTGGGCAAGTAACTTAACTTCTGGCTACCTCAACTTCCTCTTCTGTAAAATGGGGATAAGAATAGCACCTACCTTTCAAGACTGTTGTCAGATTAAATGAGATAAAATTTGTAAATCATTTTGCAAACCTCAAATCATCATATAAATACTAACTATTATTTTAAATTATTGTAATATTTCTGGCATGTCTTGCCAAAAGCCTTTCAATTCTATTTGAACCTGAAATCTATTTCAGATATCATTCCCAATTTTCAAAGGAACAATTCATTTATTATTTATTCAAATTGTTTTAAATTTCTAAACTCAGCAACCAACAGCCAAATTAAACATTCAAAGATACACATTAAAAGTGATTAAGGAAGAACATGGAGTCGTTATTTATAATTTCTTTAAAATAAATAAAAACTTGAACGAAATAATTATGACTGTGCCCTACATGCTCCCATGTCCCTTTCTGATCTCATTTTCTTCTTTGCATTTTTGTCAGGCTTTATCAAGCATATGTTTTTATATTCCTGTTTATATTGTTGTTCCAATTCTGAGTTCTTTATTCTATGACACTTCGAATCAGAGGATTATTGATTTAGAACTGGAAGGAACAATAAAGGTTGTCTAGTCCAACCTTCCTGTTTTACAGAAGAGGAGTGTGAGAGGAAGAGAGGGAAAAGTTATTTTTCTAAGGTTACATGGGCTGTAAGGGCTTTCTGCAAAGCCTGGGGTCCAGGTCTTCTTCTCTGAATGTGATGTTCTTTCCTCTATTCTACAGTCACATAAATCTTCCCAAAGCTGTGTAGCCATTCATAATCGTCTTTTTTAGGAGGGAGGGGAGAGAGAGGGAGATCTAGGCCTATGGATTTGTTGGGTCTTTTTTTAGTGAAGAGAACTCTGTGAGGAACCTCCCTCTACCAATGTGGATTGACAACTTTTCTGCAGCTTCTAGATGTAAAGTATTATTTCTGGGTTCCGGAAAATTAAGTCAGTCAGTCAACAAACATTTATTAAGCACTTACTATGACCCAGGCACTGTGATAAGATACAAAGAAAGACAAAAGACAGTCCTTGATCTGAAGGGGCAGACAATATGCAAGAATTACATGATAGATTGGAAATAATGGAGGGGAAACCAAAGAATGAAGGGAGATTCATGAAAGGCTTCCTTTAGGTGGTAATATTTTAACTGGGACTTGAGAGAAGCCAGGAGACAATTGAAGAGGAGGAACACTTCATGAATGGGGGGCACCGGGTGAAAATGCTCTGAGTCAGGGGATTGTATGCCTCGTTCAAGAAACAGTAAGGAAACCAGTGTCACTGGAGAGGCAGGGCACATGGGAAGGAGGTAAGGCATAAGAAAACTAAAAAGACGGGGTTCGGGTGGGGGGGGAGGTTATGAACAGTCAGCATGTGTCAGAGGCAAAATTTGTAACCAGTCTTCCTGCCTCTAAGGTGGACTTCCTCTCCACCACATCACTTCACTGCGCTCATATACTACAATTTGGCCAGTCTCCAGTTCCCGATTTTTGCTATTCTGAATAATACTGCTGTAAATATTTTTGTACAGAGAGGTCTTTTTTTCCCCCTTTTAATAATATCCTTAGAAAGTACAGTCTTAGTAGTGGGATTGCTGGGTCAAAGGATGCAATCAGTCTTGTAACTCTTATTGTATACAAATAATAAAATTATACCCAGTCACGGCTGAGCTTTGGAAACTGTTGCATCAGATGGTTTTCATTTGGGGTACTGGAATTATTTTTCTTTCCTTTTTTTCTTTTTAAAAAATAGGGAGTAAATGAGAGACTGAAAATCCCTTAGGAAAAAAATATTCTTATGTATATTCTAAGTGCCAGTTTTACACATGAAACATTTCAGCATGTTTAACTCATTCATCTTCTTTTAAGAAAATCTTATGTGAAGACATCTGAATGAAAGAGGGGAAATAATAGCATTCAAAAAGCATGATGATTGTTTTTCTTTCATCTTTGTTTTTTAATTGATGTCTTTTGTTTTTACATTATATTCAGTTACCCTTCTTTGGTAACAAAGATGTTTTTTAAAGGGGAGGAGGGAAGTAGTTCAGCAAAGTCAACCAAAGCATTATGTCTGGCAGCATACACAATATCACACATCTACTGCCCCCCACCTGTGCAATGAAGAAAGGAGGTACATTTTGTCAACTCTTCTCCAGGTCGGAATTCGGTCATTATAACTAAGCAATGTTCAGTTCCATTTTATTGTTCTTTCCATCTATATTGTTGAATTCATTGTGCATATTTTTTCTTATTTTGCTAACTTTAGTCTGCATCAGTTCAGATAAATCTTCCCATGTTTTTCTGAATTCTTCATATTAGTCATTTGTTATGGTGCAGAAATATTTCATTACATTAATGTAAAACAATTTGTTTAGCCATTTCCCTCAATCAATGGGACCTACTTCATTCTTTCTGGTTCTTTACTGCAAAAGTGCTGCTATGGCACACATGGAACCCTTCTTTCTGTACTTGACCTCCTTTGGGGTAAATACTTGGCAGTGAGATCTCTGGGTATAGAATTAGCCTATTTTTTGCAGAATTCCAAATGTATTCCATTTATCTTAATACAAAAAGGACATTTCCATTTCTTTATAAAGATAGTCATCAAACCTGGAGGAATATTTGTATCAGAAATTGATTACAGTTTCCATATGCAAATAAAATGTATTAGACATGTGACCTTGAGTCAATCCCTTTCCCTCTGTCAGCCTCAGTTCTGTCATCTGTGAAATGAGACACTTTTGGGCAAGTTTAGAGACTTCTAAGACTCCTTCTACCTCTGTGGTTCTCTATTTCATAATCTGAAGTCCCTCCCAGTTCTGACATTCTAGAATCCTATTGGGTTTCTCCACCCCCACCCCAACCCACAGCTAATTTTGGAAGGAAATCTCAAGTATCTTGAGATTTACATTTTGTTTCTTGGAACAACAAATACAGAGGTGCATAAAATTCAGTTGCTCTGGTGTCTGGCTTCTTGAGGTGCACTCCATGATATTGCACCTGAATATTTCTGATGTATCTTGGGCAATTTTGAAAAGAAAAATGGTGTCTCTTTGGCTGTGTTTTATGAGACATCTGCCCCTGAGGCCCTACAGAACAATTTCATCCCATGTAATACTAATTTTTTTTTTAAGGCTACAGAGCCAGTCTGTAGTGATACCTTCTTCTCCCTAGCCAATAGCCAGAAATACCTATCATCACACAAAGCTATACAAGATGAGCCTTTAGAATACCAATTTTATATGTGTAGATATCAGACGTACACAATATATGTGTATATATATATATGAATATATATATTTGCTTTTTTTAAGGCACAGATGTTTAATTTCAATAATGGAAAGAAAAAAAAAACAGCACCCAAAGAGTGTTTTAACATGGTGTTGTCCTGGGAGATTAAGAACTTTCTAATCAATGCGAAAAACGAGACAGAGAATGGAGCTCAACAAGCCCATTTTCTTTTCTCCCAAATGTAAGCTCTATTTAGCTCTGAATCCTTAAGCCAGAGCTTGTAAAAAGCTGTTTGTTTGGGACTGACCTTCTCCTTTTATGTAACATGATACTGCACGCTTCACCGAGCCCCGAATGCAGCTAAACATATGTCGTCAGCTGTGCGTTACTGCCCCTTCTATTAAAATGGATTCTGGTAGCATATGTGGGAATAGACTTGCCACATATACTCAAGGGAGATGAAGGAATACAAGGCAATTAGCAGGAGCAGTACCCAGACCTCACTGCTAAGCCTCAGTAGGAAGTACAAAGACTTATCTCATGAGCATGGAAACAATTTAAGGTCAACAAGTAATCGTGGAAAAGGAAACTTTAAAAAAACAAGAACCTGGTAAGTGACCTAGTAAACACTCCCCTCCCTGCCCCCCTACCCGTATGGCATCTGGGGTTCACGTGTATAATCTTCCTGGCTTCTCCCCCCCCCATAATGACTTCCCTTTGCAATTTCCTGGAGGAAGTTGTTGAAGTGATCTTCTAGTGATAAAATAGTGTTCTTTCTTACAAATGAAGAATCAGTCCCATTTCTTATTCCCTGACCATTCTCCTAATTAAGGGATGTCAGAAAACTCTAATGCGTTCAAGAAGAGAGGGTACTTTCTCTTCCCAGATAAACTGGCATCAAACAGTCAGACTGCGAAGAATTCATTTTCACACTGTTTATTCCAGCTTTGGTTGGTCCTGAATGAGGCCTTCCCTCTTATGCCTGAACAAATCCTGTGCCTCTGGATGGGGGCTTGCCTGCAACGGCAGATGCATTCTTAGCATTTGGGAAGAGAAACTCATCCTGCTGTATCTTAGTTTTCTCTTTGTACAAATCATTTCCAAACAGCACCAGTGAAATTAATTCTTTGAGGGAGGAATGAACTTCTGTCATTTAATTATACGGTACATTTGTAGAGTCCGGTATCAACTAGACCAGTATCCAGGAAAGTATTTGGGAATATAGCCACAGAGGACTTCGATGATACCTGCTGATGGTGTTATTCCTCCAGTGAAGCTTTTTTTGGCTTCTTCATTCTTAGGATAATGTACTTAATATAAACTCCACAGACTTAAGGAACAAAGCCCTCTGTTTTGGAGAAGTTCTATAAAGCCCAATTCATATGGCAACTCCTTGCCAAAACTCAGAAACTACTGTTTGCCTTGGAAGTTTCTTAGTGTTCCAGTTTCTATTCATGTTGAGAGTAAACTTCTCAGGATATACCCAATTTCTCCTTTTCCTCCTCTTTTTCTTTTTAAAATTTTCTTTCTCCTTGTTTTTCTTTTTTCTTCTGTCTCTTTTCTGCTCTCCTTCCTTCCTTCCTTCTTCTCTATTTTCTTTTCTTTCTTCCTTCCTTGTTTCTCTTTCACTCCTTTTTTCTCTCCCTTTTAAAAAATTTCTTCCTCCTTCCTCCCTCCTTCTTTCTCTCTTTCCTTCCTTCCTTATTTCTCCCTTTCTTCCTTCCTTTTTTCCTTCTTCCATTTCCTCCTTCCTTTCTTCCTTCCTCCCTCTCTTCTTTTTTCCTTCCTTCCTCCATTCCTTTTTTTCATCTTAATTACAACTTTAGACAAAAGTTATGCTAGTGTAACAACAGACTGCAATCCCTAGACTGTCTGATTCTCTGCCTCATAACTTTCCAGATAAACAAAACACAATGGCCAAGTAGCATCAGACTTCTCCACTGCGATCATTCGATCTCTGTTTCCTGTTGGGAGATAGGATTTTAAGTGGAGAAGGCAGTGGCAATGTCAGTAACTGCCCATGGTGCTCTAAGTTCTCAGCCAGACTGAATTCGAGCTTCCAGAGGTAAAAAGGACCCCCAACTCTGAAAAGGTAGTGAATGTTCTGGGGAGGAAGTACCCTGGGAAGATTCTTTTCTTCCCTCCATCCCCACCAGAAAAAAAAAAATCCTAAAAACCACATCCATCCAAGCAGCATGACAAAAAGACCCAAAGTCCTTGTCACTTGATTCCACTCCGGGCTTCGCAAAAGATGAGCTTGGAGGCGGCTGTGTTCAGACGGTGCATCACCGGAGGCAAAATCTGGCACAGAATGAGTGTAACGCGCCATGACATCTGTCACAGCTCCTCGAAGATAAACCTGCAGTGATTACTGTGACTGGGGAAGAAGACATCTGAAGTCAGGAATGGAGAAGACGAGTGATATTTCAGACAGAATGGAGCCCACAGACAATGATGCATTTTGGTAGAAAGGGAAACAGTTTAGCAGTTCTCAGTCCCACGAAATGTCTTAATTATAAACATCTCTTCGGGATGGCCAATAGGGGCCAAGGGGAGGGGGAGGGGTGGGAACCTTTTTTAAGTAATAAAGATTAGGCAACATGTTGACTCTGCAAGGCATATGCATTGTGTATGTGTGAGAGAGACAGACAGACAGAAAGACAGAGACAGAGACAATCACACAGAACTCTTTTTTCATCTGTGTAGTGTAAAGGGCCCTATATTAGAAATTGTGGGCCCATAGATCTAAAGCTGGAAAGGCCTTTAAAAGTCATCTAGTCTAGCCCTCTCATTATAAAAATGAGGAAACTGAAACCCAGATACATCAAGCAGGTTACACAAGGTCACAGAGGTAGGGAGGAGCACAGCAGGGACCTGAACCAAGGTTCTCTGACTCCAAATCTAGCCTCTTCTTCTTTGTACCAAGTCAGATGATCTACATTTGGCTTTACCACTTACTGTTTCTTTGCCCTTGGTCAGGCTGCTTAACCTCTGAACCTTGATCCTTTGTAAGATGGGGATGGCATAATAATACCTCATAAGGTTACCATTTAGATCAAGTTAGACAGTGAATGTGACACATGTAATATCCCCTAAAGCATGATGCAAATGTCAAAAAATATTGTCTCATTCTTTTCATATTTTTTTCATTGGGATTCAGATAGATATATGATCTTGAGACAAATTTTTATCCTGCTATCATTCTTTTATATTCAGCATTCTATGGTCTATGGAACAGGTGGATAAAATAATTATTTTTCATGGTCGCATAAAAGTATTTGGAACGTGTAAGCTTTTCCTCTGTAGGCTCAGTGAAAATACAACTTCAGCAGCAGAGATGATACATGCCTCATCTTACTCCCACATGATTTTGATCACCTCTGCTGGATCTCTATATTTTGAAAACTCTTTATTCCATGAATCTTGGAGATTATGACTATTGGGGATGGCAAGATCTAGTTAAAAAAATTGTTCTTAAGCTGTTATTGTTGTTAACTGGGCTCCCTATATCCTACAGGCTAGAAGTGCACTAGTTGCTTCTGTGTCCAATGCCACTGCTGAACACCGTGGGAACTTTGACCTGATCAAGGTTCTGACTGGGGTTGGTTTGCCCCTCCTTAAGTAGCCTGGTGGTCACACCCCCTCCTCCTCCCAAGGACTCATCAAATCATGGCAGGGCATGGTGCAGATACCTGATCAGCCTGAGCCCTATGAAAAACCCCAACTTCAAATGATCTACCAGTCTCAGCCTCCCTGGTAGCAGGAATTACAAGTGTATGCCACCAGCCTTATCACTGTCATTCTCTTTCTCTTTCTGAGCCTCTTCCTCTTCCTCCTCCTCCTCATCTTCATCATCATCATCATCATCAAGCTGAAATATCAGCTGGTATGCCGCCATGTTCCTGACCTTGGGAGAGTTCCTTTCCCTCTCTCTAGATGACAGTTTCTTCATCTGTCAAATTGAGGCTGGAGCAGAGGAGTTTGATCCTTACTGCACAGGAGGAAGTACTGTAATGGTATTGAGTAGGCTAATACAGACATAAATCCACAGAGAGGCACTTGTCCTGATACAAGCTTGAGAAGGCAGAAGTGAATAGTAAAAAAATCCCCACACTAGCACGCCGGCTAATCGTGTTGTTATCATTTCCAGTCACTGTTCCCTATTAGCTAGAGAAGAACCTAAGACTGGCCGATGACTGACAATTGTTATACAGGGCAGTGGCCCCTGCGTCAACTTATTCACAACACCTGTCATCACTTGTTGTCAGCGATCTTGCTTTAGTTATGATTTAATTTATGCCTTGTGTGTCAGAAGCCAGTGCTTAGTGTTTTTAAGCCATCAAATGAACTCTTTTGTTGATCAGCCTCATTTCTCTGACAGATGCTAAAGTTTGACTGTTGCTGAGGAGATCTTAGCCATCAGCCAACAACTCCTAGCACTTAGGTCCAGGGGCTGCTGCTGGCAGATTTTAACTCCAGGCCTCCATATATATGATCATTGGAGAGTGGGGGTTGGGGGAAGGAAAGAGGAAGAAAGAATGCTTCAAGTATGGGACTGTACGGCAGCTGCCCACCACTCTGCACATCCTATATCAACATGAAACTGATGACAGAGAAGTCTTGATGGTTCTCAATCTGATTCTAAGTGGTTGCCATTGCCTGCTTAATTTCCTAGCTATCTGAATATGAATTTCACTATTGTGCTCTAGGCCAGATTCTCACAACATATCATCTTTCCTTGGTGGCAGTAAATTATACAGCCTCCTATATGCATCGAAATGTCAGTGCATAATTGATCTTTTTAAAAATGTCAGCAAATTGAAGCTCCAAATCTACCTTGTGAGGACTGTATCCATTTGAAATTTAAAATGGGACAGAGAATATAAGGGCCCCTATATACACATATTCTGTTTGCATTAGTCAGGAAAGGGGAGAGATATTCAAAATAGTATGGTTATAGAATACTATTTATAGTTTAAACAGAGCTCAAACTTTCTGTTTTTGAATTCATTTCCTCTTGGCAAAAGAGTGACTTCCTGTTGGTTATTTTTTTCCCTTTCCCTAGAGTTGAAGATTCAAAGCAACTTATGCATCAAATAGCCATTTCATAATGATTGTACGAATCAGAAGTTGGTGTATTCAGTTCCCCCTTAAAATATACAAGGTTTTTGGAAATTAAAGAGAGAGGAACTTGGCAAGATATTAGGGGGCTTAACTTAGTTAAAATGTTTAAAATATCACTTGGGGCACTGGACAAACTAAACATATGCCCGGAGTCAACAGTCCCAAGTGGGATGTTCCATATTATAATACATGCTGAGAAAGGACCACAAATATTAATATAAACATATTTCTCCCATTTTTATATTATAGATCAACATCCTTTCAATCCCATCCAATTCAATATAAGAATACATTGTAGTTAACTACTTTATATTTATTTATTTTGTATGTTCTCATATGTTTAGGTTGTCTCCTTGGTAGAATGCAGGCTCTTTTTTAATGAGGATTGTTTCCTGTGATATATTTGTGTTCCCATTTTATTCTTACACATAGTAGGTATTTTTAAAATGCTTATTAAGCACCTACTATATGTCATATACTGTACTAGGCACTGGGGTACAAAGACCAATACTCTCTCCCCCAAAACAAAACAAAAAGCAGCTTTACTTTCAAGGACCTTATTGCAGTAGAATTAACTGAAGGAGTTCTCTTGACTCTCCTACAGAAAAAGAAAACCTTTTAATTTAATAGATAAATCAGTAGTAGACTGGGGTGAAAATCCACTTGGAATCTCTGAATTATTAGGGTGGTCTCTTAGGGTTTTTTTTAAAAGCAATATTATGATTATAAAAAACCCAACATTTTATAAAACTATGAAAAATTCATTACAATGTCAAATTCCTCTGATAAATGATTAAAAGAGAAAAAGCTTCCTCTTTCTTGGAATACCTGTCACTTAAAGCAATCCTGTTTCCAATTATTGATGGCTAATCAAGCTATTATAGCCCCTGCTGTATCCATTTCAGACAGGACATGATTTTTGAATAATACCACTGGCCTGGGTGTCATCAAGGAAAGACAACACAACCAATGAGTTTGCAAAAACCAGACGAGTTTTGTTTTTTCTCCCGAAAATGCACTTTGAAAAGGTCCCAAACTCCCTTTAAGTCTGTAACAAACACTGTCTATAATGGGCATTCATAGAGAAAAAGACAGACCAGAGACAGAGGTTCAAATTGCTTTTGTCAGTTTCTGTCAGTTTGGAACCTTCCCATTTTTTGGAAACAAAAAGTACTCTTTGTCTGAATTTAAAGTAAGTTTAATGGGAACAACACAGATCTTATCATTTTTATACTAAGGCTGTATCCACCTGGGCAAATCAGGGTGGAGAAATGGAGCAAGTGACCACATGAATCAAGCCCAACTCCATTTAGGGAGGTTAAAGGTTCAGAAGCAAGGATTCCCTGGACCAAATAAACTGTTTTTCTCTCCTATTTGCTATGGCAACCTGTGTATGTTGCTTCAAACTTAAAGAAAAATTAACTGTCACATGCATTGGGGGCTTCTAGTAAAGAAAGAAAATGGTGTTGTAAAGGTGAAGGCCAATCTGTTATCTTAGAGTTGGCTGAAATAAGCCTCTCAGAACTTTATTCTGATCATAAATTTTTAATTATCATGTCAAACACACTAGAATCAACCTATATATTTTAGGAAGAAAAGATCACTGTTTTCTAATTGGGCAAACATGTGCAAATGTTATAAATATAATATTTATGCAAACATGTTGCCAAACCACATTCTACTATAAAACACAATGCAATGAATAGTTCCTTAGTGGTAGTCCACGAGCAATGACTGGATTCGGGTTTGGGGAGATGATTTTGTTAGTTGTTGCTGTTATTCTCTGTGTTATCAGCATTACAGATCATGGGGCTGTAACTAAAGTATACAATGCTTTAACTGGAAGGAATGGCACTGAGGTTGTCTAGTCATTTTACAGATGAGACTACTGAGGCTCAAAAAACAGGAGTAGTTTTACCAATGTAACCCAGCTAGTTGGTGGAAGAGTTTACTCCCATTTTTAGGGTTCTTTTTTTTTTTTTTTTTTGCTTTTTGGAGAGAGAAAGGCAGGACAATTGGGGTTAAGTGACTTGCCCAAGGTCATACAGCTAGTAAGTGTTAAATGTCTGAAGCTGGATTTGAACTCAGGTCCTCCTGACTCCAGGGTCATTGTTCTATTCACAGAACCACCTAGCTGCCCCTATTAGAGTTAAAGTTATTGTGTTGGTGCTAGGATATTGTGAGTGTAATAATAATAATTCACATTTCTAGACTAATTTTAGGTTTATAAAATTTTCTGTTCACAACAATCTTTGGGGTAGAGCATGCAGTCATCTTTATTTTACAAAGGAAAAAAGCAAGCCACAGAGAGGTGAGTTAGCTGCTCAAGTTTACATAGTTAATAAGTAGCATTGCTGGGATTCACATCCTCCTCTTATGAATCGAAATCAGGTATACTTCTCCCTATACTGTGATCAAATAGACATATAGTAAATAACTCCTACTTTGGGGCAAATAGGTGATACAATGGATAGAGCGCTGGCCTGGAGTCAAGAAGATTCATCTTCACGAGTTGAAATCAGGCTTCAGAAACTTACTAGCTGTGTGACCTTGGGCAAGTCACTTAATCCTGTATGCCTCAGTTTCCTCACCTGTAAAATTAGAAGGAAAGAAAAGAAAATAGCAAACTACTCCAGTATCTTTGCCAAGAAAACCCCAAATGGGGTCACAAAGAGTCTGACATGGCTAAAACAACTGAACAATAAAAAATTCCCACCAAGGAATGTATTTTTTTTTTTGCAGTAGACCTTATCTAAGAAAGACTACTGCCTCTCTGTATCCAGACAAATACATCCAAAGTAATTCTAAGATCCCTTCATTTTAAATTCCTAGGAAGCCAAGGAAAAGTAGTGTTTCAGAGTAGATAAAGGAGTCTCTTCAAGTCAAGAAGACCTAGTCCAAGTTTAGTCATATCCTGGTCATGTGACCCTGGGCAAGTCCCTTCACTGTCTTCCCTTCCCACCTCCCAGAGTTCCAAGCAGCTTTCTAAGACTGTATGTGACAGAGAAGAGATTGACCCAAGTTAGGAGAAGTTTCTTCAAATAAAAGTTTCTTCTGCCAGTGAAATCATAGGTCCAGTTCCTATTCCAGGAACCTAAGATTTTTACTTGTAAAAAAAGCATTCAAACAAAGCTTAAACCTTGATTCCTTTTTCACTCTTCATTGTCTTAGCAATGTGGGACAAAGTATGGTTGGAATTCATCTGGGAATGCTTCCTGGAGGAAATGATTTTTGAGGGGGAGGAGTGTTTTCTAGTGGGAGAGGGAGAGGATTTGAAGAAGAGGAAAAGGCAAGAGTAAAGAAAAACAGAGATCCAATCACAGGATGAAAAAGTCAGAGTCAGAAGGGATCTTGAAAGGCATTTAGTTCAAATCTCTTACTTTACAGAAAAGGAAACTGAGCACCCCAAAAGTCAAGTGACATGCCCAGGGTCGCACAGCTAGTGGCAGAGCCAGGATTAGAACCCTGGCTTTTTTTATTCCCCAATTCAGGACTCATTCAGTGTATCTTTCCTTAGAGGAAAAGCAATTCAAAGTCCTTAAGCAGAGATTACAGGATACATCCTTTAGCATCACTGAATACTTATCAGTCACTTACTGCATGTAGAAAAGAAAACAAAGACCCAGTATTTGTCCTCAATGAGAAATGATATCCCAAGATTAACAACAAATGAAAGTCTAGTAAAAAAGACAAACAAACAAACAAAAATGAGTTAGTACTACTAACTCCCTGCTAGGCAGTTCTTTGTAGGACAAAGACTAACCACAACCTTTAGCCTACAGGTCTTCCACCTAAAAGTAGGAAAAAAGACCCACCACAAAGAAATATCAGCTCTGTTCTCAGAGACTCTGAGAAAATGTCCAACCCTGGGTATATTCTAGTCTTCTAAAATTATGATGATTTGGAATTGGCTCTCTAAGTCAATTTGTCTACTCCATCTGTGAATGGGCTTTGTTCTTCAGGAAGGACTCCTAAGACACCATCATTATAAATGGCATGGCATTTCTAGGGACTGAGCATCTGGAGTCACTGTGCCAGAAGGTCTCTCCCACTCTTCTAATCTCTGGGAGTACTGAGTATGAATAGATTGATGAATGAATGGAATAGAGAGAAAGAGAGAGGGGGGGAGGGAGGGAGGGATGGATGGATGGATGGATGGATGGATGGATAGATGGATGGACGGACAGACAGATAGATTAGATAGATAGATAGATAGAGAGATATCTTACACATATACATACGTATTATATATCTTTCATATATATATATATCTGTATTGCATAGATATATAAATATATACTCTTGCTGTGAGGATGAGAAGGTTTCTCTCCAGAACATAGTTTAGCCTCATCTGAAATACAGGGCAAAAGCAGCTCATTTGGCATACATCACTACTCCATCACAAAAGTCTAGTGATAATAGCTGGTATTTACATTGTTTTATATGCATTATCTCATTTGATGCTAAGAATGGCCTAAGACATAGGTAATACAAGTATTATTATCCTTATTTTGGAGATGAGGAAGCCAAAGCTCCAGGAGATTAAGAGACATGTCCACATTCATACAAGTAGTAAATGCTGAAGACTGGATTTGAATCCGGCTCTCCCCCAGCTCCAAGTACAGTGCTATTTCCATGAGGTCCTACTGCTTCTCAATAATATGCTAGTAAAGGAAGAGGCCTTGGAGCCTTCCTAGTCATACCCTTCCCCCATGTGACAGGTAAGGAAAATAAAGACCAGGGACAGGAAGATCAATTTGTTGTCCAGTCATTTTTCAGTGCCCAATTCTTTGTGACCCCTTTGGGGTTTTCTTGGCAAAGATACTGGAATGGTTCGCCACTTCCACTCAAACTCATTTTACAGATGAGGAAACTGAGGCAAACAGGGTTAAGGGACTTGCCCAGGGTCACAGAGTTATTTGATTTCTGATTGTACTCAAGTCTTCCAGACCCCGGGCCTGGCACTCTATACACTGATGCACCTAGCTGCCTAGGAAGGTCAGCACAGAAAGTTAATGCCTCCTCCCTCAAACCTGTACCTTTCTCCATCAGCATTATCTCCTGCCCATACTTCCAGTATATTAGGAGTTATAGTTTTCTCCCAGGCCCTGCTTTTCATAAGACTTTTTCATCCCTTACCTTCCTCTCTCACACACATCGTCCTCATTGCTCATACATCTTTTTTTTTTTTTGAGAGGGGAAAGCAAGGCAATTAGGGTTAAGTGACTTGACCAAGGTCACATAGCTAGTAAGTATGTCAAGTGTTTGAGGCTGTATTTGAACTCAGATCCTCCTGACTCAAGGGCAGGTGCTGTATTCACTGCACCACCTAGCTGCTCCTCTCCTAGGTATTTGCAGTAGGGCTCAGCAGAATGAGTTTAGAAGTAGTAGGGTGGCTCAGTGGATAAAGCATCAGGTATGGAAGAAGTCCTCAATTCAAATCCTGATTCCTACACTTGCTAGATGTGAGACCCTGGACAAGTCCCTTAACCTGCCTCAGCCTCAGATTCCTCATCTCTAAAATGACAGGTTTGGGCTGAGTGGTGTCCAGGATCCCTTCTGCCTCTAGATCCACGTAATGCATCTCTTCTTTCTTCTTTCTGGTAGTAGCTATTCTGTTTTCACCCTCATCATCTTATCAAGTTAATTCCTTATGTTTCATGATGACATCACAAAAGACAGTTATTAGAGTGTTATTTAAAAGCCTCAAGTGTCCTGAAGACACTTGTTCATTCAGAGGCAGTCATCTTAGAAGGACAGGGAGCTCCTGGCAAGGGTGGGACTCCAACCCAGATCATAAGATTCCAAACTCTATGAAATTTTCCACTACCCCGGGTCCCTTTCAGTTCTGAGATTCTATGATTCTAAGAATAGGGTCACTAGGTGCCACAGTGAATAGAGTCTAGAGTCAGGAAGACCTGAGTTCAAATCCAGCTTCAGACGCTTACTAGCTGTGTGACCCGTGGCAAGTCATTTGATTCTGCCTCAGTTTCTTCATCTGTAAAGTAAGTTGGAGAAGGAAATGGAAAACCACTCCAGTATCTTTGCCAAGAAAACTACAAACGGGGTCATGAAGAGTATGACACAACCAAAAACAACTATCCAACAACAACAAATGATTCTAAGAAGACCTCAGGATATCATGACCAGAAAAGCAGGCGGTGGGGAATAAGGGGTGGATCATTTTATGGCTATGGTGACCTCAACAGGGGAAAGATTCCTATGCTATTTGACTAATCAAGAATAGAGTTTTATTGTATTTTCATTTGGTTAAGTGATTATATCTTCAATTACTTTTTCTGTCAATTTCAGGGCACACTGGGGATGTTGTGGGCCTCCTGTGGCCCATGGGCTGTGCGCGCGTGTGTGTGTGTGTGTGTGTGTGTGTGTGTGTGTGTGTGTGTGTGTGTGTGTGTGTGTGATGCCTCTGAACTAACGACGTCTAAAATCTCTACCAGTTCTAACCTGACGTGATTTGTGCTCTTTGGCCCTTTCTGACTCTGACATTCTAAGGTCCAAGGTCCTTTCCAGCCCAGATATTCTATGAGCAAAGGTGCTTTTCAGCCTTAATACTTTTTGTCTTATGAGCTAACGTCCCTCCAGTTCTTAAAGTCTATGACTTCATTTCTCTCAACAGGGGAAGCCTCTCATAGCTTTGGGCTGAGTTCAAATTTCAATTCTTTTCTGAAGCCATCTTTGCTGATTTTGGAAAGTCTTTATATCTATTTTTCCCCTTTTTTCATAGAACATATGTAAAGACTTAGATTTCTATAAAGATCAACCATTAATAAGATGTATTTAAACTCTGGGCATGGCTTCAAAAGAGAAACAGAATAGCCATCTTCTGTATTTCAGTCATGTTTTCTTAATTGCTATATTTATGCTATTAGGTCTAGGGAGCCAGGGGGACAAGGAAGCAGAGAGTTCCTTGGGACTCTGGAATCATCCAAAATGCTACATCCACCAGAAATTTGATTTCACTTTTAAAATGCACTCTAAACATTAGCCAAGATAAAAAAAAATGTACATAAAAGTTTGTAATCAGAAATTGCTCAGTGCCAAATGTAAACAGTAATAAAAAAAATATTGTGACCACATTTATCCCTTTTGCTAAACAACTTCCTTATAGGGTGAAAGGTTAGACTAATCAGACATAATTAACTACAGCTGTAGCCAACCCTTTATGAAGAAAATACTTAAAATAATTGGGTGGCTCCTTCCAATGGCATTGCTCCCATAACTTCGCATGAAGGGTTCCCAATGAGGGGCCAAAGGTTCGGTGGAGTAGAAGAATCCATTAAATCTCCAAAATCCCAAATCCCATCTTCATCTAATTTGCATGGCTGACAGGGGCTGGATAATAATAATTGTTCACATTTCTTTGGGACTTTAAGATTTACCAAGTGCTTTTTTTCCCCAGTAGTCTTGTGAGAAGAAAAGTGGAACTGTTTTTAATCCCCATTTTACAGGTGAGAAAACTGAGGCTTCACAAGACAACTGATTTTTTTCCACAGTTACAGAGCTGATAAGAGGCATCAAAAATCCAGGCCTCTGAGATTCACAGCTGGAAAGAATAGACTTGAATCGTAGTCATCAAATGTTAGAGCTGGAAAGGATTTTTGAGCTCATGTAGTACATCCCCTTCATTTGTCAGATGAGGAAACCGAGAACCTGGTCCTCTGATGCCAAGTCCTCTTCTTTATTCTACACTTGATGTTTTTAAAGATAATTTAGTTAAATTCTTTTATTTTATGGGGGTAGGGGTAAGGTGGAAAATTAAGCCTCACAGGGTACTGACTTGCCCAAAGGTCACTCATACAATGAGTTGCAGGGGGCCATGATTTGAATCCAGGTCCTGCTAATCAAAAACCCAGGCCTATTTACAACACTCAGCAACCCCGACACTTGCCGCTGCCATCCTGAGCCTTCGGCTGTTTCTCTCCCCAGCACAGGCTCTCAAGTCCACACGCGGGATTCCAGTCAAGAGAGAATAAAATGACAGTTTGTAGAAAGAAGGCTCCCCTGTCTCCTGTTGACAGTATTGTGACGGTTTTCACTTTACCAATCTGGATGTTAATTCAAGTGTATGCATGTTTAGAAATGTGATTTTAAAACAGCTTATTGTTTTAATTTAAGCAGCTAGAAGCTGCCAACAGTTTTTGTTCCCCAGCCAAAAGAAATTTATCTTACAGATTTATTAAGTCATCATCGAGTTAATTATAATGGCTTTGTTGATACTGTTATAAAATGAACAGAGGGTTCTAACATGGCCGGGCTGTGTCAATGTTTTCATTACAAACCCTCGGCTGCTTTGCACAAGCTCACACACTGGCCATGCTTGGGCTTCATACTGAAGAGCCCAGCCAGGGAGTCAAATGACACCCCCTTACCTTCACCCTGCAGACCCCCAGTCCTTCTAAAAATAGTTCCAATGAATTTGAGGGAGGCATAGTGAGAGGGGAGGTCGGGATAATAAACATGGGGGCCTCACTATCCACCTTTGAGCTGGATTATCGGCTAAGGGAGGCAGCAAAAGGCACTAAGAGGACATCTTTTCTGCTGTAGGTCTACCTAGCCAAGGTGAATAGGGGGCATTTGGACCACTCCTCCATCTCATATCTATTTGCCATATATGAAAAGGTAGCTATTGTCATTCGAGGCCCTCCACAACCTGGCTCTAATCTACCTGTATGATCCGATCTAACATACTCCACTTCAGGTATTTGATATTTCAGCCAAACTGAACAATTCTCCCCTCCCTATTCTCAACCTTCCCTCTTTTGTCACCCTCTACATCCTCCCTGCCCTGAACTGATTTCCCTAACACATCCATTGGAGTTCATTCTTTTTTTTCAACCAATTACTCAATCAACAAATATTCACAAAGAACCCACTATATATGCCAAGTATGGTGCAAAGAGCGAGGGCTACAAAGACAAAAATGAAACAGTCCCTACCCACAAGGAGCATATATTCTATTAGGGGAGACAACATATATGTTTATACATACACATATAGATTATATACATATATACAAATATGTCTATATATACAACATACATACACAATGTATAATGAATGTGTGTATACATGTACTTTTGTATCTATACAGAATTCCATAGATTCAAAATCTATAGAAAATTAATGCAAGATAGTTTGAGGCAGATAACGGCATTATCAGTTAGGGGGTGGGGTGGAGACAGGAACGTCTTTCACCTGAGCTGAGCTTCAATGATTGAAGTCCTATAGGAGACAGATGACAGGCAACTGACAGATGAGGAAAATTCTGAGCAGATCAGCACCGTCTCTATAACTTACAGTCTTAGAATTTGTTGCAAGGAGTTTTTTGGTTCAGTTTAGGGGTGGGGAAAACATAAGAAAGAGGGGAAACATCCAAAAAATTGGGAAAAAAAATAACACCCAAACCTTATAGTCTCAAAGGGCTGCCAAGAGCGTAGCAAGGTTCAGTGATGGACCAGGGTTAGGGCAAGTATTCATTAGAAGCAGGACTTGAAGCCAGACCCTATGAGCCATCTCAAATTTTTTCACTGCATTCTGGAGAGTGTGGTAAGTGTAATGACAGAATCATTTGCATTCATGTCATTTCCCACCATTGGATCAGAGTGGGGAAGGGGTGGGGGAGATCTGTGTCATATCCATCATTTTATCCTCAGCACCTGGAATAGTGTCTTGCACCCAGCAGGGATTTAATAAATGTTTGTTGAATCTGAATTAACTAAAAGAGCTGTTGACTAATTGCAAAGAAGGTTTAAGCAGGCTTTGACACTTTTCTATGCAATGATAAGCTCCCAATTAGGAAGGCATCTCAGTGGAGTAGAAAGAGCATTGGACCTGGGTCCTATGATGATGGGAAAGTCACTTTGCCGGGTCCCTACCCTTTGTTTCCTCATCTGTGATATGGAGACAAACCCTGTACTGTCTATATGCCTAAGTTTGTGGTCTCTCTCTTCAGTAGAATGTGAGCTATGTGAGGGCAGGAATGAGTTTATTTTTGTCTTTGAATCTCCAGTAGCACTTAAAAAGAGTTGAACTGTCTACTTCATGGAGTTGCTGTGAGGAAGGTACTCTACAAAGGGAGCCGTTTAAAAAATAAACAAACGACTTTCCTCACAGAGTTGATGTAAAAAAAAGCACTTTTCATATACCATAAAGCATTATAATAAGTAATATTCATTCTACTGTGGGGAAAGAAAAGTACTCAGATGGGGTGGAATTAGAACTCCATGTACAAAGAAAAAAGAGCTGCATTTACACTATCACAGCAACTGGCCCGTGTATTTTCGCTCCAGGCTTAATTTTATCATCTTTATCCACACACCATAAATGGGAAGAAAGTGCTGTTCTGTTTCCCATCAATACTTCTTTCTTATATTGCCTGAATAAATACCTACTTTGGCTGGTAATGGGTTCAGACACACAAACGCCACCCTCCTGGATTCCACATCCTCTGTTGGTAAATTAAGACAATAAATGAAATTCCCTTTTAGTGGGTGTGAGGTCACCTGGGCCTTGTACTATGGGAAAGGTTCGATTTAATCAGAGCCTCTGGGGCACTTTAGAGGCTGCCACATGGAATCACATTGGAGTTTGTCCCTTGTCTTAGGGAATTCTAGTATCTTCTCATCTCAAAATCCTAGAGGTATCTCATTCTGAAGAGGCAGCAGGATTTCTGGGGGGTGTTGGGTTCTGTCTCTCGACCTTTGTAATAGAAGGACACCACCCCCACCTTTGTTACCCCCCTCCATGGAGAGCCTAGTTACAGAATAGTTCATTTTAGGGATCCTAAAGCAAAACTCCAGCTGCCTGGACTTTGTTGTTCTCCCACACACACCCAGTTTGCAACTAAAGAACCTTGAGTCTGAAGTCAAAGGACATGGGTTCCAATCTAGACTCTGCTACTTGCTACCTATACTACTTGGACCCCAGTTTCCTCTTCTGTAAAGAAGAATGGGCCATATGTTCTGTAAGATCATATTCGTGTATCTTAAATTCCATAAGCTGTCATCCGGGATCTCATATTTCTCTCTCACGATGTGCTTTAAGGCCTACAAAAAACTCTTGTCTCAACAGCCCTGTGAGGCAGGCTGTGCTAACGTTCAAAGAACCTTTGAATATGGAATATCAAGGTTAGAGAATACCTCAGAAGCCACTGAAAGCAACATGGACCTGGACAGAAAAACCCCACACAACATCCAGTATTGTCTGACCTCTGCTGTGGGGCTGGGGGTGGGGAAATCTATAACCACTTAAGGCGACCTAGTCCACTTTTGGATAGCTCTCATTGTCAGGAAATTTTCCCTGACAGCCCGCTGAAATCTGCCCCTTTCTCTCCACTCATTGCTCCTACCTCTGCCCCCTGGAGCCCAGCACAATAAATTCAATCCCCTTCGCTCATGATAAATCCTTGAAGACAGCTATCATGCCCCCCTCCAACTATTTTCTTCTCTGGGCTAAACAATCACATTTCTTTCAAATGTTCCTCATGTGTCATGATCTCCAGCCCCCTCCATCATTCAGTCCAGCCTTCTCTGGCTTGTTCTTATCCCCGCCACGATGAATGAGGAAACCGGGTGTTGACATGATTAGGCAGTTGGCCTCATAGCTGGTAATGTCAGAATAAGAACTCAAACTGAGGTCTCAGTTTTGGGCCCATTTCTCTCCTCACTAACCCATACAGTCTGGGAATCCTCTAATGCAGGAGGTCTCAACCTGAAGGTTTTTTTAAAAAAAGATTTTGATAATAGCATTTCAGTTTAATTGGTTACCTTTGTCATTCTATGTATTTTATTTTATTCATTTAAAAACATTGTCCTGGGGCGGCGTCTCCCCACCTCATCCATCCAGTGGGGGGAGGTTGTCCTTGATGCTCAAAGGGGACCAAAATCACATCACTATTTTGGGATCAAGTGTGTATCTGACTGTGGCTCATCAGACAAATACAAGCTGAGAATGTCCTACCACAGGTCAGGCACTAACAGTCCATAGAGTGATGAGGAAAGGGTTGTCAAAAAAGTTATTTGACTCTGGGTAGATAAAACCTAAATGGCAGTGTTTCTATGCTAATGGCAAATCCATGGTCTTCATCAGATTTTTACAAAGGTCTATGTCACAAAAGAATGTTGAGTCACTGGTCTAGGGGCAGCTAGGTGGCATCCTGGATAGAGCACAGGGCCTGGAATCAGGAGGACCAGAGTTCAAATCCAATATCTGTCACTTACTAGCTCTGTGACTCTGGGCAAGTCACATAATCTCAATTGCTTCAAAAAAAAAAAAGTAATTGGTTTAATGGTTCTTCAAGAAAAAACTCCCAGGCATCTGGTGACAGGTATACCTGTGATATTTCAAATGCCATCTCCCACATGAAACCTTTCTTGATTCCCTTGGCCACTAGTGTCCCCCAGCAAATTCCCTTTATTTATTTGCATACACATATATGTGATTAAGTCTCTCTCAATAGAATATAAGCTTCTTGAGGACAGGCACTATTTTCTTTTTAGTATTGCATCTCCAAAACTGAGCACAGTGCCTGGAGCAGTATAGGTGCCTAATAACTACTTTATGGATAGATGGATTGCAGTTGAGATTCAATAGGTTTTGATTTTTCAGAAAAAAAAATAGCTTTGTGAATAATACTGAATGTTCTAAGATGGACAGATTAAGAAAACAAAATCACCCCATCATGGAGATGTGTTTCAGGTTAAACTGGGCTGTGTCTAGAGTTGTCAGAGCAGCCGGTCAGTTTCATCCATCCATTGGGGGGAGGTTGTTGTCCTTGATGCTCAAAGGGGGCCAAAATGACATCACTATTTTGGGGTCAAGTGTGTATCTGACTGTGGCTCATCAGAAAAATACAAGCTCAGAAGGTCCTACCACAGGTCAGGCACTAGCAGTCCATACAGTGTGATGAGGAGAGGGTTGGCAAAAAAGTTGTTTGACTTTGGGTAGATAAAACCTAAATGACAGTGTTTCTATGCCAATGGCAAAGTGTTGTATAAAAACAGTCTACTCAAAACATCTATAATTGTCATCACAGAAGAGACTCTGAATTGGAAAGACCCTGAGAAATCACCAAGTTCTACTCCTTCATTTTACAGAGGTCCAGATTGGAAATCAATCAATAAACAGTATTTGTTAAACACTTACTCTGTGTCAGACATAGTGCTAGGCTCTGGAGATTAAAAAGACCCAAAAAAACAGAAGCAATCCTTGCCTTGAAGAGCTTACTTACGTTCTATCCAGAGAACCTTGCTCCAAATCACACTAATTCTCTTATCTTGGAAACTATGTTCTTTTCCATTCTCAGCTGAACCAACAGGTCACTCCATTGTCTCTAGTGTTTGCTGTGCTATATAGTCATACTGGCACCATGTTCTATTTTTTCCAGTTCATCACTCATTGATATTACAGGGATCCCCATTTATCTTTACAATCTTAAGTTACCACTAACTTGCACATATAATAGAGGTAGAGTAGTCCTTATAGCAATGACAATAGCTCCAGCCCTGGGAAACTATTTTTCTCAAAAATTCAAAAGTAGAATGACCTCCAAATAGAAACTCTATTATCTGTTGAATCCTCAGACTGAAAGAATTCATATAAATGACATTAG
Source organism: Pseudocheirus occidentalis (assembly GCA_028646575.1). Taxonomy (NCBI): domain Eukaryota; kingdom Metazoa; phylum Chordata; class Mammalia; order Diprotodontia; family Pseudocheiridae; genus Pseudocheirus; species Pseudocheirus occidentalis. The sequence goes on from CM053595.1 coordinate 130,986,626, forward strand.
AATGAGAGCTACCTTTAACTGAATTCCATTAAGATCAAATTTCCAAGAGCCTTGCTCTAGAAATAGGAAGTAAAAGAGTCATCACAAAGATGTTCCAGCGAGACATGAGTGGCATGTTCTGGGGACATGAGTGGCAATCAATAAATGCATGTTGGCTCGACTTGACTTGAAAGGGAATGGAAGAGTAACTGGCCTCTTCTATATGACACTGGAGGGGAGGAAAGAAGACAAAAGAGACCAGTCCTTCATTACTGGAAGGAATATGAAAGGCAATGCCATCAAGATCTCCCCATGGGGACTGTAAAACCACATATTTTTGTGCAAAATGGTGAAAATCCTTTCCAAGAAGCAAATTAATTCTGGATGTCATGGCTAGATGGTGGTAAACCCTCTAAAAGGGGGTTTTATAAAATACCAGTCAGAGAGTAATAGAGAGCCACAAGGTGGGCTTAAAAATTGGCTGAAGTACATTAATAGTGAATGGAAGCATAAGAAATCTTATCAGAAAGGCAAAAGGATCATGGAGCGAGGGTGAGGGAAAGGCAAGATGACGTAGTATGGCATAGTAGATAGAGCACCGGACTTGAAGGCAGGGGGTTCAGCTTTTCCTCAGACGCTAGCTATATGACTCTTAATCACTTAACCTCTGTGTAAATCACTTAACCTCTGTGTGCCTTGTCTTCCTCATCTGTAAAATGAGAGGGTTGGACTCTTTGGTAGTGAAGGCCTCTTCCACCTCTAATTTGTGATCCTATGAGTATTAGGCTTGGTATTAGGAAGACCTGGGTTCAGATCCATTCCCTGAAATTTACTAGCTATGTGACTATGAGCAAATCACTTTACTCTCCATAAGCTTGTTTCCTCATCAGTAAACTGGAGAAAAGAATACCTTCCTTACAGGATTATTACAAGGGTCATGAGAAGTATTTTGGTCTCTATTGCTATATTAACATTGCAATAATCTAGAGGATATGACACTTGAGTTCAGTTGTAAAGGAACCTAGAAATTCTAGGATGCAGAGGTTGGGAGGGAGAGCATTCCAGGCATGTGGAATGGTCAATGCAAAGACCCAGAGATTGATCAGAAGTGGAATGTCATGTGCTAGGAAAATCAAGTAAGCCAGTGGCTAGATTTCAAGTGGTTAGAGGAAAACAGAATGTAAGACAACTGGAAAGGTAGGAAGGGACCAGTTTGTGAAGGCTTTTAAATTTAAATTAAATTTAAATTTAAAAATTAAATTAAAATTTAAAAAATTTAAAAATTAAAATAAAAAATTTTTTTTAAGGAATGTATGCTCTTAGAGGTAACATGAAGCACTGGAGCTTACTGACTAGAAGGTGACAAAGGTCAGACCTGGGTTTTAGGAAAATCACTTTGGCAAGTGAGTGGACAATTTATTGCAGTGAAGAGAGACTTGAGGTAGAGAAATCAATTAGAAGGCTATTGCTAAAAAACTGGAAATTCAGGGGATGCCCATCAATTGGGGAATGGCTAAACAAGTTGTGGTAGATGAATGGAATGGAATACTATTGTGCTATAAGAAATGAGGAGCAGATGGACTTCATAATAACCTGGACAGGCTTATACAAACTGATGTTAAGTGAGAAGAGCAGAACCAGGAGAAATTTGTACAGCCACAGACATATTGCATGTGTGACGACTGACCTTGATAAACTGGACTCTTCTCAGCAACACGCAGCTATAAGACAACTCTACAAGTCTCAGAATGGGAAGAGATGTCTACATTCAGAGAAAGATCTAGAAAGACCAGTGTTTAAATGGAGACTGAAGCAATCTACATGCTAGTGCTCTCTTCCATGTTTGGTTTTGTTTCTTCTTTCCCATTGTCCACTCCGTTGGTTACAACCCTTATATACAACCAGACTAATATCCAATGTGAAAGTATTTGCAGATCCTATACTTCATTTCATGCCACCATGGCGGGGGTAGGGGAGAGAAGAAGGAGGGAAGAAAATTTGAAACTCAAGGAACTGTGGAACTGAATCTTGTAAACTAAAAGTAAATAAACAAATCAATTAAAAAAAAAAAAGAAGGCTATTGCTATAGAACAGGTGAAAGGGAATAAGAGCCTTACCTGGAGTGGTGTGAGTAGAGAGAAGTGGATGTCATGAGATATGTTGTAAAGAAAGAAATGACAAGATTGGCAACAGATTGGATCCATGGGGTGAGCAGGAAAAGGAGCTGAAGATAGTAATGAGTCTGAGAACCTAGATGATGAGAAGGATGATGAGCCCTTGACAACACTAAGGAAGATCAGAAGACAGGGTTGTGAGGGAAAGCTAATGAATTTTATTTGGGACATGCAAAGTTTGAGACTTCCATGAAATAATGAAGAGTGAAATGAGCAAAACCAAGAGAACATTGTACACAGTAACAGCAGTATTGTTTTAAGAATGATTTTGAATGATTTAGTCATTTTAAGTATCTCAAAAACTCAAATCAAGGGGTGGCTAAGTGGTGCAGTGAACAGAGGGGTCCTGGAGTCAGGAGGACCTGACCTTAACCTTTACTAGCAGAGGACAAAAGAAAACCTAGGAGGAAGCACAGAGAAGCTGGATAGCTTTGAAAATGATGTGTAGTATTTATTACATAAGTTTTTCAAAAAAGTAAACAGTGTGAAATGAACATTCTTTGTTTTATATTGAATCCTCTTTTTATATTGTGCTGTGTACATGGAATTATTCTCTATTTTTAAATTTTTTTTCTACTGAAGTTCAAAATGAATAATTTTTTCATTTTATTTTATTTTTTTGCTTTTTTTGGAGGGGAAGGGCAGGGCAATTGGGGTTAAGTGACCTGCCCAAGGTCACACAGCTAGTAAGTGTTAAGGGTCTGAGGCTGGATGCGAACTCAGGTCCTTCTGATTCCAGGGCTGGTGCTCTATTCACTGTACCACCTAGCTGCCACTAAAATGAATAATTAAAAAAAATATATATCCTGCAGGCAGTAATCACCGAGTGATGCAAGACTAAAATTAGATAAATAGATCAGGAGTTATCTTCATAGAAATGATCATTGAACCCATAGGGGCTGATAAGATTACCAAGGAAGAAAGTATAGTAAGAAAAGAAGGTGGCCCAGAACAGAGCCTTGGGGGGGTACCCATAGATGGGTGGGTGTGACATGGATCCAGCCAGAGAGACTGGGAAGAATCAGCTGAACAAGTAGGAGAAAGACCAAGAAAGAAGAAAATCTAGAAAGGAAGAAATATCTAAGAGGATACCAAGTGAAGGATTGAAGCTACAGAGAAAGTGGCTTCAAATACAAAAAGATTCGCATGCATATGCACGTATATTATTATATGTGTACATATATACACATATATGTTATATGTGTACACATATGCATAGATATCAGCTAATCTCATGTGAGGAAGTACATTCCCAGCACATGGACCTTTAATGCTAAATACATGTAGATTTTTAAATCCCAGTGACTATCTCAAAGGTCCATGTAGATCATGCTCCAGGAATGTGTCTGGACCCTTAGAATCTGCCAGTCATTCCTCATGTATCCTCATGGTACTAAACATCATAAAATGTGTCCAAACATCTGCCTCGTTAGTCTGATGCTGTGTTCTTTTTCTGCCCAAGGCTGGCAAGCTCATTGCAAAATGAGAATCCCTAGAAAACTGCTCCCTTGAATGGATAGGGGAAGAGTGTTGAGGAAAGATATTTTCAAGGATGAGATGTGACTAGTTTTGAGATTCAGAAGTCACCCTTGAGTTCTGCATCTTATCTGGGGATTTACTCCCCACCTAAAGTGATACTCAATGAAAAACAAAAGAAAATAGTTGTGGAAATGCTTTAAAAGTAAAAATAGCATATAAATCTGAAAATATCGTTGTTACTACGATCATTTTAAAAAGAGTGAAATATGAGATGCTCAACCCAAACCCTGAATGAAACATTAAAAAAAGACAGAAAGATGTCTTTTTCTTTTGTTTTCCTTCCTTCTTTTCTTTTTCCTTTCCTCTCTCTCCTTCCTTCTATCTCTTGCTCTCTTCCTTTCTTCTCTTCATCTCTCCCTTTTTCTTTTCCTCTTTCCTTCCTCCTTGCCTACTTCATCCTTTCTTTTCTTCTCTTCTTTCCCTTCTTTTCTTCCTTCCTTTCTTCTTTCCTTCCTCCTTCTTTCTTTCATCCCCACTTCTCTCCCTCACTTCTTTGTTTCTTTCCCTCATTCCTCTTTTCTGTTCTTCTTTCCTTCCTTTTCTTCCTTCCTCCTTTTCTTCATTCATTCTTTCCTTCCTTCCTTCCTGCAATGTTTTTGGCTAGACCTTCAGACTTTGCTTATGCTCACATAAGGCATCTTTCCTACTTTCCTCTCTTCCTTCCTTTCCTTCCTATCTTTCCTTATGGAAAGACAGAGAGAAAAGCTGCAGAGTATGAGAAGACATGGCTGAGTTAGAACCTGCAAGCGTATAAGCTCCTATTCCATCAAGAGTTCTTCATGATACCTGACATGACCAAGGAGACCCAAACTTCTCAGCATTAGTGAGGTCCTAGTTCTTATCAACCCCCAGTGTGGTGCAAAAGAAAGAGTGATGCATTTGAAATCTGAAGACTTGGATTTGAATCCCAGCTCTTTGCTACTTGCTACTCATATCATCTTGGCAAAACCATTTACTCTCTCTAGATAAATGTTTGGGGACCTAGCTTCCTCACTTATAAAACATTGGTGAGAAGAGGGATCTGACTAGATGATATTCAAGGTCTCTTCCAACTCTAAAACTATGATCCTATAACCCTCACCACATCCATTAGATTTGTCTCCAGTTTGTAATCTGTGCCTTTCCTATCTTTACAATCCCAACACTTAGCACATGGTCTTGCATATGGGAAATGCTTAAAAGATGTTTTTTTTATTACAAGGCCCCTTTCGAACCTGGGAGTCAGTTAACAGAGTTGGATTCTCTCACCCATATTGTGAGTTTTCAAGGATTCCCCCAGTATCCTGTCTCCTGTTCAATCAGTCAAGTTTGCTATTATTATATTAATTGACTAGGAGATTACCTTGGGGAGGAGAGGAGAGCAATATAGGAAAGAATGGGATGGGGGTGGGGTGAGTAGCAAATATTACCTTGAAATCTATTCATTTCTGTTTTCTTTTTTACCTAAGAAAACTTGCTAATGAACAGTAATTCTGATTTCAGGTCAGATCAGGTCAAACCTACTGCTCTGGGCCAAAATACATTGCAAAAATGGTCAGACTACAGTCAGAAAACATTTTTTAAAATCTGAGCCAGAGTAGAATCTGAGTGAGTTTGTGAGTATACACAACTCTGGTACATTTAGGGAATTGGTTTCATGAGGGGCTTTATCACTAAAACCAATTGGGCATATTAAGGGACATTTCTTAGACTTGTTTTTTTTTCAGCTGTAAAATGGGTATAATCATACTTATACCACTTATTTCAAAGGGCTGTTGTCATCAAAGTGGGTTGTAATCCTAAAAAACAAAAACCCTATAGAAAAGGCAGGTGATTACAGTGGGCAATAATTTTAGATTTCATTATTCTGACAGTTAATGCAAAAAGGCAGCCTCTGGAAAATATGTACATTTGATAGAACCAGAGATTGAGAGCTGCAAGTTCCCATAGAGGTTTTCTTATCCAATCTGTCTACCAAACAAATGGTCATTGTGACAGAGCCAGGAACTGAGCGCCAGCCCCTTAACTCTGGATCCAATATTCCTTCTATTGTATCATGATTCCTTTCCAAAAGGCCTTCACATACCAAACAGTCAAGTAATTCATGTTCAGCAATTGTTATTGAATAAATACTAGTTACAATGATTGCCCCTTTCCCCAACCCCTAAGAAACTTCTGATTTGGTATTAGATCCATGGAGCACCACAGGAGGTAAGAAGGAGATTCTCTGGTTCAGGGACCCCATGGCTTCAGTTTCTCTCCCTAACTTAACTTAACCTGCCCCTTGGGTGGCTGTAACTACGGAACAATAGAAGGCTATTAGATTGAGCAAGAGGAGGGTAGCATTATAAGAAGCCAAGGACATGACTATTCCCCAAATTTAATAAAAGAATCCTGAATAATTGAGAAATGGTAGTATTGTTTTCCACTTTGAAGTCACATCTATTTTAGGAAGAAACAGGGTGAGGGAACCAAAACTACATGTCTGGGCTGTTCAACTGAACTCTAGAATAGGGCCAATAGTAAACTGGAAATTAGGTGGTGAAGACATTTCAGCAAATTATATAATTCCAAGTGACAGTTAATCTCTGCATTTTCAGGATTCAGAGCAAGTTACATCATTGTAATAAATGACCCAATTGTCCAAAATGCAATAAGGACATGTTTCTGGGAGAAACAAGGCAGGATTTTTTTTAAAATTCTATTAATAGACTTCTCAAGGATAGAACAGACTTTTGAAAAGGGGAGAAACTGCAAATAATGAACTGATTCTTCCAGCTATTTTTAAAAGCCTGGAATCAAGACTGTTATTGACTGTGCTATACGTTGCTTGCCCTCCGAGGCCTACTCACTCACTGATCACATTCAGAAAATCCACCATTACGGCTACTGTGTTGTAGGGCTCTGATTTTGGCGTTGGACACTGGATTAGAACAGATTCCATTCCCTCCCCACCCAGCAAATGGAGAAATACTGCATTTTTACTCGACTCTCCCCAACTCCAAAAGATAAAAGATTTTCCCTGGGTTGAGTAGCCCAGGTTTACCAGAGGAGGGTACAGAGAGAATCTGAAAAGAAGCCAGGCAGATGAGCTGGTCAGAGAAAATGAACTGGAAGGTAGGGAGAGAGACAAAGTGAATCAATATTTCTATAAAGGAAAATGTTAACCTTTGACCCTATTAATTTATGCTCTAAAGTCCTTCTAGATAAATTATCACCTTTCTGACCTCAGCAAGCTGGCACAGGAACAACAACAACAATTACAGGTAAAGACATTTTTGAATCTGTGCAACTGGGTCTACCTCCTGCGATGCTCCATGAATCTGATACCAAATCAGAAGTTTCTAAGGGGTTGGGGAAAGGGACAATCGTTGTAACTAATACTTATTCAGTAACAATTGCTGAACATGAATTACTTGACTGTTTGGTATGTGAAGGCCTTTTGGAAAGGAATCATGATACAATAGAAGGAATATTGGATCCAGAGTTAAGGGGCTGGCGCTCAGATCCTGGCTCTGTCACAATGACCATTTGTTTGGTAGACAGACTGGATCAGAAGACCTCTATGGGAACTTGTAGCTGTCAATCTCTAGTTCTATGAAATGTACATATATTCCAGATATTGCCTTTTTGCATTAACTGTCAGAATAATGAAATCTAAAATTATTGCCCACTATAATCACCTGCCTTTTCTATAGGGTTTTTGTTTTTTAGGATTACAACCCACTTTGATGACAACAACCCTTTGAGATAAGCGGTGTAAGTATGATTATACTTATTTTACAGCTGAAAAAAAAGTCTAAGAAATGTCCTTTACTTTGCCCAGTTGGTTTTAGTAATAACCACTCACGAAACCAACCATCCTTCTTTTTGACTGAGCTGCCCCACGAATGGATTTATTTGATTTTGGGTGAACCCAATAATTTGCCTAGGCTCTCTGTAAATCCTAAGATATCTCTAGAATGCAAGTTTCCTCTGAATAAATAATAGTAACTTATATTTCAATAGTACTTTAGGATTACAAAGTGCTAACAAAGTACTTAAGAGGTCTATCCCTTATCTCATTGGAGTATCATGGAGCCTTCTGGTTATGTAGGTAGGAGAAAGGGTGATGGATTAAGAATCAGAAGATCTGGCTTCAAGTCTCGGCTCTAGCAATAACAAGTTATGTGACTGTTGGCAACCCACTTCATCACTCTGTGCCTCAGTCTTCTTATCTGTAAAATGGGTATAATGATAGTTGTCCTCCCTGACTCACAGGGTTGTTGAGAAACTCAGATAAGATATAATATGTAAAGACAAAGTTCTATGTAATTGTCTTCTATTTTATCATCTTCAGAGTGGCTAGAACACTGGCTTAGGTGTCAGAAGGCCTAGGTTCGAATCCTCTGCCTGATGCTTACTACCTATAGGACTTTGAACAAATCACTTAGCAGTCATAGGCCTCAGTTTCCTCATCTGTAAAATGAGAGGCTTTGACTAGATGGTATGTGAGACCCCTTCAATGTCTAAATCATGGGAATCTCTCTGAATTAAGTCAGTGAGTCAATAGATAAATCTTCATTAAGTATCTATTATGTGGCAGGCACTGTGCCAAGTGCTGAGGATATAAAGAAAGGCAAAAGATAGGTCCTGCCCTCTAAGGAGTTCACAATTTAATTAAACTTAATAGGCTTTTATTAAGCACCTACAGAGAGAGAGAGAGAGAGAGAGAGAGAGAGAGAGAGAGAGAGAGAGAGGAGAGAGAGAAAGAAAGAGAGAGAGAGAGAGAGAGAGAGAGAGAGAGAGGAGAGAGAGAAAGAAAGAGAGAGAGAGAGAGAGAGAGAGAGAGAGAGAGGAGAGAGAGAGAAAGAAAGAGAGAGAGAGAGAGAGAGAGAGCGCTACATTGCTCAGTGAATAGAGCTCTGGGCTTGGAATCAGGAAGACATGAGTTCAAATTTGGCCTCAGATACTTCCTGGCTGTGTAATCCTGGGAGAATCACAACTTTTGTCTGCCTTATTCCAGTGGAGAAGGAAATGGCAAACTGCTCCAGTATCTTTGCCGTGAAAACTCCATGGATAGCATGGTCCCTGGAGTCATGTTGAGTCAGACAGGACTGAATGACTGAACAGCAACAAAAAACATGAATAAGACACTAGAAATAGAAAGTAAAAAATGAAACAAGTCTAGTCTAGTGCTTTTTTCATTATACCCCCCACTCCCCTTGGGAGGAAAAATACAAAACTAAAGTACAATTTTGAAACCTCATCATGGTGTTTGAGGTGACCCCGGGCTCTTGAATGGCAGTGCACTGCCAATTCTTACAGGCTACAAAGGCTTCAAATGTGGACAGACCTTTCCTGTTCAGGAAGAAAACAGACTGTAAGTTCACCGTCCAAGGATTATTCGGCTAGGTTCAGAAAAACTTGTTAAGTAGACCACAGGAAGATGATATTTTGCCACAGACAACTCTTACAGACCATCAACCAAGTCCCAGAGGGGTTACTATCTGTATCACCAGAAGGATCTAAAAATCCTCCTCGACAAAATCAGGGATCTTTGAAGAGCAGTTGACCCAAACATCTAAAAAAGGAGAAGTGGTTCCCCTAACTTTCAGGACATGAAAGTTTTCCTCACATGTTAAGTGATGTACTCAGGGCAGATTGTACCATAGTAAGGACAGGGACCGGGTAAATGCCACTCCTGATATCAAAAGAATTCTAAGAACCCAACAGAATGGGAGACCTTGAGGGCAAAAAATGTTTCACCTCTGTTATCATATTCTTCAGCTCCTAGTGCACTGACTGGCATGAAGTAGGAACTTAATAAGTGCTTGCTGATTGACTGATTGCATCCCTATATTTAACCTTATCAGGTTAAATGATGATTGGTATATGCATAAATCTACCTATGTCTCCTAAACATAAAACGCTGCTGTTCTTTCCCATTGGTATTGTTAGAATCTAACTTATAATTTTGGTAATCCTGAAATGACCACTTTCTGTTTTACTTTCAAGTAACAGAATGAATCCTGGTTCTACACATTGAGATATCTATTAATAGAAGTTTTTTTAATCTCTTATTTTTCTTACATTCACTTTCTGAGAGATTCAATAGCAGGTGAAGGTGACTTGTGCATATGTCTTTTTTTTTTTTTTTTGTATCTGTTGTGTGTATGATCAATAAACCAGGAAGTTAGATTTAAGGAGTATGGGATTGTGATTCTGTTCTTGGAGGTCTAGGATCGGAGTAACAATAAATAAATGGGAAATTTAGCTGTCTAGACTTCTCAGCTTTCCAAACCATCATCCCAATCCATTGGGATGCCACCCCTAAAAGTAAAGTTGGGAATGGATAAGAAAAAGAAGTTTTGTTTTCAATTGCAAAGATTCCCTGGTAAGGGCTTGGACCTTTTTGATAGTCATTATAGAGTTTGGAGTATTGTTTTGGCCTTTAAAGAATGTCACCAGAGTGGACACAGGAAGAGGTCCTTGTTTTGAATATGATTTGTATGGAAATGGAGAAAAGAGATTTTTCCAACTATGTTTGTCCTTCCCTCACTTTGGAAAGATAAAGATGGACTGGGAGAGGAGGGGAGGGGAGGAGCAGAGGGAAGTCTTGGCAGTGTCTTTGCCAAGAAAACTTCATGAGCAGCATGGTCCATGGGGTCATGAAGAGTCAGACAGGACTGAACAAAAGAAGAATTAACAATGGAATCAGAAGAAACAAGTTTGGCTTGAGAAGACTGGGAAGGGGGGGAGATTAATTAATAGTCTGATGCCCTAGATGCAAATCTCCTCTCCTACCTTACCTCTCATCTTAACCCAGATTCTACCTACTCATTAATCAAAGGTTATAACCATGAATCATCAACTTTTCACTCCTTCTCTTCTGGAAATCACAATATCTACATTTTCTTCTGATATACAATCAATGAGACAGCTCCCTTCCACTTATCTTTCCCTCGTAGAAGTCTGGGGTGGGGCAGCTAAGTGGCGCAGTGAATAGAGCATCAGCCCTGGAGTCAGGAGGACCTAAGTTCAAAAGTGACCTCAAACACTTAACACTTACTAGCTGTGTGACCTTGGGCAAGTCACTTAACCCCAATTGCCCTGCCCTCCCTCCTCCAAAAAAAAAGCAAAAATAAATAAGTAAATAAAAAAAAATAAAAAGAAGTCTGTGGGGGTGAAAGGTCAGGAATGACTAATGAGGATTTCCCTGATTTGTCTGCTTCTCCTCTAATTAACTGGACTCAGTTCTCAGTGTTCAACAACTCATGAGGCAAAGTGTTTGTTTTTCACAGAATGTCAGCACAGGAAAGCACCTTAGCAATATTGATCTCTCCTGGTTTGCCTCAAACCTGCCTGCCCTCTTCTTCTCAGTTTCCTTTGCTCTTTGCAATTCTTGTTCTCCCCCACCCCAAAACTCTGTCACTGTTGGCGTCGCCCTCTCTTCTTTTCATCTCCCTCTATGCTCTCTCTTAATGACATCATCTGCTCCTCTTGGTTCAATGTTCATTTCCATGCAAATTACTTCCAAACTGGCATGTCTAGCCCTGATTTATATTATAAATTCCAGTTCTACAATGTCAACAACTTGTTGGACATCTCTATCTCTATGTCCTGTATCCCTCCCAAACTCACCATGTTCAAAACAGAAGCCATAATTCTTGCCCTGTCCCCTCCCTAAGCCTCCTCCAAATGTGCCTATTTTTTTTGAGCCCCATAGTACTTCCTGTCTCAGGAAGATACTTCTTCCTGAGACTAACTTATACATTATATAAGAACAACTTATACATTCATCTTAAACATATTTTCACATTAGTCATGGTGTATCACAGATACAACTTCCAAGTTATCTTTCACTCTTTTCCCTCACCCACCACATTCGATCAGTTGCCAAATCTCATCAATCTACTTCAGCAACTTCTCTTTCATCTGCCTTGTATCCGCTTAAGTGGTGACCAGCCTAATTTACCCTTGAAGAAATAGCCTCCTACTTAATCTCCCTCCTATTCCTTCTCCTTTCCAATCCATCTTTCACTTAAAGCAAAGGTCTGATCATTTCACTTTCAGCTCAAGAATCTTTAGGGCCTTCCTACTACTTCTGAAATAAAATGCATCTCCTTAGCTTGGCATTTAAAGCCCTCTAAGATCAATCTCTACTCTGTGTTACCAGGATTGTTCCATACTCTCCTCAATTCTATATTCTGGCCAAAGTAGTCTACTACAAATTCTTTGAATTAATTATTGCATCTCTCACTCCCGTGCCTTTACACAGGTTGTCTCCTGTGTCTGGAACGCACTCCCTCCTAACCCCTATCTATCTCTTAGAGTCCTTAGCTTTCTTCAAGATTCAGCTCAAGCGGCACCTACAAGAAGGCTACCTTTAACCTACTTATTAGTGTTTTCTGCATCCTGAAATTATCTTTTATTTATCAGTAAACACGTATCCTCTAGTAGATTGTAATTCCCCTGGAGCTCTGGGACTGTTTTTCCTTGTGATTTTCGTTCCCATTTCCCTAAAACACAGTGGACACAACAAATTCTAGTTAAATTGAAGTGAACCTTCAAAGTGATTTTGTTCAGCTCCTTCCTTCCCTTTTCCTTCCTCCCTCCCTCCCTCCCCCCATTCTTTCCTTTCCTTCTTTTTTATTTTTTTGGGGGGGTCCAGAGTTCTGATTTCACTTGTATACAGATCTCTCAGTGAGAATTCAACAACCAATGAACATCAATAAATGTTCTAAAACTTACTCTTAGAGCTGCCTGTTGTACTAAGAAGTTAAGAGATTTGCCTAAGGTCCCAGAGTCAATATGTGTCACAGGTTAGACTAGAATACAAGTTTTCTTAACTCATAGGTTGGCTGTCTATGCACTACGGAAGGTTGCCCCTCATTTTCATAGAATCATAAAATCTTAATATTTTAAGGGATCTTAGTAGTCATATAACATAATCCTCATGTGGGATATAAATGAATTTCCTCTATAGGAAGTCTTCTAAAAAATAATTTATTCATTCTTAGTTTTCAACATTCACTTTCAAAAGATTTTGAGTTTAAATTTTCTTTTCCTCCCTTTTCTCCCCCCTTCCCAAGATGGCATGCAATCTGATACAGGTTCAAATTATACATTCATCTTAAACATATTTTCACATTAGTCATGATGTAAAGAAGAATTACAATTAATGGGAAGAACCACAAGGAAGAAGAAACAAAACAACAAAAGAAAAGGAGAACAAATAGAATAGTTCCATCTGCATTGACTCTAGAGTTCTTTCTCTAGATGTGGATGGCATTTTCCATCCTGAGTCTTTTGGAATTGTCTTAGATCCTTGCATTGCTGAGAAAAGCTAAGTTTATCAAAGTCAGTCACTGAAAAATTCTGTTATGGTGTACAACGTTTTTCTGGTTCTGCTTATTTCACTTAGCATCAGTTGGTAGAAGTCTTTCCAGGTTTTTTCTGAAATCCATCTGCTCATCATTTCTTATAGCACAATAGTATTCCATTACATTCATATATCACAACTTGTTCAGCCATTCCCCAATTAATGGATACCTTCTCGATTCTGAATTTTTAACCACCACAAAAATGACTGCTATGAATGTTTTTGTACATGTGGGTCCTTTTCCCATTTATATGATCTCTTTGGCATACAGCCCTGGAAGTATTGCTAGGTCAAAGGATATGTTTATAGCCCTTTGGGCAAGTTTCAAGTCACTCTCCAGAATGGTTAGGTCACTTCAGAGCTGCACCAACAATGCAATAGTGTTCCAATTTTTCCATATCTTCTCCAACTTTTATCATTTTCCTGTTTTGTCATATTAGGTGTGATGTTGTACTTCAGAGTTGTTTTGATTTGCATTTCTTTAATCAATAGATCTTAAACTGCTTTTAGGGATCTAAGAATTTGTGTGGGGGAAAAGTATTTTTAATTATAATTAGTGCACATTATGATTTTATGCATTTTTAACCTAAGAAAGCATCCAAAGGTTTCACTAAACTGCCAGAGGGGTCATGACAAAAAAAAGTTAGAGCCCCTTGCTCTTTACATCCCTGACAAGTGGTCATCTAACCACTATGACTCAGAATTCACTTCTTACTAAGGACAGCCCTTTCCATCATTGAACAACTGTTAGAAATGTTTCCTTATGTTGTCCTGAAATCTTCCTAATAATTTTCACTCAGTCAACTCTCCTCTCTGTCTCTCTGTCTGTGTCTCTCTCTCCCCTTTTAGAAAAGAGATGACTTGGTATAGTAGAAAGATCACTGGAACAGAAGCAGCTCTCTAGCCTTGGAAAAGTAATTCATTCTTCCCTTCACCTTGGTTTCCTCCTCAGAGGCATGCGTACATTGCATCTTTAAGGTCCTTTCTGGCTATTCTATGCTTTACCCCTCAATTCAATATTTACTAAGCATTTGTTTTATACAAAATCTACTGAGTGCTAGGGGTACAAATAGGTCAGTCTTCCCCTAAAAAGCTTCTAGTCTCATAGAATTGCAAAAGGGAGGACAAATATACAAGCAACAAGATAACAAGAGATAGAATGATGAAAGGAATTATTTCAGAGAAACTTTGGAAAACTCATATGAACAGATGCAGAGTAAAGTAAGCAGAATCAAGAGGTCAACATACACTATAACAACTTGAAAAGACAAACAACTTCGATAGACTAAAGAATGCTTAAGAGCAACACAAGGTCCAACAATGAAGCATATTATCCACCTCCTGACCAAGTGAAGAATTCAGGATGTAGAATGAGGGGGATATGAGGGAATTTGTTTGGTTTGACAGTGCATATTAGTTTCAATGGTTTTGTCTTTATTTAATCAGGGTGGGTGGGAGAGAAAAAAATGTCAGAAAAAAATTACAAAAAAGATACAAGACATAAAGAAATGAAAAGGAAAGGTCCATCAAAATTTGACTAGGAAGAGGTCTCTTTGTTCAGGAGTACTGTATCTTTTATTCCTGATATTTTATATTCTATTACTTAAAATTGCTTATTTGAGTTAACATTTTCCCCAATTCTAACCCCTCTTCCCCCTAAGAAGCTTAGAGCTGAGACTCATCTTCCTTCCTTTCGGGACTATGGGCAGCTGAAATAACCTTACTACCAATGACTGTCTAAGAGGTGTTTTCTTCTTTCTTTAAAGAAACAAAAACGAAAAAGGAAAAAAAAAAGTATGTAATGATACACTTTCTTTCCCTGTCATTTTTGGCCTGGTCGATGCTTGGTGATGAGATGCTCTCTAAATGGCATGGCAGAACATTCCTTGTCAGTCACTGCGCCCGGGGGCATATAGCAACCTCAGTGAGCCCTCCGAAGTAATTAAATGTGAGCGGTCTGCAGTCCCCTGAATTCCAAACCCCACCTCCCCGGGAGGGAGCCGGAGCGGAGCCCGAGTCAGCCGGAGCCCACTTGCACCCTGGGGAGGGATTCATGTTTAACTCTTTGCTGGGCCTGGGTTGCTGGGCTCAGATCCGTATCGGGTTGATGATTTAAATACTTAAGACCTTGCCTAAAGAGCTAATGAATAGTTTCCTTTCATATTGACAGGAAAACAACCATTTCAGTCCCGGTGACGGTCTCCAGGAGCTTAGAAAGGAGCCATCGCAAAAGCAATGAGGGTGGGGGGTAGAGTGAGGGGGATGGGATGAAGAGTTAAAATATAATGCGATGATTGAACATCTAGGGGGTTGAGGGAGTGGGGAGGAGGAACGAAAAAGGACCGAAGCGCCTTTCCAAGCCAGCCTGGGGAGAAAGATTGTGTGGTTAAGGCTTAATTAACACTCACCATTCTCTTTCCGAGAACCCACGGTTTGGAGGGGAAGGGGTTGGGGGTTTGGGGGCAGGGGGAAGAAATGCCATCAAATCCATGATAGACAGGTCACATTCCTGGAAAGGCACAGCAAGTGACTAGGTTTGATGTTGGCGTTTTTTTTTTTCCCCCTTGAAGAGAAAAACTAAAAACAAAACCCAAAGACATTGACGCTGCTATCAGAGCAGGGGATTAACTGGCGGCTCGTTAAGTAACGTTGGCCGTTGCGAGGCCAGCTCCGCAGTGGCAGAGCAGCGTTCCACCGCTGGAGCAATACCACAGCCTAGCAGCGGAATACACAGAAGCGGTGACAGAGGGACAAAGACATCGTGGTACCTCAGTTTCCTCCTCTGTAAAATGGGGACAATGACACACTGCTTACCTAGCTCGCAGGTTTGTAAGGTTTTTAAAGTTCTGATGTTCACGAAGTACGCTGAAATCCAGGGAAACCATAGCTGCAGATCGTGTAGTAAAATTAGCACTTGTTTCCCCCAGCGATCATGCCCTTCGCATGAGGGGAGTTAGTTCATTAAATGCAGTGGAAACTCAGAAAGCCAAGGAAAAGAGGCTAATTGAAAGCATGTTCTATCGCATTCTCATAGGCAGCATCAGCATTCACTGCTTTGCCCGCTGTTTACTTGGTAAGGGTAGACCAGAGATTCCCTTTGCATTCATACAAATTCGTGAGCTTCTTGAGAGTGCAGAATGTCTTCGCTTTTCTATTTGTATCCCAGTGCTTAGCATAATTCTTTGCACAATAGTGCTTATAAATGCTTTTTCGTCCATCCATTCATTAAACCGATAGGTTGGCATCTTTCTCCGGCAAATTGTCTTTAAAAGAACTTTGGAATTTTAGATGAAATGCTTTGTCAAAAGGATGAACTGTTTTAATGGCATTTTTAAAGATAACCGGAGGAAAAAGATGATCTTCAACAGGTGCATAAACTTCTAACTTCCCCAGTGTCCCAGGTTTGACCCCTCCTAGGAGCCACAAAACCTGCTACCTTTTTCTAGGAGAAATTTAGCCTAAAGGCAAAGTCATGATTCTACACTGTCCATGGCTACGTTGGAGAGGGAGTTATGGGCCAGGCCAGGTGGTCTTCTCTTACATAGAGTAAACCAGACATCCACATGTAAGTCCTCCTCTCTTCCCACAGTCTCCTACCCCCACTCACTCCTCACTAGGAAAGTAATTCCCCATGACAAACACCCATTGGAATTCAGACTCCAGGGTCAGTGAGTGATCACTATACTCCAGACACCACCCATTCTTTCCTTGGAGACCCAAGATCTGGGCAAAGCACAAAATATTCATTTGATAACTCCAGAGCCTAGGGTTTAGGAAGCCCCATTTCTACTCCACATTGGGGTGAAAAAAGTAAATGGCAGTTTATTTTTGGAGCAGGATAGCTCCAAAATGTAAGGGGCTACTAGTCAGGTTCTGGTAGCAGACATCAGAACCAAAGTTACTGCCAGATATGCTCCGAACACAGAATATTTTCGATAAAGTTTAGTCAGGATCACAGGGTCTCAGATTTCAAATGGGAAAGATCCTGTGAAGCCATGTAGTCTATTCTCTTTATTTTACAGAAATGGGAAGAGGCAAAGTGATTTATCCAAGGTCACACACTTATATGTAAGTGGCAGAAGCTCAGATTCAAGCCTAGGTCTCCTGCTTCCAAATCTTGCCTATTTATCTTCATATCATATGGACATTTCCCACAATCCATATTTATTTCTCAATTTTTTTTCTTTAGCTTTTTGGAGGGGTGGCAGGAATGGCAGTTGGGTTAAGTGACTTGCCCAAGGTCACACAGCTAGTAAGTTAAGCCTCCCTGAGACCAGATTTGAGTTTAGATACTCCTGACTCCAGGGCTGGTGCTCTATTCACTGTAGCACCTAGCCATCCCTATTTCTAATTTAATATGCCACAGATGCATGGATTCATTTCTGTAGGTTCTCCTTCTACTGAGTCGAATCTCACAGGTTCTCTAGGAATTAATCTATTGCCTTCATTATTAGATGGTCTTCATGAGTTTTCATGGCTGGAAGAAGTTCACCACTGGTCATTAACCTTCCAGCGTTGAGCCTCTCCAACAGCAAACAAACAGGAGGTGGAAGGACCTGTTCTGGAAGGGCCCATCAGTCAAATCAAACATTTATTAAGTGCCTACTATGCGCCAGGCACTCTGCCAAACACTGGCTAGGCAAAGAAAGGCAGAAAAGAAATTCCCTGCTCTCGAGGAGTTCAAGGTCTAATGGGGGAAAGAATAACCAAACAAGTATGTAAGGCACCAGTATTAAGGGGAACCTGGAAAATCCCAGAAAAGAAGGGAAAGGCTACCTTTCAGAAAGTAGAATTTTAGCTGAGATTTGAAGGAAACCCGGAAGCCAGGAGGCAGAGAAAAGGAGGAAGAGAATTCTAGACAGTGAGGAAGAATATGTGAAAATGCTCAGGAGATGGGAGGGTCTTGTGCAAGAAATAGGGAGGAGGACAGAACTGAGGACTCAGCCTTGAGAAACCAAGGTGACCTCTGTGACACGAAGGGGCATCCCAGTAGGTCTTTAGTAAAGGGTTATTATTGCTAGTGTTCTCATCTGATGAGTTTATAAGGTGTGGTTTATTATTTCCAGAGTATGTCCCAGAGACTTGGAGTTAACCACTAGTTTAAGATTTAGCACTCCAGGGGAGTCATAAAGGACGACTTTCTAATTATAACATATAAGAAATAGTGCCCTTTGAAATGAGGACTGGGAACTGCTAACAGAGTAATAGCATTCACATGCATACATAGGCAGGCCTGACAAGTTCTCTTATTCAGCTCTGTATCTCTCTCTCTCCAGTGTCCCTTAACTCCCAACTCTCTATTTCCAAGCTGGTTAGGTAAGGTAGCTTGTTCCCTGGGACACAATACCCAAAAAGGTGAAACTAGGGATGGTTTGAAATAGGAAAAATCTTTTCATATAAAACCATGTAATCTTCCTATCAGAAAATTCCTCCTTTTTACTTGGGGATTATTTTTGTGACAAGTCAAATCATCAGGGAAACATCACCATCACAGTGGCAAGCCTTCTGATCCTGGAGGTTCAAATCCCAACTATAACACTACCCTGGGCCTCAGTGTTTCCTTGTCTATGAAAAATGAAAGGGTTGGACTGAATGGCTTCCAACTCTACATCCATAATGCTACAAAGTTGTATAGATTAATGGAGAGGTAAGCACTTAACGGCAAAGGCTCAAAGCTTTCAGCGGACAATGACAAATGGGAAGCCTGCCGTTTTTTAAGGATGGGACTATCTGCTCCATCTCTAAATTTTCCCTAAGCTCACAGAGGCCCTGGGCCAGCACATAGAGTATACTCCATCCAAGGGACATTTATCGAGTGCCCACCCTGGATAGAGTTAACTGCCTTGCATTTGAATACACAATTCCCCAGTTGGAAATGATGGACTCTATTATATCTCTGTTCTGGCTGGATGTAGTGATGTAAGGTTGGATGAAAATCATCCCTAGGAGACTTTCCAGCTATAAAATTCTGGACTTCTAAAATGCAAACATATATTTATGTGTATGTGTGCATATATATGTGTGTGTGCATGTATGTACATGTGCAGATGGGCCCATATGTATATGCAACCACACATGTGAGCTCCCCTATGTCTCCGTGAAGCGAGTTGGGCCCAATTAAATAGTTGAGACTTTCCATCTGAGCAAATACATGTTACATCTGTCTAACCCTACGTAGGCATAGAAAGTGACTAAAGTCCTGCCAATAGACTCTGACCTCCAATCTGCCACTCTCCTGGTGAAAGGCAGCAGAAGTAAATTACTTCGGCCTCTTCTTCTATTCAGAGTGAATACAAAATGGTCGGAGTTGACCTGCCGCCAGTCTTGCAGGCTCCGAATCAGAGTGGCACCCTACAGTTTACACAACCCGGCCTGAATACAATAAAGAGGGGCTCCATTCAGAGAGGCCCGCATGCAAAAGAGACGACCATTAGATCATAGTAATTATGCCATTTACATCACACAGTGACACAGTGGGATATGGAGGACTCATCAAACACTTCTCTTCACCCAGGCCCGGGCTGCTAATGAGGCACATTGGATCCCTTTGTGTTTTCCATTTACTCTGGTGCTTTGGCCAGACCTGCCAACTACAGCTCTGTGCACCAGACAGGCTGTCCCTTTCAGAGCCATTTATTCCTCTCCCGACCTTTGACCCCGAGGGTTATGACATCAGCAGCCCTGATTTGTGATCATTTTTATTGGCACACATTCAACTCTTGTTTCCTGTGTTTAACTCCATCTCCCCCCACTTTTTTTTTTAAGCTAAACTTATTCGATCTAATAGGCATATGCCAAAAAGACTATAAAGTAAGCCAGGCTTTCACAAAGAGCCTTCTGATCTTACTATAAAAAGCGCCATAGCTACTATTTATGCCAATAATAACGAGTAATTCATTATCTAGGTGCATGAAATCTGTTAATCACTAAAATGTTGAACAATTCAGAGCAGATGTCCACGAATTTTATGAGTTTTAATTAAAATGTTCTATTTATTTTCATCAATACAGGGGGTTTTTTAATTAAAAAGATGTTACTTCCATGTAGTATTTTGCAAATTACAGCCTTCATAAGGGTGATTAAGAGATGCTTATTTGGGCTAATCAGATTTTTTTTCTTTCTTAAGGTGCTTGTACTAAATGTAAGAAGAATTAATTAAAATTGTACTTTTAAAAGAGGCCGTTTTCCTATGTCACAAATCTATGTTGCAGAAAATCTTGTAAAAGTTCTCCCTTCCAGAGTCAGAGATGTCAGTTTACTTAAATTCCTTAATTTCAAAAGTTGCTCGACATAAAGCTGGACTTAATGTTGGTTTGGGTGGTGTGGCTTTTTTTGGGGAGGGGGGGTTCTTATTTCTTTCAACTGGTTTGATTCAGTGAAATGGATTAGCTAGTGTTTCAAAACTTGGAGTTTCTGAAAGATTCACTTTAAACAGAGTGGTGAAGGTTTTAAAGCATAAACTTGATACTCCAAGGGAAGGTTCTCCCAGTACATATGGCTTTTAATGTAATTTGTTTAACCACTGCCATAATTTAATTTGCCATAAAACAGAAATGGAAGTATATTACAAACGAGCTTTTGACTTTTGTGTCAGTTAAAATAACCATTTGCTGAAAGACTGAAATTATAACTAAAATGGCATAATTTAATAAAAAGGAGGGCAGCAGAATTATAAAGCCAAAAAAAGAGAGGGAGAGAGGAATTTACTTTTGAAGGAAGCTAGTTAAGTATCCATGATTTTAAAATCTTCACCTCTATGAGGATTATCGTGACCTCAACTCCTCTATTTGTATTAAAACAATCTTTTGGCCTGGAGTTAAAAATAATTAATTTTCAGGAAGATGGCTCAATTAGAATAATTTTAAGTGCATTACTAAACAGGGAGATCATATAGAACTATTTTCAGCTGTTCCAATCACCAACAGTCTTCACAGGAAGTGGGAAGTAAAGGAATAGAATTTTTATTACAGCAAAAAACCAGTTTCATATAACCAGCTGCAGATGAAGTCTCCATTAACAAGGGCTTTCCATTCTAATCTGAAAGCGTCATCTTTCTCTGTAGCTGAGCAAATTGTTCTACCTCGTTTATTTATGATTCTGTCCAAGTCCTGAAACATTTCATAGAACTAGGCTTGTTTATGTAACCTGTGATTTGGCAAAATCAGCCCAGATTAGTCTTTAAGTGCCTTTAAAATCTCCTGTTCATTTCAGTGTGAAAGGCACATAAGTTAAATTTCCATTTACAGCCACCAACGGGGGCACAGATGGTAAGCCATCCAGAGGCCAGAAGTTCTTAACACTGGCCAGTAGATCAGAAGCCTGTGAAGAAGGTCAGATTCAGTGGATGGAGGGCTAGGGGTGGGATTTAAACACACACATGCACAACAAGAACTCTTTTGGATGATCTAGGGAGCAAATTATCAGTGACTGCAAGTTAGGAGAGGGCCCGGCATCTGGGGTTTGTGTTTATTTTTTTACTTCCTGTCTGAATTACCAAAAGCTACAATTTAAACCTGTACCATGATTCAATGTAAACAGCACTGGGTTTAGAATCAGGATCATAGGTTCAGAGTTAGAACATCTAGTCCATTTTATAGATGAGGAACTAAGGCCAAGAGAAGTTAAGCAATTTGTCCAGGGTTCCTGATTTAGTGTGAGTTGGATTTGAATCCATATCTGCGTATTCCATGGCCAGCAGTCTATCCACTGTGGCATGTTGGGAATATCTGTGTTTGAATCCCAGCTGTACTACCTTTATGACCTTTGATAAGTCATTCAACCCTGCTGGGCTTCAGTATCTTCTCCTGTAAAAAAAAAAGGTATTGTGTTAGTTGATAGTCAGTGTTTCTTTCCAAGTTGCTTAACTTCCCTGGGGGCTCTGTTTCCTCATTTATAAAATGAGAGGGTTCATCCTGATAATCTCCAATGTTCTTTCATAGAATCAATGATTCTAAGATTCCATTTCTAGGTGAGTAGAGGCAGAGAGCCAAGTCTGGCTAGGACTATACACAAATGTACATACACACATGCACACACTATACAACTTCATGTGGTTCTCCCAACCTACAACCAAGCTTTGGAAATAAAATGACCATCTATTTTTTAAAAGGCCCTCTTCTGCTTTTATACAAAGCAACATGACTTTGTTTCAGGCCAATTTTATACAGCAATGTGGAGAGATGTTACCACATCACCTTTTCAAGGCTCAGGCATTAAAGGAAGGTTGAAATGAAAAACATCTGCAATGCAGTGATTAAGTTTATATAAAATCTGCAGGCATATTGGAGCTGTTATAATGACAACCTCAATTTTGTAAATATTTAGTCATCACAATCTCTCAATAGGGCCATCAGAGAGACCACTCTACTGTAGTTCCTGGATCCAGGCTGCTAGATCTCTCACAGTTGACCTGATCTGAAGGTAAGAGGGTAAGAAACATCATGGGAAGGTACAGAAGGAGTCTACTTCTGATTTCCCTGCTTCCTGAATGGATTTACGTTTCCGTCATCTCATTGCAACCTGTGTTGGGGTCTCAGAATCTTAGAATATTAGAGTTTTGAGTTGTGTTAAAGACCCAGAGAGGGAAAACATGGTGTAGCAGAAACAATACTGGATTTGGGACCAGAGGCTACAGGCTTGAGTGCAGGCCCAGTTATTTATTATCTGACTTTGTAAATCACTTTACCTCTATGGGCCTCAGTTTTTTCATAAGACAAAGGAAAAGGCTGGACTATTTATCAGGTATGTTATAGTAGGGATTCATTTCCTACTGGGGTTGGATTATATGGCGGCTTATTAGGTCCCTTCCTAGTCCCAGATTCTGTGTTTCTGTGGACTAGACATCCTGTAAGAACTCTCTAGCAAGGGGTGGCTAGGCAGTGCAGTGAATAGAGCACCAGCCCTGGAGTCAGGAGGACGTGGGGAGGACGTGAGTTCAAATCAGACTTCAGATACTTACTAGCGGTGTGACCTTGGGCAAGTCACTTAACCCCAGTTGCCCTACCTTCCCCCTCCAAAAAAGGAAAAACAAAAACAAAAACAACAACAAAAAAAGAACTCTAATGAATTCAACCAGGATCACTCAACTAGTACCCATCACAGAGCCATAAGGAAAGTCACTACATGAGGAAAGCCCCTCAGGGACCAGGAGAAATGGAGGTGAGTGATTGCAGCACAGTCTGGAGTTTTATCTGAAGCATTTAAGAATGAGAAAAGGAAATTAGGGGTTGCAGGTGGATGATTAGGCTGGCTATAACCTTGTTTGCTTTAGGCAGATTTTGTGGTTTGCTGAATGAGGCTCAGTCCCAGCTGAGCTGCCCTTTATATGGCAGGGGGTGGCTACATTTCTTAGATTAATCCCGGTAGTTTCCCTCAACTGGATCATCTCTTAAGTGTCTTATTTGTTTGGTCTCTTCCCCTCTTCCAGGTGTCTCCTGTTCAGGTAGGAAATCATTTTTGTTGTTATTCAGCCATTTCAGTTAGTCATATCCAACTCGTCATGACCCCAATTGGGGTTTTCTTGGCAAAAACACTGGAGTGGTTTGCCATTTCCTTCTCCAGCTCATTTTAAATATGAGGAAACTGAGGCAAACAGGGATTAAATGACTTGCCTAGAGTCATACAGCTAGTAAGTATCTGAGGCAGAATTTGAACTTGGGTCTTCCTGACTCCAAGTCATGTCCTATCCACAGACCACCTAGCTGCCTAATTTATTGATGATGGTAAGGCCATTTAGATACAACCCAGCTTGTATTTCTAATATGAAGATTGTTTTTAAAGCTTCTTCAATTATCCCAGTGATGATGATTCTGGGACTTTAAGGCCCAAGGAGAAAGCAAAACAAAACAAATGACCAAGCCCTGGATGAGAATTGAAAAGGTGAATTTCCCTCTTTCTATGAAGAAATAGAGGACTAAGGGCAGGCAGACAACAAACATTTATTAAGAATTTATTATATGCCAAGTGCCACTGTAAGCTTGAGATAAAACTTGAGATACACATACAAACAAAAAGAAAGACTGTTCCTACCCTCAAGAAATTTATAGTCTAATGCAGCAGTTCTCAACCTGTGGGTTGTGACAACTTTGGGGATCAAACGACCCTTTCACAGGGGTCACAGGGATTGCCCAAGACCATCAGAAAACACATATTTCCAATGGTCTTAGGAACCAAGACACTGCTCCTCTATCCATCTCCAGGCAGGTCTGCCCACATGCAGATACGCCCACATATGACTATTAAAGGGTCACCTCATTAGGAAGGTTGAGAACCACTGGACTAACGAGAGAAGACAAGCCAGGAAAAGGGAGAGGGGAAGTTACCCACAGAGGAGCATAGTGGCAAAAGAGTTAGAAACACATCTGGGAGGGGAACAAAGCATGGCCAGCATGGGTCTGCCAGCAGAATAGAAGCCCCTGGAAGAAGCTCATCAGTAGAAGAAGGGGACTGGCATGGCAAGAAAGGTTCCAAGATGAGAAGGAATATTACATGTACAGTCAGATAGTTGATGTGCTGGTTGGTTTTGTTTGATTGCTTTTCTTCTTTGTTTTAAGTTTTTGTCATGAAAGATCACTTGGTGGGATACGTACACAAATAAAGATGTAAAATTGTGAAATAGCAATAAAAATAAGATTAAAATGAGAAAATCTGTCATGTATAGGAGGTGGGTTTTTTTTTTAAAGTTAAATATTCTAGTCACTGCCTATCTCACCCTTTATACTTAGCATATTCTTCAACTCTTTGAAGGCAAAACAAGAGAATGAGCTTGACTCATTGAACACCTAGGGTCTTGTCCCCCACACTTCACTCCATCCTGTATGAAATGCCTACTTAATCTTCACAGTTCAGATTATACATTCCTCTACTCAAAAGCCTTCAATGATTCTCCTTTGGCTATTAACAACATATCCTTGGGGATGTGGAGTTAAGATTGCAGAGTAGTAGGAAACCAAGTCCCCTTCATCAAACTTCTCCAAATAGATCTAGGAAATGTACCAGACTGAATCCTACTGGGGAAATCCAGAAAAAGAAAAAGGTATAGTGAGTCATTTGTCCAGGCCCAGGTCAGCATAGGAAGACAGACAGGAATGCCTGTGAAAACCAGGGATGAGGTCAGGCCTAAAGCACACTGAACAAAGACACTCCAATATCCAGAGAGAGACTGGGCAGCAGAGCAGGAGGAACCTAGCCCCAGGCCCATACTGGGGTGTACCAGGGACAGGTGTCAAATGGCAGCATTGTCCGTTCCTTAGTCAGTTTTGCGTCAGAAATCCAGAGCAGACTGAGAAAGATATTTGTATTGGGTAAGGAGACCATAAAATGATGATTTTCTTAGATAGGAGACTTAGACTCAAGGAACAGAATAAGATCTCAGTTCAAGCTTCTAGCCTACCTGCAGTGGAAAAACCAGGGCAGAAATGCCAGACCAAAGGGGAGTCTACATTTCTATCACTCTTAACCAGCAGAGCTTTTCAGTTGACTGATAGGGACAGAGTATATAGCAGCAATCCACTGTTACTCAGACCAAAACCCAGGTAAGAAACTGGCAGAACTCAGACTCTCAGAGGCTCAACAGTCAGATTGCACTGGATCAGACCACACTGAAAACATTAAAGCTTGCAGGTCCTCAGCCTGTGCCTTAGATCCTGGAATAACACAATACTTATTACCCCACAAAAGCAGCAACAAGACCAACGTAGACTTTTCCTCCAGAACTGTGGTAGAACCCAGACCTAACATCAAATCTGAAATCAGGAAGTAGGCTAGAAGAATGCCTTACAATAATGAGCTTTTACGGTGGCAGAAATGCTTAAGACACAAACCCAGAAGAAAATTATTCCAAAACATCTATGAGCAAAGGCTCAGAGAAAAACACAGTTTGGGCACAAACTCAACTAGGATTACTGGAAAAGAGGAAGCAAGAATGTTAAGGGCTTAAAATTTTTTTTTAGAAATGAAATGAAAGGGCTGGATGAAAAATTGGGAGGAAAAAATGAGAGCTAACATTAGCAGCTTAGCTCAAGAGGTATGAAGCCTTACACAAGCATCCCACTCCCTGGAAATTAAAATAGACCAAACAGAAATCAATGATTCCATTAGACAACCAGACATATTAAAAACAAAGTCAAAAGGATGAAAAATATAGATGAAAATTAAGGTATCTCATAGCAAAAACAACTGATCTGGAAAACAGATTGTGGAGAAAATACTTAGAGACCATTCAACTATCTAAATGCCATGACCAGAGAAATTTTAAAAGAAAACAGTCCAGTTCTCTTAGAATCAGAAGGCAAAGTAGAATTAGAAAGAAAATACAGATCACCTTTTGAAAGAAAATGCAAAATGAGAAGTCCCAATAACATCATAACCAAAATCCAGAGCTTCTAAGTCAAAGTAAAAATACTGCGATAGTCAGAACGAGTGAGCTATAGAGTATTAGCTACTGTTTTATAAGATATTATCAATATTAGATACAAATAAATCATATATTGAAGAACTTTGTTCTAGTACTACCATAACCTAAAGAATTGAAATATATCATAAAAAATCTTTTTTGCATTTAAATTAGAATCTTTAAAACGCTTAGAATTTGAGAGAATTTCTAGGCAGTAATTTGACTGAAGATGAACATCCTGAAATGTCTTGATCCAATAACAGGACTGAATTTTCTGTAATTCATTGTGAGACATAACTTGGATGGTTTTGTAATGTGCTAATGGAAAAAGCTCCCTCTTGGCCAAAGTTGCCAGATTTTAGCCAACTTGTTCAATGTGTTAATTTGTAAAGTAAAGGAGTTGGATTAGGAGAATTCCATGGTCCCTTTCAACTCTAAATCATATGAAGTATAGACTCATAGAAAGTGAGAACTAAAAAAGAGCTGTAGAACATCACATGTCAGCATAGAAAAGGACATCACACGGCTGAAAATGTTACATCTGGAAAGAACAGTAGAACATACAATATCAAAACTGGAAGAAGCCCTAAAACACAATACATAAAATATTTGATCTAGAAAGGACTTTAGTTACCACTGAGTCTACTCCCACCCATTGCAGATAAGAGAATTAAGGCTCAGAGAGGGGAAAGTTATTGTCCAAAATCACACAACTAGCAAATGATGTAAATGGAGCTAGAACGTAGGGTTTCTGACTATTGTTTCATGTTTTTTCTCTACCTGTGAATGAATTCCAGACCTATGATTACAAATGTTCCCCAGCAGAGGACTTTGACCACGGGCTGGAAGATTTAAGGTACATCTTACTTAAGGTATAACATCTGCTTTATAAACTGGGTTCCCTAAATTTGCAGAACATCTCAAAGCCTCTGAAAGAGTGGAGCCTGTCCCAAGTGTCTAACTATGGGAGCTAAGGCTTACTTCAGTAAGATCTGAAATGAGAAACAATTGCATCGCATGTCTGTTACGAGGATTGTACGGTATAGGGAAATATCAGCACGGGCTACATGAAATGTCAGCAGTGTGAAAAATAAATATTGATGTTAATTCTAAGAAACAAGTTTTTGTTTTATTTACTTTTATCCAGAGCAGAACATTTTCAATATAAACTCATCATCTCGACCACCACAGAGCAAAAGGAATTTTCCCATGCATCATCAAGCATGTTTCTATAAATGTTCTGTAGGGAAGAGGGGCATGGTAAAGAATGTATATGTGTAGGTATCCAGGTGTATGCTTCTAGAAGGCTTGGGCTGTAATGAGGAGGGCAGAATGGAAGCTGGGCATTCGTTATCTCCAATAACTAAAATCCTAGATTCTGAAAAAGTAGACTGTAGACTTCCTGAAACACAGAGAAATTTGGTATCCAAATGGGAATGAGTGAGACAATAATGAAAAACTCACAGCTTTTATATATTTCTCATTGTCTTTACAACACCCCATTCAATGCGAGTACATGGTATTCCCATTTTGGAGATTTAAAAAAAGGGCTTGAAAAGATAAAATAATTTGCTTACTTGCACACAACTAGTAACTACTGCAATTTGGATGTTCTGGATTCCAAGTCTTAGCCCTTTATACTACCCTATTATGTATTGAGCACTACATTAGTAGACTAACACGAAGTAGCACTAGATGTAATAACAGTCCTTTAAAAATTTAGCCATTGGGAGACCCAATGATGAATTGACTTGAATTGTTTAAACTATACAAAAGAATGAAATTATGGTTAATCTCTGAGGGAGAATAAAAGAAATAGCTCTAGGAAAAGCTTATAGTCTGATAGGAAATCAAGACCACAAATAACTATCACCCAAAAATAGAGTCCTCAGTGCTCTGAGTAATTTGAATGGGGAGAGAGGTTATATCTAAGTGGGGGGCTCTATATACCCCTAAATTAGTCAATTAATTAACCCAATCCTATAATGCAAAGAATAAGGGAGACAATTCTTGCCACAACTTCCTGACATCCCTCAAGTTCGCTGGTAAGGTGGAGATATGATTCACTCATGGCATAATAATATAGACAAAATAATATAATAACCTAAAAGTTAGTATTGTACCAGTTATAAACATTGACAATGTAGGGTTTCAAATGAAAGTAGTGAAGGTTAAGAGTAGTAAGGAAAAGTTTCATGGATGGGTTTTATATCTAACCACTAGGGGATGCTGCCGGCTACTTGCCTGCTCCTGATCCATAATAAGGATCTAGTGTAGTCCTATACTCAGTATGGATTTTCTTAAACTAAAGGGCCCTCTAGAGTTCTATGGAGCTAAATAAGATGAGCGGTGTATAGAAAAATCTGATGGTCCGCAGCTCCCACACAAACACGCTAAAAAACTCATAAAATGGGACACTAAACAGATTTTCAAGCTCCAAAACTCTCCACAAGACAGAAGGCACATCTGTTGCTACAGGCAGCTCAGCAGGTGGGGCTCTTTGAAGCAGTCTGGGAGCCAAAACCCCCGGAGGCTCAGGCCCCAGGGCATCGGGTGGGGAGCCGTCTATAAGCAGATTGGCTGCACTGGAGACACAGTTACCACATTTATCAGGGCAGAAGAAAAAAAGGCTAAGTGAAAGGTCAGTGGATTCTGCTAACTCAGGAGGAGAAGAGCGGGTCAGGCCAAACTGCTCCCAGGACAAGGAAGCAGTGGGAGGCGGCTGTAGTAGCAGGAACGGCTGAAAGCAGCAGCGGCTTCCACTGGGCTGCTTCAGAGCCCTCAGCCTGCAGATAGCAGGGGGGCTGATGTGATCCATCGGGGCCAAGGGCTCTTGCGTTGAGCGGCCTGGATCGTGGTCTTGAGTGGTGGTCCTGGGGTGTGCTTTCAGTGAGCCAAAACTGGGGGGGAGCTGCAGCACCCCACTAACAGCTCCGGCAGCTGAGAGGGCCCCAGCGATTTGAGACAGAG
>CM053595.1:131016523-131069809 GCA_028646575.1 Pseudocheirus occidentalis
GCGCACATCTCAGTAAAGGGACAGGGACAGGGTATAGAACAAAACAAGGGTGGGGGGTGCAGGACAGGAAGGAGGGATATACAATCAGCCTCTCACAATTTGCCTACCATGGAGATGTCCTGTGTAATTACACAGGTACAGCCTGTATTGAATTGCTGCTCCTCCCAGTGGGAATGGGTGACAGGGGAGGAATTGCAAGAATCTAGTATTTAAAGCTATACAATCAAAGGCAACTGGGAAATAATACATACAGGGATGGGGGCAGGGAGCCCCTCCCTGCCCTGCTAGAAAGCTAGAGGGGTGTTGGAGAAGGGCATAAAAGGGAACAGATTGTGGGAGGGATCTTACAGTGGGATCCGTGTTCAGGGCTGGGGGGTAGGGACAAAAAGGGGAGAAAATTTGTAACTCAAAACCTTGTGGAAATGAATGATGCAACCAAGAGAATAAATTAAAATTTAAAAAAAAGAAAAAAAGAGAAAAATCTGAGGGTAATGTTTCCATAATTTACAAAATTCCCAAAATTCAGGTCTTTATAATAATAACACATTTAATACAAAGCACCTTTCTCACAACAACTTGTGAGGAAAGAAGTAAAAAATTATGATCTCTATTTTCTAAGTCAGAAAATTGTGGTATGGAGACATTAAGCTGCTTGCCCAGGGTCCCAAAATAGATATTGTTACTCATGTTAGCTAACTCTAACTCAAATTCTTTTTACAATCCAAGACCTCTCATTGAATTCATTAACTGGAAGACACAAATACTTTTCTCTTAGTCAAGAAGGTGGGGCTTGAACAACTCTTTAAGTGGATGAAAAAGAATGACAACCTCTTCAGGCTAGAATTTTATTATATTTTAATCTATGGCAGTCTAAACCAAACACATAAATTCTCCCCTTTATCAAATTCAAGAATGGATATAAAAGTATTTTTGGAAAATACAAAGAACCATCTATATGGTTCATTAAATGTGGAATCCTTAGCTTTCTCTTCTAAGGCCCCTTCCAGCCTTAATATTATTCTATGCTCTAAAGTCCTTTCCAGATGCAAATCACTTAATCCTAAATAGAGCAGGTACCACAGAACCAAAAACTGGAGACTACTTTCTAGGAGTTTTGTTTTCATGCTCTCTCTCCTTCAAGACAGATTCTTCCAAGGCTCCCCTCTCACCTGTGTGCATTCATGCGTCTTATAGGTAAATGGGACACAAGAGCCTGGGAGTAGCAGTGCCCTTCAGACTACCAGTCTTATTTCCAGCCCATCTCTTACTGCCATCATTAGAGAAACAAGTCCTATAGAGATATAGCCATGTAATTGTTCCTGCAGGCTCTACAATCACATTTACTGAAGACCCAAGAAATAAACTCCTTGACACCAAAATCCTGGGCATTGTCATAGGTTTCAACATCAGGAACTAGTATGATTTTATCAGGAAAAATTACTAAATCAGAGAGAGAGAGAGATCTCCATTTAAGGATCATAAGGCCTTACCATCTGACTTACAGAGAAAACTTTCTATGTATGTTGTCTTTCACATTAGAATATGAGCTCCTTGAGAGGAAGAACTGTCTTACTTTGTCATTTGTAACCCCAGAACTTAGCACAGTGATTTGCACACAGTAAGAACTTAACAAATGCTTCATGCATTCATTTATTCATTTATTCTTCCTTCTATTTCCTTATTCACAACATTCCCCCACTTAGAATGGCCTCCCAAGTCCTGCTTACTTTGCTAAAGACTATCTTTCCTTCAAAGAGCAACTTGCTTCCATGATTTAACCACTCCAGCCCACAGTGAATTCTCTGTCCTCTGAGATACGATAGCACTAAAAACAAATCTGTTGGGGGCGGCTAGGTGGTGCAGTGAATAGAGCACTGGACCTGGAGTCAGGACTTGAGTTCAAAGCTGACCTCAGACACTTAATACTTACTAGCCATGTGACCTTTGGCAAGTCACTTAATCCCAATTGCCCATCTTTAAAAAAAAGAAAAAAAAAGAATAAATCTGCTGTTGTTCAGTAGTTCCAGTCATGCTTAACTCTTCACGACCCCATTTGGGGTTTTCTTGGCAGAGATACAGGAGTGGTTTGCCATTTCCTTTTCCAGCTCATTTTGCAAATGAGCAAACTGAGCAAACAGGTTGAATGACTTGCGCAGGGTCACACAGTTAGGAAGTGTCTGGGGCTGGATTTGAACTCAGGTCCTCCTGACTTCAGGGTCAGCATTCTACCACTGTGTCACCTAACGGTCCTCAAGAATAAATGACACGAATCAGAATGTAAGAGCTAGAAGGAACCTTAAAAATCATCTAGTCCAAATCTCCTTATGCCACAGATGAGGAAATTGAAGCCCAGAGAAATGAAATAACCTAAGGTCACCTGAATAAAAAGTCACAATAGGTGGAAAAAAAGGCAGTAAAAGACCACAGACAAATCTAGAAAAACCCCCTCTGGCGAGGGTAACCCCTTATCTGTCCCAGTGGACCCCTGAAGTTTCAAGTAAACAAATGCTCTATTAAACAGATGTAAAAGTGAATGAGTGTTGCCTTCCATGGCCTTGTTCCCATCAGTGACCCCCAGATAAAAGTGGAATTTTTGTTGGGTCCAAGAATTTCCATGCCCAGTACTAGGGTAGCCCTTATCCTGAAGAGCCTAATCTGGGTCTCAAGTCAATATCACCAGAGGTACTGAACTCAAGCCTCCCTGAGTCTAAGTCACAGCATCCTGGAATGTACCCTCTTTTCCCTCCCTACCCCCATACCATACAGATGAAGGAACTGAGGCCCAGAGAGGGGTGACTTACCCAAGGTCTCACAGACAGTGAGGAGAAGACACAGGCCCAGAACCCAAACCCAACATACAATAACAGGTAGCACTCACACAGAACTTCAGGGTTTCCACTTTACTTGTAATCTCATTTGACCCTAACAACAACCCTGTGAAGTAGCAGTTACTATTATTATTTCCATTTTTCAGGTAAGGAAACTGAGGCAAACAGATATTAAGTGACTGACCCAGGAACAGATCTATTAATGACCTCAGCAGGATCTGAACTGAGGTTTTCTTGACTCGTACTCTTGTCACTATACAAGCTGAGCCATGAAGTGGAAAAGTCAGAACTTGAAATCGGTTCTCCTCACTCCCAAGTAGTCTGTGCCATCACTGTTTTCCAGTTCCTTCTTATGTGTTCATCTCATTCATTCCGCTGAGCTCTGAGTGCCCTCAATACAAGAACAACGTCCTTTCCCTCGCTTATATTCACATGAGAGAGAGCCAACAAATCCTTGTCAATCCATCAGTTCATTCTCTACCAGGTACCATCGGAACCATGACTAGAGAATTTGCAGAATTTGAGCAGAAACTCCATCCCCTACCATTTCTAGATCCAGGAGATTGAAGCTATATTTCCAGGAGCCAAACCCTATCCCCCTCCTCACCTTTTTCCAAAGAGTCCCAATTTGCTAACTTTCCCCAACAATGGATGAGGCAGATACTTTCCAGGTGCTATTTTATTGACTTTAAATACATCAATGTCTATTTTATGTCTTTTATTATGGTTGTGATGGTTTTTAATAACAATAACTCCTCATTACAGAGGAAAACATTCTGCAATTCGGGGAAGATGGGAGTTTATAGGAGCCACCTGTTTTGTTACTCAAATTATAAGGGGGAAAGAAAAGAATCATGGTGTTACGGAAAGGAATAACACCTTCAAGTTTTACCAAAGGTTCCCTGCAATGATTCTGTAGGGTAGGGAGCACAAATGTTATTGTTTTCTGTTTGACAGACGAGGAAACAAAAGTTTAGAAAAGGGAAGTGAATTGTTCAAGGTCACACAGATAGCAGGCATCCTTCTTTCATTCTAAATGCTTTCCTCCCAAATATACAATTTTGTGTTTGTAATACTTTTGCTCATAGAAGCAAATTTCTCCAATCAACTAAAATTAATTAGATAGCTGGAATTGTGATAATCATCCTTATACTATCCCCCTAGTTAAGTGATTGATCCCAAGTCAGATGACTGGAGCGTAGAGAGATTTCAATATATTTGAGGTTGATGCCTGGGACTTGAGGCAGAACTTAGAAGTGGAAGGGTCCTTAGAGAAGCCCTGGTGCAAATCCCACTCATCTGGTAAGTGAAAACACTAAGGCCTGGAAAATGTATATAAAGCAAAGTAGAGAAGTGGATAGAATGCTGGGCCTGGCACCAGAAAGAGCAGAGTTCATTTCTGGCCTCAGACATTTACTAGCTGTGTGACTGAGCAAGTCACTTAAGGCCTATCTCTCTCAGCTTCTTCATCTGTAAAACAGGTCATAAAAGCCACCTACCTGCCAGGGTTGTTGTGATGTTCAAATCAGAAAGTATTTTGAGTCATTTAGCACTATTCCTGGAACACAGTAGGGTTTACATGATAAATATGTTCCCCTTCTTCCTATGTGGCAGAACTGAGATTCAAACCCAAGTCCTCTGACTCTAAATCTAGCGCTCTTTCCATAACACCATGATTCCTTTCTTTTTCCCTTATAATTTGAGTAACAAAACAGGTGGCTCCTATAAACTCCCACCTTCCCTGAATTGCAGAATGTTTTCCTCTTTAACCAAATGACTTTAAGACCGATGTCACCCTCTGACTCTGATCTCATCGGGAAACATAAAGACAGGCCTAAAACCTGGATGTCCACTGGGTCATTGAAAGCTATCCAGCCCACATGTAGTCTTTTGGGTTGCTAATATTCAAACAGGAAAGGAAATCACACTTCTGAAGAAATATTTGGAACTAAATTCCCCTGGACATGCCTAAACCTGGTTTGAACTCTGCAATCTCACTTTCTTAAACAAGAATTCCATTTTTTTTTTTTTTTACTGTGGGGAGGGAGGGGAAATCATTTGGTTCCAAAGTTTCCATGTATTAGATCTAGCCATTGCTCTTGTTGGGAACTGTACTAAACTTAGCATGAAACACAACCATGTTTATCTGTCATAAACTAGGTGCCACTTTCAAACACCTTGACCACCTCTTCATCACAATCTGTAGGCATCTGTCAAAATGTACTATATCTTATAAATATGTATAACACCAGTTCTCATATTTTGTGCTAGGAGAGAGTATCAATGCTACAATTAATTAGTCTAATTTGCATTACAGACTATCCATAATTAATTTGTTCATTAAAAGCTTTCAACATTTCTTTGCAGAAAGTGCAAAAGATCATTGGTGAGGTTTGAAGAAGCAATTAGTAATAAAATATGTCAATGCAAGAACTGTAAAGTGGTAGCCCAACTTCCTGGGATAGCTCTAAGCAAGGAGGAACATAGCACTGGGGGGACTTTTGTCTCTCTCTTACCTTTTCCAAATTGGTCTTTTCATTTCAAGAAATTTCTTTTTCTTTTTTTCCCCCTGAATCTATAGAAATACCAACAAAATTTGTATAGTGGAAATACTACTAGAATTGGAGTCCCAAGATATGGTTCTGAATCCTTACTCTTCCACTAACTGATTGTATGGCCTTGGGCAAGTCACACCCCCGGGCTTCATTTCATCATATGTAAAATGAAGGCAATAGACTAGAAGTTCTTTGAGATTCTTTCTAGCCATATGACTTCAAGTCTACTTGTTCTATGACCTGAGACAAGTCATTAAATTCCTCTGGAACTTGATTTCTTCCTCTGCCTACTGAGGGGCTTAGATTTATATGATCTCTGAGGTCCTTCTAGCTCTGGATCCTATTATCCTCTAAAGTGCTTATGGAAGAACTTTGACTGATCAGAACTTCTGGTCAATCTCACCAACAAAGGTAGGTCAACATGGCTTCCTCGTGGGAAGAGCCCCAATGGAAGAGGCACTTGTTCTAGCCACATTGATGAACTAGTCCAGATGAAATTCATAATGGGGTCTCGGTCCTGGCTTTTGGGCTTTGGCTGCCTTGGGGAGTTACCATGTGTCTCTGGCCAGCTGGGGTGCCCGGGGAAAGCACGGCTCACACTATGGCTGGTGGGGATCACAGTCTCCACTTATGCACTGCACAGGAAGATGGAGCGTGCCCGAAACTGGGACTACCATGTCTACTGCAACATGGGTGAATCCATCAACTGCTTCCGCGTGTTTTCCTCCCTATGGGGTAAGGGCTTTGGGCTGGTAGAACCCCTGCTGAGTCCTGACAGCATCCTGAACCAGTCCAACAGCATCTTCAGTCTTTCTTCTATAGCCAGCAGCTCCTTCTGGGTTGCTACAGTGCTCCATGGGCTTCCTCAGTCCTGATGTTCAGCTCAGTGCTTTCTCTTTTGGGTTCAGTTTACCTAGCCTGGATCTTGTTTTTTGTGCTCTATGACTTCTGCCTGGTTTGTGTCACCACCTACACCATCAATTTGGGCCTGGCTATACTCAACTACCAGAAGGCAATGGGACTAAGGACCAAAATAAAAAGGGACCCTGACTTCAGTGACTCTAATGGGGATCGATCCCCAAGATTACATGCTGCTCAGGACATCAGTGAAGGCTTCACAGAGAAGGTGGTATCTGACCTTTCTTCTTTGACTAAAACAGTGTGGAGGGGAATATAGTGGAATAATGCTGCTAAGATAGGTTGTAGCCAGATTGTTGGGGGCCATGGAAGTATAAAGAATCAATACTTTAACCAGTAGAAAAGGTGAGCCACTGAAGGTTTCTAAGAAGAGGAGGGGCACTATCAATAGGGAATATTAAAAAGATGACACAACAATGGTGCTAAGGGAGTGACTAAAGGTAAGGAGACCAGTTAAGAGGCTATTATGATGGACAGTTTAAGGTGACAGAGGTCTGAGCTAGGCAGGTGGCAGTATGAGGGAAGAAGAGGGGAAAGATGAAAGAGATATTTTGGAGACAGAATTGATAAGACCTGCCAATTGACTCCTTCCTCCTCCTTGACCCTGTACTCCCCACATTCAAAGATGACTAAAGTCTTAAGCATGGGTGTTTTGGTGCCATCAGTAGATACAGGGAAGTTTGTGGAAATATCAGTTTTAGAAATGAAGATGAGCTCATTCTCTATTTGATATGGTGGTGTAAGGATATTTGTGTGGAAGTATCAGGCAGGCTGTTGAAAATGCAGGACCAGGTTCGGGGGAGGGACCAGAGGTACAGATATGGATTTGGAAGTCATCTGAATAGAGGTGATAATCAATGACATGGGAAAGAATGATATCCTTCCTTCTCTTTTTCCCTCTGTCCCCTTCCTATCCCTTCCTTTCTCTTCTCCTCTTCCTATCCACTCACCTTTACTTTCCTCTTCTCTTCTTCACTACTTTCACCCTTGGCAAAGCCCTGGAGAAGATCCATATTTTAAGGGAGGTCAACAAAAAAGTAAGAGGAGTGGTCATAGAGACAGGAAGAAGAACTTG
Source organism: Pseudocheirus occidentalis (assembly GCA_028646575.1). Lineage (NCBI taxonomy): Eukaryota > Metazoa > Chordata > Mammalia > Diprotodontia > Pseudocheiridae > Pseudocheirus > Pseudocheirus occidentalis. Next base: position 131,023,900 of record CM053595.1, read on the forward strand.
AAAATGTTATGTCACAAGGGTCAAGAAGAGGAAAATCAACAGTATTGAATGCTGCTGAAAAAAGATAAAGACAGAGTGGTTGAAGATGCACTGATTGATAGAATAATCTCACAGAAGAAATAGAAGGAGATAGGATTCTTATAGGTTCTCTTCACAGAAGAACAGAAGAAAGGATGAGAAAACGAGTAGAGACAGAAATTTAGAAGAACGGGAAGAGGGAAGTAGAAGGAACTAACACTGGATCTTCTCAGGAAAAAAAGGAAGTGAGATCATCTAATTAGAGTACAAGGGTATGGAGAGGGAAAAGGGATTAAACCTGATGGTTAGAGGAAAAAGTAGAGGGTTTAAAATAGCCACTAAGGGAATGGGATAGGGATGCAATCATAGATTAATAAAAGAATTGCTATACAGCCAGGAGAGCCCAGTTGAGATCCCATATCATAAATCTATAGTTGACCTGGTCAGCAGTTTGAACATTTACGAGTAAAAGCAGAAAAGATGGAGATTGGAATCTGCCAAGTGTTAAGAGTTTTCATGGGCAGGAATAGCAAAGGATCAAGTGACAAGGATGAAGGAGAAGGCAATACTGAAATAGCTAACTTCGAAAAAAAAGTGGGTGTGAGACTTGGGGAAACATCTGATAAGAACAGAGAAGAATAGAAGTACTGAAGGTCACAATGAGAGGAAAAAAAGATTTGGGAAGAATGAGGAGATGGAAGAATTTGGACAGGGAACTGGGATGGTTACATCTTAGTCCTACTCTCATTAAAAAAAATTACTCCAGCTTGAAAATCTAAATTCTGAAACTCTCCAAAGTATAAGAGGAAAGAAGTTTAAGAGGAATAAAGATGGAGGTCATAGAGATGAAGTTTTTAATAAACATAAGAGTCAAATTCTTTCAGGGTGTGTCTGGAGAGATTATAATGGCAAAATCACTAGTATCAGGAGAGTATATTACATGTCTGTGGATAACAGCAATACAGACTAGCATAGAATGGTTTAACAGTGTTAAAGAGGTGATATGGTGATCAGGATTGTTCATTCACTCCTATTTGCCCCTCACCCTACTACTGGGATTTTTGCCCAAACATTCACTTTGTAAATACTCCTTCTCCACCTTTGGCTGTATTATTCAAGCATCTGTAATTCTCTTTATCTTTTTTGTTAGCTATGAACCCCCAGCCAAAGTTAGTGCTTTGGCAAAACACTTTAGTGTTAGATCTATCTATATACTTCATTGAAAATGTTTTCCCTGAATTGCTTCCTTTCAACTGTATTCTCAATATAGTACATCCTAACAAGCAAAATGCTAGTGATTACTACTATTTATAAAGACAAAGTAAACATTTAAAACAAAGAAAACAAACTTCATCTCCTCCTTGTGTGCAGAGGAAGTCTTCATTCTGACATAAAGGAGCTCGGGGGGAATAGGAGGGGAAGGAAATACAGAATTACAACAACCTGTAGAAAAGGGGGGAAGTGTTCAATGATATAGCTTTTGTCCCAATACATCTCATGCCCCATCACCCCAAGCAGATTTGCTCCCACAGTTCTAGCCTATCTCTCTGTGATAGGTATCTCTTCCTGTGCTTCTAATCTTTCAACTTTTCATGGCTTTCCCACCATTCATCCAACTCCATGCTTCTCTGCTCAGCTGGGCAAGAAGACCCAAGTTCCTCTTTAAGTTTCCCCCACTCAGTGAACTATTAAAAAGTCACCTCCAGTTATGAACTGTCATTCTTTACCTTCTGTTTGTTTTTCTTTCTGATTCATTCAAAGGAACAATTTGTACCTCATAAAGAGATCTTTTGCATTATTTATCGTTAGTTTAACACATTGTTAGCCCTTTTTCTGGGATTAGGTCCTAGGTGGACCCATCAAGCAATCAACAGAAGAGATAAGGAAGATTCTTAGAACTTAGGGAGAAGTAGAGAGCAGGAATCAAAGTGAGAATAAAGTTACATTTAGAACAAATGGAATGAGGGAGACAACAGAGACCAAGATTTAATAAATTGATGGGGTGGGGGATGATTGTGATTCTAGATGAGATCTTTGGGAAGGTCTGGAATATCCCATGCAAAAGAGCTGCTTTCTGATGTGGTAAAGGACAGGTGTGTATACACAGTATTGGGGTCATGCCTTTCACCAAAAAACTTTAATGATTTGACTGACAGCTATAGTAGAAACCTTCCATTTTCCTTGTAACTAATCATGATGAGATTAAAGCCCCACTGTTCAAAGGAGAGAAAACTTTCAAGTGAGACTATATATGTGACTGGCATCCCATCCAGCTTTAAAAACTCTTCCTAAGTAGATGGTTTGAAAAGATTTAGCCAGAGATATTACCTGACCAGCCATCACACAACAGCTGTCTTCTATGAAAGTCAGAATGAGGGGTTCTCCACAACATCCTATCTCTTGCTTCCATATATTTAGCCAAATAATCTCCTCCCCCCTCTTCCCATCTCCCCCCCTCCCCCATCTGGAAGGTGATCTTTGTTCACTTCTACCTCTCAGAATGCCTGGTTTCCTTGAAGGATCAGCAGAGGTGTTGCCTCTTCCAGGAAGCCTTTCCTGATTCCCTGCCCTTGCCCTACCCCCAGTTATTATTAATGACTCTGCATTTACTTATTTGTATATTTGTTGTACCATACATCCCTCCAACCCCAATACTTAATCTGATTCAGCCTCAGTTTCCTCAACTATAAAATGGTAATAAATTGAAGCATCTTCCTCAGATGGTTATTTTGACTATCAAATGAGCTAAACGATAGAAAATGCTTTGCAAAAGTGTTCTATAAATACTAGTTGTGAAACTAAAACAAATTCAATGGAGACCCAATCAGATGTCAATGACCCTCCCTCCTCTGGATCCTATTTTATCACAGGATCATTGATTTATAGCTAGAAAAGATATTCAAGGCAACTGAGTCTGACCCTCTTCCTTTATGGTTGAGGAAACTGAGGCACAAAGACAGTAAGTGACTTGCCCATGATCACTCACCTAGGGATTTCAACCTAGGTGTTCCTGGCTCTAGACTGGGCACCACCTAATCCACATATGGAGTTCCCCTTCCCAGAGAACTCCCACAGCACAACATAAAAAACTATGGAATCATAGGATCCTAGAACTGAAAGGCACCTTAAAGATATATTAGTTTAACTCTCTCATTTACAGATGGGAAATATAAGACCTGAGAAGTCACAGGACCCTAGATTTAGGGGTGGATGGGACTTTAAAAGTCAAGTCCAACCTCTCACTTCACTGATGAGGCACAAGGCAGTTATCTGTTTTGTCCAGCATCAGCCACCTAGTGCCAGGTGATACATGATCCAAATCTTCCTTACTCTATGACCAACAGTCCATACATCCCTCCAAGCTTCCTCTGAGGAGAAAGGACTTGCCCAAGGTCACCCAACAAGTTAGTTTCAGAACCTTAGCTTACCAAAAGTATTAGACAGTGACCTATCTGTGGAAATGTAATGTTACCTGGAGTCATGTCTGAATTTTTAGGTGCTATAGATCTACATATCATTCAGTAATCCACAGATCTGTGATTTATTTTGCCCCATGATATTTTTTGCATGCCTTAGTCAATGGTCTTGATAAGATGGTATGGTTGAAAAGACTAATTACCTTAAAAACCAGCACTTCCATTATTCTTTTCTGAGCTTAGCTAGGTTAAATTCACATATGACATAGTTTTTGAGAGCACAGGTATATTTCCACACCACAATGAGGTACTGGAGGAGGACTTTAGTAATGAGTTGTGTTTTGTTTTGGTTTTTGGAGGCAATCAGGGTTAAGTAATTTGCCCAAGGTCACACAGCTAGTAAGTGTCTGAGGCGGCATGTCCTCCTGACCACAGGCCAGTGCTCTATCCACTACATCACCTAGTTGCCCCTTAGTAATGAACAAATCTATTTTTTAATGCAAGCCAATAAATAGAAATTAGAAGAGAGACTCACATATTTGAGATGTAGGTGGTCCACATAGGAGCACTAAAGGTCAAAACAGCCAAATTGGGAGAGGGAGTGAAGGTTGGAGCATGTTATAATTATCTGTGTTTCTGTCTTGGCCTCTACTACATAGCAGACTACATTTAGTCAGTCTCTGTCTCATCTAACCTATGTATTTTCTTCTGAATCTAGTATAACACTCTGCACACAGTAGGCACTTACTAAATATTCAGTGAGTGAATGAATAAATGGTGTACATAAGTACTTCAAGTGTTAAAATTGTTTTTCACCCTTAAATGATATAAAATCATAGACAACTAAATAACGTTAATTATTTAATTAAATTGTAAAAGAGTAAAGATTTAGAAAGTGACTGGGAAAAGAGAGATGCAGGACTGGGAGACTTCCAAATCTTTATTTATCTATCTGTCTATCTATCTATCCATCCATCCAGTCATCTATCTGTCTATACATCTGTCTATCTGTCCATCTGTTTATCTATGCACCTATCCATCCATCCATCTAGCTAGCTAGCTAGTTATCTATCTGTCTCTGTATGTATGTATGTATGTGTGTATGTATATATGTATGTATGTATGCATCCATCCATCCATCCATCTACCCATCCATCCATCCATCCATCTATCTATCTATCTATCTATCCATCTATCCATCTATCCATCTATCTATCTAGTCATCTAGCTGTCTATACATCTGTCTGTCTGTCCATCTGTTTATCTATCTATGCATCCATCCATCTAACTATCTAGTCATCTATCTATTCATCCATCTATCTATCTATCTATCTATCTATCTATCTATCTATCTATCTATCTATCTATCTATCTATCTCTCTACTGAAGAGAATCTTCCCAGCAGCACGAAGCAGCCCAGGCTAAATAATTTATAGGAAAACAAACCAAAACACCACAGTGAAAGACAGAGGAAGTGGGGATAAGGGGGAGCCTGGGTCTGGCCAAACAAAGTCTACAGCTGACATGAAAACTGAAACCATTTTCACCCACTTCCCAACAATCTCTAAACATAACAATCAGTGACAAACCACATCTCTGTTCTTCCACATCAACTTCCAAAAGAATACCATGGAAAATATTCTGTAAATCATAAAGAGTAAGGAGAAATGCAAATTACAACAATTCTGATGCTTTACCTCACACTGAACAAACTAGAAAAGATGGAAAAATGGAAATAGTCAATGCTGGAGGAACTTTGGGAAGGCACAAAAATACACTGTTGGTGGAATTTTGAAAGTATTGATGATTCTAGATAACAATTTTGAATTATGCCAGAAAAGGGCCTAAATTGTCGATACTCTTTGACCCAAGGATCCACTTTTTGGTGCATGCCCCAAAGATATCAAAGATAAAAGCAAAGGTCCCATATATACCAAAATATTTATTACTGTGTTCTTTATGGCAACAAAGAACTAGAAAGAAAGTGAGTTTCCATCGATTAAAGCAGTACTTCCTAAACTGTGGGCCACAACCTCATAGGGGGTTATGAAAAATTTGGCAACAGTAAAAGATTTCTGAACATGCAACAGCCAAAAATTAACTCAAAATCAAGTGCATAACGAATCTGAGGTGCTTTTGGCAGTGCTGGCCTGTGTTGCATCAGGAAGCTTCATTGTAGCCTTGGTTCTAAGCACAAAGCATGTACACTTTGCACATCATGCCAATGAATGCTACTGAAAAGGGGTCTTGAGTGGAAAAAGTTTAAGAAGCCCTGGACTAAAGAATGGCTAAAAAAGTAAAATTGTAATATATGACTGTGATGGAACAGATTGTGCAGTGAGAAATGATGACTATGAGGAGTTCAATGAATCACGATGAAAAATAAAACAGGTGAAATCACAAGAATTTCATATGCAACAAGTATGAAAATGTGAATTCAAAAATCATTAAAGGGAAGCCAAACTCTGAGCAACTGAAAAACCAATGAATGTCCCAGGGAATAGGTAACACAATATACATTCTAAGGCCTTTCCAGTTTTGACATTTGACGTTCTAAGGAACGTCATGTTTCTATTTTATTTCATGTTTCTATTTTATATTCTCTTTTGGCTCTAATATTCTATGCTCTAGATTTCAAGATAATTTTCAACTCTAGCATTCTCCGCAATCCGGAACTCTTCCACTCAAAACTTCATGATCTAAGGTCCCTATCAGCTCTGCTGTTGTGTGCTTTGTGATAGATAGCCCCCTCAGAAAGAGAAGATAGGGCTCCCTCCATTTGCAACTCCACAGCAAACATTATTAGATATGAATAAAGTCCCCACTTTTATCTCTAGGCTTTGTTCTCTTTTTCTTGTACTTGTTTCCTGAAATAAGGTATAAATGTTGAAGCTGTCCAAAAAGCCAGAAGTGGTCTACTTCTGGACTTGTCACTTAATGGATCTGGACAAGAGGAATGGAGAGAAACTCAGTACTCCATTCAGTATCCTGTGTCCCAAGTACACGAGTTTCTGGTTAAAGCCCATCTTCATTCAGAACTGTGCCAATCTAAGGGCATTCTCTTCTCCAGGCTTCAGTGGCCCCACCTGGAAAATGTGAGGGTTGAATTAGATCATCCCTGACATTCCCCCCCCCCAGAAATAAATGCTATAAATCTATGTCCTTCAATAGATAATTCCAAATAGTTAAATACTGTAAAAACAGTTAGCCTCTAAGGTTAACGACCATCTGTAATAGAGAAGGCGATAGACATGAAATCAAAGGACCTGGATTCTGTAGTCTGGGCTCTGCCTCCTGTTCTCCCTGCTACTTTGAACAAGCCATTTCTTCTCTCATTGCCTTAGTTTCCCTATCTGTAAAAGAAGGATGTAGGAGTAAATTTCAACATCCTTACCAGCTCTCTAATTCTCCCTGTTTTCTGCTGGTGCTCAGCTTCCCAGCTAGGGGAACTTCAGGATGGGAGCAGTGGGGGAGAAAGATGATTTCTTTGATTATTCCTTCCCAATGTCATGTTTGCAATAATGAAATATTTTTAATCTTGTCCTGTGTACCACCAGACTTCTTTCTTAATAGGTTCCAATTAAAATCCTTTTTAAATTACATTGATGTTAAAGACTTCTCCATCTTCAGATGATTTTTCCCCCTCTCAGCTCCGACCCTCTCAAAATTGCTTTGCAGTCCCCTTTCCTATTAAAAAATGGAAAATTGCACAATTCATTTAATTAGTCAAATTTGAATTGTATGTGACTACCACAGCCCAATGGTTGAATTTCACACACCATTTGAAAAGATATGGCAGAATGTCCTCATTGATTTGCTCCAATACTTGGCTAGTACTATTCAATTACAAAAGGGATTATTGGGCTTTCTGTGGGAAGAGTTTCTTCCAGGATGCTATTAATGTTTATTGATTTTTGCTTAAATGTATTCAAGATGTGTACATTTTTGTAAACCTAATGTGCTGGTGTTTAAACAGAAATACTTCATTAAATGGTATCTCTTTTTAAATGAAATTTGCAAAATGGTTATTAATGGTGGGAAAAGCATTTGGGGCTTGGACTAGTTTTCATATGAAGGGCTCTATGGACCGTGCCCTTACTGAATAACAAAATCAGCTCACAAGTAAGAATCCTGCAATCCAACTCAACAAGTATTTCATAGGCTCTAAGTAAGGAATGAAGATTCAGACCTAGCAAAAGGACCTTTGAGATCCTCAAGTGTAACACCCCCTCATTTTACAGCTACGGAAACTGAGGTCTAGAGAGAATAAGTGACTTTCTAAAGTCACAGAGGGAGTATGCAACAGTTAGAATTTGAACTCAGGTCTTACTTGTGGTTTCGTAGAATGACATTTCATCTCCCTCCTCCTTGCCTTTGCATAGGCTGACCCTCAGGCCTGGAAGATTCTCCCTCCTCATTTCTGCTTCTAGGAGCTCCTATCTTCCTAGGCTTAGCTCAAGTACCATTTCTTACCAGGAGCTTTTCCTGATTTACCCAGTTGTTAGTATCACATGACACCCTAAATTACATGGTATTTAAGAGTAAATGGCACCTCTTTAAAGTGCCTCTGACAGCTCCTCTCCCACTGTGTGTGTATCAGTCCCCATTACACTTCCAGTTCTCATTACCTTGATTTTACTGATCTGGGGACATGCCGTTTCCCGGTAGTCAATATTTATTAAGCACTTACTTTGTTTGAGGAACTGTGCTAAGTACTGGGGACAAATAAAAATAAAAAGAAGACAGTCCCTGTCCTCATGGAGCTTATGGTCTAACTGGGAAGATAATAGACAAGAAGAAATTGAAAGGGGGTGAGGGGAGAGGAAGAAGAAGGTACTGAGGGACATGATGGAAAAGTCCAGAGGGATGAAGCCTAATGAAACATAAGAGATGGTTGGCCTGGGCACCCTCCTTAAAGGAGGGATTCTGGAAGGACTCCTCCACCTTCTGATTGGAGGAAGGGTCCCCAGGGGTAGAGAGGGTACTTCCCAGGTGTGAATTTGTGAGTTCCAGAGTCAAAGGGATCTTCCAAGATGAAGAGGTTCTTGGGGCGTGATGGAGAAGTCCAGAGTGTAGCCTGATCACACAGCTAGTGAGTGTCTGAGGCAGAATTTGAACTCAGTACTTTCTGACCTCATTCTAGGTCCTGCACTCTGTTAAATGCAAAACCTAGGTAAGGTTCCTTCCAGGTCCAAATCTTATGATCCTTTGATCCAATTTGGATTTGTTAGGGGCAAACTTAGAAGTATAGGCAATATATTCTATTCTTTATCCTTCTTCACCTCTCTGTTGTTTTTGTTAATGGGGACCACTTTCCTCAGAGATACTTCTTCCTCTCTAGGTTTTCATGACAATGTTCTCTCTTGGTTCTTTTCCTATGTGTCTCTCCTCTCCTTCTGAGTCTCCTTTGTTCTTTTATCATCCACATCCTGTCCCAATAACAGCGGGAGTTCCCCAGGTTCTATCCTGGATCCTCTTCTCCTACCGTTCTTTCTTGAAGACCTCATTGACTTCCACCGGTTTGTTTTTACCTCTATGTAACAGACCTAGTTTTCCAGCCCTGGTCTCATTCCAGAGCTCCAATACCACATCATCAGCTGCTTATTGGACATTTCAAATTGAATTAGAAACAACTCAAATGCAATATTTCCAAATAACATTCATTATCTCTCCCTTTTATTTCTCCTTTCTTGTTGAGGACACCATCATTCTTCCAGTCTCCTTCTTTCATAACCTCACTTATACAAACTTTTATTCTTCACTCTCCCTCATGCAACAAATCCAATCAGTTACCATATCTTGCCACTTCTATCTCATCTATCTCCTTTTCTCTACTTACACAGTGCCCACTGTAATTCTGGTCCAAACAGCTCTCATGCAGACGACTGCTCTGCCTTCCTACTTGGTCTTCCAGCCTCAGGTCTCTTCCCATTCCAATCCATACTTTGCAAAATTGCCAGAGATTTTTCTGTAAGGGCAGATCTGATCATATCATTCCCTTAGCCAATAAACTCCCGTGGTTCCCTACTGCCCCACTGATAAATGATGAACACCTGTTTGACTTTTAAAACCCTTCATAACTTGGCCTCAATTTATCTTTCTAACTTTGCTATATTTTATTCCCTTTCTCATTCATACTCTAAGGTCAAACCAAACTGGATTTTTCTGTTTCTACAAATAATAATAATTGTTTGCATTTGTACAGCACTTTAAGGTTTGCAAAGGGCTTTAAATGTCAGCTTCTGTGATCCTCCCAACAATGCGGTGTGGTGGATACTATTATTATGCCATGTTACTGGTGAGTAAACTGTGGCAAATAGAGGTTTGCCTAGGATGACATAGCTAGTGAGTGTTCTTCATGGGAGGGGCTAGGGAGAAAATCATCCTCTAGGATAGGAATAGCCCAGATCTCATAAAGGTGAGGAAGAAAAAGAGTGACAACATCCCTGACTGCCTACCTATTCAGCAGCTCAACAGAGAGCCATCCATACTGCTTTATTTATATATGTACATATGATCACCCCTTCCAATAGAATGTAAAGTCCTTGAGAGCAGGATTTGTTTCATTGTTTGTTTGTATGTTAATTGTTATTATATGTTAATTGTTATTGTATGTTATGTCTAGCACCTAGCACAATGCCTGGCAGACTGTAGACACACAATATATGCTTATTGTTTAATTGATCAATTGATTGATTAAGCCTTAGAGGTGTTGAGAAGAAATCCCTATGGCTGAAATAGAGTAGGTAATCTTCATGGAAAAGTTGCTCTTTGAAAGATGGGTAGGATTTGGAGAGAAAAGGGCTTAACCATGTCCTTGATGTGCTATAAAAGTGGCTTGCTCATTTTCTATAGTCTCATTCTTCTCTTTCCTCACTGTTCCCCAGGGCAACCACTTGTTTTGGTCTCTCCCTCTGGTCTTTTGATTCAGCAGCATAGTTTTTGTTATATCATAAGCTCCATGAGTCTGGAGAAGGATTAGACATTACTAAACTTTGTGTCTGCCTCAGCACTTCTCACAGTTCTCTACACATAGTTAACAGACATTTACAAATGAACACAGCCTTGGAGAGAAGCCTCTCAGACTCTCAATGCCCATATCCTCTACTTCTCTTCAGCCTATGACTAAGGTCACTTGAGAAATTCCTTAATCATCTTCCTCCCTAGTAGCTGCCATTCCCACTTACCCCGTCTTTCCAAAGAATTTTCCAAGAGCACCTCCTAGCATCCTGTCAAACTTGCCATGGCAAGTGAAGTAGCAAGAGCTATGGAGCCTGGAGAATGCCAGATTAGAGACATAATCACTTCCCTCAATGAACCATATTCCAAAATGGAAGTACCCCCTAGAAGAGTTCAGACTTCCTCCATCTCCTTTTTAAAAATACTAATCTGATTTATTTCTTTGTTAAAATTCTCTGACATCACTCTATAGTTCCTCTTGGCTAAACAAAAGACCTTGCTCTCAAGCAATTTGATCTGTATTTCGGTCAACTGGAGAAAATGCACTTTAAAAAACAATTTTAAAACAAACTATAAAAAAGGCCTTTTGGGTATTCCAGACTCTGCAACTGAATTTAGAATCTAATTTATTAGGAACCCAAAGACAAGAGACTCTCACTGAATCTATCTATTTGGAAGAGACCTCAGAGGCTAACTAATCCAACTTATAAATGAACTAGAATGCTGTCTGTAACATTCCCAATAAGTGGTTGTCCAATAGTCTTCACTCAAATAATTCTAGAAAAAAAATAAATCTCTCTATTGAGAGGGCATCATCTCATGAAACATCTTATTCCACTTTTAGCCAGCTCTAATTGTTAGAAAGTTTTTATTTTTATCAAACCTAAACCTTCTTTACAAGTTTTGTCCAAAGCTCCTAATTCTGCCTTCTGGGGCCAAGAAGGAAATGTTTGATTCCTCTTCCATATAATAATCTTTCAAATACTTGAAGGTGATATTATTTTACCACTGGATCTTCTTTTCTCCAAATTAAACAGCTCTGGTTCCTTCAACTGTTCTTTATATAGCACAAATAAATGATTTACCAGCCTAGATGCCACTCTAGATGCTTTCCAATTTGTAGATGTCCTTCATGTATGGAAAGTTGCTTAAGTGAGGCCCTGATGAGTTTTCCAGTAAATTTGATGAGATTCAAAAAGTTATCATTTATTTTCAAGCATTTGAGCAGCATCTCCCAATGGAATTTGGGCATGCCTAGTACTACCTTGCAGAAAGAAGAAAAAATTACCAAATGGTTTTTAGGGATTGGGGCTGTTTCAAAGACAGGGTCACAGGAGAAGAGATTCCTATTGGAGGAACTGTTCCTCTTCATGGTCTATTAAAACGAACTGATAGGTCAGGTCTCCCTCCCTCTCTCTTTTCCTCTCCCCTCCTTCCTTCTCCTCTCTTCTTTTCTCCTCCCTCCCTTCTCTGTCTCTGTGTGTGTCTCTCTGTCTTTCTCTGTCTCTGTCTGCTTTTTGTCTATCTCTTTCTCTCCTCTCTTTTGCCCTCCCCCCACCATATACATACTCTGTCTCTTACTGATTCTTATTTTACATTTTCCTTTGAAATTTGTCCTATACTCCTTCTGGAGTACATCAAATTGAACCAGGATTGTAGATCTCTCCCTATCATGATTTTTCCCCCACGCACCCATCCAAAGGATCAGAAATACAAGATGAGCGGTATCACATGTACCCAAGCCCATGTAATCTGAAAGGAAAGTTCTTGGATTTTTTTTTTCAGTGTCTGACTAACCATCGCTGCCTCATTCCCAGATTTGAGATGATAGCACCTCAAGAGGTGATAGCATACCTTCAACGAGTATTATGTAGAAGCACATGAGAGAGGCAGATATGTGCCCTAATTCTCTCTGGCACCAACTCCCTGTCAATCATTTCTCTTTTTCCTTTGTAGCCTGAAGATCATTCTTCTTGCCAGAGAAATCAAGCATGATGTAACACTTGAACAGCTCTGCTTTCTCTGTGGTATATATTATTATCATCCTATCCAGTACAAGCTGTTATCCTCATCTTTTTTCCATATATAGAAAGATATATCATCTTAGTATTCCACAGTAGCCTAAATTCATCCTAAGCCTTAGGACACCTTACAGGTTTGTGCCACATTTTGGTATTTTCTCTCCTTTATCAGCCCTTGCTTTCATTTTTTTGTCCATGTCTTTTAGAAATAAAAGTTGGTTAAAGAGCTCCCTGTGCATCCACATTGGTATTTTTAGACAATTCCTCCTTTTTCTCCTGATCAAAATTATTTGTCTTTCTGTCTTCATAATTTCAGTCTTGAGAGGCTCCCATGCCACCTGGACCGATTTTCTCTGCAAAATTTTAATTCATGCAACCAAATCTAACTTTTCAATCTTCTGAATTCTGTTCTCCAAAAATTTAAAGGGCATACCATACTTTTCTGTTCTTACCCCTATTAAAGACAAACTGTGCCTGCATCAATCAGCTAGGAATGTTGCAGGAGATGGCCAAAGCAAAAGATTATAAAGATCACAGCAGGAATTCATGAGTCCTGCAGTTTGTAAAAGGATGAAATTAAGATCAACCAGAAAAAGGCAGGAATATTGGGATAGAGAATCTTTTCTTGTTGCTCAGTAAGTCAGCCAGAATCTATCACGCTTTGGATTCCATTCAATATGATGCAATTCAACAAATAATTATTAAGAGCCTACTGTGGGAAAGGGGCGGCTAGGTGGTGCAGTGCATAGAGCACCGGCCCTGGAGTCAGGAGTACCTGAGTTCAAATCCGGCCTCAGACACTTAACACAAAAAAATTAGCCATGTGACCTTGGGCAAGTCACTTAACCCCAACTGCCCTCTAAAAAAAAAAAACCAAACAAAAAAAGAGCCTACTGTGGGGTAGGTGCTGGGGATGTGGGAGAAAATTTCTGTGTAGACAGGGGACTGATTAAACAGAAAACGATCCGTTGTGTTTTTTGTTTTTAAGAGGGATTAAGGGAGGTTTCTTGGCAGATTTTTTCCCCTCTACCAGCATCTTTTTTACATTACTCCAGCATAAAGTCTTAACTGAGTGGCTTCTTTTCTCAGACTATTAAGAATGTATTCTTAAAGTTAGTCTGGTTCCAAAACCAATTCTCTTATTTAGCAAGTTCATGAGAAAAGACTTAAGAGCCTATCACTCAAGTTTCCCAGACTGTCTGCAGGCTGTACATACCAACACAAGGCAGACATATCCTCAGTCCTATCAGGAGATCTTGCCCCTTGCAGATGTACAGTAGTAAAGTGCTTGCCTGCATTCTTGGTGGTTTCATACTTCTTAATAATAAAGCACATCATAACTCACTTTTTTCTTCCTCACTTTTATGAGATCTGGGCTTTTTGTATTCTAAAGAATGATTTTCTCCTCAGCCCTTCCAAGAACACTCCCTGGCTAAGTCATCCTAGGCAAACCTCAAATTGCCTCAGTTTCCCCATCATTAACATGGGATAATAATAGTATCTGCCTCACAGCATTGTTGGGAGAATCACAAAAGTTGACATTTAAAGCCCTTTGCAAACCTTAAAGTGTTGCATAAATGCTAACAAGTATGACATTTTCCTTTTTCATATCACTGTAATTTCCAAATTTTTTTTCCCTCTCTTCAGAAAGTCATTCTATGGGGTGGGGTGAGGTGAGGAATATAAACACCAACTACATGGTAAAGACTGTGCTAAGCATTTTACAAGTATCATCTCATTTGACTCTCACAGCAATCCTCTGAGGTAGATGCTGTTATTTTCCCCATTTTACAATTAATGAAATTGAGGAAGACAGTAGCTAAATGACTTGCCCAGGGTCACACAGCTAGTATTTGAAGTCATATTTGAACTCAGGTCTTCCTGAATCTAGGATCAGTGCTTTATGTACTGTACCCCATAGTTACCTCTTATAACACAAAACAAATCATTAAAAAGAGGGGTAAAAGTAGATCAGCAAATTTAACCAACAAATCAATCTGACAGCATATGCAATGTTTCACATCCATAGTCTTCCACCTTTGCCAAAAGAAGAAAAAAGAAAAGAAGGGTAATACATTTTATCATCATTTCTATGGGACCATGCTTGGTCATTATAACTGTACAGCATGCAGTTTTGATTTTTTTTTCTTTCCCTTTAAACTGTTGTCATTTCTGTATGTGGTGTCTCACAGTTATGTTTCATTCTGCATCAATTCATCTAAGTCTTCTCATACTTCTCTGAGTATTTCATGTTAATTGTCTCCAATCCATCTGATTAACACAATTTGTTTAGCTAGCCTCCAATCAATACGCTTACATTTTGTTTAAGAACTATATTATTTCTGATCTCCAGTCACCCTGATGAATATCTGGTCACTGCATTCAGATGGCTCTGGAGGAGAAAGTGAGGTTAGTGACCTTGCATAGTCCTCCCTCACTCAAATCAAAGTCAACTGAAAGTCATGTCATCATTTCCCTGATGCCATGGTCCTCTTCAAAAATGAAGGACAAACACAACCTGTGAGTAGACTGAGTTGTCTGAATAGGGACCCAGCTAGTTGGATAACTCAGCTCACATTCTCCCTCTCCTTCCTTCTCTTCAAAGGAAGGTAAATTTTGATGGCCAGAAGATACTCACTTAACTTAGGGCTTATCAGTTAGATTTCTTCCTTCCTTCTTTCTTTTTTCCTTCCTTCCTTCCTTCCTTGCTTCCTTCCTTCCTTCCTTTTTTACAAACCCTTAAACCCAGTGCATTCTGAAGCCCAGAGATAATAGGTCCCTGCCCAAGCTCCACTTAATGGCTGTATTTTTGTGCCCTCCTGGCTTAGAGTGAATGTCAGTAGTAACTATTTCTCTTTCGAACAACAACCCTAAAGGCCTTCCTCCTCCCCCCCCCCCCAGTTTGATTTTTTTTCCCTTTTTTTCTTTTTCTAATTAAATGGGTCATTCCTTGACTCACTTCTTTAAGTGGTCTATTCAGAGAATCGGCATTACCTCACTCTGAGTACCTGAAAAGGCCTTAGCCGACAAGGGTCAGGATCTCCCATTGCATCCTGAGTCATCTCCAGTCATCCTGACGAATACCAGGTCACGGGACCCAGATGGCTCTGAAGGAGAAGGTGAGACTGGTGACTTGACGCAGCCCTCCCTCACTCAAATCAAAGTCAACTGCAAGTCATGTCATCATTCCCTGATGCCACAGTCCTCTTTGAAGGACAAACACAAGATTATTTCCTTTCAACTGTAAAATCATAGGATCCTAAAACCTTAAGTATCTTTATCTTCATTTTACCAATGAGGAGACTAAAACTGAAAGTGATGACTTGTCTCACCCAAAGTCATACAGCTTCTGAAGTGTGAGAATTGGTACAAAAACCTAGTCCTCTCATTGCAAGTTCAGGGCTTTCCATAAAAACCCATTTATGTTATTATTCTTATTCGTTTGTTTTAGTAGCTTTAAATCAAATTTTGACTTAAGAAACATTAATTAATAGCAACCTTTCTGTTAAGTATCTAACAAGATAAAACTGATTTATGGATAATAAAGTATATAGGTTTGGGGTTTTTTTTATGCAATGTTTAACTATTTAACCATTTAACCATGGCATCAGAGAAATGATGGCATGACTTTCAGTTGACTTTGATTTGAATGAGGGAGGACTATGCAAGGTCACTAACCTCACTTTCTCCTCCAGAGCCATCTGAATGCAGTGACCAGATATTCATCAGGATGACTGGAGATCAGAAATAATACAGTTCTTAAATAAAATGTAAGCGTATTGATGGAGGCTAGCTAAACAAATTGTGTTAATCAAACGGATTAGAGACAATCAACATGAAATACTCAGAGAAGTATGAGAAGACTTAGATGAATTGATGCAGAATGAAATAAACATAACTGTGAGACACCACATACAGAGATGACAACAATTTAAAGGGAAAGAAAAAAAATAAAAACTGCATGCTGCACAGTTATAATGACCAAGCATGGTACCATAGAAATGGTGATAAAATGTATTACCCTTCTTTTCTTCCTTTTTTTTTGGCAAAGGTGGGAGACTATGGATGTGAAACGTTGCATATGATTAACTCTTAATTATTGGTATTAACAGAGGGGAGCATTTGCATGGATAAGAACAAAAAACAAAAAACAAATCCAAAAGTATTTTCTATTTGTCTTTGTCTGGCAAAAATATATAGATAATTCAAGTTTCTCCATTTACATTCCTAATAGTGCTTGTCTTTGGCTAATGTTTCAATTAGTTGGCATCACCTAGGAATAGCTAGGTGATGCAGTGGATAGGGCGCCAGGCCTGAAGTCAGAAAGATTTATCTTTCTGAGTTCAAATCCGGCCTTAGACACTTAGCTGTTGTGTGACCCAGGCAAGCCACTTAACCCTGTTTACCTCAGTTTCCTCATCTATAAAATGAGATGGAGAAGGGAATGGCAAAGTATTTCAGTCTCTTTGCCCAGAAAACCCCAAATGGGGTCACGTGAAGAGTCTGATACAACTAAATGAGTCAATAGCAACAAAACCTCAGAAAAACTGATACTGGGTAAGAAGGGTGATTCCTAAGTGAACTGAAATCAAACAAAATAAAAATAATTCTATCAAAAATGGAGAGGGGGCATGGGGTGGAGTGAAAACTTTTCTCGCTGCTCCTGCCTATTCACTCAGATACGAGGTTTGAAAGAGCTGAGAAGGGAAGCTTTCTGGTAAAAGATCGTGGGGAAGCAGGGGCCGGTGCTTTACTAAATAGGATGAAAATGGAATCTAGATGGTCAAACAGAAGAGGAGAGGATTAAGAGCTGGAAGGACGCTTAGAGATGTTCTGGTCCAACTCTACCACTTTACAGCTGAGGAAACTGAAGCCCAGACAGAGAAATGGATTTTTCCCATTACCTCCCACACCTTATTGAACATAAGCTCTTTGAAGCCATACAATTTCTGTTTATGCATCCCTTGTTCCTAACACAATCCCTCAAATAGAGCGGCGCCTTTAATAAATGCTTGTGGATTGACAATGATCCAAGGAAGTGACGAGACAGAAGCCACCAGGAATGGAGCTGAGAAAATAATTGTGCAAACTGGGGTAAGATGCATAAGGAGAATTTTGAAAAAGGGATGGGGAGGTTGTGTAGAACGAACACCCAGAATTCTAATCTCTCAGCCCTCATGGCTTGTCTCCCCCAGATGTGGATGTTCTCTAGTTCAAGAAAGCAGTAGGTTTCTCTTTTTTTTCTTGGAGAGGCACTTGTGGCATCATAGACAATACAGGAGTCAGGAAACCTCAGTGTGCATCCCAGTTCTAAAGCTTAGAAAGTGGATGACCATGGGGCAAATGACTTCACCTCTCTGATCTTCTGTCCCTTTCGCTGTAAAATCATAAGAATACTTGTGCTAATCTATTTAACAGGATTGTTGGGAAGAAGGCACTGCAAATCAGTGGGCAGACGGCAGGACTTGGTGTCAGGAAGACCAGAGTTCAAATCTAGCCTCAGACACTTGCTAGCTGTGTGGGGCAATTCAGTTAATCTCTGTCTGCCTCAGTTTCCTGATCTGAAAAAAATTAGAATAATAAGAGCACCTATCTCACTGGGTTGTTGTGAGGATGAAATGAGATATTTGTGAACTTCTTCACAAACTTTAAAGCATGAAACAAGTGCTGGCTATAATTATTACTGCTGTTCTTCTTATTATTGTTATGTCTAATAACAATTATTAGACCAGAATTTTCTGCACTTGGTACAATTAGCATCATATTAAGCTCCTAAAAGCACACACTTACCTAGCACACTAGGCCAATCCTCTAAGAACTGCTGTTCTATTTTTTTTTAAGTTGCCTAGAGTTAAGAAATTTGTTGTGGTTGTTGTTGCATTTGTCAAGGAGAATCACTAAGATAACACCCAATGCAACATCTGTCTGAGCCTCTCCATGCCTTAGAGGTACTTGGAATACAGAGGTAGGGGGCAGGCAGTCATGTGCAGAATTTCTTTAGTGGCCAGTGGCCACCAGACATGATCCCCAGTGACAACACAGCCTGGGAGCAGTTTATTGCTGTTTTAACTATGAACTAAATGAGCCACTTGTGGTTGGAGCCAATGTAAAATACTCATCTCTCTTAAGGGTCTGTTTCATCTTAAAGTTTAGGTTGAGGTAAGGGCAAGAAAGTGAGGGTATTGGTTACCCATGGAGAGCCCAGTAATGCAGTTATACCCCCATTCAACAAGTCCTCTACAAGTAAAGCTTTCTTGGGGGAGGAGGGAGGAATGGGGGTGATGTGGCAAGAAGAGAAAAGAGGAAGGACCAGAAAAGATAAATCTAAAGTCCAAAGGGAATCTGCTACTTCATTGCTACAACCAGAAATTCTGAGGCCCCTTTGATTACTCTCATTGTTTACACTAACAATAAAAAAACCAGAGATATGCATAATGGGCAATGGATGTGGCATGTTACCAAAAATGGCTTTTGTGGGAGAAGTGGCACAAAAGAAATCAACCAGAATATGTAAGCCTGGAAAAGAAGATTGACTTCTCCCACAGTCAAAGTGAGAAAGGGCAGGACAGAGTGCTTGCTGCTCCTGAGCCCTCAAAATGCTAGAAGAAACAGAGGGAGGCTTCCAGCCCATCGTGCAGAGCCTTTAGGGAGGATTTGTGGAGAAAATCACTGAGGCCGATGACAGTGCAGACAGAGTTACAATCTGCAGGGGTAGCAGATGTAATAAGGGCTCTGAAAGTGGGACAAAACTGATAGATTGTCTTTGCCTATAAAGTGTTTTACTCCCATTATCTGATTAGGATGTGTGGCCTTAAGGCAGGTCCTTTCATCTCTGGGGTCCTCAGTTTCTTCATCTATAAAAGTGAGATGTTGGACCAGATGACCTTTGAGGTCCTCTCCAGCTCTACTGATTGACTTTTTGTTCACAAGAAATAGGATTACTACTTGACAAAAGAGGAAATTGAGTCTCAGAAAACTTAAATGATTTGGTCACGATCCAAAGACAAGCAACAGGGGTGGACTTTCTGATTCCAAGACTAGGTTCCCTTTTCCCAAAATGCCATGCTGCCTCTTATAAGCACTCACCCTTGGAGGCATTATTTAAATCTCTGCCATTTTAATTTTCAAAACTAATGCAGATTATCTTGCAAATTATTATCTAGCAAATATCTTGGGTTGAATTAGCAAAACCTCTCCCTGGGGAAAGACTACCCTCCCAGGCCTGCTTTTGGGTGAGTCCATAAAGATCTCTTTATTTTCTGGCTCCCCCACCCCCATACCTCTCAAAGGTTGTCTGGGCACCTACAAACTCCCTGCATCTTGTAGTACGCTCCTTTATAACAGGGATAGATTCTGCAAGTGAATCCCTGGCACTTTGCATCCGAGGTTTCCAAGGTAAATGATCTTACTTTGTGAAGTGAGTGATCTCTCAGAGAGGTTCAGGGAATTACCTAACAGTGTAAGTGATCTGAAGAGTATCTTTAACTCACTCTGAATGAGTCCACAGGGCTTTGGAGAAATGGCTAAGGGACAGGAGAATAGCAATCAAGGACCAGTGGCTGCTTTTAATCACAAGGGCCCCTTGCTAAGATGGTCCCAGCAGGTACACATGCTTCCTGCTGCGACCCAATTAGAGTATCACAATGTCCCAGGGAGGGGCCTGAGACACTGGCTCAGCACAGCCTTGTTAGAATACTTAGTTGTGTGTTCTCTCTCTTTCTCTCTCTGTCTCTGTCTCTCTGTCTCTCTCTCTCTCTCTCTGTCTCTCTCTGTCTCTCTGTCTCTGTCTCTGTCTCTGTCTCTCTCTCTGTCTCTGTCTCTCTGTCTCTCTCTGTCTCTCTCTCTCTGTCTCTCTCTGTCTCTCTCTGTCTCTGTCTCTCTGTCTCTGTCTCTCTCTCTCTCTCTCTCTCTTTCTATCATCATTCAGAGCACAAGTCCTTTCTTAAAACTAATCCAGCCCACAGCAGAGTGCATTGGAGAGAAGAATTCTAGTTGAATGAGGCAAAGTGCAGGAAGACAAGATCTGATGGAATAGAGATGCTAAGACCAAGCAACAAAATAGGTCACCCAGAAGATTCACATGTGTCCTGAACATCTGGTCTCCAAGTAGCCAGGAAATAGGTTGTTAGGTGCAAGAAAGTGTCAGGCCCCCAGGGCAGGTGTTGTCTAATTCAAAGTGCAGAGGTCCCCTTTCCTTTAAGGGGAGGCAGCAAGGGACAGAGGAAAGAGCACGGTGTGGAGTCCCTGGGCTGAAATCCCTCCTCTGATGCTTAAGACCTTTGTGACCTTAGGCAAGTCACTAAATGCTTGAAAGGGCAGCGTAGCATTTCTGGACATCTGGGCCTCAGATACCTCCATTGTAAAGAGAAGGGATTAAACTAGATGGCCGATGAGATTCCTTCCAAATCCAGATAGATGATTCGTCATTCAACTTCATAAGCTCTTAAAGCCGGAGGGAACCTTAGAGATGCTATCATCCAAACTTCTTTCAACTGAGAGGCAATGTGGTACCTGGAGTCAGGAAACCAGTGTTCAAATTTGACTTCTGTCCCTCTCACTTTCTGTGACCTTGGTCAAGTCATTTCTCTGGGCCTCAGTTTCCTCATTTGTCCAATGCGGCATTCAACTATATGACCTCTGATGTCCCTCACAGCTCTGACCTATGAGCTTTCCTCTCCTTTGAACCCCCAACTCCAGCCACAAGCAGCGATAACTCATTTTTTCCCCTTAAACATTTGTCTCACTATTAGAAGCATTTCTGTCCAACTTGAACCCAAGGTACCAAAGTGTTTCCAGGGATGTTGATGATCCAGATACAAAAGCTGAGTAGGTAAAGTGGTCTAGGGGAATAATAGGAGAGCCTGACAATATGAGTGGCAGAGTTCTAAACCATTACATTAACAGTGTGTTTTGCCAAAATACTCATAAGATGGGAACAATAGAGGGCCTAAATAAAGCGGGGAGAGAGGGAGACAGAATTCATAAGCAACAAGGAGTAGAAAAGGACTTCTTAATAATCCAAAAATTGCATTCTGGATTTTAATAAAGGATTGTGTTTGCATTTAGTTACCCATATCCCAGTGGGAAAACTTTTGTTTGCCTCTCATTCAAGTGTTGTCTGAATTGGCTTTGTCTAGAGACTAAGAGCCAAGCAATCCAGATGTTTAACATCAGAAAAACAAAATAGCTCAATGGATTAATTTTTTTTTTTTTTTTTTTTTTTTTTTTTTTGCTATTTGACCAGTTAATATTCCCTGGCAAGGGAGGCAGTCAACTGACAATTTCATTTGACATAAAACCTTCCAAAATATTTGAGTGATGATAATATTTCACATTTAGATAGCACTTTAAGGCTCATAAAGCATCTTTCTCATAACAAACATGTGAGGTAGGTCATTTGAGTATCATTATGCCCATCTTACACATGAGAAAACTGATGGTTTCCAAGTTTAAGTGATTTGTCCATGATCACACGGTTTGTGTCTGAGGGTAGGTTTGTACCAGTGTCTTTTGACTCCAAATTCTGTACTCTACCCAACCATACCATTATTGTATCATGGCCTGCTCTTTTCATTAGCTCAAACCACCTGGATGTTTTTGTTTTTGTTTTTGTTTTTGTTTTGCTTTTGGAGACTTTACCAATGATACTTCTAAATTGTAGATTCTGTAAGTACAAGCCCTAAGAATCATTGTCTTTGAAGCAGTGTGGAATAGTGGACAGTATGCTATACACAGAGTCCAGGAAATATATTTCCTTCCTCTTCTACTCAAGAATTCTTAGTGATCCTGAACCCCTGGCAGTCAGTGTACAGAGTTCTTTCTCCATCTTCATCTTGCCTCTCCCTCAGGTCTATCATCTCAACTTTAACCCTATATCCTAAATATCCTCCCCAATATCCTAAAACAGTCTGCCTTTTCTCCTGTGCCCTGTAAAATGCCTGCTCCATAATTAGCAAACTTCCTTTTATCTTAAACATTTATTCTTAGCACTTACTGCAACATCTTGCTCCCTTGATGATGCATAGCCAGTCATATCACAATTATTAATCACTTACTATATGCTAAGCACTAGGAACATAAATACAAGCAGAAAGAAAGTCTCTGTCCTCAAGGAGCCTACATTCTAATGGAGGAAGACAACACATTAAAGGAAGCTGAATGGGGGAAAAGGAGGAGAAAACAAAAGTACTCAGCTTGGAGAGGGGAGGCATGATGGAGAATGTCAGGAGTAGAGACTGGAGATGATTGGGATAGAGCTGGCCTGGATGTCCTCCTTAGATTGAGGTTCTGGACAGAGCTATTCAATCAGAAGGACAGGCCCTGGAGCAGAAAGGACTTTCAGTGTGGGAACTCCAGAGCTAGAGTTAGGCAATTTCCTTCAACACCCTTTCTAGTACTAGTTATATTTCTTCTCATTTCTCCTACTCACTAGTTATGGTGGTGGAGTTGGAATAGTCTTTGCTCACCATTGCCACCTTCAGACTTCCTTGACCACCTGCATTAAGCAATTTTTCCTCTTTTGATGTCACTATCTGAACTTATCACAAAATCCAGACTCAAAGGGTTTTATCTATTGAATCCTAAGACATTCTCCTCCCTCCCTCAATATGTTCAGTGCCTACCTTATAAGCTTTCTCTTCTCCCCATCTCTAGTCTTCATTCTAGGGAACTTCAGCATACTTACTAATACCTTTTCAAATACCTTAACTTTTCAGTTCCTCAATCTCCTCAGTTCCTATGATCTACTCCCTTCCACCTCAGTTACACACAGAGATGGGAATGCCCTTGATCTTATAATTAACCATATGCATTCTCCTTCTATGTTCACTCTGAAATTCCTTTATTTGGTCCAAATTCCATCATTTCCTCTGCCTTTGTAGCAGCAAGCACCCTAGCATGCCCAGGATGGCTGCTGGCACAGGTTCTTTGATCTACTTTACTAAAGGAAAGCAACTTTAAAGGGGTCAACAATCTTACTTTAATTACACACACACACACACACACACACACACAAAATTCTTTCCTGGTCACACTTTCCTCCCTTCCCTATAGTGACATCTTGGTGAAACAATTCAACTCTACACTAGATTCCCTTGTGTCTTTTCTTACTGATCATCATGTTCACAACTCAAAACCATACCATCCCCTCTTTCATGCCTATTAATGTGCTGCTGCAGAACTGAGTTGAAGGAAATCATGAAACCACAATTACTGCATCCACTACAAATTTATGTTATCAAATCTTAACCGGGTCCTTGCTGTAGCTAGTTAAATATTTTATTCCTCTAGAATTGGTTCACATTGCATTTTCCATAATAGCTCTTCTAAACCTTCTTTCTTCAAGCCTCCCATGGCACCTCTTACTCCCATCCTCTCAGTTGAGGACCCAGCCTTAAAATTCGCTGAAAATAATTGAGATTTTGATGGGAGTTCCCTCTTCTCTTCTCTTCCTTACTTTATATTATTCAAACATCATCCTTCACTATTTCCCCCTTTACTCCAGGTCTCAGATGAAGAGGTGATCTTTCTCTTTACCACGGCCAACTCCTCTACATAAATCCTTGATCTCATCTTCTCCTGACTTCTCCAGCAAATTGTCTCCACTATTATCCACACTTCCTCTCTTATTTTTAATCTCTCCCTATTTGTTGGTTCCTTCCTTGCTTCCTAAACATATGACCATATCCCCCCCTTTAAAAAAAAAAACTAAACAAACCTTTTACAAGAAGCCTTTCCTCCCTTCTTTCTGAGACTGTGCCCAATTTATCCAGTACATATTTATTTTGCACATAATTATACCTTGTCTCCCTCATCATACTGTGAAGTCCTTGAGAGCATGGGCTGCTTTTTGCTTCTCTATAACCGGTGCCTAGCACAGGGTCTGATAAATGACTAGTTGACTGACTAACTCCCTTAATCTGACCATCCTTGCTACCTGTTGTCCTATATTTCTCCTCCCCTTCTCAGTTAAGTTCTTTGAGAAAGCGAAATATAATTGGTACCTTCGCCTTATTTTTGACTTCCAACGTCATCATTTGAATGAAACTGCTTTCTTTAAAGTTACCAGTGATCTGGTAACCATGAAGGCCAAATCTGAAGGCCTTTTCTCAATGCTGATCTTCTTTGGTTTCTCTGTAGCATTTGTACTTTCAGTTGGCCTCCTTTTGGACATTCTCTTGTCTCTTGAGTTTTTGTGTCAAGCTCTCTCCTCATTCTCTATGAATCTGACTGATCCCTCATTCTTAGACTTCTTTGCTAGTTCTCTATGCATGTCTTGCCTTCTAATTGTGGGTGTCCTCCAAAGCTCTCCCAAGTCCTCTTATCTTTTTTCTTCCTGTTATCTCACTTGATGATCTCATCAGCTCCCATGGATTCAGATATCATCTTTACACAGATGATTCCCAGATTAATAGATCCAATCTTAGTTTCTCTCCTGAGGATATCCACACATCTTCCACTGACTCATATCTCCAACTAGATGAGATATAGGCATGTCTAATTCAACACATCCCAAGCAGAATTCATCATCTTTCTCCCTTCCAAACTTCCCTGTTACTGTTAAGGGTGCCACCATCCTCCTAGTCAAAACCCAGAGTAACAACCAAACACTCAGTGACTCCTTACTCTTAACTGACATCATCTAATCCTTGAACAAATCTTGTCATTTCTATTTTTACCACGTTATCTTGTACATATATGCCTTTTACCACTCATATAGGCACAACCCTAGTTCAAGCCTATGTCACCTCTCACCCAGACTATTTCAATACCCTTCTCTCAAAAGCAAAAAAAAAAAAAAAGTTTTGTTGCTATCATTGTTTTTATATGACCTAAAATTCCCCTGTTTCCCTCTCCCTTCCTCCTCCCAAAGAACCATCCCTATAACAAAGAATTGTTTCAATATCTTTCTTCCAATCTATCCTTCATTCAAATAGTACAAAACATGAGAAAAATGCTGTTTCCTTTTCCTCCATACCACCGTGCCGCTGCTTGATGAGCTCTGATGTCACATTATCTCCAGGGCCAAATATAAAGTCCTCTCTTTGGCATTTAAAGCTCTTCATAACCTGACATTTTCCTGCCTTTCTTTCATTCTTAAAAAGAAAAAAAGTACTGATGTCATTTTTTAATAGCACCATAATTTCCCCTCATATTCCTCCCTTCCTTTCCCAAAGGACCATCCTATATAACAATTAATAATTTTAAAAGACAAAAGTGAGAGGGGAGGGGGAAATCAGCATAATCAATCTGTACTTGAAAAAGTCTGAAAATATGTACAAAGTACCCCACTGGTAGACTGCCCACCTGGTCTACAAAGGCGTGAAGGTGGGGAAATCTTCACATATATTTCCTTTGAGCCATGGTCCTTCTTTATAACTTTGAAAATTCATTTTAGAATTTTTTTCTGGTTGTGTTTTTTGTTTTCATTGTTGTAGTTACTATGTTTATTTTTTTTCTTGGCTCTGCTTACTTCACTCTGCATCACTTCCATGTTGTACTTTCTATACTTCTTTGTATTCATCATTGTATCAGCAAGCACCCTAGCATACCCAGGGTGGTTGCTAGCACAGCTTCTTAGATCTGCTTTTCTAAAGGAAAATAACTCAAAGTGGGTTAACAGTCTTTCTTTAATCAAATAAACATATCATTTACCTAGTTCAGGGGAAAAAGTCAGCACCCTGAACTCCAGAGAATACAAACACAAGTTACAAGCACAAGCTACAAACAGACCAAGAAACAGATCAGCAGATGGGCTTCTAACCATCTGACCATCACATCCATTACCTATTCAAGTTACCAGAGAGGGAAGCATCAACATCTGGGTTTTTCAAAGCTGGGGGGGGCTCAATGGCTTCCCAGAGTCTCATCTGGCCAAATCATACAACTCTTCTCAAAGTGAGCCCCAAAGGAAACCTCACACATCGGGGCATAGATATGGCTTTCTCCTAGGTCTGAAAGTGCCACAGCCCTCTTGACCCACAGTCCAATTACAAAGTAACAAGGTGTGGCCATTCCCAAAAAACAAGCCTCCTGCCACAGGCTCCATGTGACCACATTCAGCCTGTTATGGGGCAGAGTATACTTTCAAATCTCAGAGCCACTTAAGCCACTTAAGCAAGGGGGCTAGGGGCAGGAAAGAGCTTCAGATTCTCATTACAATCATATACAACATTTCTTGCAGTACAGCAATATTCCATTACATGTATACATTACAATTTGTCTATCACAAAAAGTGCTATGAATGTTTTGGTATATTAAGGGGCTTTCTTTTCAATGATTCCCTTAAACTATTAGTCTAGAAGCAGAATCTCTGGGTCAAAGGTATGGGCTATTTTTGTCCCTTTGTTTGCATAATTCCAAATTGCCTCCCAAAATGAATGTACCAATTTACAGTTCCACCAACAATGAATCAGTGTGCCTATCTTTCCAATCTCTCCAACATTAACTATTCTTTTGTCATCTTTGTTTATAGTATGCAAGATAAAATCTCTAGGTTATATTGATTGAATTTCTTTTTATTATTAGTGATTTGGAGCATTTTCATAGAAGTTAAGAACTTGCTTCTTTTGAGAATTGTTTTTCATATTTTTTCAGTATTTCTCTATTGGAGGATATAATGTTTATATCTTTCCCACTTATGCATTCTGTGATTCCCGGTATACTGGCTTACTGATAATTCCTTGAACAACTGCTTCATCTCCTATCTCCCTACCTTTGTACTGGCTGACCCTCCTATTTGAGATGAGCTACATAATCATTTCCCCTTCCTAGTTTCCCTGTCTTTTTTCGGTACTCTGCTCAGATCTTGTCTTCTGCAGTGTGTCTTTCTTGACTCCCTTCCCCCAGTTACTAATGTCTTCTTCTTTCAGATTACCTCAGTCAATTCTGTATATACCCTCTATGTACCTAGTTATTTACATGCTGCTTTCCCCATTACAATAAATTGTCCTTGAGAAATGGGATGTATTGTTTTGTTTTTATTTTTTCACCTTTCATTATATTCCCAGTGTTTATCACAGTACCTGGCATGTAGTAAGCCCTTAATAAATGCTTGTTGACTGATTGATAAGATTGCTGCTACAAAGATAAAACTGAAACTGTTCCTATGGCCTGCTAGAGACTAAACTTTCTCAGAGCCAGGTAGAGCTTATGCCTTGCTTGCAGCTCTGAGAGCCTTCCCTTTGCACCACAGGCATAAGAGAGCTTAAGCAATAGAATCTGCCTTGGTCTATACATTTCCTTCAAACCAGGCTTGACTCTCATGAAAGAGGTTTGTGGTCAAATTAGCATTTATCCACTCTGAAAGGTCTTGCAATCCAAAAGTGTTTTATCAAATTCCTCAAACCTGTTATGCTGGGAAACTCCAGGAAAAGTTTGGGCAGGAAAAGATAGAGCAGAGACCTGCGAAACATATTTGGAGTGTCCAAGGTGTTCCTAGAGAAAAGAAAAGGAGTTATGACATGTTTGAAAAACCTGCTTCTACCCTAATTGAACCACACTATAAGGTGATCTTGGAAACATTAGTCTCTGGAGTGTTTCCACCAATGAAACCAACTTGGAAACACCCCGGGTCCTATGGCCTGCTAGAGACTAAACTTTCTCAGAGCCAGGTAGAGCTTATGCCTTGCTTGCGGCTCTGGGAGCCTTCCCTTTGCACCACAGGCATAAGAGAGCTTAAGCAATAGAATCTGCCTTGGCCTATACATTTCCTTCCAAATAAAACACAGGGATTAACTAATGTGCTCTCTAGGAGAAAATGCCAATGGAAATCTGAGGGGGTGTCATCTCTCTAGGGAAGAAGTATTTGGTGTGACAAGTGGGGAAAAAAGGCGTTTCCTCCTCCATTCTTGTGATGGCAGAAGCTGTATAATGGCTACATTTGGCAATGTTGAGGGATCTTGCCAATCTTCCCCTCCAAAACACACACACACACACACACACACACACACACACACACACACACACCCTGTTGATAGGGAGAGAGGAGGGAGGGCAAAGCAGCTGGGACAGCAGCCAAGAAGCCTCCGAAGGACAAGGATTTCAGCCATATAGTAAGTAGGTTGTTTCCCACTTTTCTTTGCTTCGTTGGTAATCCCCTTTACCTACAGCATAGCCTTTTAAAGGTTTAAATTGAGCAAACCAAGCATTACTTTCCTCAGTTTCCCTTTCTATAAAATGTAGGTGGGGTGAGAGGTTGGATTGTACTACACCAGTGGTTCTTAATCTGTACTCTATGAACTTTTTTTTTACATTTTGATAATTGTATTTCAATATAATTTGTTTCCTTTATAATCCTCTGTATTTCATTTTATGAATTTAAAAGCATTATTCTGAAAAGGGGTCCTTAGGGTTAGCCAGATGCCCAAAGAAATCCAAGACAGAAAAACAAAACAAAACAACAACAACAAAAAAAACAGCTTGAGCCCTGGTACATATGATCTCTAAAGCTCTTTTGAGCTCTGAGTCTAAGATACTTGAGAATCATCATTTGCATATCATTCATATGATAATTGACACTCATTCTTATCTTTTCATTAAAGCAGATCTGCTAAGAGTCTATTGAGTTGAATTGAGTTTACCAGGCAACACTTTGTTCACCATTGTTACTGTTTGTACTTGAAGGTAATAAAGCTACATTTAAAAATCTATATCGTTAATGATTCAGACTTGTCCCTAAGAAGCCTGGCTGTCCCCCACAATTAGTCCAAATTAGGGGGGTCTGGCTATACCTATACACTAATATTCTTTATACAAACCCTTTTGTATCCTTTACTTAGCATTCCCATCCATCTCTACTCTGCCAGTGACCAGCTATACTTCTTTATGTCCCAATTAAATCAACCTTCAATAAGCTCCCATGTAGAATCACGTAGATATTTTCTTGTAGTAAAACAAAACAAAATGAAATAAGTAGCCCTGAGAAGGAAGAAAATACCTTGAAAAAGAAATACTATGTTAGCTTAGGTCTCCAAGGGTTTGGACACTTTCTGGTCTTCATCTATACCAATTATTCACATTTTCTGCCCTGTAATCGATCTATAATCCAATCTCAAATGTAAATTCGGCCTACACTTGAATTTTTACACCTCTCCAGTTGCAGTGATGATCCGCAGGGTTCCTTTAAAAAGCTAATCCATTCACTTTAATTACATTTTCGGCTCAAGCTATTGTCCCTCCTATAGCTTCCAAGAATGTTTCCAGCCATAAAAAATCATTATCTGCCATCATTATAAGTTAACCACAGCATGGCCTGGGGGCATACATGTGAGGTGAAGGGTGGCAGGAAAATTCAGGACAGGATTTATTACTTTGGGCTGGTAGGTGGGGGAGAGAGATTGTCAAGCCAATCACAAGGGCTCCTACAGGGTCCAAAACAACCAGTTCAAACAGCAGGCTATATACTTACTCTTTTGGAAAGTAGGGTTGGTTATAAGTTATTTAGCTAAAAGTGAAAAGAGAGCCACAACAATTGACAAGGAAGCTACTCTTAGCCAGCTTTGGTCAGTCAGGATAGGAATTCCTACAGTCTGAGTCACTAGAACTTGCTTTTCTATCAGGTTATAATAACCCTGTTCCAGACACCAAGCTCAACTCTTACCTGTATCTTCTTTCTCCTGTTTCTTTGATAATGTCTCCACAGTCCAACAATTCAGCCAGGAATGTTGCTGAGTTCTCTTTAGGTCAGTGTCCCAGTGGACACCCTTCACCTACTCTTGGTGTTCTAACCATTCAATCAATTAGACAGTCAATTCACAATCATTTCCTTAGTGCCCATGATGATGTGTCAAGTACTATATCAGTCACTAGGAAAGCAAAAATGAGATCGTTCCTACCAGCAAGGAATTTAATTTCTATCAGCATAGATGACAGTCAAAGGGTGCAACTTGAGGACCTAGAGGGCCACAGGTTACTTTCAGTTTTTCCACCCTTGGCATAGATAATAATGTACATATGTAACCTGCTAGTATCTATGGAGATGAGAGCTGGCTGAGCACTTAGTCTTTTTATATTCCCACTTTTTCTTTCCAGACTATTAGACCTTTTTACTTCCCCTGAGTGGCCCAACAATAAAGAACACCTCTTCTACCCCTTGTTCAGAAGCAGTAGATTATTTTAAGAGACCTTAAGTCTAAGATTCAAATAATCCTAACTCTAGCTATAACAATAGTTTTTTCTTTAAGCTAAGGGAGAATTGGTCCCAATCTCTTTGCTTTTCTCACATTTTCTCTCTCTCTCTCTCTCTCTCTCTCTCTCTCTCTCTCTCTCTCTCTCTCTCTCTCTCTCTCTGTCTCTGTCTCTCTCTCTCTGTCTCTCTCTTTTTCTCTTTCTCCTAGTTTAGGAACCTATAAATAAAGGTTATTAATAAAAGCCATCACCAAAAGATCATCTCATATCACAATTTGTAGAGCCTCTTGATACAACACTAGGTTTTTGGACAGAGATGTAAATCTCTGACTTGATTAAATTCTGTGTATTTCTAGGTAGTCACTGGCATATTCCATTTTCTACTTGATCCTCCCCGGCCCAGAATAAATATATAGATCTGCAACACAAAGTAGTTATAATCAACCACAGACTTTTTTTAATGAAATAGTTAGGAAAGGGAAGGAGGGAAGGGAGGAAGGAAGGAAGGAAGGAAGGAAGGAAGGAAGGAAGGAAGGAAGGAAGGAAGGAAGGAAGGAAGGAAGGAAGGAAGGAGGGAAGGAAGGAAGGAAGGATTTATTAAGTACCTATTGTGTGTCAGGCACTATGCTAAGCACTTTGCAAATATTAGAAATGGCAAAAACAAGTAAACAAATCCCAAATCATATAGATTCTCTTGCTGGCATCAGGCACCGAGGAAAGTTAGGAAAGTAAAAATTTTATAAGCTGTTCTTTAGCTCATAAAGGGGAGAAATACAGACTTAGGCAACTTTAGTGCAAGTTCTTTGTTCTGTTGAGTGGTAGCCTGGTCCCTGAAACCAACTTGCTGCACTTAGTCCTTAGGCCTGGACCTGCACTGCAATCCTACAAGGGAATCAGTGATCATCAAGTTACTGCTGTTCCCTATCTAAGATGCTTATCTTACACCTCTGTTTCTACCTCTCTTCTCCAGCATACTGGTTAAAAATTCTCCCTATGAATGAAACTCTCCCTTCTCTTCCCACCCCCACCAGTATCTACCCAAAATTCAAGAGTCTCCATCTTTCTAAGGGAAGGAATAATATTCTCTTTCCAGGGTTATAAATCCCAGCATTTTCAGTTAGAATTTTCTTGTCCTCTATTCATGGGGAGAGTCCCAAATACAATAACATAAGTATATACCAAATGAATACAAAGTAGTTTTGTCAGGAAGAAGACTGGAGGAATGAGGAGAAACTTCATGTACAAGATAGTACTTGGGCTCAGTTTTGAAGAAAACTAGAAATTCTGAGAGATGGAGGTGAGGAGAAAAGGGGTATTTTTCAAGCATAAGGGCTACCTGGTGCAATGATAGGCAATGGAGAACCACTGGATGTTACTGAGTGAAAGTCAGACCTACAATTTAAGAAAATCACGTTGGTCAAGGTGATAAGGCTTGAACTACAGTGATGGTTGTTTTAGTAGAAAGAAGTGAAAGGATACAAAAATTGCTATGGATGTAAAAATAACAAGATTTGGTAACTGAATTTATGTGTCAAGTAAAGGAGAATAAAGAATGAAAGACAATACAAAGGTTTAAAGATGGTGGTGCCTTCACCAGGATGGTACAACTTCTAACACTTGGATGTTACTTTGGTTTCTCAAAGGTTATGCCAACTGAGCTCAAGCGCATAGCTTTTGACATGTTGGAAAGGCTTCAGGTGTGGTTTCAATAACAGAAGACTATTTTCCCAGCTAGCTAGACATGGAGAGACATATCACCAACAGGTTGACCAACTGGTAACAAGATTTTCTGACCATGACAACCCATGGAATAAAGAAAAACCAAATATGGCCTTTGGGTCTCTGAGACCCCTTTCTACTTCTACAATGACAGTGACAGAGTGGCAGATAGGTGGGCAGAGGGTGCTAAGAATTACATGGTTTTTAGACCTTTATACATTTTCCATTAGACTATTGTACTCTAATTGTAAGGTCCTTGTCCAGCTGTCAATGACTAGATATGTTGCTGGAGCAGCTGAATCAGATCATTATTGATATTCTTGCTATAAATGAAACCAGAAGAAAGAAGGAAGATATGTAGTTATTTGAGAAGATGGCTCATAAAAATTCCTTGAATAGATGAAGAAAGGAGTATTTGAACTGTTTTATTCTATATCTAAAATGGGGGGTCCCTGGTTCTCCCAAGGAGTACATGGATAGATTTTAAGGGGTCTGTAAATTTGGATGGGAAAAAAAAATTATTTTCACTGATCACAAGAATATGTAAAAACATGAAATATAATAATGAGAAAAAGATACAGCATATGATGTAGGACTTTTATTGAATATTCATATTTCATATAAGGAAAGAAAACAATTTTTATTAGTTGAAAAAGATACGGCATATAATTAAAATAATTTAATCTTGAATTATTTAAATTTTATTGAAAGTAAAAAATGGGAAATGGAACCACTATGATAATTTCATTCACAAGTGTAACCAATCTAGATTAATTTTAATTATATGTGAGTGCCTTCCCTCTGTTGATTATTTCTGATTTATCCTTTGTATGTATATATAAAATATGTGAATATTATATAAATATAATATAAATCTTATTTGTACATAGTTAATTAAATGATGTCTCCTCCCATTACACTGAACTCCTTTGGAATAGAGATTTGCTTTTTCTTTCTTTGTACTTCCAGTGTTTATAGAAAATGTATAATAAATGTTTATTGACTTGCTAATTGCCGTGACAAGGAAATTAAAATAGCCCCCCAAAATGTCTTCTATCTTTTATTGAGCAACCAAACATCTGACTTACTTGCCAAATAGATATGTCTACAAAGACAATGCTGGATTGGAATATAAGCTTGTCTACAAAATCTTATGAAGGATGATTATGAGAAGTGTTATCTCATAAAGCTGAGAGAAGAATGGACGCTAAAACCAGATTAAAGAAAGTTTTTCAGAGCAGCTAGGTGGCATAGCAAATAGAGCACTGTCCCTGGAGTCAGGAGGACCTGAATTAAAATTTGACCTCATACACTTAACTTACTAGCTGTGTGACCTTGGGCAAGTCAGTTAACCCCAACTGCCCTGCCTTCCAAAGTTTTTATAGCCAATTAAGCAAAAGGCATCACAAGGACATTAAAGGATGAACATCAAAGGTATGCAATCAGGAAATCAAAGTGCAATCAAAAGAAAAACATTTGCAGAAATCATGTCAACAACCTCCCCATCCCCCACTCTGAGAGTAGAACTGTCACACTTGACTTCTAATACGAGAGTCCTGAGGTGCTTCCAGAAAAGCCAGAATCAACACTAAAGTGAACAAGGAAGGGAAAAACAGTTAGACTGGATCAAGCATGTAAAATAGGAATCCATGCCAGGAATGAAACAATTGTGAGGGCAAGGAGGGACCAATATATAGGGTAGAAGGAGGGGAAAATATCAGATGTAGAAAAAGTCTTGGATCATTTTTAATCACTACTCCCTCCACCCAACAAAATGTCCGAAAGAATGTCAGTAACTACCAAAAAATAAGGTTACTTTTCTATACAAAATCTTTATGAAAGCCATCTACACACAAACTGAAAGTCTTCAATGAGGGTATTAGTAGTGAACAAGCAGGTTTTTGCAAGCTATGTTAAACAATGAACTACATCTTCATGATCTCACAATTAATTGGAAGATGTAGAAAATACAAGACCCCATTATATTTATTATCTGTTGATTATGAAAAGGTCTTTGAACAAAAGAGTCTTACAGGTTCTTTTATGGCAAAATGCCTCCTTTCCATCTATTAAGATAATTCAGGATTCTTTGGAAGACATAACAACCAGAAATAACCCAGTTCAATGACCCTCTGTTGATAAACACCAGGCAAGGCATAAAAACAAGGAGACACCAAAGGTATTCACCATTGTGTTGGAAGAAATCCACCCCAGAGTCCAGGTTGAGGAGGACTTCCCTGTCAATGGTGAAGACCTTCAGATACACCTGTTTGCTAATAATATGATACTGATCACATCGAGCCCAAATATATTGTAGACCCTTGTGTATCGGATCTGTAATCACTGTCCATCCACACAGGAAAGACCAAATGGATGAAAAAGGTGTTATCCAGATCCCAACATGTGTTTGGATGGATACCATATTTAACATGTCTAACACTATGTATATATGGGACAGACAGTACAAATGGACGAGCTGAGCCCAGAGTTGAAAAGGAGGAGAATGAACTAGATTGATTTCAGGAAATCATATCATTCTTTTGCTGACCTCAAATGCCAATGAAAACAAAAGCTCCTATTTTTAATACGAACATTTTATCAGTATTGTGATTGAGATGTGGAATATCCCTGTCTCCATCAAATAAAAGATGATTATCACAGAAAGGGCAATGGAGGAGGACGTGAGGCAGGGTGTATGGTGTGAACAGGTTGTATCATAAGAACAGAAATAAAGGATGTTATTAAGAAATTATTTAGCAGGGAAGAGAAGATGGGCTGGAAATGTGACAAGAGTGAGGGATGAAAGACGGACAATAGCCAGACTTCTCCAGTACTATTCTCACCAAGTTGGGGGAAAGTGAGGAAGGCCTCCAGCATGTTGAGTGGAACTCTATGACAAACTTTTAGGAAGACACAGACAAGTGTTGCACAGGAAAGGCAGGAATTAAATCACTCGAAGAAACTCCTGAATTGAGATCATAGATCCATTTGAGTATTTAAGTATATTTATGTGTTCTTATTATCTGAGTGGTTTCTACTGATAAACAGTAGAAAGTAGTAAGCTGATTGAGGGTAAAGAATGGCTTGTTTTTGTCTCTGATTCTTCAGCATCTAGCATAGTACCTGGGCCACAGGAGGTGTTTAGTGCTTCATAAATGTATATTGGTTGACAATATTTGATTGATTAATGATTGAACATAAGTTGGGCAAATTCCAAAGAGATCAAGACACTGGGATGTTTCCAGAGGAAATGAGTCATTATTAATCTACAGCTATCCATGAGTCACTCCCCTTTCCCGCTCCAACCCACCAAAAGCACACAGGAGACATCATGAAAAAAGCTTGATTTCCCTTTAAGGCAGTTTTTGTTGTTCAGATGTCCAACTCTGAAGAATCTACATGCCTTTGTAGATGTAAAACCTCCATGTGGTTTTCTTGGCAGAGATACTAGAGTAGTTTGTCATTTTCTTCTCTGGAGTGTCCCCATTTTACAGATGAGGAACTGGGGCAAATGGGGTTTAAGTGACTTGCCCAGGTTATAGTTGTAAGTGTCTAAGGCCTGATTTGAGCTCAGTGCTCCAAACCCAGTGCTCTAGTCACTGGTACCACCTAGCTGCCCTTCTTTAAAGGCTCACTACCCTAAAGTCAGTCAAATCAATAAGCATTTACTAACCTGCTCTTCCTTTTGCTTGCTACTAGACCTCAAAGACAGACATAACAAAGACCCTGCTCTGGAAGTTGCTTATAATCAAATGAAGGGAAGAAAAGGGACACAAATCGTATAAGGGAAAATGAGATAAGTGGAAACACTAGGTCCAGGGAAAATGATGCGGAAAATCTACAGAGGCATCACTTTTGAAAGGTGGATTTGGGGTGGCTGGTTGAGGGACAGATTTGGGAAGGCCATTGTCTTGAGGGGTAACTGGGAGCCCTCAAGTTATTTTCTTATGAAAAAGATTGAAATGCACTAGAAACTGGGCTTTGAAATGCAAAAGGAAATAGTCCTCTGATTTGGAGTCAGATGACCTGGCTTAGAATCCCTGCTCCATCACTTTACTACTTATGGGACCCTGGCTTGGGTCAGTTGATTAACCTTTGTGAGCTTCAGGTTTCTCACCTGTAAAACGAGGGCATATTGGCCCAGATAAGCTGTTGGATCTCATCTAGTTGTGAATCTATAACCTATGACATAGAATACTTGATATTTACGAGGCCCCAACATGGGCTGCTAAGAAAAGAGGATGAGAGAAACAATCCTTAAGGAAGCCAAATTTAGGGCTGAGACCACTACTACTGATGGTCCTATCAAAGAGAAAAGGATGTTGACTTTCCCATGATGCAAACATTGGAAAATGGCCAGCCTCTTCACCTATTAGCTTGTTATGGGCAGAAACTGCCTTGAGAAACTGTATTTATCTCCTCAGCACCTCACACGGCGCCTGGCACACAGTAGGCACTTACTATGTATTTGTTGATTGATTAATTCCATCACTCCCACCACCCAGCCTGTCTCATTTGGGTGGGGTTTTGGAAGGGAATTTTATTTTGTGGGAACTTGTCACAGAAGTTGAAGGAGGGGAGGGGGAGCCAGTAATAACTTGCCTTGCTTTGAAAGGTGAACTATTCAGTCTCTCTTAGTCATGGCTCCTGGTATGAAAAGACTACAGCTTCTAAGGAGGAAAAGGGAATACTGGGGGAAATGTTGCCTTCCAAGCTGGCCTTTGGGCTTCTCTTCTATGCTTATACATAGACATTATATACAAACCTTGTACTGGCGGAGAACATGAAGTAGCAAGGGCGGAGGGGGAAATGCTTCAAGCTCTAGTATAGCCCTAGAGATCCTCCAGGTCCAAGGTAGCATAAAGACTACACATCTATTTTTTCCCTCTTTGGTCTCCATTTATTGGCACGACTCCATCTACATTTCTGTCCTCCAAATCAGATGAAGAAAGATAAATTGGGGGCCAGAAGATCATTCATTAACTACCTTAAACTGCTGAAAATATTTGAATCCCCACCCCTGTACATGTACATATTCCCCCCAACCTCACTTTGCCCACATCATCCGTCAGGCATAAGCCAGGGACCCAAAACAAAAATAAGAAAAATGAGTATTACATATGTAACTAAATAATTGGAAGATATGATCACCGCTAGCAAGGTTTTATTTTTGCCTTCTTTGGGGCAGACGAAGCAAAATCATTATTAACTGACCCCTTTAGGAAATCTGTTTAGACCAAGGACTCAATCTTTTATGTGTAATAGACCCTTTTTGGCAGCCTGGAGAAGCTTACGAATCCCTTCTCAGAACATTTTAAATGTATAAAATGAAATGTGTAGAATTACAAAGAAGACAAATTATATGGAAATAAAGATGTATTTTTTCCCACCCAATTCAGAGGACCCCCTGACATCTGTGCAAATCTATCACTCCAAGTTTGACACCCTGCAATTTCATTAAATGGTCTGGGAAAATTCAATTAACCAGGAGTCAACTGTTCACTCATATACACACATACACTTCTCCTAGTTAGACATTTGCTGACCCAGTGAATGAACCTAGAGTGCTACTTTGGATACATTTGTTCATATTCCTAATTGTGGAAAATTCTCAGATGACGTGGAGAGTCATCATCCTTTGAAGGGCCTCCCCAATGCCACGTAATGAAGAATCTCAGCAAAGTCCGTGTGGCTTGATTCTTAGACGAGCAAAAGATAATAACAGTCTTCCAAGAGGGACCAAAGCTACAGTAGCTGGGGGCCATTGGGGACTCAACCCAAATATGTAGTTATACCAAAAATCAGCTAGACAAATAGCATTTCACAAAATTACTTGAGGTTATTTACTCCTTTCCCAGCTACATACAGGAGAAGAAACTGAGAGTTCAAGATGAGACATAACTTGCTCAGGGTCACAAATGTTAGTGACCTTAAAAATCCTATTGTCCAACCACCCTATTTTACTGACTAGATGAACTCTAAGTTCTCTTTCAGTTTTAAAGCTTAGGATACTATATTATCCTACTATTAGCAGACATTTTTGTAGCACTTAAAAAGTTTTTCAAAGTTCTTTCCATTCCTCATTTTGTTTGAATATCATGATAACTCTATGAAGTAAATGCTACAAAATCCTCCTTTTTATAGAAATTTAAAGCGATTTCCCCAGGATTAGCCACATAACTAAAGTTAATGTTAACAGAGTGCTTACTATACACCAGGCATTGTGCTAAACACTTGATAATTATTACCTCATTTGATCCGCAAAACATTCCTGGGAAGAGAAGGTGCTTTTATTATTCTTATTTTACAGATGAGAAATGTAGGCAAACAGAGGTTAAGTGACTTGCCCAGAGTCACGCAGCTAATAAGTATCTGAGGCCAAATTCGAACTCAGATATTCCTGACTCCTGTCTCAGAGATCTATCCACTACACCACCTAGTTACCCCTAAGTGTCATAGGGATTTGCATCTAGGTCCAC
This sequence comes from Pseudocheirus occidentalis, assembly GCA_028646575.1. Classification (NCBI taxonomy): domain Eukaryota; kingdom Metazoa; phylum Chordata; class Mammalia; order Diprotodontia; family Pseudocheiridae; genus Pseudocheirus; species Pseudocheirus occidentalis. The sequence goes on from CM053595.1 coordinate 131,062,639, forward strand.
TGGTCCAGCACTCTAGCTATAGAAATCAAGGGAAATATTGAAATATTAAAAACAAACAGGTTTTTAAGGGAGGCACTTGCCTTTAAGGAAGTTAAGAAATTTAGGCTTTATTCTGGAGGCAGTAAGGCATCAATGAAGTTTCTGCACTGGGGAAGGGAGTATCACATTCTTCTATCATTTGTATGTATTCCTTTGTATGGATCTCCCGACAACAAAGAGAGATACAGATATTTCTAAAGAAAGTGATTCTGTCTTTGTTTTGCATACTGCATCATTCAGAAGAATGATGGGTTGGCCATGGGCTTCCACCCAGGTGTTGTAGACAGGCAGCGTAACAACTTCAGCCGTCTAATAATAACATATAAGTAGGGATTGTTTCACTCACTGTAATTGTTCCTCAAGAGCCTAATACAATATCTGGCCCATAGGAGGCTCTCAAAAAATACTTGTTGATTGATTAATAACTAATTAATCAATTCATCTATTCATTCACTTAGTCATTAACCTCCCCTGTAGTCAAGACCTCTGCTTTTCCTTTCTAGGTGCTGTGTGCAGTCATTGCCCTTTCTCTGCTTCTGAGTCAATAGCTGATGCCCCTGCCCCTGGGAAAACCTGGTTTGTACACTGAGCAAGAGAGACAAGGTAGATATCCTTTCCTCATTAAAAAAAAATCAAATACTAAATATTTCTTCATTTTCTTCAAAAAATCAACCCAAAATACCACTTATGGACTGATCCTGCACTGTGCATTTTATTTAGTTTAAGAAAAAAAAAAGAGAGAGATCCAAAGGCCAAAGAATTCAATCCTGGGAGAAAGAGGGGAGAACCAGGTCAAAGTTGGCAACTTTATGATTAGGACTAAGAATAATTGCTGACATTGTGCTAAATTCATCAAATCATGGAATGAATGCCACTGGTCATCCTTGGTGAACTCCATATTCTCTCAAAGAGATTGGTCCAACAATTTACATAGGAAAAACCAACTGTGTGACAAATATCTCTATCAATTATGAAACACATTTGGGTGGTTACTTTATTTGGATAGAGCATACTGGATAAGCACTAAAAAATGGACAACAGACTGGGTCCAGAACTTAATAGGAGATTCAACTTGCTTGAATTTGAGAAAGCTGACAATACTTTCAAAGATTCAAAGCCTACTGTTGCAAAAGTTCATCCTTTTAGTAACTTTCACAAAATCTTCTAGTAGGAGTGCCATATGATGCAAATCACAGAACACCAGAGCCTCAGAAGACACAAAATTGCTGTGGATGGTAAAGTGGACGGCTAGAAAGTATTTAGCATATAACTACTGTAAAATGCTACAGATTTTGTATATGAGAAATCTGGTTTTGAAAAAGAAAATGAACTTCTATGTAACAAAAAATATTAAGTCAACTTGCATAATGTGTATTTTCCATATAGTGTGTGAATATTTTGATTGAAAAGGGGTAAGAAACTTTGTGGATTGAAAATACTGATTAAATTTAAGTGTGAAGAAACAGTCTTTATGTAGGAAGTAAGAAGAAACTATTTGCTAGGAGAACTGACTAGAGAACTGAGAATGTCTATCCGAGGAAAGAGAAATAACTGAGCTTACAGGGCATTGTGGTCACTCAGCTCCATTGTATGTGACTATTTTTTGAGTTTGAGAGGTTAAAAATCACAAAGTGGTAAACAAAAAAAATTGTTTGGAGACTTTTAATATGTAATTAAATTAGGACTGCTGTTCAATAGCTAATATAAAAGTAGATTTCATGAGTTTTATCTAATAACTGGAAAATGAACAATAAGCACCAGAAGACTCTGATTTGAACCACCTAACATGTTAAAGAGGGTAGAGTGCTGGGCCTGGAGTCAGGAAGACTCATCTTCCTGAGCTTAAATCTGGTTTTAGACACTTACTAGTCATGTAAGTACAAGTCACTTAACCCTGTTTGCCTCAGTTTCCTCACCTGTACAATGAACTGGAAAAGGAAATGGCAAAGCCCTACAGCATCTTTGCCAAGAAAACCCCAAATGGGGACACGAAGAGTTGGACACAACTGAAATGACTGAACAACAGCAGAAAACTGGAAGAACCCATTTGAGGAAGTTGAGAAGACAGCAGGAGACAGGAGACAGCTTTAACTGATAGAGTGGTAGTTGCTGATCAACAGGAGAAAAGATGAAGCTCATTGGAAGAGCACTGAATGTGGCTTGTTCCATCTATAGGTTCAGAGAGGCTTTACCTCCCAGACATGCTGGCTGCTCTTTACTACAACCTCTGATATGATGAAGAGAAATATAAAGGGGAAAGATTGATTCTATCTGTTTTCTGTCATAAAAGTCTTGAAGATGATTAGACAATGTAGCATCTAATTGAGTGAAGAATTGGTTGGGCTTATCTGCATTTCCCAGAGAGTCAACCTAAGGAATTTGGCTGTCAGCTCTTTCTTTTTTTTTTAATTTCATTTTTCATTTATGAAATAAAACAAGCATTTCCATAACAATGTAATAAAAAAGATAATTGCATATGAAACTGCAAATGATGAAAAATATTATGTAAAACTTGCTATTAATTTTAAATATAAAGTTATTATATAACTTTCTTTTTCTTTCTTTTTACCCTCTCCCCCCACCCTAGAGATGACTACCATTAGACACAAATAAGTATGTATGTATAAAATTATTCTATACCTACTTCTATTTTTCTGGATGCAGATAATGTCCTGTTCAGTGGGCTTGTCTGTATTATCCAGAGGGTCAGTCTGAGGAGGCTTATTGTTCTCTGGTTTAAGGGAACTGCTTATCATTACAACAGTGTAACACTTTCTTTCTGTCTTTCTGTCTCCCTCACACACACATCCCTTTTATACACACACACACACACATGTCACACGCATGCACACACACATATCACATAGTAAGGCTTTATCTTGGATTAACTGGAGTTTATTTACAGGGATGCACTGGAGACAATCTTCATCTTGAACTTATGAAGTACCCTGATGTCACAAGGATCCCTTGAGGAATTAAAAAATATATATTTTTAAAAGTTTTTCCATTATGTTTTCCTTTTAAGTTGGATCATTTTCTATTATATAATTTTGATTATTTGAATATTGAAGTATTGATTTCAATCTACTTAGCATATATAATATTAAATACAGAGGCAAATATAAGTAAATAAGTTGTAATATGACTAGGATAAGGGTATTTAGCAATTTAATTAGAGACACACAGAAGAGTCAGGTAAGGAAAGACCCCCTGACCTTATTAAAAAAAAAATATTGAGAATATTTTAAAAGATTCTGTTAAGATATAGGAAACTTTGAAATATTAAAGAGATATGAGCTGTTTTCTCTAAATGACTAAAGTATTATAGACCCTTTCAGGATTTCTAGAGAAATGGAAGTTTCAATGAGTGATTAGAGTCTGATTACCAAAACTCTTACCGAGGGTGAGAGGATACTAATTTGAACTAAAATGATGTTAGTAGAGTAACTGGAGATAAATATAACAAATGACTTGGGAGAATAAACCACATGAAACATTAAAAAAAAGCTACAAATATTAAAGGGCTTCCCTACATCATAGAGTAAAGTATGTCACACTGCAGTATAACTATGAATGTAGGCTTCTTAGAAAAGGGGCCATGTCCCCCTGGAGGGGTGGTAGTGGGAAACATGGGATATTTGGATTAGAATCATAACTTAAACTTTACAGCAGGGCCAGATAGCTGAAACGGAAAAAAAAAGGAGGGGGCAGACTGTTGGAAAGTCTTAAAGATACTGCATTTGGAATCAACAAAGTATAAATTCATCTTCTGAGATCACCTGGAAAAAATGTTTGCAGAGATGAGAGGGGCAATTTGATGTTAGTCAGACAACTGGGCAAGTATATGCTAATTTCATCCAATATACTATCCAGCAAAAAGATGAGAGATCACTTGAGTAGATAATTCATGCAGATAGCCAACTTCAGAGACATAAAAACTGAAGATACAGACACAACCAGATTGGAGCAGGTGTACCAAAGCATAGTATACTGCCAAGAGCTAAAGATTTATCCAGTTTATAATTTATAACATAACTGATTACAAATAAAAGCTGAACATTTTGATGTATTGTTTAAAAGATAGCAAATATTAGTAGTAAAAATGTTAATGGTAAATCTATATGTTTTCCCCAACCACAAAAAAAAATGAATAAACTTGTGAAAAGTCAGTTCAATCTAACTTTCAAACCATGTGTACTATGGAAATGAAGGAGTTGCATGAGGAGAGTGCTGTTAGGACTTCAGAGATGGAAGGAAAGTTCCCATATATATTTATTGCAGCACTTCTTATAGTAGCAAGGAACTAGGAAGAAAGTAGATGCCCATCAGTTGGGGAACAGTTGGAATATAATCAGATTATTGTGCCCCAATAAATAATGAATATGCTTAACTACTAGATGGCTTTTTAGGAAGAATAGAATGGGGGAGGAATATATTTATAAATGAAAGTTATATAAAAACAAAAAAATACATATATACAAATTTTTTTGTGACCAATAGGAAGAATTCAGAGACACTTGGGAAGACTTGTATGAATTGATAAGAGTGAAATAAGTAGAAACAGGAGAACAATTTACATGATGATCACAATACTATAAAAGAAAACAACAATGTAAGACTTCAGAACTTCAGAACTATGATTTCATAGAACTAACAGTCACAGATGCCTCCTGCCTCTCAGCAGAGAGTTGGAATGCCGTATACATTTTCAGATATGGTCAATATGTTACTGATTCTGCTTGACTGTTTTTATTTTTATGAGGTTGGACTCTATTAATAGGGGAGTGAGGTGGAAGAGATATCACAGGGAAATAGTAATGACGTAGGAAAGAAGAAAGGAAGGGAGAGAGGGAGGGAAGGAAGGAAGGGAGGGAGGGAGGGAGGAAGAAAGGAAGGGAGGGAGGGAGGGAGGGAGGAAGGAAGGGAGGAAGGAAGGAAGGAAGGAAGGAAGGAAGGAAGGAAGGAAGGAAGGAAGGAAGGAAGGAAGGAAGGAAGGAAGGAAGGAATGGAGGAAGGGAGGGAGGGAATCGTAATAAGAAAAAGACCTTAAAGTTTTATGAGGGGGGATAAAAGGCATTATCACAGATTTGAATGATTATGAAAGGAGGAGGGGCAGTCAGGAAGCAGGAGTGAGAGGTAACAGAAAGACAATTAAGGTACAGCATCTGCACTCAGGAGATATTAAAAGAACCAGAGGAAAACCTCCCACATATTATGTAGCTAGCTCCTCCATAAAGAACTTATGAAAAGTTATGGATAAGAATCGTCCATTACAATAAGATTTGGATAGGTTTCTTTCTTCACTGTTGAAGGGAGTACCCACATCAGTGAGGTGTCAGAATCCAAGAACTAATAGAAACAATCCTAGTAGTACCTTTTGTTTGTATAGAATTATTGAATCTTAGACCATAAATGCTACTCCATGTAGGGATATTCTCTATGACATCTTTGACAGGTCCTCACTCATTGTGTGTTTGAATACTTTCAGAAACAGGGAGCTCACTTCCTCACAAGGCTGCTAAGTCCACCTCTGTGCAACTCAAAAAATTAGAAAAAAAAAATCTCTTCTCATTTTAAATACAAGTCTGTTTCCCATGAATCCACTGATTCTAACTCTGCCTTCCAGACTGGCATTTGGAAAAGTGTTTGGGAACTATTTAATGACAGGCATGATGTAATTACTGTCTTCAAATATGTGAAGGACTAAATCTTTTCTTTATAGACTAATCATCCCCGTATCTTTCAGCTGTTCCTCTTATGACATGGTTTTCAGACCTCCCTCACCAGCCTCCTTACTAGTGGAAAGAGTACTGGCTCTGGAGTCAAAGGATCTAAATTTAAATCTTACCTATATTTCCTCTCTCTGAAACCTTGCATAAGTCACTTAGCTCCCCATGGGTGTTTTGTTTCCTCAATCATAAAAGGATGGGGTAAGACTGGATGTCTTCTGAAGTCATTTTCACATCTAGGTTGATGAGCCTATATAATGCTATTCTATTTTTCCCACTATGCTCTGAGAAGGTTAAAGTGAAGTCTTATATTCTAGAACACACGTATTAAAGGAACATTCAATCATTTAGCAAGTGTTTATGCCTGTTTTATGCCAAGTACCATACTAAGCATTGGGGATACAAAGATAGAAATGAAACAGTGTCAACTCAAAGTACTGTTCCATTGGGGGACACAACACATAGACATGCCAGTATATACAAAATAATTTTAGAGGGATGCTTACCTGGGGCTTATAGCGCCAATGCAATATTTACAGCACCAATGATCACAATAAAGACTGCGACTATAAGTTTCGCATTACATTTGATAACAAAATATACCAGATTTTCCAAGTAGAGGACAGAACTGAAACATTTATTTTGCTCAATCCCCAAACCAGTAAGCCAATTCCATCATAGTGCCAAAGATATTAAGAAGCCATAATGATGCTGAAAGCCACAGCATCCTTCAGCCTTCCCACAAACCAATACAAGATCAATATTTAGTCACAAACCTCTCTATCTCCTTGCTTCAACCTCCTCTCTCTCCCACCCTCTCTCTGGCTGTGACCAGCTTCCTGTGGGCTCCACCTCCTTTCAGGAAACTCCTCCCACCACAGGCTCCATGTGACTACATTCATCCTATTAGGGGCAGAGTTTATCTTTACAGTAGGGAAGCTTCCTGTGGGTTCTGCTCTTCCCTTTAGCAAATTCCTTCCATCACGGGCTCCATGTGACTTCATTCAGCCTATTGGGGGGCAGAGTTTACTTTAAAAGCAGTGGAGATCTTCCATCTCCCTTCTAGGTCTATTAAGGGGCAGGGAAGATCTTTGAATTCCCATTCCCATTACAGGGCTGAAGGTAGGAGAAATCAGGGGTCAGGAAAAGCTTCTTGAAGAAGATGCCCCTTGCACTGAGCTTTGAAGGAATCCAAGAAGTAGAGACAAAGGGAGAAGGCATTCCCAGACATGGGGGACAGCAAATACAAAGGCACGGACACAGAAATGGAATTCATTTTTATTTATTTCTTTTTTTTTTAATTTTAATTTATTTTCTTGGTTACATCATTCATTTCCACAAGGTTTTGAGTTACAAATTTTCTCCCCTTTTTGTCCCTACCCCCCAGCCCAGAACATTGATCA
>CM053595.1:131070309-131135218 GCA_028646575.1 Pseudocheirus occidentalis
ACATATTTATACATTTGTATTCCCTTCACCTATCCCTCATACTAAGAAAAGATTCATAAGTCACTATTATTGTTTTTCCATGTTGGCATGTAAATAGTTCAACTTTGATACGTTCCTTATGAAGAAATGGAATTCATGTGGATGGAACAGCAAGAAGACCAGTGTGGCTGAATCATAAAATGTGTCAAGGAGAGTAATATATGTATATGCCATATATATTATAATACATATATATTATAGTAATGTTTAACAAAGCTCTAAAGGAAGTCTGGAGCCAGGTGGTGAAGAGCTTTAAATAGCAAAATGTAGTTGATATTTGATCTTAGAGACAATAGTAGATGTATTATAGTTTATTGCATAGGGAAATGCCAAAGTTCAAATTGTGCTTTGGGGAGATCACTTTCTCATTGCTGTAAAGGATGGACTTAATTGGAGAGACCAGCTAGAGCGCTACTGGAACAGTCCAGACGAGATGTTGTGAGGGTCTTTAACTAGGGTAGTAGTTATGTGAATAGTTGCATTGCTGCCAAAGAGATTTTCCTTAAGCATAGATCTGACTGTGTCACTCTCCTGCTCAGTCAACTCCAGTGGCTTCCTAATGCCCCTTAATGAAATGTAAACTCTTCAGCTTAGCTTAGAAAGCCCTTCACAAACCCTCCTAGCTTTCCATTCTCATTGAGCATTGCTCCCCCTCCTGTACTCTGATCCATCCATCATCATACATGATTCTCTTGTATCTAAACCTTTTCCACTGGTTGTCCTCTATGCCTTAGAAAGCACTCCTTTCTCACCTTTACCTCATACAATTACTCTCTTCCTATGAGGTGCAGCACAAGTACTACCTTCCACATGAAGCCTTTCCCAATCCCCATAATCACTAGTACCCTCCCAAACTACATTATATTTCACCACATTGTATTTATTCTTAAATATTTATAGACTTATCTTCCTCCTTAGAATTGAAGCTCCTTGTGAGTAGATTATTTCATTCTTTGCCTTTATGTTCCCAATATTACCTGGCATATGGCAGGCACTGGTAAAGGATTGTTTTAATTGACTGTTATAGGGTGATATGGACAGTACTGAGTACAGAGTCCATCTACAGGCTCTAGAATTCACAAGCCTGGCCCAGGGGGTCAAACTTGAATTAAATACCATTCCAGTAAGGACATTATTGTATAAATCTCCACTCGTTCTTTTTTCCACTCCTTCGTTCTCTTGGTTGGAAAACAACCGGTTATTCGGGAAATACACTTTGCCTGTAGGAGCCGGTCTAGATGTCCTGGCATTCCCATAATCCTTAACATTGGGACTTCCCTGTGTTAGGAGGAAATTGGAAGAAATTTACTTATTTTCCTGCTTATATTAGCCCCTGGGGGATGTTGACATGTTGAAAAAAAGTGTTTTCCATTATGAAAGTGTCCTTTTAACCATTGCCACATTCCCAAGCAACATCCAGTCAACTTTTCCGTGTTACTGGTTGGCAGCTCACAATAGCTTATTGCCGGTAACCAAGAAGAAATAACTTAAGTGCAGGCGCACACACACACACACACACACACATACACACACGTCTTAGCCTCCAAAAATGTACGGGATTTTCAAACAACCCATGGGAAGATGAGTATTGTTTTACGATTCTCTTTAAACAAAGCTCGTAAATCAATTTTATCCAAGAGCATTAAGAAAAGGCAAAGCATAATTGGACCTGGCACCCTCCCTACTAAGCTGTATTCATCACAGTTTAGATCAGAGAGCTTGTCTGGGTGGGTCCTAGGCACCCACTTCTTTTTAGTTGCTAAATCCATTTTTACAACTCAGTGTGTCTCTCAATCTGGGAAGCAGGGCAGGAGTTGGCTGAACTTGTACAAACTTCAGACCAGGAGCAAAAAAGAAGGGTGGGGAAAACAAACCAGCTATTAGAGAAACCTCTACACCCCCAAATCTCTACACCCCCAAACCCAGCACTCCCCAAAAGGAGGTATGTGATTTTTAAGGTACAAAAAAATCTACAAAACCTTTATTTTTCTTCTTTAAAATTAGGACCATTATCATATTCTTTCTCCTTTTCAGAGGCATTAAATTTAAAAACCCCTAAGCTGGAGATTTTCAAGAAAATATACTAGCTAGATAAGTAAGTTAAGGAATTTATGAAAAAAAAAGTTTTATTTGATAAGTGAGAAGAAATGTCTTTGAATACCGAGATTTGGGGAGACAAGTTCAAGTGAGGAAAATTTCCACTGTTCTTCAAAGAGATAGCCAGCGTTTCCCTGCTGTAAACACAGATAATTTTGCCTGGATGGAGTGAGTTACTATAATTTCTGAACTGCCAAAGGATTAACCCAACTTCCAGTATTTTATCGTAGCTTAATGTTTTAGTTGGTTGTTTTTCCCCCTAGAGATTTGTCTATTTATTAAATGTATTAATTAGCTTAAGGTTTCAGTTGGTGGACTCCCTTTCTGTCTTCCAGAATTATCTTCTGCTTATTCATTTGGCTTTGATATTTTCATAATTGGCAATGTCATTATTATTATAGTCACTTTAACATCTTTACTAAGAAATTAAGGATAGGTTTTCAGAGAGCATTCTAGCTAAGCAAAGTGTATATACCTGTTCTATAATTGCAGTCTTAAAATCAGTACTTTTCAGTATATACTTATATATCAGTATATACTTTTATATATATATATGTGTGCACAAGTAAACCTACAAGCTATATATCTTATCTGAAATATGAATTACTGTTAACCTTCTAAAACAGGAAATGTTATGCTATATGATAGATTCTAATAGAAAATATTGTTTGTATCAAAACAAAAATGTTTTGATAATCATATTGTTGAGAAGTTTACAGATCTCTTAAAAGGTGGTTTCTCATTTATGAAAATTACAACTTTAGAAAACAAAAAACTTAAAATGGATAAACATTTTTAACCTGATTATCCCTTTGTTAGAAACACAGAATGACAGAAGTTGTCAAATGGAAAAATAAGTCCAAAAATTTTCATACCAGCACAACCTATACATATATATATATATTTTTTAAATAGTGACAACCTAATGTCTAACAAGAATAGACTGGTTAAATAAGTTGTAGTGCATTAATCAGTGGAACATTAAAATACCATTGAGACTGACAAATATGAGGAATACAGAGAAATCTGGGAGGAAACTTTTGTTAAATAATACATAGCAAAAAAACAAACAAAAACCCAGAACAGGAAAATAAAGTCCACCTTAAATATGAGTCTGTATAAAAGAAAAAAAAATGAATGAAAATGAAAGACAAATGAAAAACTTGGTGAGGATTTAGAGTAGGTGTTCTTAACCTAGACTCTATGCACCTTAAAAATATTTTCATAACTATTTCAATATAATTTGTTTCCCTTTTAATGCTTTATATTTTATTTTTTATATTTAAAAACATTATTCTGAGAACAGGTCGATAGGTTTCACCAGATTGCCACAAGGATTAATGGCACAAAAAAGGTTAAGAACCCCCAGTTTAGAGAGTGATTAGAAAATCATTATGATATTTCATGGGTTGAAATTAATCAGTTTAAATCTAAGCAGTCCCTAAGCAAGTTAAGTTGGTTGCACTGATGCACTGATAAGCTTTTAATAAAGTTTTTCATTTTTAAAAGGGTAGAAAGATATTTAAATGTTTGAAACTTAGACATCCTTGATTGCATGCCACCAGGGGGCTGGGGGGGAAAAGGAGGGGAGAAACTTAGTAACTCAAGGGATTCTGGAACTGAATCTTGTAAACTAAAAGTAAATAAACAAATCAATTTAAGAAATAAAGAAAAAAGAAAAAAAAGAAACTTAGACATCATTTTGGAAATCTGGGTAAATATGTTTTTGTTCTTCTTTCTCAAGTGAACATACAGTCTCTTCCATAGGACTCTGAGTTAAGACACAGTGCTTTGAGAACACAACCAGGTGTGTTCAATGCTACCTGATTTTACCAAAACTAAATCACATTTTAAAATTTGCTCAAGTTTCTGTTCAGGAAAAAAAAAAAAACCCTGCTCTTTACAACTCCTTTCTAAAAAGGTGAAAAGAGTGGGAATGCTGAGTGGGAATATTTCAAAAGTCTTCTGGAAACACCATAGTCAAACATTTACCATACCCCTGCTGAATTGAAAATTCACCTCCAACTCTCAAATGTAGAGAGGTTCTTTAACCTACTGTCTGAAAACCTTTGAAAAAATATTTTACTAACTGCATTTTCCATAAAATTGGTTTCCTTTGTAATCCTATGCACTTTATTTTATGAAGTTAAAAACATTATTCTGGGAAAGATTCCATAGATTGCACCAGATTGTCAAAAAGGTCCATAACACCATGATTAGAAACTTTTCCCCAAAAAGTATTGTACTTCAATCTTGATTTGCATTTGAGACTTGGAAAAACACCTATCCCAAACCTGATATTTTTTTTCATTTATGTCAGAATGACTAGTCAGCTTGTCTCGAGGCACTGAATTATTGCTTATAAGTAAACCTAGGGAAGGGATAAAAGGATATACAGTACGGCTGCAGATCATTCCAAGAAGGGTCAGCTAGGTCAGAGTTTTGACAGTTTCAAGTTTCACCATGAGGGGGCAGATCCTTATTAATGTTATGGTTTCTTGCCACTTTATTGTGGCCCGGACTTAGAACCCTATGGATCTCCTTGTGTGTGAGGATGCCTCCTTAACTTGGCTTTTAGAGATCTTTTTTTCCCTTCTTTACCTTCCTCCTAATATTTTATGAACAAGGTAAGGCTGTTCTTATCAGGACTGTGGCCTACCAAACTGTGTTCTCTAGTACAGGGATTTTTAACCTTTCCTGTATCATGAAGCCCTTTGGCAGTCTGCTGAAGCCTATATAGTCCTCAGAATGTTTTAAAATATAGCTCGGTGGTACAATAGTCAAGAAGACCTGAATTCAAAAATGGCCTCAGACACTTATCAGCTACATGACCCTGGGTGACTCAGTTTGCTTAACTATAAAATGGGAGTAATAATATCACTATTTCCCCCTAGGGCTGTTATGAAGATCAGATAAGATAATCATTGTAAAACAGTGTACAAATGCTAGTTATTACTATTAAATGAATAAAATTAAATATATAGGACTGCAAAGGAAATACATTATGTTGAAACACAGATTTTTTTTCGAAAACCAAATTTACAGACCCCAGGTTTTAAAACCCCAGTTTTAGAGCAGGGGGGCTGGGATAGGAAATGTCTGGGAAGAGAGGCTGTTGTTCAACTCCACATCACAGGACACTCTGAAAATAAACAGATGCAACCCTTTTCTCAGAGAGAAAAAAAAAAATCCCATGGAGTCATTTAGCAGGAGGGTGGTTGGGTAATTTAAGTCCTATTAAATAATGAATCTGGGTCAGTGGTAATTTATAGATTATCTTCATTAACTGGATAAAAATAATCACCAATTCAACAATGAGTCATCACCACAGTAACAAGGTACAGTTTAACAAAGGTTGGGGTGTCAGGGCACATCTCATTTAGAAATTGGAAAAAATATAAAAAATAAAATGTATTTTGCCCCAAGCAAAATTGTTCAACCCCCCCCCCAAGTTTTGAGTCATTAAGGAGAAATTTAATCCATATGTTTCTGATTCATTTGCATTTAAACCATCAAAACATTGTTTGGTAAGAAGTATTTGATGAAGAAGAAAGAATGAGGAGGAGGAAGAGAAAAAGACAGAGAGAGAGAGCTCGCAGCTTTTCTCTTTGAACCAGGAAGTACTCTCTTTTGCCAGAGAGTACAGAGTGAAATGTACCTGGGAGCCAGATTGGTTCCAGTTATAGTGAACGATGCTGTCAGTCATTGGTGGCCTCTTACTACCTTTGCTTTGCTTTGTTTCAAGTAGCAGCAGTTCTAGCACCTTCTCTCAGATCTCAGGTGACACTTGTCTTCAAATCCTGAGACCTATATGCTTAGAGTCATGCCACAGCACAAAATTATGCCCCTGTTTCGAAGATGATTTGGCCAGAGAATAGTACTGCCTCACCAACCACCCCAGTAGCTTAGCCTTGGACTGTAGCCATCCACCTGGGGCTCCCTCTCAAATCTTTAATCAACACGTCAGGTTCATTACTGAGCATCTGAGTGGGCAGAGCAAAGAGGAAACTGACCCTACCATCAAGAAGCTTACAATCAAATGTGATGGTGAGGGAGGCAGAGACTGGGAAAGACCTAAGAAAGCTATCAATTATAAAAATACAGAAAACAGATTCACAAGTGATACTGAATGAATAAGGAAGGTTTATTGAATAATGGGAATTTAGAAAACTCAGCTGCCTAGGTTTCTGGGCATTTGGAAAAAAGTTCTTAGAACTAGGAATATTCTCTTTTTGATATAAAGGAAGATGTATCTAAATCTGAATGGGTAAGGTGCTTTAAGACTTAGAAGTGGGGCAGCTAGCGCCGGCCAATGAGTCAGGAGGCCCTAAGTTCAAATCCAGCCTCAGACACGTAACACTTAGGTAGTTGTTTGACCTTGGGCAAGTCACTTAACCCCAATTGCCCTGCCTTCTCCTCTCCAAAAAGAAAAAAAAAGACTTAGAAGAAGGCATCAGGGCCCTTCAAATTCAGTATCTGGTAAGAACAAAGGCCAATGTTGTCCTGTAGATATTGACTGGAACCCTGGCAGATCAATTAAGATAACCTCCTCAACTCCATTGGGCAGCACACACCAGGGACCATGACAGTTCACTGTTCTGACAGTATCATGGAAAACCAGTTGACAGTCCCATGTAATCAAAGGGACACTTGGCTCTGATGACAAGAATAGAGTTTGGGTTTTTTACCTGAATCCAAGTCATCTTACTATAAGCTGAAGAATAGAAACAAAATCAACCCCAGAAGCAGTTGGTGAGTAAGACATAGGGTAGCCCTTCCTTTATCAATCTCTGCCTCATGCACTGGAATTATTTCCAGGTTTCTTGTGGTGTTACAGCTCATTGCACATCCATATTTGTTAAAATTAGACCATATCAACAGCCACACCTAAGGACTTTGCCATTCTGGGACTGAAGTGACGCTGAGTGAAAAAAGTAGAACCAAGACAACAGTATACACAGTGATCTTGACACATACAAAAAAGTCATTGAATCACAGTTAGCTGTGTGACCTTGGGCAAGTCACTTAACCCCAATTTCCTGCCTTCCCTTCTCCAAAAAGAAAAAAAAAAGATTTAGAAGGAGGCATCACCTTCAAATTCAGTATCTGGTAAGAGCAAAGGTGAACAAACTTAAGTCTTGAATAACCAGTAAGGAAACACTCTCTCTTGAGACAGCTAGGTAGTGGTGCAGTGGATAGAAAGCTGGAGTTTAGAGTCAGGAAGACTTGGGTTCAAATCTTATCTTAGACATTGTGTGACTCTGGAACAAGTCCCTTAATTGCTGCCTGCCTCAGTTTCCTCATATGTAAAATGGAGATAATAATTGAACTTATCTCCTAGGACTGTAGTGAGGATCAAACATTTGGGAGGAAAAAAGGAAACTTAAAAGTGCTATAGAGAGAAGGGGTAACTATTTCTAATGTAACATATGTCGCTAGTAGCAGTTGCTTAAATGATTTTGGTTGGTTGTACAAGGCATATTTGTTTATTTGGTTTGGGGGTGGGGAGGTCTTAGAAATAATTTTAGAACCAAGGTGAACCTTTGAAAGAATCAAGTTTGTCCAAGGAAGGAGGCAGCATAGCAAGGCAGAAAGCACACTGACTCAGTCCTTGCTTCCAGCAGTTCCTGCCTGTGTGATCTTGGGTGAGGCATCTAACCTCCCCTCGCCTCAGTTTCCCCACTTGTAAAACGAGGGGGTTGAATGAGGTGGTCTATAGATTCCTCTAAATCTATAATTATGAGGCTGAAAGAGGGAAAGTGATCAGGTCTCGTCCACATCCATGGGACCAAAAAACAGGTCTCCTGAACTCTCAAGTTAGGCCTCTTTCTACTTAGGCTGCACTGAGACTTAGTCTCAGAACAAAAAGTAAAGCAGCCTTAGGGAACTTCATTTTCCTTTTCATTTTGAGATCAAACTAATTTATTTTAGGAAGAGAAACTAATTAACATCAATGAGGAACTGTCTACTCTCCCTGCCTGCAACCGGTCTGGTGGCAACTTAGTTAAGATAGCGAGGGAAAAAAATGGCCCCAGTTGTAAAATATTAATATTTGTACTATGGTTCCATATAAGATAGGTAAAGGTCTCAGCCATCATCGTCTTTCCAACTCTCTACTCCCTGTTTCTTCCATAGATTTGATAACGACCTTGCCGTGCCCTTCTTCTTCCAAACGCCTTCAGCTCTAGAAGCATCATCAAATCAGCTCTGCCATTGTCCCTGGACGGCATGTGCCAGTCTACACATTCCATTCACAGTCCCAGTAACGTTCAGAAGCAAAATGCCCCTCCCTGCTAACCATTCTCCAGTTGGTGTTATCTCTCCCATTAGAATCTAAGATCTTTGTATCCTCATCTTTTAGTAGAGTGCCTTGCAAACAGTGAGGGATGAAAAAATCCTTTTTCATTCAAAAGGCACACCATTAAATGTGGTTTTATCTTAGTCACCCAAACTAAAATTACACAGGAGGGTATCAGAAAGTTAAGAATAAAGTCAGCTGGGTGGCAGTGAATCTAGAGCACTGGGCCTGGAGTCAAGAGGACCTGAGCTCAAATCCAGCCTCAGACACTTACACACACACACACACACACACACACACACACACACACACACACACACACACACTAGTTGTGTGACCTTGGGCGAGTCACTTAACCCCAAATGTACTCCAAAAAGCAAGAAAAAAAAAAAGAATAAAGTCAGCAGTAGTCTAGCAGACAGTAACTTGTACTTGGACCCAAGAAGGACTTAGTTCACATCCTCTCTGACACTTACTAGCTATGTGAATCTGAGCAAGTCATTAACCTCTTTGAATTTTAGTTTCCTCATCTATAAAGTGGGGGTAATCAAATCTATAGTACCTATGGTGAGGTTTCAATAAAATTATTTAAATATATGTAAAGCTTTGCTCTTGCAAACTATAAAACAAAGCATAAATGTCCATTATCATGTTTATCTTTAACAACTTAACACTTCTCTAAATGCTCAACTATAGTGATCTCTTCCTACTAACTTTGAAAAGTCTTTATTATCTCTATTTGGCACTTACTTTATAATATCTCTTCCATTGTTGCTTTGTATTAATATAAAATATTTTTGTGAATTAATCTCATCTCCCCTACAGGGCCATAAGCTTGTTAACCACAAAGGGACCATGTCTTATTTATCATTGTATAACCCAGAGAACCTCAGCATACAGCCTTACTTACACATAGTAAAAAATCAATTTTGTATCAAGTTAATTAGTCCTGTTCAACAAATGTTTATTAAGCTCCTACAGTATGCAAAACTCTCTGTTAGTCTCCCTGGGAGAGATACAAAGATTATTAGCAAGATACTGGTTTTGCCTGCAACTCACTTTGTAGTTAAGGAAATTGAGGCCCAGAGAACTAAAATGTCTTGTCCAAGGTCATACAAGTAGTAACAAGCAGAATTTGAACCCAGATCCTCTGATTCTGCATATCTTAGCTCTCATTAGATTTCTTTCTCTTGTTTCTGTTTTATTCAAATACACCAAACAAAATTAGCACATATATGAAGCAGGATAGAAAAAGATGATTGTACATGAATCTCTATTACATATAGCTTGTTTTTCCTTTTAAATTTAAAATAAATTCAGTATGTAGCTTTCAAAACTATCCTCCTTGTCTGTGACTTCTTCCATACTTCTCTTCTCTTCTGTGAATTTTAAAAAATGTTTCAATGTCCGTCTTTTCTTTCTCTTTCCTTCTATAGATATATCATTTTGGCTCTGGGAGAGTAAGCCCAGAGCTACTTGCTACACTTATAACACTTATAAGTATAGTCAAGTTAAAAAAAAAAATCCACATCAGCTTTATGTATGTTTCATTCTACACCTTGAATCTATTATCTCTTTGTCGGGGTTTAGGGAGCATGCTTCCTCATCTGTCCTTCTAGAGTCATTGGTCATTACATTTAACACATTTCTTAAGGCTTTCAAAGTTGCTTTTCTTTACAATACCATCATTCTTGTATAAGTTGTTCCCCTGGTTTTGCTCACTTCGTTCTGCGTCAATTCATACAGGTCTTCCTAGGTTTCTCTGAAACTACCCTTTTTTTGTCATTTCCTATGGTGCAACAATATTCCATTATGTTCAAATATCAAAATTTGTTTAGCTATTCCCCAATTGATCTTCACTTTTTTAGTGTCCAGTTCTTTGCCATAACAAAAGGAGCTGCTCTAAATATTCTAATAAATCTCTTTCCTCTCTCTTAAATCTCTTTTGTATATAGGTCAAGGAGTGATCATTTGGGGTCAAAAAGGAGGGAGAGAGGGATTGATTTGTCACTCTGTACGTTCTCTCTCTGCATTCACGCCCGGCTCCAAAAAGCAAACCAGGCCAGAATCTCCCTCAGCAAATACGTCTGGCCTGCACAGCATGAGGAAAGCCTCCTGCGTCTCCACTTAGCTGGCCCCTGGGAGCATGCCATAGCTCCCTCCAAGGGGTCAGCTTGGACTGTGGGCTATGACCTGTACAGTGCCTATGATTATACAATACCAGCCATGGAGAAAGCCCTTGTGAAAACATACATTCAGATCTCTCTCCTTCCTGGGTGTTATGATATGCTCAGGTTCTGGTTTGGCTGCAAAACATGTCAGAGATGTGGGAACTGGTCTTATAGAGGAAGATTACAGAGGAAATATTGGTGTTGTACTATTTAACTTTGGCAAAGAAACATCTGAAGTGAAGAAAGGTGACCGGATTGCACAGCAGATTTGTACACAGGTTTTTTTTTTACCCAGAACTCGAAGAAGTGCAAGACTTAGATGACACTGAACATGGAGCAGGAGGTTTTGTTCCACTGGTCAGAACTAAAATATATAAAGAGTAGATTTAGCAGCTTTCCCCCTAAAACAATTAATAAAATGAATTTCTGCTTTAAAAAAAAAAAGGAGGGACAGTTTAGTGACTTTCGGGACCTAGTTACAAACTGCTTAGCAGAATGACTGGACCAGTTCAAGACTAAATGAACTGTGGATTAGTGTGTATCTTTACCTGCAGCCCCTCCAGCATTTTTTGGTTTCTTTTTTTGTTGTCTTTGCCACTTCTTTGGCTGTGAGGTAGAACTTCAAAATTCCTTTGATTGTACCTAAATATTAGTCATCCATCATTAGATTTTTAAATCCCTTATAGGAAGGTCTATGTCTAGAATGTCTTTTTATCTCCAGTACCAAATATGAAGACTTGTATATAATAGGTTCTTAACAATCATTTTCGTTTCTAGAGACCCAGACCCGTCATACTTTGGTCAGAGGGGAGGGGAGGGGAGGAGAAGATCATTTGGACCTGGAACTTGTATGTTCATTGACCTATGTTTCTAGCTATCTTCTTACATCTAAGGCACTCAGAAAATCGTATTTCAGTTGTATATCTCTTCAGAGGAGCTATTCTCCAAGCTTGCAAATCAGCATCAGGGGAGTAAACTTGCTCCCTGTAGGATCCCCCAGTGAACCCTGGAAGAGTATCTTTCTATATGGCTACTCCCTCTGTTATATACGTTTCACAGGAAGGACAAATCATCTCTTCCAACATAATTTCTGTGCCCACTCAGATATAAAAGTGCTGGGCCCAGAAGCTTTAACCAGGCTTTCAGCCCTCTGGAAATAGGTCATAGCTGATTTTCCAAGTCACTTGATTTTGAGTTATTCTTCCAGTGCCAAAGAGAGCTATCTATGCATGGGTGCACGCACATGAACACACACACACATACGCGCACACACACACACCCGCACATACACACAGGGGCAAGGGTCATTGGGTTCACTGATGCAGTATACACCTTGCAGTGTGGCTCTGCTCTTTGAAAATAGGCATTTCCCCCCATCAGTGGCTATTTTCATGTCATGCTGGATTGATGAATGTGAGTATAGTGCCCTAAAAACATATGCTCCAAAGTTTATTATGTCCCTAACTATGGGCTGCGTATCTGGACTGTTTAAGTGTCAAATGGCAACAACATGTTCTCTATACAACACAGACTTCAAGGGAGGCTGGGGGCAGCTAGTGCGTTGTGCTGGTATATACATCTGTGAGAAAGGGGACCACCCATCATGCAGGGTGAGCTTAGACCTACAGTAATAGGGCACTGCATTCTGTAGCTACACACTGGGCCAATTTGTCTCCAAATCACATTACTTGCAAGCTAATAAAAGCATATATAAAGCATTGCCATAAAGCTGCAGTACCTTCTTCCAGGAAGGCTGCAGCACCCTCCCAAGATAGCTGAGATGGTGGAAGTGAGTTCTTTCTGAATTAGCCTCAATTGGACAACATATATTCCATTTCTCAGAACTCTCTCTTGGGTTTATCAAATAATTTTTCAGTTTAGTTTTCTAATAATGAAGCAGTGACAATATCAAGTGAGGGAACGTGAAACGTATAACTCTGTGATCTTAAGGAAGTTGCACATCTCTTTCCTAGGTCCAAGTTTTCTCAACTATAAAATGAATCAATTATTCTAGATTATCTTTAATATCTCTTCCAACTCTGACTCCTATGATCCCAAACACCTGGAAATCAATCAACAAGCATCTATTTTATTTTATTTTTGCTTTTTGGAGGGGGAAGGGCAGGGCAATTGAGGTTAAGTGACTTGCCCAAGGTCACATGGCTAGCAAGTGTTAAGTGTCTGAGGCTGGATTTGAACTCGGGTCCTCCTGACTAGCGACGGTTCTCTATTCACTGTGCCACCTAGTCACCCTGAATAAGCATTTATTAAGTGCCTACTAAATGCTAGGCACTCTGCTAAGAGCTAGAGATAGACAAAAGTAAATTAGCCCCTACCCCCAAGGAATTCACAGTCTAACAGAGACACATACATTTAAATTTTTATATGAGAACTTACTAAGCCATACTTACTAAAGCCTTTTTTTTTTCTGGACCAGATGTATGATTCATCAGTGTGAGGAACACCTGATGAGGATTTTCCCTGACCAGTGAAAATCAGCACCATGTATGGATTAAAAGGAAGTCTGTTCCCAAGGGAAAAAAATGTTATCTTATCATGTTACACATTCATATTCCCAGACTCCCTTTTAATTTTCTCCATCTTTAAAAGAATCTTTGACAAAATTTTGCTGTTGTTGCTCGGTCGTATCTGACTCTGTGACCCTATTTGAGATTTTCTTAGCAAATGTCGTAGAGCGGTTTACCTTTTCCTTCTCCAGTTCATTTTACAGATGAAAAAAAAAACAGGCTTAAATGACTCGCCCAAGGTAACACTACTAGTAATTGTCTGAGGCTTGATTTGAACTCAAGACTTGCTAACTCCAGATTATCCACTGTACCACCTAGCTTCCAAAACTACATTTTAATAAATTATTTAGTCCAGATTATAGTTACAGAATGAAGGGCATCATTTAATTCAACTCAGTGAACATTTGTTAAGCACCTACTACATACAGAGCAGTGTTCTGGGCCTAAAAGAGATACAAAACTCGGAGAAGACAGGATCCCTGACCCTATGGAGGTCATGATCTACTAATAGGGAGAAACACACACACACACACACAACTATAAAACACAACATCAATGATAAAGACGTTAGAAAGGTGTGAATAAAGGGGCATGGGGAAACCATTACTATGTCTTAAGGCCAGGAAGAGCTTCATGGAAGAGATAGCTTTTTGAGCTGGGCTTTCGAGACTTAGTAGGGGAGCAGACGGAGCAAGAGAGAATTCAAGGGTTAGGAACTAGCAAGGAAGCAAAGGCATTGAATGAATAAAATAAAACAATTTATTAAGATCAGAGCACTGAAAATGCAGGGCTTGAAAGGACCTTGTGGGTCATCAGAGTCAACCTCTTCGTTTTACAGATGAGGAAACCAAGGCTAAGAAAAATTCCAGAATTAGTCCAGGGTCACACAGCTAGTTACTACCTGAGCCAGGAGTCATGATGAACAGGTGTCCCTGACTTCAGGTCCAGTGTTCTATCCACTGTACAGCACTGCCTCTATTAGCGTTCTAAGGAGTGCCCACCATGTGCCTGGTGTTTTGTTTATAACCAAGGATATAAATACAAAAGGTGAGACAATCTCTGCCATTATATTCTAATACACTGGCCTTCATTTCTAGAAGATGTTTGGCATCATTAATTAAACTGCAGTTTCATTGGCAATGAAGAAAACTTTCTATTTTCTGTCTCATTCTGGCCCTAGCTATTGTCTATTTGTATTGCCTGTCTGTCTTTCTCTGTCTCTTCCTCTCACCAACAGACAAGCTCTGTAGACTGTCCGCTAAACTGCATTTCAGATCTGGAGAATGGACCATCTTTATCCACTTGATTTTTCCTCTGTGGATGGTCAGACTAAAATTCATCTGAGTGATTTCAGTTTTCCCCAAGGGGACTCTGCTTGGTTTCTGGGTTTGATGCAACCAGTATGATGTCATCTACAAACAAGAACATCTAGAGAACCTCAGCATCCCAGGGAATGATTCTTCAACTTAAATTCTGTGCTGGATCTTGTCTACTATTTCCAAATTCCTGACAGATATTAATCTTCAGTGTTTGGGAATGACAAGTATCAATTTTCTAAATCATGTTATTCTGCATTTTTCACAACATTTTATTTACACTTTTAAAATAATGTTACTGGGCAGCTAGGTGGCGCAGTGAATGGAGCACCGGCCCTGGAGTCAGGAAGACCTAAGTTCAAATCCTGTCTCAGACACTTAACACCCCCCCACCAAAAACTAGCCATGTGACCTTGGGTAAGTCACTTAACCCCAATTGCCCTCCAAAAAAACCCAAAAAACAAAAAATAAAATAAAATAATGTTATCATAAAGATGAAGTCAATTTTTCTGTAATAGTTATGGTAAGAGTTTCAAAGGCTTTTTGTAGAAAAGAAACAATAAATTCATGTTTTTTTATTATTATAAACCAATATACCCTGACAATTATTTAAACTATCTGGCAATAAACTGACTGGCTTCTTTAATCTTTTTTTAAAAAATATATCCACTATTCTTCATACTCTATTATTATGAATATCTAAGCATTTTGTTTAATAAATAAGAAATAAGTTTAGTGGTATTTACAAAGAACCATAGCCTAGAGTGAATGTTCAAACACTAGAAAATTCCAGTGAATATTACTGGGCATTATTCAAATAACATAACATTCAGATTTCCTTTCAATGTTAGCAGCACTACACTGAATCACATTATGAAATTGTAAAGGACTCATTTTGCTTGCAATACTTACTGTTTCTTGGAACACCACTTGCAGGATTTGTGTAAAGTATATCATGCATATAATAAACCTGCAAACTTGAGGGTATTGTGGGGGGTGCCCCCCATCTCCCACCCCTGCCCCAATCCTAGTGGTTGGAGATGGTTCTTTATTTCTTTATTCTAAGTTACCTTTTAACTGATTGACTGATTATTGTGTCTCCTTCCCGGTTCTAGTCCAAGCATCAAAAGAGACATTTCTAAAGAGACTAAGCAATTATTAACACCTTCTGTGGTGACCCAGCCCTAGAGATTACTGTAATGGGAGAGTCACATCTCTCAAAAAAGTGATAAACCTTCAGCAGTTTGTAAAAGGATCTCTACCTGCTCTGCAGGGCAAGTTTCATAACAAATAAGAAGAGTATTTACCAAATATGCTTGAGAAATTGATAGAGTGACAGAAAATACAGTGAAAATTGTTCAGTTCCAGCATAGGAAATGTATAGATTTTCCTGAGGTAGAGAAGGGATAGTAAGGGTGAGAGAAGACACATTGTAAATATGAACTCTTAGAAAACAATGACATTGCAATCTTGTTCAACATTGTTGCCAACATAGCAGGCAGAGTACTGTAAAACTGCCTTGCTTCATTATCCTGATGGAGAGAAATGCCTCCTTTTTGTCTGACCGTTTATTTTTTGCTACAGGGGTATAATGGACTTGGTATCCTAAGTACTGGGTTCTAGTTTCCACTCTGCCTCTTACTGGGTGGGATCTTGGATGAGTCACAGGAAGCAGAGCTAGACAAGAATTTAAAGGTTAGACTAGATAATCTCACACTTGTTTTGCAAAAAGAGGAGGGGAGTCCCTAAAAGGTAAGGTAATTTGCCTAAAGTCACATAATAAGGAGAAGTCCTGAGATCATGATGCAGGTGAAGCAGGTCCTCTGATTCCAAATCAGGTGTTCTTTCTACTGGGCTAGGCGGCTGCTTGTGAAAACAAGTCTCAGTTTCTACATTTGTAAAATTGGGGTAATACTTTTACAGCCTCTGTTACAGAGTTGTTGTGAGGAAAGGGCTTGGTAAACAAACCTTAAAGTGCTACAAAAATGGTGCTTATCACCATCATCACCATCCTCTTCCTCTTCCTCCTCCTCTTTATTAATGAAACAGATTTACTGCTGTGAAGAATGAGAAATGCAAAACTTAAGTGTATCTGAAAGCTCTTATCTTAGTTTCCTTGGTTTTAAAAGATCTGAGTCTTACCAAACAATTAGAGGCTAAAGATAGAGATTTGCTTTCACAATACTGCAAGGAAAGATAGTAAATCCTTATAATTAATACAGGATTAAATTCATTAGGATTATATTAATCTATTACATTAATCATCTCCTCATTCTTCTTCATCCCACATAGCAAATCAGTTGCCAAACACATCATCTCTCCTATCTCTCCCCTTCTCTCTTCCCACACAGCCACCACCCTAGCACAGCCCCTCAATCACTCCTTCCCTACCGTAGTTGCTTCCTTATTGTCCTCTCATTCTCTTCTTTCTCCTGAGTTGCCTACACAGACTTCTTAAAGAGCCTGCTCTCACTCTCATGTTCAAAAAGTTCCCTATTGCTTCTAGAATAAAATACAACCCCTAGTTTGGGCATGTAAAGTCCTTCCTGATCTGGCCTTCCTTCTCATATTTATTCACATCATTCCATTTCATGTCAAAGTCAAACTGTCCTGCTTGCTGCTTCACCAAGCTTGGAAATGCATCTCCTACATCCAGGCCTTTACAAAGGTCACCCACCCACCTCACTCCTGTCTCCCTACCTCTGCCTTTTATAATCAGTCCCTGGTTCCTTCTTTTTCTGTGCTGCCCCAGAAGAAAACTACTGCTGTTCCTCTCCCTCCTCAGCTTACCTTGCATCTCCATATGTGTTTAGTGTATTTAGGAGTTGTTCCCACTCACCCTAAAAAAAGAATATAAAACCCAAGGACTACTTTTTTTTTTTTTAATATTCAGAAGCTCTTTAGTGGAATGCCTTGCACATAGTAGGCACTTTACAAGTACTTGGTGAATTGAATTGGATTACAGGCTTTAGAATTGAAAGAGGCTTTAGCTTTCATGTCCTCTACCTTCTTTGAAACTGAGGCCCAGAGACTTGTTTGAGGTCATACAATTTGATTTTAATTTTTGCCTTTTTTTTTTGGAGGGGGAAGGGCAAGGCAATTGGGGTTAAGCCACTTGCCCAATGTCACACAGCTAGTATGTGTTAAGTATCTGAGACTGTATTTGAACTCAGGTCCTCCTGACTCCAGGGCCAAGTGCTCTATTCACTGCACCACCTAGCCACCCCAGAGGTCATACAATTTGTTAAATAGGTAAGCCCAGGATCTGAATTCAGGCCCTCTGACACAAAATCATCACTTTCCACTACACAATGCTAATTCCCCAGCCCCACTTCCCCCACCCACCCAAGTCCAAAGTTGACTAGAAAATATTTTCTTGTGAGAAAACAGAAAGAAAGAAAAAAGACAAGACTGGGCAGCCTGCTATACAGTGGAATGATCAGTGAACTCTGAATCAGGAGACCTGGCTTCTGGTCTAGTTCTGCTAAGTTGCTGTGTGAGGTTGAACAAGACACATCCCCCTCTCTAGGGTTCAGTCACCTTTCTATAAAATTCAAGCTTTGGATTCTGTGACTTAGATAATCTCCATGGGCCCCTGCAGCTCTAAATCCTATGATGTAGGCAGAACAAGTTTGTTGCAGCTGCATAATAAATATTAAATAATTACAGCTAATCTTCCATAATTCAGCACCTGTGGTGAAATTATTTTAATGTATCACCTGGGCTGTTTGTTGTTTGATTTATGACCCAGGATTTGAAATATATGTCCTGTTCTAGAGACAACCACCTTTTTATTTGGCTACTATTGGTTCCTTGGCTTTAAGAAGGATTCTCTCTCCATAATGGGTCTTTGGACTGTTTCTCTTGGGGTTGGCTTATCTACCACCATGATTGCTCTCCCGATTTGGGGTATGTGAGTGAAGCAGTTTATGAAGCAGCCTTGCTTACTCTTATAAACCCTTGTCAATACACCAAAGAAAGATAGCAAAGAAACTCGAATATACCATGGTAGTTAACTGGGAGACATGAGCCACGAAAGAAAATATGTCTAGCTCCTCATTGCCACTGAACAGACTTCTAAGTCCCTATGTAATCTTGGGATGTTTCTCTTCTGCATGTCATCATGGCTTAATCCATGATATAGAGGCATATAATTATGTAGTTCAGGTTTTTAGTCTTTGTCCAAGCAAGAATATTTTTCTGTTGAGAATCCTTTCTGTAGTTTCAGTCCTAGTAAATGGCTCCCTTACTGTCTCCCTTTTTTATTCCTCCCTTGCCTGAGCAGAGGAAAGGAACACCTGCAGTCCTAATTACAGCTGGGAGCATAAAGGTAGGACATTGTCTAGTTCCTGGAGCCATACCCCTTTCCCTCCCCCTCTTTCCCCTCCCCCCACAATTAGCTTTCATAGTAGCAAAAGGAAGGGCAGCTCTCCTACCAGCCATTCAGTACATTCATAAATTATCAGGAATAGGAGTAAAAATGCCTAGATGTCATTTTGTTGAAAGCTTAACTCCCCACACCCACGCCCCCATCTCAACCCACCCCAAGAGGTAGAACTGCGCTTTGTAGTATACCCTTCATCCAAATGCCAAATGGTTACAAAGGTGGTTTCTCAACAGAAACTCCAAACCAGGAGAACTTGTGCCTTTGTTTTCTCTTTCCTCAAGACGTTTCCTTCTAAACCTATTACAGTCAGGACTCATTTCCAATGAAATGTCTCTGAAGGAAATTACAGGCCAAGTCACTCCAAAGCATTCCCCTACAAAGACTTTATTGAATTCTAATTAAAGCATCCCTTTTTCCACATGGTCTCCACCTTTCTGGGGGGTTATTCCAACTCACAGAATCATAGAACACTAAACTGGAAGAACTCAAAGTCAGAGGATTTTGGAAGCGGAAGTGAACTCAGCAGTCATCTAGTCCATTGGCCACCATTTTACCAATAACAAAGCTGAAGCCCAGAGAAAGGAAACAGCCCAACAAGGCGTCCCAGGTAGTAAGTGTATACAGCACTGGAGGACTCAGCTGGCACAGGTGAGTCTATGAGCCTTGTTTTTGAAAAACTGCCCCTGTTTTGCACTTTGGGATTATGCTTATTTCTTGCCTACCTCATATTCCTGGAATTATTTCTTCCTGTTTTTACACAACTCAAGAATTACCTCCTCCCACCTCCGCATTCAGTCCTAATTAGATAGAACCAGATTTCCCTGATACAATTGGATAAGCCTTGAAACTTGCCAATTATTAGTCTCATGGCAGCACTTGAACCCATCAAGGCCATTTTTCCCTTGACAGGGAGAACTAACATAGAATATTTTATTTGGAAATCAGATAGATTATTACAGTGAGGGGGTAATAGAGCTCATAGGGAGGAGGAAGAAGGGTGATCTCTGTATCTCCTATCTCAAATTTCAAATAAAGAGCAGATGTGTAATAAAATTCAGTTTTAAGTATGAAAATCTGCTTGTCCTCTAGCTGCTATCTTGTTTCCATTGCATTGCCATTCTTTCCCCAACAGCCTCAGCCTTGGATCACCTCCTACCATTTGGTGCCTTTGCTTTTAATCATGCACTGCTGGAGAAAAACCATGAAACTGTGCTGAGTAAATCCACTATAAATCCATGTTATATAACCTCAATTGGGCCCTCGCTGCTGCAAAGCAATCCTTTTACACCTCCCTAATTATTTCACTATCCCACTCACCACAGTAACATTTCCAAACTTTTTTGTCAGTCCTCAAACCTCCAGTGGCTCCCTCTAGCCCACCCTCTCAGCTCACTCTTACCTTATATTTCACTGAAAAAACTGAGGCTATGTTCAGAGAACTCCCTTTTCTGTGCTTCTCTCGTATCATCCAGATGCCTTCTCCTACTATGTCATTCTTCACCCCTCTCTCACATAAAGATGTGAGCTGGCCTCTCTCCTTTGTTAAGGCAAATCCATCAACATGCACACGTGATTCCATTCCCACCTTCTCTAGCACATTACCTTCTATTATTCCCACCTTCTCACTTAACTTCAATTTCTCCTTGTCTACTGACTACAAGCCTGCCCACGTCTTTTGCATCTTCAAAAACCCTCTCTGGCTTGATGCATCCATCCCCACCAGTTATTGTCCCATATATTTCCTCCTTTTTGTGGTTAAACTCCTTGAGAAGACTGTCTGTAACTGATGCTTCCACTTCTTTTTGCTCTCTTTTTAACCTTCTGTAGTCTTACTTCTGATCTTATTATTCATCCAAAACTGGAGTTTTACAATGATGTTTTACTTGACAAATTTAATGGATTTTTTTTCAATCATCAACCTTCTTGAATTATCTGTAACCTTTGACACTGAAACCTTTCTCTTAGAAACCCTCTTTCTCCAGGTCTCCATGACATTCTTCTCTCCTAGTTCCCCTCCCACCTATCTGACGACTCTTCTCCAGTCTCCTTTGCTGGATCTTCATCCAGATCATGCCCACCTAGCTGTATTTATTCCCTAGGACTTGGTCCTAGGCTCTTTTCTCACTTCCCTCTGACATGTGATCTCATCAACTCCCATTCAATTATTATCTCTATTCTGATACTTCTCAGATCTGCTCTGACCTCTAAACTACATCTACAATTACCTATTAGACAACTCCAATTGAATGTCCCATAAACATCTCAAACTTGGCACACCCAAAACTGAATTTGTTATATTTCCCCACAAACCCTCCCCCCATTCTGAACTTCCTCCTTACTGTCAAGAACAACATCATCCTCCCATTCACCCAGGCTTGCAGCATAGGTATCATTCTTAATCCCTCTCATATCCCATAGCTAATCTGTTGTCAAGGCTTGTCAATTTTACCTTCGTGACATCTTCCAAATCTTCTCTCCTCTGACATTGTTACCATCCTAGGGCAGACCCTTATCATTTGAGATTTGATGTTGGAAATGCATGCAAAATCCCACTTCTTCCTTCCTCTTAAATACTTCATGATGAGTACTTTTTCCCCCACTGTTCTTCATTTTTACTTGTCTTGCGTTGTCCTGTATTTATCACAGTTTCTGTTGAACAATGTTGTTTTGTTTTTATTGGGGAACACTATGACCTCTGTCATCCCCTCACTATAATAATTTGCCTTCTAAATAAAAGGTTCCATGTTAGCTCTTTATTTATATCCGCAGCCTGGCCCATGGTAGGTACTTAATAAATGCTTATGGAATGTCTGACTGGAATCGTGAAGTAAAAACCCTTCTTTCTCCTTCCTTCAATGAATGGGAAAGATTCAGCAAACACAGTTCATGACATCAAGGTGAAAGACACTGCTGGCCACAAGGAATATAGCAAAAGCTCATTTTGGGGAGATGTCCCAGAAATCTCCCTTGTCCCATGGACTGATATATATCCTTAGAGAACGTCAGGATGCAACTTCCCAAACAGAACACAGAGCTGAAAAGGAAGAAGTTGAAGGGGATTGTCCTCCCCAGGAGACATTAACTGAACTGCAGCATCCCAATCTGCAGAAAGTATAGTCAGTAAACTTCCAGATACTGCAGGTTTTGCCCATGGTGCTCAGGTACTCCTCTGGGAATTATGAAATCACCCATGTTGGTGTAGACCAGAGTCTAGACTCTCTGTGCCAGTGTGGGCCAATAACTCAAATAGTGCCATGCCCATACACATACACACACTGCTACCATTGGGCCATTTCTTAGTAAGAACTGATTAGCAGAAACTCTGTGTTTAATCCTATTGTTAGGATTAAATGGCTTATTTCAGCCAGAGTTGTTAGTTCAGAATAGTTCTAAGTCCTCTCCGGATTGAAAAATGCTCAGAGACATCTATACTTCGATGGGATCTGGAGACCCAGGGGTATCTGCCTGGCTCATATGTATGATACATTTTGCCTAATAAACTGCTGGAAATGTTAGTAGAAAGTATGACTCAACTCTCATACCAAAGCATCAGATAGACTAATTCAAAGTGGCAAAATCAGGAACTGAACCCAGATCTTCCAAATCCAGATCAACAGTGACCTTTCCACCATGTTACAGGGTCATTTGAGATCACTCAGCCTAAATTCCTCATTTTAGAGATTGAGACTAACTCCCATAGGGTTACTTTCCAATGTCATAATAGTGACAAAGTCATGCACCATAACTCTAATTCATTGTTCTTCCCAAGACAACACTTCTCCCTTCAGGGCTGTTAGATTCCTAGCAGGATCAGTTTCTCTGGCCCGCAAGTTTCCTTTCTTGTTATCTTGGTCCAAAATGCTCATCACTTAAAACTATCAAAATATAAACTGATCCACTCCTCTGTGAAATTCTATGATTCACATTTAATTTCAATTTAATATGACTCATGTTTTCCATGGAATTTTCCTTGATAGGAGCCAGCAGTGGTGCCTCTTTTCCCTGAATTCCTATAATATTTCTGTCCACATATGAGTATTGGATGAGAGGTGACTAATTTTGACTCCTGGTTCTGTCACTTCCTTCCTGTGTGACCTTGGTTTCCTCATCTGTAAAATGAGAGGGTTGCTCTAAGCCTGCTCTGAACTTGGAGAATCTATCTTCTAGGGTCCCAGGACCTTCTAAGTCTAACATCCTGGGATTCTGAGTCCCAGTGCTTAGCACAGTACCTCGTACACAGTAGGTGCTTAATAAAGGTTTACTGACTACTCTTATTGTTTGACCACTGTAGATGCCTATTTCTTGTCTCCTCGCATTAATTATAATTCCTCTGAAAGCAAGGAACATCTCATATATTCCCTTCATGTGCCCTTTAGTGCCTAGAAGGCAATCTGGAGGATGGGCAGAAAACACTGGAATTTGAATCAGATGATCTCTTGTGTCACCTAGCTCTGACAACCCTTTGTCATATCACCTTGGACAAATCACTTCACCTTCCATGTGAAGAAATGTCTCTAATAATACTTGTATTACCTACTTAATGGGGTTGTTGTGAGGAATACTCCAATATGCTCATGGGTCTATGATCTCACTGTTGGGGGTACTCCCTTCAGTGCTGCAGGTCAGAACACATACATCAGTGCCTGCCCATCCCCTGAGAATCTCATCCAGCTCTCATAAGGTTGCCACAGAGTTATCTAGTTGTTTACATGCTGGGTGCCTTGCTCCCTTCTGACACTACCTGCACACTAATAGAGCATATTGTGAGAAAAGTACTTTCTAAATTTGAACTGTACACAAAGTAAACAACAGAAAGTAGATTAATTGCTTATTGGCTGAATTAATGAAGTAATGAATGAATTACTGAGCTATTTTACATGGGGCATGAAAGTCATCTTCACATGGGACAGGAGCTAAGTGCCTGTATTAGTGGGCTGAATGCATCCTGTATTTTGGAACATGTTGCTTCTACTGCTGCTACTACCACCATTACCACCATCACTACCACCTCTATTACTGCTACTACTTCTGCTGCTGCTACTACTACTACAACTACTACTACTGCTGCTGCTACTACCACCCTTACCACCATCACTACCACCTCTATTACTACTACTGCTGCTGCTGCTGCTGTTGCTATTGCTGCTACTACTACTACTAGTGCTGCTACTATTATCACCCTTACTACTATCACTACCACCTCTATTACTACTACTACTACTACTGCTGCTGCTTCTGCTGCTACTACCACTGCTGCTGCTACTACTACTACTACAACTACTACTAGTGCTGCTACTACTACCACCATTACCACCATCATTAACACCACTACTTCTCCTCCTCCTTCTTCCTCTTCTTTATCCTCTTCCTCTTCCTCCTTGTACTCCTACTCCTACTACTAAATACTTACTAGTAACTACTACTACTAGTTAACATTAATATAATGCCTACTTTGGGTCAGTTACTGTGCTAAGTGTTTTGTACAAATATTTCATCTGATCCTCACAACAACCCTTTGAAATACATGCTATTATTATTCCCATTTTACAGTTGAGGAAACTGAAAGCAAATTAAAGTTAAGTAACTTGCCTGGCTAGCAAATGTTTGAGGCCACATTTGAATTCAGATCTTCCTGACTCCAGATCCAGTCTCTCTATCCACTGGGACACCTAGCTGTATAAACCATAGACTCCATAGGTTCAACAGTAAAAGTGCTCCTTTGTTTCATGACCCCAGCCTAAAAAAAGTCTCCACACTCAGGAAGGATAGTTTCACAGAGGATTGTACATGTGACACCCAATCTACAATAAATGTCTCTTTTTCAACTTTATCAGCCTTCAGACTTCTAAGGGAAGAACTTTGATCATACCCTCTATGGTCCCATCTCACTAATTGTCCACTTAGTCAGTAATACCTGCCTCAGTTTTTCCCTACAACTATTGTTGGGTATAAACCCCAAAGGGGCCAAAGAACACAATTCGTCTTCAGAACTAAGGAGTTCTCTTAGATTCCAGACCTAAAATACCTTACTCTTGATCTCTAAAGGAAGCAAAGAATTCACTTTCTACTAACATACACATCTAAGATTTATTCGGTTGCTCTCATGCTAGGTCCATAATAACAGTGAGGTCATTTTTAGAGCTTCATGGTCTAGAGCTTTGCACACCATACCTTTGCATTTGCTACACCCCTGTGCCTGAAATGCACTCCTTCCTCAATGCCTCTTTCTGGAATCTCTAATTTCCTTCAAGACTCAACACAAGTGGGACATCCTACATAGGACCTTCCTGGTTTCCCTCAGTTGCTAATGTTGTTACTAAAAACAAAAACAACAACAACAACAATCAACAACCAATTTGTATTTACTTCCTATATGTTTCATTTATTTATTTGTGTGGCCTTGCCTCATTAGAATGTAAGTTTCTTTTGCATTATGTGTCTAGAACAGTGGCTGGCCCATAGTAGGCAATTCATAAACACTTGTGGAATTAATGAATAATTTGATTTGAATCTTACTGCAATCCTGTGAGATAGGTAGTACCAGTATTATTTATTTCTGCTACCTATAAAGTCACTTAACTGTTACTGCCTTGGTTTCCTCATCTGTAAAATGGGGATAATTATAATGGGGATCAACACTGCAATTCTCTCACCAAAGCCCTCAGGATGTAACTGAATCAAATGAAGCATTTCAAAGTATTTGTTCTTGAATCATGATAAAGAGGATCCTAATATCCAGATCTGGAAGGCTTCCTTATCGTTAACCTCAGTCCTTCCTGCTTCAAATTCAACCTATTTCATCTATTGATTAGGTTGGCTTTTAGAGGGTGCAGGTGGGGGTCATTTTGTTTATATCAGGTAAACCAATGCTTGTGATTGACCAGGTGTGACAGAAGGACAGTGAATGACTTCATCTATCCCATCTATTTCAAGCCACACTTGAGAAGTCTGTTCTTCCTTTCAATCAATTCAATTCCATTAAGTGATATCTAATTTATAAACTTACTAATGCAATTCAATATTTTAATGAATTACTATATGCAAAGCACCATGTCAGGTACTGAAGATAAAAAGATATATTCAAGGAGCTTATAGCTTAGAAGAGGTAAAGGCTCATGATGAAATGCACAAAAATACATATTATTAAAAACCTGCTTCATCTTAAACTCTATTGAGAAGGTTACAATAAATAATATCTCACATTTCCATAGCACATCACATCTATAAAGTGATTTCTAATATTGCAAGGGTGGGGAATCATTGATTTAATCAATCACACAACAATCCCAGGCTATTTATAGGAATGAACAAAGATGCTATGCTGACACCTAAAGCAGAAAAAAACCCCACTTCTATTGAATCAGTCAGGCAATAATACTAGATGTCAGAAGTCTTTGATGAATTTAGAAGAACTTGAAAGCCATTGGATTGCACAGGAAATACATTTTGATTAGCAGGAGACACTAGGCAGGGGTGTGCTGTTAAATGTTTAACAACTACTTTTAGGGGGCAAATGTGGGCATGGCATATTTTTCAGTTTAATCTGCACTATTCACATTTTCGCCATCACTTTCTTAAGTCCAGAAAATCAACAAAACCATAAATCAAGCCCTGATTTGTAGTGTTTGCTGATTTCTGAGGTGTAAATGCTCAGACTTAAAATTTAACAATTGACCAGGGCAGGAGCTGGCTCCTGTCTCAACCTGTGAGGTCTGTAAAAAAAACTAGCAAGCTGATTTGTCGTTGAGAATTTGAGTACTTAGCAGCAAAGAAGAGAGAACTGTCCCAGCCAAACCTCTAAGAGGAAATTACTTGGGAAGGGGGAAATTAGTTTCCTTCCCCTACCTTGACCAGAGAAGACCTTGTAAACTTTGGAGGAGCAGAGGATTTTAGAATTCCCATTAGCATCATAGTCTTCAAAACAGTTAACAGCAATGTCTATATCAGAACAAACTAGGGACACTGAGGAAAGGCAGTTTCGTGACTCTACAAGGAACCCAAGCAGAAAAGCCACAACTCACATAAGGGGAACTTGATGAGTATCCCCAAAGGACTTCCAGAAGAGAAAAAAAGGCAGTTTGGTTGTACAGTCGGTCTGGAGTCAGGAAGACTCATCTTCCTGAGTTCAGACCTGGTCACAGAGAGTTTGTACCTGTGTGACCCTGAGGTCACTTAATCCTGTTTGCCTCAGTTTCCTCATCTGTAAAATGAGCTGGAGAAGGAAATGGCAAATAACTGCAGGATCTTTGTAAGGAAAACCCCATGAAGTGGTCATGAAGAGTTAGATAGGACTGAAGTGACTAAACAACAGGAAGTGTTGCTAATGTAATAATGGTAATAATGACAATCATTTATTTTTTTTAAAGAGAACCTGTGAGTTATGTCACACGTGCTTTGTCATTTTGAGCCCACTTTTCTCTTTGTATTCACAAACACATCGACAATTCAAAAAAAATATTTATTAAGCAGGTACTACTTATATAAAGCACAAGAATCATGGCCCTCATTTTAGCTTGAGAAAGCTAAGGCTCACTGAAGCCTTGAGCAAATGTTCATGACTAGTAAATAGCAGAGCTGAGACTTGAACCCAGGTCTACTGGTTAGAAATTTAGACTTCTAGAACGATTATACTTCCTGAACCCAGAGAAGAGAGAAGATATAGTAACATTCTTTCTGGTATAGGCTTCAGGGTTCCAGGAGAAAACTACAGATCATCACTGAAGATTTGTATGTTTCCCTCCAATATTAAGCTGCTCAAAATAATCAATTCAATTAAATGATTCAACAAATTAGGGCTTATTTTGCCTACTAAATGCATGACACTGTTATGGGATGACAAAAGGCAAGAATTCCTGCCTTTGAGAAGGATAGGGAGTGATGGGTACAATGGAAAGATCCAAGATTCTAATTATATTTATTAAGAGTCACCTACTACTACTGCTACTACTACTACTACTACTACTGCTACTACTACTACTGCTACTACTGCTACTACTGCTACTACTACTGCTACTACTACTACTACTGCTACTACTACTGCTACTACTGCTACTACTGCTACTACTACTGCTACTACTGCTACTACTACTGCTACTACTGCTACTACTGCTACTACTACTGCTACTACTACTGCTACTACTACTACTGCTACTACTACTACCACCTAACATTTTTACAGCATTTTATTATTTGCAAAGCACTTTACAAATATTACCTCATTTCACTCTCACAACAACCTTGGAAGATAGGTATTATTATCTCCATTTTGCAGATGAGGAAACTGAGGCACACAGAAGTTATGTGATTTTCCCAGGATCCCACAGCTACTTAATGTCTGAGACTTCATTTGAACTCAGGTCTTTCTGACTCAAGGTACAGTGCTCTAATCCACCAAGACACCTAGCCTCCTATGTGAAGGCACTGTGCTAGGCAATAGATAGACAAAAATGAAATCTGTAAACCTCTCAAGGGCGGGTTCCTCTAGGGAGGAGCTGGTCATGATTCCCATTTGTAGTATGGAGCCAAAGGCAGCTTGCATTTGATGTGAAATTTGTCAACTTTTTTTCTCCAAAATGCTTTTACACCTATGATCTCACTGTAACCTCATAACAACCTAGAGCTATAGGCAAAAGAGCTATTTCTTTCCCTAAGCGCTTTGACAGATGTGTGAGTTTATGACTGCCAGATAGTCCCTCCTCTGATAAGGTTCATCACCCTTCCATCCTCATCCTATGGTTCTTGCCCACATTTTCCCTTAAATCCTCCACTGACTCTCTCCCCAATGCACTAGTGGCCTTCTACATGTTGTTTTTAGCATTCAGAAGAACCAATATACAGCCAGAGCTGCCCATCTGTTAACTCGCATTGTTACTACATGACCAGATGTTGCTGCCCTTATCTCTAGACAAAGAAAGAGCCCCAAAGAGGTTAAATAAGTTATGAAAGGCCAAAGAATTAGACGTTAGTTTCTAGTTCTATCTTAACCACTGCCTGCCAGTCCCATGTTTCTTCTGTTAGACAATGACTTCCCTCAGGGATGGTGGAAACCACTGCTAGAAAGGTTGTTTTATCATGGAAAGGCCTTGGTTTGGATAGTCAATGACTGATCTCTACCTGCTGACCTTAGAGAAGTCACATGTTCGTTTGCCTTTGGTTTCTTCTTGTAAAATGTAAGGTTTGAATGACATGACCTCTGAGATCTCTCCTAGCTCTAAATGTTGTCATGTTTGGGAGTGCATGGAGCAGCTGGTTAGCCCAAAGAGTAAAGCATCAGTAATATGAAAGGTTTTTTTTCCCTTTCCCGCCCCTCATCATTACAAAAAACAAAACAAAACAAAACAAAACTATATACTATCCTGTTAACCCTGAAGACTCTTCCTTCCAAAAGCCACATACTTGATGTCTCAGGTTATATGGGGTTTTGGGGGAGAACTAGCTCCTCTGGTGTGAGGGCTTGCCAAGCAAGCCCTTTTCGGGGTTCCTCATCCACCTTTGGTGTCCACTATCACTCAGCTCTCACTTGTGGCTCTAAAAAGCTTTAGCATATGAAGTAACCACACCCTGGTAAAACTGTCTTGGCAGACAGGCTAAACCAGGTTGAGGGTAACCTACAAACTTCAAATCTGCAGGTGAATTAGGGGGATGTCTAGCATGTGTAGCATGTCAAGCACGTAAAGACCCCCCTTCCCCCAGCAGAATGGGCAGGGGAGAACAGCTTGCTCTAAGGGCCATGAAGCAGCTGCTGCGGAATGCTTAGAGCTTGGTCCACTGCATCCTGGGCCATTGCCGGTTGTCCTGACTTTTGTCCTGCCATCAGACTTCAATGACTCAGGTAGAGACAGTGAGATTTACCACTTTGCACAACTCTGCCTCACTTAAATCCAATTCATAGGTAAGTCAAGACATCAACCCCTAATGTCATTGGTCCTCTTTAAGAAAAAAGGAGGAACAACAGCAACAATTGTACCAAACAATATTGCATTACAATGAGACTCCTCCACTTGCTTACATAATCACTGGTATTTATGTAGCTTTAAGGTTTTTGACCCCTGTGAATTCATAATCTTATTATATCCAATTTACAGATGAGGAAATTGAGGCTCAAAGAGGTTATGTGACTTTCTTGTGGTCATATGACAATTAGTATCAGGAGTAAGATAAGCTGTGAGTTTTCCTGGCCCTGAGCCCAGCAATCCACCTACTATCCCCCCCCCCCAATGCTGTCACAAAATAAACAAAATGAAAATGCCTGCAACATTCAAAAGAGGAATGAGATACATTGACTTATACGTTTGAGATTCCACTGAGTAGTCAAATCAT
This sequence comes from Pseudocheirus occidentalis, assembly GCA_028646575.1. Lineage (NCBI taxonomy): Eukaryota > Metazoa > Chordata > Mammalia > Diprotodontia > Pseudocheiridae > Pseudocheirus > Pseudocheirus occidentalis. The sequence goes on from CM053595.1 coordinate 131,100,465, forward strand.
GTCTGGATTGGATGTGAATGGACATTGGTGTCTGCCTATACATAGATAGGTAGGAATTAGGACTGTTTAACCCCAAGTAAAGAAGGCTAAGGTATGATTTTTAATAAAAGACTTCATATCAATAAAGTATATGGTAGTGATGATCACCCGGTATCCCAAGAACAGATTGAGAGAATGCTCTTTCACAGTGAAGGGAAGCTTTGTAATCAATTTTCCTGGAGGGCTTTTAAAGTCTGGACAGATTTTTCTTTGTCTAGGAAAATAATAGCAAAAATAATAATAATGGCTAACATTTATATAATGCCTTGAAGTTTGCAAAACACTTTGCCTATATCATCTCATGTTGGATATTGGATAAGTCACTTGTATAGAATGCGTTAAATGACCTTTTGCTATCCCTTGCAGCCCAAAAAATCTCACTCTGAATACTAAAGCTATGTTGACAGAAATGGAAACTGGGATTTCTCCCCTGCAAATGAGAGTTTGCAGTCAATGTAAGGCCCCCTCTAGGCCTAAAAGGCCCTTCTGTAGTTCTGATTCAATGCTGTAAAGTTGCCACAAGTTTCTATGACCCTTTACACACAACTGGAAAGATCTCAAGGCAGTTAGATTGAAAGAACTCTCAGAGTGCTTACATATAAACCCCTGGGGCCAATCTCACATCCCAGAGAGTTGACACCTAAGAGTGTTTCACTAGCAGCTAAAGCAGGTGCTCCTTAAGGCAGCAAATTTTTTTTAAATGGGGGTAATTTACAGAATTATACACTGTGCTCTTTCCCAACTCCTCTTCCCCTTTCTAACAGAACAGCTGGCAAACAGGAGTAGCACCAGCCAAAGTACTGTTTTTAATGCCTGAACTCTCTGCCTCTATCAACCTGCATGCAGAGAGAGAGAAACTATTTAGGAAGGACTTACTTGGCCCTGTGCACACAGAGTAGCAAAGGGAGGAGGTGCAGGTTGATGGGTTAAGGTGTAGAGTTGCCAGATTTCTGCTGGAGGAAGTCATTCCAGGTAGGAGTTGGCCATGATTCCCATCTGTAGTATGGAGCCAAAGGCAGGGCCTGCTTCTGATGTAGAAGGGCTCCAAATCCTCACCTGGCCATTCGGTTTTCTTCAAAAACAGTCCTGGCTCCTTGCTGTCTTTTTTCTGCCAAGTTTCTTTGGTTTAGAAAGAAAGAGGGGCTCCAGGAAACAGTTGAATGCCAAAATTCCCTCTTTGCTCCCCCCTCCACAGTTTGGATGGCACAAGGAGGCTAGAGTTCTCTTCCCTAATTGCTCACCTACCTAAAGGGTCACCTCGAGAATAGTCTCTGCAGTTTCCACTCCCTTCATCTTGTTTTCCTACCATAGCCCCAAAGTCTCTGGTAGAGTCTTAATCTCACTTCTCGGTTCAGGGCCAGGGACAGAAGTACTACAATCAAAGTGGAGACCAGTATGATATAGTGAAAAGAACACAAGCTCTGGGTTCCAATCCTGACTCTGACTTTACTAGTGTGATTTGGGGCAAACTACAACTTTCCTGGGTTTCAGTTTCCTGACTTGTAAAATGGGGGTGATGAAGGGCAGCTACGTGGCACAATGAATAGAGCACCGGTCCTGGAGTCAGGAGGACATGAGTTCAAATCTGGCCTCAGACACTTAACACAAAAACTAGCCTGTGACCTTGACAAGTCACTTAACCCCAAATGCCCTCCAAAAAGCAAAAAAAAAATGGGGGTGATGGACAAATGGCTGTTGATGTTCCTTCCAATTCTAATATCTTTGATTCTATGACCTCAGAAATAATCAGATTTTTTCTGTAAAGTGAGGTATCGTGTTCATGTCACTTGTTCCCATTACTCCCTGGTTTTCTACTGCTGCTTCATGAAACCCAATCTCTTCTAGTGATCTTCAAGGCTTAACTCTAACCAACAACTCCAACTTTTTGGACCACTATGCCCTAATATGCATTCTTTAATTATGATCAGTTCTTTTCCTCATATCAACGCATTCTTAAGTGCACCTCCATGTACTTGCTCTTACTGTTTTCCACATATCTATATCCTATCCATCCCTTGGGTCTGGCCTGAGTATACTGTACTACAGGGTGGTATGGCGTATGAGTAATACTAACGAGTTTGAAGGTGGAGAGCCTAGGTCCAAATCCTGGTGCCTCTCATCTGTAAAATGGGAATAATTATAGCACCTACCTCCCAGGGTTGTCGCAAGGATAAAACAACACAATATTTATAAAGAGTAGCAAACCTTAAAGCACTATGTTTGCCAGTAACTATTATATCATCGGTGTTACTTCAGGGTCTGATAATATTAACTGTTGCTTCTTTAGAAATCCCTTTCCATATATTATTTGATTCCTATAGCAGCCTTGCGAGGTAGGTATAATTATTATCCCTATTTTACAGAAAGGGAAGAAGCTATAAGGGACCTCAGAGAGGCCCATAAACCAGATGGGGAAACTGAGGTCCAAAGAAGTTAAGTGACTTGCCCAAGGTCACAAAGGTAGTAATCATCAAAGGCAGAATTTAACTGAGCCCTTCTTAATGCCAAGTCCCTCACTCTGTCCATTATACCATGGGGCTTCTCAGGCACATCAGTCTCACTAGGCTTCAGTTTCATTCATCTATAACATGAAGGAATTGCACTAGATGATCTCAAAAGACCTTTCCAGTTCTGACTTATTATCCCAAAGGGTTAGACATAGAGTTGTCACTCTACACACACAATTAATGAGTGGTCCCCTAGGATACTGAATTATGTGCTTTAAGAGGGTGTTATTAGTGAGAATTCAGTGCACCTAAGAAGAATCAGTGAAATGGATAGGGAATAACCCAACGTATTGTTCCTTACCTGGAAGAGAGGGTGAGAAAGTCTCAAATAAATATTTGCCCTGAATTACCACATGCTAGAGCTGCTGTTACAAATCTCCCCTTGCCTTTGGCTTGGTTCATCTCAGCTCGGCTCCCTACTCTCTTATTGTATATGTTTCTTATTTTGTGGCCGTTGGAGCCAGGAGTGGATTAATTTCTTGCTTCCCCCATACCCAAATGATTAATACTCAAACAAGTTGCCTAACAGACAAACAGCACCCCCCCCAAACCTATAATCACGCCTCTAAGAATCATGCTGCCATCTATTTGGCTGGTTGGCACAGTCTCCTTGGCAAGCCTGCTGCTACACTGTGAGAGATGGTATCTTGGCATCTGGTACTTATTCTCCAGCCTTACCTGATCCTGTTCAGATGCTTTTCTTATTTATGTATTTTCTCCTGGCTCCTGAACACACTGAATCATGGCCCTATTGCACAGACCTTGGAAATGGGCTACCTATAGGAACAAGGCAAAAGTTGCATTGAGAAGGAACACTGACAAAGAACTGGGTCATCATTTTTTGAGTCAGGTAAGGGTAACCCCTGTATCCCATTGCTTCTTAGCTTCTTGGAACCAACCCAAAGCAAGGAAGGACATTTATCTTCATATGGAAGGACTGGAGTCACCTACCTGGAGCTCAACAATATCAACCCCTGAATTAATAATGCAGACCCTGATCAGCATAATGATCAACCATAATCCCAGAGGATTAAAGATGAAATGGGGCCGCCAAGTGGTGCAGTGGATAAAATGTCAATGCTGGAGTCAGGAAGACTCATATTCCTGAGTTCAAATCTGGTCTTAGTTGCGTACTAGCTGTGTGACCCTGGGCAAGTCACTAAACTCTGTCTCAGTTTCCTCATCTGTAAAATGAGCTATAGAAGGAAATGGCAAAATGCTTTGGTATCTTTGCTAAGAAAACCCCAAATGAGGTCATGAAGAATCAGACATGACTAAACAATAACGTCTATCATCTATTTCATTTTGTTCCCCATAACACAAACTCACCTTATGACACTCTGACTTCTTTTGGGGGTACTACACACTTTGCTGTACAAAGTCTTATCCAAGATGGCAGTGTTGAAGATACAAACCCTTAGGGACCATTCGCTCTGGAAGAAAACTAAAACTCCTATTCAAGCTCAAGATGCTTCACTGTTGCCACCAAAAAAAAAACAAAACCCTCAAACTTCAGCTGTTTCTTGTTGTCACCAACCATGGGGCTCCCTAACCAGATAATGGTACTAAGAAGAGATGATTAACATTATTAACAACAAGAGGGGCAACTCAGAACTTCATAGATGGACTGTTTGAAAGAAACATTAGAGCTCCTCTGGTCCAATCCCCTCATTTAACAGGTGAGGAACCCGAGAGCCATAAAGATCAAATGACTCAGCCAGCATCAACAGGAAGGAAGTCCAAGGGCTGGGAACAACTGCTTTGTCACTTATTAGCTTCCCAAGTGACCTTAGATCACCTGATCTCTCAGAGGCTGTAATACCTCCTCTGCCCAAGTTTGTCTCTGAAGCCCTTTCCAGCTGTGAAATGCTAATGCCTTTCTAACTCCCCAAACCCAAACAGATGTCGCCCAGCATATCTCTGATCTCCTACAGCAACTATGACAGAGGTAAATACTTATTAACTACTCCTTGTGTGCAGAGGATTGTGGCAGGCTAGGGAAGGGAGCCCACTGAAACACTTCAACAAACATTTCCCAAGTGCTTACTTTTTTCCCCTTGGACCTGGGCTAGGTGCAAAGGATACAACTACAAGGAGAAAAACAGTCCCTGCCCTCAGGGAATTTACATTCTATGGGGGGAGGTGATATGTCGAGATAAAGCATATGAGCAGATGGGTCCGTGCAGGACAATTTCAGGATGAGACAATTAGGGTGGGAGGGGAAGAATCAGGAATGTCTTCCTGTAGAAAAGGGCACATTATCTGAAGACAAGTAAAACTTCTCCAAGGCATCAGTGAGTTAGGAGTACACATTTGGCATGCAAAGGCACAGGGGAGAAGGACAGAGTAAGGAATCTGTAGAACAGCAGTCAAATCCTTTTGGCTGGTGCAGGGAATAGGTAATGAGCCTGGAGAGGCAGGCTGGAGTCAGATCGTGGAGGGCCTTCAATGGCAAGTTCAGGGCTTTGTATTTTACCCTAATAGCAATAGAGAAACATTGAAGTTTTTAACGTGATACAAACTATGGTTCCTTTCCCTCACAGTGATCACAGTCTAGAAGGCAGTTAATCCACGTACATCAAATACTTACTGTGTGTCATTGGCTGTGTTAAGTATTGAGGACACACACAAAAAAAGCAAAAGACCAACCATGCCCTTGAGGAAGTCACAGTCTTAACGGGGAAACAACATGCAAACAACTATGTATAAACACACTGGACAAATTAGAAATAACCAACAGAGGGGAGGCAGTAGAACAGGGGATGAGGAATTTGTGGCCTCAAAGCTACATGTGACCCTCTAGGTCCTCAAGTGTGGTTCTGCACTTGAGGACCTAGAGGATCACATGTGGCTTTGAGGCTGAAGATTTCCCACCCTGCACTAGAATTAAGCAGGGTTGGGAAAGGCTTCCTATAGAAGGTGGTACTTGAAGGGAGCCAGGGAAGCCAGAAGACAGAGATATTCCAGTGAAAATACCCAGAGTAGGGAGAGATCCAGTTTGAGGAACCACAAAGAATCCACTGTCATTGGATCACAGAGCTGGGGGAAGGGGGCTAAATTATGAAGGGCTTTGAACACCAGAGAATTTTATATTTCATCCTGGAAGTGATAAGGAGCCACTGGAGGGCAGAAAGGGGAGAAGACACAAACACAAATAATTATACTGAACAATGATATGAAAAGTACATTGGAGAGGTTCAGAATACATAAAAGAACAATAAAAGACCATGTAGAATGAGGTTCCAGGCTACAGTACTAGAGTAGAATCCTCAGGAGGCAGGGTCATACATCACATCGAAACTTTGGATCTCTCCCAGTGTTCTGCACACAGAAGCAGTTAAATAAAGATGTGTTCATTGAGTAGGGGAGTGTGGCACAGGAGAGAGGGCCTAGATTGGAGAAAGAGGTACTAGGTTCCAATTCTGGCTCTCCTACCTACCTGTGAGACCTTGGACAAGTAACTTAACTACTCTGGACTTTAGCTGCCTTACTTACAAAATAATGGGGCTGGACTTTCTGACCTCTCTTCCAGCTCAAAATCTGTGATCCTATGTGATAACCTTGTGAGTGAATGGTATAGACTATTTGTATTCTCTAATTAGCCTCTAAGGTCCTTCAGGGTAGAGACCATCCATGCTGCCCATCTCTAGTGCCCACACACAATACAGTTTAGCACAGAACTGCGTGGAGATGGGTGATCAGTGAGATATAAGTTCTTTGAGGCAGGTACTTTCTCCTTGACTATTTTGCTTTTGTATCCTCAATGACAAAGGAAACTAATGGAGAGAGGGTTGGAAGAATCAGGAAGACCAGGATTCAAATTCTGCCTCTAACAGATCCTGGCTAGTCAGGTCATTTAACCCCCTCTGTCCCAAGGAACTCTAAAACAAAAAATTGCAGGATAGGTGTTGATCTATACTTGGTTGATGGAAATTCCACACTGGAGACTCCCTATACCAATGAAATCTCTCAATTCATTAAAAAAAAAATCCCTAGCACCTCCAAATAGAGCAGCTGGGTAGCACAGTGGATAGAGTGCTGGCCCTGGAGTCAAGAGGACCTGAGTTCAAATCCAGCCTCAGACACTAACAAGCTGTGTGACCCTGGACAAGTCCCATTTGCTTCAGTTTCCTCAACTATAAATAATGAGCTGGAGAAGGAAATAGCAAACCACTCCAGTATCTTTGCCAAGAAAACCTCAAATAGATCCAGGAAGAGTTGGATGTGGCTTAACAACAACTTAACAATAATACCTTTATCCACCTGCTTGCTGGGTTCAGCTGGATTCAATAAATATTTATAGATTAATTGATTGACAAGAAGATTGCCTACAGAGTCCTTATACACAAATGATAGAGAATACTAGAACTGAAAGAAACCTTAGAGATCAATTAATCTTTCCCCTTCATTTTACAGATCAAGAAACTGGGGCCCTAAAATAATAACAAGAATAATCACCATCAATACAAAGGCCTCTCAGACATTCTCCAGGTTACTAGCACATAAAAAATCAACAAGTCAAGAGGCATTTATTAAATTCTTAACATGCGCCAGGCAGTGTGTCAAGTGCTGGTATAATGCTTAATCATTGTGCTAAACACACTCACACAAACACACACGTCAGAAGGCTTCTAACACTGCAAAAGATCCAAGCAAATAAGTAGTCTCAGCATTGCAACAGCGTATGAATAATGATCAGGCTGTAGAAAGACAGTCCCCCTCTCTCCTTCCCCTCCCCTAATTATCTCTACTTCCACCCCACTACCATCCCAGCACTCCTGCCTACTAGGGAAAGTTACACTAGAGTCAGGTCACTTTGCAATCAGTAACAGGGAACATTATTAATATGATCCTAAGGAGTGATCTTTTTTTTTTTTTTTAAAGAAACAAGAGGATAATTGAGAGCTAAGAAAATGGGCCCCTAGCACCATCTGGGCTAGATTCTGACTTAGAATCCCTATTCCTAGACTCCCAGCTGACACATCCCATTTGTCTAAAAGGGACTGACTTTTCTCCAGGAGAGAAAAGCTAACATCTTGAAGACTGGAGTCAAAGCCTTAAGAGACAAATCCTCTTAGGAGGCATCCAGGTGGTGAAGTGGATAGAACACCAGCCCTGCAGTTAGGAGGATCCAAGTTCAAATGTGACCTCAGACACTTTATATTTAGCAGCTGTGTGACTCTGGGCAAGTCCACTTAATCCAAATTGCCTCTTTAGAACAAACAGAAAGAATCCCCTTAGCTTAGCCAAGGAACCTTGAAGATGAAGAGAAAGTTGGAATAAATCCAGTGGTAAGACTGAGCCAGGGACAAACTAGTGACAAAAAAGTAGATTGCCAATCACGTTTTCCCTAACAAAGTGCTTTTCTGTGATCCCCAATACTACATATACAAATCCATATAGACACACATAATAACAGCTAGCATTTCTATAACACTTTAAGGCTGGCCAAGCTCCTTATGTGAATTATCTCGTTTGATCACCGTGGCAAGCCTAACAAACCTGGGAACTAGGTGCTATTATTTTATCCCATGTTACAGATCAGAAAACTGATGTAACTCAAAGTGAAGTGACTTATTTATCATCCCATAGCAATTTAGTGTCTGAAGCAGGATTCAAACTGAAGTCTTCCTGACACCAAGTCCATCCGCTACACCGGTTGGTTGCTTATATAGAAACATAAACCCACATACCCATACACTCCCACGTATTTGTGCATATGCATACATATGTAAATATATGGGGGGAAAGAGTGAGACAAAGAACAAGAAGGAAGAGACGGAGTGAAAGAGAGAAAGACGGATAACAAGCTTTCATGCATACACAGGCCTGAGCATTTTCTCTGTACGTGACCCAGGGATCAGATATCTTGGTGGCTATAAAGCCACTGTCCCTCCCCCTAGAAATTCACAGTCTAGTGGAGAAAGTAAAGGAACAACCCCCTCTACAACATCCTGACATCAGTCTTTGGATACAAAATACTATGTAGTCTAGTGGATCAAAAGTCAGCCTTAGACCTTTCCAGGCAGTTCTCAAATATTGTCTTACTTGCAAGCTTATGACCACAGCAAAGGTAATATGGGGAAGGTGGCTGGGTGGTGCAGTGAATAGAGCACTGGTCCTCAAGTCAGGAGGACCTGAGTTCAAATCTGGCCTCAGACACTTAACACAAAAAACTAGCCGTGTGACCTTGGGCAAGTCACTTAACTCTAGTTGTCCTCCAAAAACCAGAAAAAAAAAGGTAATATGTATTTACTTCCCAGCCCTTTAATAGACAAAAATAATAACCAAAAGGCCCCACAGACTTTTGATTCTCTTTTCTTCCACATTTTTAAGGTGGGTGTACCAGTGGTTTCAGAAGGAGTTTGTATTTACTTCAGAGAAAACCTACTGTCAAATCTGATATGCAAAGTCTCACCTTCAATTCTAGGGTCCTTTCACTGGGATTAGATTGTGAGTTTGTTTAATTCCCATTAAAACAATAAATCCTCTTTGGAAACCATTTCTAATTCTGCTGCTTAGGTTTGTTCTAATTAGCACCGAATAACAAAAGTATAACAGTAGCACCTATTATCCCAACTTCTTTGACAGCCTGTCAGAGAAGGAACAGTGTGAATAACAGCTCGGTTTATAAGAGGCTTTGTCGTTTTTCCATTTAGAATGAAACATACACAGGCTGATACAAGGCCCTGTTGATGTGACTCCAGGAGAACGGGCCACGGCCCAACACACTGAAGAGAACAAATGGAAAGACCACGGCTTCTGGATCCCTGTTCTACAGTGTGACCGCATAAACAAGCCCTGGCCAGCCCAGGGGACCAAAATGTTCTGTCTGCTACCCACATGACTTTGGATGCCTATAAAGGAGGCAAAGAATCTTCAAACGCTAAATCCTCACTGAGCACCTGAGTCGCTCTACAACATCCAGAGGGACCCTGATTGGCCCTTCCACAAGGCAAGGACAGCCTTCCTAAAGACTAGAAGGGCAACCTGGAATTTTCATCACTTGATCCGAATTTTAGGATTATACTCCAGACTAGCTTTGCTTGCTTATTCTTAAGAAAGCCAGTGTTGGATAGAACCTTAGAAAGTAAAATGCCACAGTCATACAGAATTCTGTATAATATAGAATGCCAAAGGCGAAGGAGTCCTAGAAAATAGAATACTGGAACTGGAAGGAGTTTTAGAATAGAGATCGCAGAATGTCAGACCTGGAAAAAATTTTAGACAACAGAATGCCCGAACTGAAAGGAATCATAGAACAAAGACTGTCAGAGCTAAACAGGACCTTGGAACGTACAAAGTATCATCGCTCAATCAATCAACATTAATTAAGCACCTACTATATGCCAGGCAGTGTGCTAAACACTGGGGATAAAAAAAGAGGCAAAAGACATTCCTCAAGAAGCTTACAATGAGGGAGACAACATGCGAACAAAAATATATAAAGCAAACTACATACTGGATAAACAGGAAATAATTAAAAGAGCGAAATCAGTAGAATTAAGAGGGGTTAGGGAAGGTTTTCTATAAAAGACAGGATTTGGTAGAAAAAGAGCAAGAGGATGGTTGACATAACTTGTCAGAACTAAAAAGGATCTTAAAACATAGAATGTCAGCTCCAGAAAGAACCTTAGGACATAGAATGCTTGAGGGGGTTTTTTTTTAGGGCAATTGGGTTTAAGTGACTTGCCCAAGGTCACACAGCTAGTTTTGTGTTAAGTGTCTGAGGCTGGATTTGAACTCAGGTCCTCCTGACTCCAGGGCCAGTGCTCTATTCACTGCACCACCTAGCCAGCATCCCAAGCCTCCTCTTTTTATAGAGGAAGAAACAGAGAGGAAGAGTAACTTTACCCTGTTAACCATCAGAGTCCAGACAAGAGACCATTTTTTTTCCACCACACCATATCATTTTGACATATGTATACACACTGTGCCTTACAATCTATATAGGAAGATAAGAGGGATCCATAAGAGAAACACTGGAGAATATTTTTGAGGCCAATCTACTCCAGTGTGGTTCCACCAAAGTCAATGCTTAGACAGATGAATGAAAGAATGAAATAAGTAACTTTTTCAGTCACACGGTAGGTGCTAAATAAAGTGATAGAATCACTGCCACTGAAGAATCAGGCCTTTGCTACGCCAGCAGAGAAGACCTGTTCCTTCATGTACACATGGGAAACAAGCACAGATCAAGTGGAAGAAATCGTTCAGTGTCAGAGAGGAGCCAGAGAATAGTACTATGCACACCCAGAGTCTGCATTCATGAAAGCTCTTTGAATGAATGAGTCCAGGGCAAAAACTATTAAATATATTATGAATGGGGACTTTCATTTTCCTTCCTTTGAATTATTCACATTCCAACGTGAGAATGTTAATAGGAGGTTAATGAGAGCCTTTTAACTGGGCTTTGGTATCCACACCCAATCTAGCTGAGATAAAGATGGTTTGGGCTGATATTCTCCTTCCCTGATTATACCTTTAAAAAAAAAAAGAGAGAGAGATACAATTTTATATTTGTTGTGAGAATCACCAAGAGACAACTCAGAAAATGAATCACCTATTCATGTCCCAGCCTCTCCCATTTGCCTTCCCTGCAATCCCCCTTCAGCAGAATCAATAGAATGTGTTCCACCTTGTCTGAAGAAGCAGGATGTCATGTTGGCAAGGCAACAGGATGGGCATCCTACCCAACCCACCTCCAAAAAAGAAGCTTAAAGGATGGTTTTGCTGTTCTTAAAAAAAAAAAAGTCAGGGTCAATGGTTTACTCCCAAGGTCTGGAGAAATATTTATCTTGTCTTCCATCAGTCAGACTGATTTTGCACCCTATTTCACAATGCATAAAAGCTTGGTGTTGCAACTGGGTATGTGACATCATGGATTATGGCTATAATGTTCAACACATACAGATCTGTCCCTGGTATGCTAACAGTACTTTTATTGGATTTTGGGGAGGGGGGAAAGAGAAAAGGAGGGGAGGACATGGATTGGTTTTGTGTGTGTACTGAGTAGATGTAGCTTTCGTCTTTGAAGTTTAAGACCAGTTGTAAATTCCTTGAAGTCCGTCCTATTTCCTTTTATATTAGCATGTTAACAAGCTTTGGAAGACTGACAGACGTTACAGGAAGGCGCAGCTGGGTGCTCCCCGAGTCTGGGGCCTAATTCAAACCAGAGCACGAAGCCTTCCTGAACTCTGCGGCTTGTCTGGTGTTTACAGACTCGGCAGGAAGAGCCCATCGCCACAGTGATGAAGCCATAATGTCCTCATCAAATACGGATGCTTTCTGTCCTACGAAGGCAACAGTTGGGATTAATTAAGAAAGGAAATGCCACAATACTCTAAATTACCTCTCTAGTTGAAACCTTTGCAGCAGATGAAGCTCAACAATAAAAATGGAGAACTGTATACACATATAAATATATACATGAATATATACGTATATATACACATGTACTGAGAAAACACACACACACACACACACACACACACACACACACACACACACACACACACACACACACACTGAGAATTAAGGCCTTTCTCAGAGGCAGTCACTGAAGGTCCTGCCCTACCATGTAAGTACATTTAGCTACTTAGCAGTCAAAGCTATTGGCTTCCCGTTCTTTAGGTCAGAAATACACATTTTTAAGCCCAAGTAACAATGAGAAGTCTTCTAGTACAAGCAAAACTATCTGTCCTAAGCATTAAACAGATCCCCAGTAACTTCTTCCAAATGTAATAGTAGAGTCTAATTCACCTAAGGAAAATTGTGGAATAACATATTCTGTGGAGATTCTATGTCTTATAAACCTCACACTGGGTCTGAGGGAATGAGCCCAAACAATGCTTTCTCCATTCTCATGGAATGGTATATCCTGAAGCACTATGTCACTGAAGACATCCCAACATTCCCTGCACACTAGATTTCCTTATCCCTCTTTACCTGTTCATATCCAGGAGAAGATTGGAGATGGTTTGAATCTTGGTGAAGAGAGAATAGGAAGACAGCTAGTGTTTATTTGGTGGGGGTGGAGATGCTGGGGATTGGGAATAAATGAAATTGGACCAATGGGAAGGTTAGGAGAAAAAAAACTTTTCCCAAACTGCCCCACCTATTCCCAATCAATTCACTGGAGTGTCACCAGTTTGATAAGTTTGAAAAGACTCCTGTAGAACAAAATTCCCCCATCAAACCTATTTTACATTCTTACAGTCTCTGCTGAATGATGATATAAACTAATTTCACAAATCCCCAAGAGAGAACTATAAAATCATAGAATATCTAAGAAGGGCCCTTAGAACATAGAATGTCAGTGTTAAGAGGGACCCCAGACCATAAGGAGCCATGGGTGGGTGGCTCTGTGGCTAGAGCACCTGCCTGGAGTCAGGAAGACCTGAGTTCAAATCTGATCTCACTTAGCTATGTGAACCTAAGCAAGTCCCTTAACCCTGTTTGCCTCAGTTTCCTTATCTGAAATGAAAAAGGAAATGGCAACTACTCCAATATCTTTGCCAAGAAAACCCCAACTGGGGTCACAAATTGTCAGACATGACTGAAACTACAACAACAGCCTTTGATGGGATTTTAGAGGCTATCCAATCGAACCCTCTTATAGTAATGATGGAGTCCAGAGAAGATCAGTGACCCAAAAGAGACAAAAGGAATTGTAACTTAATTTCATGATAAACCATCATTTAATGTTATAGTGCTTTTTCCAGTGGGTACAATTTCTAGGCAGAGAATTAGCAGCAATATTACAGAAGCTAAAAATTCATTTCTTTGGAAATCACAGTGCCAGTCCCACTTATATTTATTGTCAAGAGAGAGTTAATAAAGCATTTGTGTCTAAAGGAAAGCTGTTTTGAAAGTCATATTTTAAACCATATTTACCAGCTGACTATGAGTTCATTACTTGGTCTCACGAATTAGCATGAGTCAAACTATATTACTTCAAAGAGGCCTCTGGGTTACATTGAGGGGTTGGATTCCTACCTAACTCCTTCCTTGCCAATGGGGGATATTGATTTTGCCTGCGCTGGACAGCCCTGAGCACTGACTCTTCACTCTGTCTAACAAATTCAGTTTTGCTATTTCATAGCCTTTCTGACACAAAGTAACATTTAATGAACATCCCACAAATCAGAGAGAATTTTGGAGCAATTGGTTTGGTTTTTGTTTTGATGAAATTTCAATAAAAAATAGAATGTAAACACTGATGACTAATGTATACCTTAAAGGCTATCCAACCTCAGCCAACCATATGTTGGGTTTTCATGCCCACTTAGAATTTGTGATTGTTACCAAGATTCCATGTGCACCTGGTTATGTGACCAAAATATTCTGCCAGAAATGTAAACAATGCCAGTTGGGATTCAACCTCATTTAAACCATATTGTCAAACAGGACCTGCGTATGTTGGTGAAGCTGGTGTATTGAAAGCATCACAGATGAATGGTTTACTATTTTTCTGTTCAAAATGAGAGTTTCTGCATTAAAGTGGAAAGAATGCTGACTTTGGATGCATGTTTGAATCCTACTTTCAGGACTTAACTGTGTGAATATGGCCAATTAGAGCCTCAGTCTCCTAACTATAAAATGGAGATGTTGATCATATTTACGCTACTTGCCACACAGGGTTGTTGTGAAGAAAATGTTTTGTAAATCTCAACGGCTACAGAAACATGAGCTTCTATCACTACTACAACAAACAAGGAAGTTAGACCTGATTAGAACTTGGAAAGCCCATAAGAATATAGAATGTCACAGTTGAGCACTGTAGCATGCAGAATGTTGGAGCTGGTAGGGAACACAGAAGATAAATACAGAGTGTCAGCATCAGATGAGCCCATCTAGTCCAATCCACTCTAAACTGTATTGCCTTATGTTGTGCATAATATGAGCAGGGTTTCCACGAAAATGTTTTAATTCTAATATTTTCATTTAAAAAATACTGAATGCGTGGGGCAGCTAGGTGGTGCAGTGAATACAGCATTGGCCCCAGAGTCAGGAGGACCTGAGTTCAAATCCAGCCTCGGATACTTAATACTTAGTAGCTGTGTGACCTTGGACAAGTCACTTAACCCCGATTGCCCTACTTTCCCCCCTCCAAAAAGATAAAAACAAAAATACTGAGTGTGGAAATTATGTATGAATTAAAATGACTTGTTTGGACTCTTTTTTTGTGGGGAGGGGTATCAAAGGAGATTTGACTGCCTCTTTCTCTCCAGCATTTACCCCTACTTGCTCCCAGGCCTTTATAACCCCCATTTATGAGCTCTCATCAATTATGCTTCAGATTCTAAGTTTTTCTGTGGCCAAATTCACCTAAGAAGTGCTTGATGTGATGACTTTTTAGATCTGGAAGAGACTTGTGATTCTCACATTTGGGAGTTCTAGGGTTTTAACACTACATGATGGTGTGAGATCATTCCACCACTGACAGTCAGACACAGACATCTGTAGACTCGCTCTCCGTAGATCTGGGGAGAGAACACTCATTTTTTTTTCAGTTACTTAACAAAACTATACACAGCATGGGCTTAGCGAGGGTATAGTTGGCCAAACCAAGTATAGAACAGGTTTAGTCAAATCTACCTTAAGACAAGCATCTAAATCATCTACTTTAATGTTGTATGTTAACAAGTTACTGCTAAAACTCAGGCTGAAAGGGAAATGGACAGGATGATGAAGTCATATGACAGCGATGCTTTAGAACTTTTGACTTTAAAAAATTCATTTGGCTAAAGTTTGTCATTCAAGGCCCTTGATGAACAGACAACTGTCTGCCTTTCTAGTCTTATCTTTTCATTAATTCCCTCTCTGTTCATATTACTCCTCGCTGTGACCCCACCCATCTAGATCTTTGCTGATCTCCTGCATATATACTATATACAGCTGCCTCCTACTTCCTCATCTTTGTACTTTCAAAGTATGATAAAGGTTTAGGGCCTTTTCGTGACCCTTCCTCCCTGCCCTTCTTCCCCTGCTGAATTCTTACCTGCCTTTTAAAGTTTAACTCATGGACCAACTCCTGTCTTCCTAGTCAGCAACAATCCTTCCCTTCCCATCTCGAAGAGCACTTTGCTTTACTCCCCCCTGACAAAGACACTTGTTGCTTTTAATATGGATCATAGGTATCTGTGTCTCATTGCTCTACTGGACTATAAGCCACATGAGGGGAGGGATCATATTTACTACATGTATGACCTTGGTCAAATTATTTAGGTTTCCTAGGCTTCTATTTCCTCAGGTATTGAATGAGGTAGCTGGTCCCCATATTCTCTGAGATGTCCTTCTAGCCCTAAATCAACATTTTTTTTTTTTGCTTTTAGGAGGGGGAGGGCAGGGCAATTGGGGTTAAGTGACTTGCCCAAGGTCACACTGCTAGTAAGTGTTAAGTGTCTGAGGCCAGATTTGAACTCAGGGGTTAGTGCTCCATTCACTGTGCCACCTAGCTGCCCTAAATCAACATTCTCATGAGCTCAGCTTTTTATCCCTGACTCCTAGTTTGGGTACTCTACACATACTTTTGTTGTTCAGTCATTTTAGCCGTGTCCCCCATCATGGCCCCATTTAAGGTTTTCTTGGCAAAGATACTGAAGCAGTTTGCCATTTCCTTCTCTAGCTCATTTTAATGGATGAGGAAACTGAGGCGAGCAAGGTTAAGGGTCTTGCCCGGGGTCACACAACTAGGTGTCTCAGGCTAGATTTGAACTCAGGTCTTTCTGACTCCAGGCCCTACACTTCATCCCTTGTGCCACCTGGCTGCACTTCCACATACAAACAGTAAGCGTTAAAAAATGTTTCATGAATGAATGAATGCATCTAAACTATATATCAAGGTTTCTCCTTTTTTGTAGTAGGGGAGAAAGCAGGATCAGATCTGAGAATTCATTGGTAGAAGGAAATTCCTTGTGTGAAAACTTCTTCTCCCAATGAAAGTTAATGCCTATTCTGTAACTTAAGAGTCTTGCATGTGGCATTGAGACATTAAGTGATTTACCCAAGGCGGGGGTAAGAGGGGGTATACCAAGTGCATATGCCAGAGCAAGGATTCAAACCCTGATCTTACCTGACCCCAAAACCACTTTGCTATTGATCATATTAAGCTTCTCCCTCACAAGTTTCTTCTTTTAAAAAGCACTTACTGTGCATGAGATGGATGATAGGCACATTTGACTCCTTATTCACCCACTTTCAGTCACAGCTTTGAAATGTCATCCAGACCCTAAACATTCAAATCTGAGAGGTCTTTTTGGATCTAAGGATCTGGGTTGACAAGGTCTTCCACGTACATGGCCAGTATTCATTTTCTAAACTTATACAAAGCACACAGGAAGCAGCCCTTTTCAAAATGAAAGAGTTGACAGTTATTTACATAATGAATGTGCCAAACTATATCCACTTTAAAATGTTTATATCTGCCAGACAGCTAGCCAACAGCTACAGCATACAACTCCAGAGACACAAGGACCAAATAACCTGTGAATCGATTTCTCAATACACGTCTTTCCCTTTGAATAGGACCTAGACATGCAGCTGAAAAAATAATTCACCATTTCTCATTGAAGTTGATTTGTGTCTTATGTTACTTCCCATTAGTCTCATCCGCCTTGTCCAATTCCAGAAATACACTCATCAGAGACAAGAGCAGGGCATTCACAGAAAATGGAGGTATGTGCCCCTAGGATTTCTATCTTTAGTGACTTTTCCCTGGGGCATTCATCCAGTAGACTTTCCATCCCCAATGAAGACAGAGAACAGACCTAGCATTCCTATCCAAACTGGACTATTTAAGATTCCTCAATTTTGCTTTGCCTGTTCTCATCTCTGAGCCTTTGTATATCCCACCCCCATGCCTGGAATGGTCTCCAACCTCCCTCTGCTTTTTCTTAGAGTTCTAGCTCAGATGCCACCTTCTCCATAAAGCCTTCCCTGACCCCCACCCCAGCTAAAAATGAAACTTTCTTCCTTAAACCTTTTATAAAACTCGATTTTAAATTCTCCTATGCACTTATATTACAACTTTAATAAGAACAATAATAATAATCACTAGTATTTATAGGTGTGCCAGCTAGGTGATGCAATGGTTAGAGCTCTGGGCCTATAGTCAAGAGGACCTGGGTTCAAATCTAGCCTCAGATACTTTCTAGCTGTGTGACCCTGGGCAAGTCACTTAATTTTGTTTGCCTCAATTTCCTCACCTGTAAAATGAGCTAGAGAAGGAAATGGCAAAACACCCACACACAAGGTCAAGAAGAGTCAGACGTGACTGAAAGGACTGAACAACAATAACAACAAAAGCATTTATATAGCATGTTAAAATTTAAAATGCATGTTATACATATCAGCTCATTTGATCCTCATAACAACTTGGTGGGGGGGGGGCATTATCTCTACTTCACAGAGAAAACTGAGGCTAAAAGAGGTTAAGGGACTTGCCTATGGTCACAGAGATAGCCAGCATCTGAGGCAGGATTTGAACTCACGTCTTCCTGACTCCAAGTCCAGCACCCTTGCCCATTGAGCCATCTGGCTTCCTAGTGATTTGCATATGTGTCTTCATGGATGGATTCAGTCAAACACACTGCTGTGCCCTAGAGGCTAAACTTCTTGTGATGAGCCTCCTTACCCTGCTGTAGGCTGGTCCTAGTGGATACATAGACCTGTATACACAGTCTGTAACTGAAGTCCTTTGTGCCTAACATGACCTATGAAGAGTCTGAACTGTGTCTGGGATGGGCTTTGAGGTCCATGGGCCACCTCTAGGCCACAAGAGGCCTTGGAAGACTTCTGTGACTTGCATAGGAGGAGATGAATTTGAGGGTCTGAAAGCTGGTGGACGGAGAGTCCACACTGATGTGATAGTCCCATCCAAGTTTGCTTGTTTTATCCCACATTTACCCCCAGGAAGTAGACCCCAGCTCTTAAGGAACAGCTGGCCTCAATGTAGTAGGCAGGTATGGGCACTGGGGATCTGAAGGTGACCTGAATTATTACTAATAAATGCATGTGAACTGAATTATAGACACTGGAAGGAGCCAGAAGATTCTGACCATGATGAGTGTGATGTGGTCTACTGTAATCCATAGCTTCATAAATCTAGAACTGCATGGGACCTCAGAGGCCCTTCATCTTACAGAGGAGGAGACTGAGATCCAAAGAGGCCAAAGTGATTTCCACAAGGGCACAAGAGAAGTCATGAATAGCAAAAGAATCATAGGATTTATTATAGGTCTAGAGCTAGATGGCACCTCAAAAGTCTTCTAGTCCAGTCCTCTCATTCCACAAAGGAGGAAACAGGGGCTGATGGAAGTTGAGTTGAAGTGTGATTTAAACCTATAGTCCAAAATCAGAGTTCTGTTTTCAAATTTTTCCCCAGTGGGAGACAAAGTGATTCCATGACAAAAAGCGCTGGATCTGTAGTCAAAGGAGCCAGATTCTGATCCCAGCTCTGCCACTTTCCACTGGATGACCTTGAGAAAGTAAATTAACCTCTATGGGCAATAAGTTTCTTCATCTCCATCTCCAGAATGATATAATTGGATTAGATGGCTTCTGTGATTCCTTACATTTCTAAATCTGTGATCCGCTAGCTTTCTGTTTTTATCCCATCCTATTTTCTTCCTGCCTCTTTCTTTCTTCCTTATTTTCTTTCCTTCCTTCTCTTTCTTTCTCCTATCTTCTTTCCTTTTCCTTCCTTCTTTTTCTTCCTTCTTTCCTTTCTTGTTTCTCTCTTTCTAAATTTAGCCAACAAACTGAAGATATAAACATAAAGGACAGAGCCAATGTTATTTTCTTCCCCACGATGCCACACTGGCCCTCAGTATAAGGAGGTTGGTTGATGGTGATAAATACTATTTTGTGACATTTTGTTATCCCATAGTTTCTTCTATAGAGAGATTCATAAGACTAAACTGGACGCAAGTATTTTGTCAATTCTTAGAGAATCCTAATCATGAGCAACACAGGCATCTAACCCAAATATTGCCCTTCAGTTCTTGAAACAGGCTGCTATCCTGGGATGCTGTCGTAGGGTGTAGCCAGTTGGACTTAGGGATTATGTTGGCTCTGTGTTTTGTGAAGTCCTTGATCTGAATGTAACATTTAATGCCACTCACTTTTAGGAGCCCTGGTGTCAGAGCTTCAAGTGGGGTTCAGGCTGCAGCCTGAGGAGTTTCTTACTGGTCCGTTCCCAAAGTTTCCCTTATCCATGTGCTCTCCTAAAGACAATAACTGGCACAGGGAAAACAAATGGCCTATGAATAATTTAATGAAAGTAGTCCCTCCAATTCACATTTGCCCCAACTGTCATAACCCATGTATATAATGCCAGTTGCCTCATTGAGTGGGCTTGTTAATTATGTATAGCATCCTGACATGCAAACATGCAATTTAGCCCCAAGACATCAGCAATTAGTTAATTAATCTCAACACAAATGATCTGAACCGCTCCGAAAGGCACTGTACAAGTAGCAAGTGGAAGAGAATTTTTCTACCAAGACACTGATAATCTTGGAACAGAAATGAGGTGAAACCAGAAAACAAAATGGATTCTGTGCAACAAAGATACTACTGTATTAAGACATGGGTGTTCAGCAGAGGCAGTTGGAGACCATTCCATCTGGCCAAAGATTGAATTGAGGTCAAGCTGGCCTAAAATAAACACCTGCTGCCTCTCAGTTGACTGGGACTCAAACAATATGTAAAGGAAAGGGAAGGGAAGGGAAGGGAAGTCATGTGGAGGAGTTAAGTGAGTCATCTGGGGCCTGGGTTGATTGGTTCTAATGAACATTGACCACATTTTACTTTGGACTGTGCAGGAATCTCCTGCTTCCATTGCTTGTTGGCCAATATGCATCAATCTTGAAAAAGCAACACAACATCCAATCCTTCTGAGTTTATTCTGTTCCTTTAGAGTCCAGGAGATCCAAGTGCCAGCCCCACAAGGTTACACCCATCTTGTTTCCTGCCTTTAGGGAAGGAGCACAAATTTAAGAACCCAATTATTCCAAAAGTTCATCTCCAAGTTCCCTAACCTGACTTGGTAGAATTAAAAGGTCTTGTTTGGAGTCTAATACTAGGCAGAAATTGGACAGATGAGTATAAAGTCAAATTGATCAACAGCAATTTAAGTTACTTAGAGATTAGAATACAGTTAGTGTCCGCATTCAGTTGGGCTCCTTGTGTGGATGGTTATACTATATGTTACTAAATACACATGCTCACTCTTTTCTGGCAGCCAGAATAATATTTTCATCTAAATATGTAACAGTATGATTCAACTACATTTGGGATTATGGCTAAAAAAGTATTGTTTTCAATTTTTAAAAAATCCTTGACCAGTCCTTGAAAATGTCAAAAGTGCCACAATTTATCCCCAGTTCTTTTCCCAAATTTCAAAACGGGGGGGGGGGGAGGGTTCTTAAAGATTTAGACATGGTCCACGAGGGTTTCCAGTTTGCTGCAGATATGTTGGACAATTGGTGAAGTTCTTCTGAAGGCTGCTGGGTGCTCTCCAAATGAACCAATCATAATGCCTCTTCCATACCTCCATCTCTAGTATCAAGTCTCTACATCAATCCTAGTGCAGTCGAAAGTGGGGACTGCGTTTGGAATCAGGGGACTTAGGTTTGAGCCTAGGCTGTGCTGTTTACTATGTGACTGAGAGACCCCTTTGGGTCTTAGTTGCTTCATGCATAAAACGAGAGAGTCAGATTAGAAGATAGGATACAATGCCTCCCAGCTTTAAATCTACAATTTCATTATTGGACTCCAACAGCATAAAACAGAGAGACTGTGAGGAGAGAGGTATAGAGGTTGTTGTGAAAGGCTTCATGGAAGAAGTGCTAAGAGACCCTGGGTGGGTGAAACCCACTGAGTACTCAGCAATAGTATCACCGTTCCCTGGTGCTCATTAAACATCACTCAACTTTCTCCATACTACGTATGACATAAGACATGTTTCCTGGATACAAAGGTCTCCTTGAGATATTCCAAGGATGCTTTTTCCACAAAAAGAAATTCAATCTCAATATTCAGGTTATTAGCACTTTACTGATAGAACAATTTATCTGTGGACAAAAAATGCTCAAAGCAAAAGGCCACGGGCTTGTGTCGTGCATATGCTAAAATAATTTGAGCTATTTCCCCTCCACATAGGGGCCCTGAAGCAGGAGAAGCTCAAAGTATCAGAGCTCATTTCTGTGTCAAGGCCCAGTTCAGCCAGCAGGCACAAGGTACAACCTCCAATGAAATGTGGATTCCAACTTGAGATACAGAGTTGCTTCCTTCCTTGATTCAACTCCATTGCTGCTAGAGAAACAGCCCAATTCCTGGATATTTATCTTCTCTCCAAGAAAAATATGGTTCAGAGAAGAGAAAAAAGACCTTACCACTTTCCTCCCCTTGAGTAAACGGCAATTTACAAAAATTCTCACTGACCTCAGTGGAGACCATCTCTCCAGCCCTGAAGCAATACCTGGACTCATAGACTGTTGGAGCTGGAAGGGGTCACAAAAATGAACTAATCCAACCCTCTTATTTTGAAGACAAGAAAACTCAGACCCAGAGAAATGAAGGGATTTGTCCACGTTCATGCAGTAGTGCTAGTGGCAAAATTTGGACTACAAACCAGTGTCTTAACTCCCTATCTATCAGTCTTTACACCCTATTGGACTATCTCTTTATACTTCTGATAACAGATAACACAGTGTTAGACACATAGGATCATGGATTTAATGCTGGAAGAGAGGCTAGAGGTCATCTAGTTCAATCTCTTCATTTCCCAGGGCCATCAATAGTGGTACACTTGTAAATATTTAACAACTGGCTTAGGTGGAGGGTTGAGTGGGGGGTTGGAAGAACCATGTCCATACTACACTTTTCAATTTAATTTATATTATCAGCACTTTCTCCATCTCTTTCTTAAGTCTAATTAATCAACAGAACAATAAGTCAATCCCTGATTTGTAGTGTTTGCTGATTTTCTAGAAATACATGCTACACTGAACATTTAAGCTCTGCTTGAGGAGCTGGCTCCAGCACACACCTTGTGTCAGAAGGCTAGTAGTTAGCCCAAAACCACACAAGAAACAAATGGAAAAAAAAAAGGACATTTTAACCGAGGACTTTTGACTCTAAATCTAGGGTTCTTTTCCGTGAACAATGCTATAGGAATGAATATGCTACATAGTAATAGTCCTTGGAGAGAAGATATAACCCTAGACCTCATAATTTAATTAAAATTAGTCCTTACATGCAGATAAAAGAGAACCCCAATCTTGACTCTCAAAGCATCAAGTCAACACACACATTATCTGCACTTGAGCCCAAATGTCTCATTCTCTCACACCCAAAGCCTCCAAAAACTCAACTGTCCCTAAGGCATTCTAAATGAAAAGGAAAAAAAAAAACATCTGCCATTCCATTCCCACACACACACCCCCAAACTTACTACAAGCTTTTATCCAGCAGCCACCAGCAGTCCCAACTCTCTGGTCGCTTGCAACATTGGCCACCTCCAAAGTCCTCCGGGCGTCTTTGCTCTGGGAACTCCACCCTGCACTGTCTCTGAAGTGGCTTCCCTTCTCTCAGCCCTGCTCACCACTCACACTTGCCTCAGTGGCACAGAAGCAGGCTCCAGGCACAAGGAAACCCTCCCCTAGACACCAGCCAGCCCGCCCTGTCGCAAAACCCATCACTCGAAAGGCCCTGGAACTGGAACACAAAAGCAACAAATCATTTCCAGTCACACAATTTCATGCTCAAAGTTCTTTCGCCACCCTCAGAGTCTCTGGATTCATTAAAGAGGATATTCTCTGGGAAGACAAAACAAAGTTGAGCATTTCTGGTTAGTTCCAGTAAGCACTGTGAAAAGCCCCAGCCCCCATTTTGACAACTAAATTTCCTTTGTGAGCAGCTGCCTTTTCTGTTTCTTTTTTTAAGTGAGTTTCTCTTGCTGGGAGCAGGGAATGAAAACAATAAGGGAAAATGTGGCTTGTGTTGGGGTGGGGAGAAAGGAAGGCAGCTTTTCTGCCTTCTAATGTCCTATAAGATTCTCTTTGTCTTCTAAGCAGAGATGCTAGAAGAATGGGTGGGAATGACAAGAGGTAAGGTTGGGTTAGAAAATCTAGCTTTAATAGCTGCTATAACAATTAATGGCAGCAGATTAAACCTCTGTGCTTCTAAGGCATCTCCTACCTTCATCAGTTTTCCATCTGACAGTTGTAGGGCTTCGCCTCTTTGAAGCAGGAATTCCATTTGAAGAGAATTCTGTTGAACTAAAACATGGAAGCTCTGGTAGGAAACATCTGCATTTCCATACCTGTAGGTGCTTTTTTTGGTCTGGGTTAGATCTTTCTGATCAGTCCAGGTTCTTGAACAAATCTCTTCTCTAGTCCGGGCCTCAATTTCTTAAATTTTCAAATGAGAAGGTTGGGCAAAGTTCCATTCCAATTCATTCCATTCAACAAGCATTTATTATATTCTTCCTATGACCAGTAAAATGTAAACTCCTTGAGGTCAGAGATGGTTTCAGATTTTGTGTGTGTTTTAGGTCTCTGAATCCCCAAATCCTTAGCCCAATATCTGGCATAGAGTAAGTACTTATTAATTGCCTGTTAAATTAAACAGAATCAAAGGTACTGCTATGCACTGAGGATAAAAAGATGAAAATATGACAGTCTACTTTCAGTCAAGCTAAAGGACAAGATATACATAAATCATAATTTACTAATTTGTGTTGTAAGCAACCAGGATGGTGAAAAATCTTATATTTAACCATGTGAGTAAGGGCCTTTGACAAAAATAATGTAGTTTAAAGGAGAAGAATTGAGAGGAAGAAGAGGGAAAAGGACTAGAAAGTATTTGCTGTCTTTTGGAATAGGGATCAGACTTATTTTGCTTGGCTCCAGAACTTAAAACAAGGAGTAATGGATAGAGGAACCTATGTAAAGAAGGAAATTTTGGCTGGATATAAGAAAAAAAATCTAACCATCAGAACTATGCAAAAGTGGAGGGGTTTGGGGTGGCTAGGTGGTGCAGTGAATAGAGCACCAGCCCTGTAGTCAGGAGGACCTGAGTTCAAATCCGGCTTCAGACACTTAACACAAAAACTAGCTGTGTGACCTTTGGCAAATCGCTTAACCCTAATTGCCCTACCTTCCCCCCCTCCAAAAAAAAAAAGTGGAGGAGGTTGCTTTGGGAAGTAATAGGTTCCCATCATTGGAGATCTTTAAGCAAAGGCTGAATAACCACTTATCTGATATGTTGTAGAGAGAATTCTTTTTCAGGTATAGGTTGGACCAGGTGGCCATAAGGTTCCTTCCAACTCGGTAAGTCTGTGATTCTGCAAAAGAAAAGGAAAGAGACAGGACTGAGCGACTGAAAAAGAAAAATACATGCCAGTTCTGCCTGGTAAGGGATTGGGGTTGAGAATCAGGGAAGAACCTGTCACACCTACGAGGCACAAAGGATAGAGTTCTGGGTCTGGAGTCAGGAAGACCTGAGTTCAGATCCACCCTCAGACACTTATTAGCTGGGTGACCCTGGGCAAATCATGTAATTCTGTTTGCTTCAATTTTCTCGTCTATAAAATGAGATAGGGAAGGAAAGGGCAAACCGCTCCAGTGTCTTTGCCAAGAAAACTCCAAATGGGGTCACGAAGAGTGTGCCAGCTGAACAACAAAAATCACAAGAAACTGCACCTTGGAGGTGGAATTGAGCTTCAAAAAGGATTTCCATAGTTAGAAATCAATGGGAAGAGAGCAGTCTAAACCTGGGGGATGATGAGCACTGAGAGGCAACATACAGTAATAGAGGAAGCATTAGACTCAGGTCCAGGAGGACCTGAATTTATGTACCACCTCAAACACTTACTAGCTGTGTGAGTCGTTTAACTCTTCCTCAACTATATAATAAGGAGCTGGGCTCCTTGGCCTTGAAGATCCCTTCCAACTCTAAATCTAATATCCCTTTACGTACAAAATACACAGAGGAATGATAAAGCAGGGTTAAAATTTGAGAAAAAAAGACTAAGATGATTAGAGCATATAATACAGGAATTATTATATGAAACAGAAAGGTAGATTGTAGCCAAACGGTGGAGAGCAGAAAACTGAATTGCTGGACTTGGGAATATGCCATTTTATTTGGGGAGCTAAGGCAATAGGGAGCCATGGAATGTTTTTGAGGACAGGAGTGACCTTATCAGAACCATGTACTAGGAAGATTAATCTTGATAAGTGCTGTGAAGGGTGGATTAAAGGAAAGAAAAGACCAGAGGTAAGAAAATCAGTTGGAAGGTTATTTTACAATAGCACAGGAGAAAAGTACTAAGAGCTATAGCAATCATTATGAAGATTTAAGAGGGATGAAATAATTACTGGCCAGGGGTTAGTCTAATCAGTTCAAATGGTCAGTTCCTAGGAGGTGCCACTGAAAGTATACAACTGCTCATTTGCAATTAGGTGCTCCAGTTCACAAATTAGCACCTCTTTGTGAAGGAGCTGTAACCAATGGACCTTAATAAAAATACAATAAAACCTCAATTAGCCAGGATTCAACCAACTAAAAATCTCAGCTGAAATGGTTTGTATCTTCTTAGTCGGTTTAAAAATAGTAAAGTCTACCATTTACCCCTTTCTCCTTTAAAAACACACCCCCGTGCGAGCGAGGGCACACACACACACACACACACACACACACACACACACACACACACACACACACACACACACTACCCTAACATGACAGCACATTCTAGCATCATTTTTTTTAATGTGTGGAACCAAGGGTGGAAAAGGAAGGGATGGGGGCAGTTACAGTGAATATGTGTTCTGTTTTAGATAGAATGTTAGACTTGCAGTCAGAAAGAGCCAGGGTTAAAACCCTGCCTCCCAAACTTTTAGCCATGTGATCATTTGCAAAATTCTTCAACCACTCTGACCCTCAGTCTTTTCATCAAAAAATTAAGGATGGTGATATTGGTAGTGTTTCTCACAGGAATGTTGCAATATTCTAATGACATAATGCACAGAAAGCATTTTGAAAACTTTAACACATTGGTAAAATGTCAGCTATCATTTTTACTGTGATGATTACTCAGAACAAGGACTCTGAGGTCCCTTCCTCAGAGTCACAAACAAGGTCACAAAGTCATCGGTTGTCAACATCACCGTACCTAGTAAGGCATCCTGGAATGAATACATTCAACATGAGCATTCAACACCCTGGACTCAAACCAAAAAGGTATTGAGGATTGATCAGAAGCATTAATGAACTAGAATCCCTCAGTCTTTGTGCATTCATTCCAGTTAACTGAAGTTTAATTATAAATGGATTAAATAATGCACTGATTTTGTTAGGCCACAGGTGGTGCTATGAACACCAACCAGGAGGAACCCAGGGGTCAACATACTGCAGTAAGAGGCCAGAAGCAAGGCTTGGTTGGGCTAGCCACAAAGACCCTGGGAGTTATATCTCTTCCCAGGTTGAGAGAAGGGGAAGCTGATGCAAGATCAAGACTGGAGGGCAGGGTTTCCCTCCATACAACGGGAGCTTTGAGGAGACAAGAAGGGAAAGGAGATGCTGGAGCGTGACCTTCCCACAGTGCTAGTGTGGTACTAGGAGTAGGGACATCTATAACACCCTCCTTTTTTAAATTAAATTAATTTTATTTTTAATTTATGAAATAAAATAGGCATTTCCATAACATAGGAGGATTTTTTAGAAAGATGATTGCACATTAAACTGCAAATCTATTATATATAACTTGCTATTTCTTTTAAATATATAATGAGGTTATGTAACTTTTTCCCCTGCCTCTTCTCCCACTTTCAAAGGCAGAATTACTACAGACTTGGACCATTTTTTAAAAATCTGCCTCATTACATATAAGCTTTGTGACTCTTAGGCAAAATTCTTTTTCTCCACTGAGTCTCAGTTTCTCATAAAAACCCTTGCACTACCTACCACACAAGAAGAGTTTTGTAAACCTTAAGCATTGTATAAGTGTTAGTTACCATTATTTTTATTGTTGTTCCCCTCTCTATTTACAGTAGACACATTCACATGCCATCTTACATATACACCACATATAAACCTGCAGAACAGGTTCCAGTTACCACACTCTGCCTTTTCAGGTGAGGTATCACCCTCATCATACACAGAGTTTAAGATGTTCCCAAACTTTTCCTGGCCACAAGAGCCCATCTTTTCAATATCAATATGCTTCTGATAATACTATAGAGATGCAAATCATGGAATACCATAATGTCAAAAGAAGCACACTTGCAGATGAACCCAGAGTAATGGAAAAATGCAAGATAGTCAAGGCTTCACTGGGAAATTGAGTCTTAAGGTGGGCCCAAGAAGAATGAGTAGAGGTGAGGGAGGATATTCCAGGTTGAACTTTATCATCAACAATGATTAAGTTTAAGAAGGGGGGATGGAAGACATGCCTTAGTACATGTAAGAGTGGAAAAGTGGGGATAAGTTAGCAACATTTCCAGAAAGATCGGGGTGAAACAAGGATGTCCACCATCACCCCTCTTGTTCAATTTGGTACTAGAAATGTTAGCAGTAGCAATAAGAGAAGAAAAAGAAACCGAAGGAATCAAATTAGGCAAAGAAGAGACTAAGCTATCACTCTTTGCATATGATATGATGATATACTTAGAGAATCCTAGAGAATCAAGTAAAAAACTACTTGAGATAATAAACAAGTTTGGCAAAGTTGCTGGATATAAAATAAACCCACATAAATCCTCGGCATTCCTATGTATCTCTAATGAAATCCAACCCAGGATTTATATGAACACAATTACAAAACACTTTTCACACAAGTAAAATCAGATCTAACTAATTGGAAAAACATCAATTGCTCATGGCTGGGTCGAACTAATATAATAAAAATGACAATCTTACCTAACTTAAATTACATATTTAGTGCCATACCAATGAAGCTGCCAAAAAATAACTTTGTAGAGCTAGAAAAAATAATAGCTAAGTTCATCTGGAAGAACAAAAGGTCCAAAATATCAAAGCAGCTAATGAAAAGAAATACTGGGGAAGGTGGCCTAGCCATACCAAATTTTAATCTGTACTACAAAGCAGCAGTCATCAAAACTACTTGGTACTGGTTGAGGAATAGAGCAGTGGATCAATGGAATAGATTGGGTACATGAGATTCAGCAGCCAATGACTATAGTAATCCACTGTTTGATAAACCCAAAGACCCCAGTTTTGGGGATAAGAATGTACTATTTAACAAAAAATATTGGGAAAACTGGAACATGGTATGGCAGAAACTGGGCATAGACCCATATCTAACACCGTACACCAAAATAAAGATGAAATGGGTGCATGATCTAGGTATAAAGGTAGATACTGTAAGCAATCTGGGAGAGCAAGGGATAGTTTACCTGTCAAATCTATGGAGTAGGGAAGACTTCATGATGAAACAAAGAGTTAGAGAACATTACAAAAGAAACAAGAAGGGCCTTCAGCTTGTTGGGTAAATTCTCTAGGGTTGAGATTTATGAAAGTTCTGGATGTGCAGGAAGAAAAAGGAAGGATAGGTTTTAATAGATGAGGACAATTGTCCCTATCTCCCGGTAGCTTCCCTCTCCCCATATACTGCTGAGACCAGACTCTCCAAGAGGGCAAAATGAAGATGCACAGTGCCCAGGATAGGCCTCTTCCTGTACTCTGCCTGCAGTTGGCACAGTTTGGCTGGGTGAACAACCTAGCCCATATAAAGCTGGGCTACACAGGCTGCCGTCACATCTCATTGGCACCCAACACACTTGTCTGCCAAGACCCTGTCATCTCTCATCCCCATCAAACATTTCCCTAGAATAGCCTTCATTTCTGCACTTCCTACAATGGAGTTTTCTTCTCCCAGGGCTCTCTGGCTCCTTCCTTCCCTCTATACTTTTGGTGTCCTTATCTTACTGGTTGTCGACCTTTCTTCCATTTACTACCAAGCATCTTGGATCTAGTTTTCCATTTTTAAAAGATAACAAATATGATAAATCATAGATTTGGAGCCAGAAAGAATCTCAAAAGCCATCTAGTACAATCTCCTCATTTGAAAAATTTACAATAAATAAATTTGATAATTTTGACAAATTTGAAATTGTATCTCGGGGAAATTGAATGACTTGGCCAAAGCTACGTTGGTAGTATGTGGCAAAGCTAAGAGTAAAACCCACATCCTCTGACCTCAGAGTTACCCTCAGATGGGGGGAGGGGAAAAGGGGAAGAAGTCCAGCAAATTAGGAAGATCCCTTGATCAACTCTATTATATTCTCCCCATTAAATATTTGAGGTTCCCAGGAAATCAGCTGGGATGCTTTGGGTATGTATCTACTTCCCCAATTCTGAATAATTCCCTGGGGGGCCTGAGGAGGCACAAGAATGATCCTTTTTAGTGTTTCCCCCAGTACCTTACACTATAGAGTCCCAAGCAGTCTATTCTACATAGTTCTTAAAGACAAAATCTAAATTAACAGTCTTTAGAAAGGACTCAGAAATAATCATATTCAAATGCAAAGTTTTACAAATCCAAAGAGCAAACAACATTTAACAAAATCATCATAGACTACCAAAGGCTGGACTTAACAGAGCCTATCTTGAACCCATCTCAACCTAAGGCAATTAGGGAAGAATGAAATTTAACAATCAAAATTAAACAAACAATGGTTAATTTAAAAATAATAAAGAGTGGGAAAGGAACAAATGAGTTTCCATTATCAGAAGGAAATTCTAGCCTTAAATGAACTACCAAGTCATATGAGGTTCTCTCCAATGGGATGGGCAGCCAGAGGTTGACAAATCTCCCTTTCGTCTTCAGGTAAGAACACCCCGTGCTGAAAATTCCTCCAGTGAGCCCCTTCAGCACACAGAACACAACTATGCATTTTCCCAGTAGATTCCCCCAAAATGTGCAGGGTAATCCAAATTGCAACACAGAAGAAGTCTTTCTGGGGGTATCTGAAACATATTGGCTACTCCATTTGCCACCCAGATTTCTATAAAAACATAGGGTATTCCAAATGAAGGTCCGAAGTCACCAAATAAAACAAGTTGGTTAGCTCAAAAGAAATAGAATTCGGGGCAGCTAGGTGGCACAGTGAAGAGAGCACCGGCCCTGGAGTCAGGAGGACCTGAGTTCAAATCCGACCTCAGACACTTAGCACAAAAATCTCGTCATGTGACCTTGGGCAAGTCACTTAACCCCAACTGTCCTCTAAAAAGCAAAAGAAAAAAAAAGAAATAGAATTCACTCAGATGAGCCCCAAATTACATGGCTTCCCAAAAGGGATTAAGCATTTAGAGCTGATTGCAAACAATCCTGTCGATCCTAGAAAAGCCCCTAAATTATCACAATACGGCAAGAGTCATCAGTCCCGCCAGATTATAGGAGCTTCCAGATCATTTCATATACTTCTTACTCATCTGCAAAAGACCTACTATGTTTTCAGTCCTGTCCAAGCATACTATAAGGACTACCTACAACTAACTATAAATGTACTTGTTCTGCAAGGCTCCATGTCAATCCACCTCTTTCTGCCTTGTTACTCCACAGCCTTGTTTTTTCCCTCACTTTGGCCTTCAATTCTTCCGCTCCTTACTTATTTATCAGGTTGTCCCCTTAACCCCTGCCCTCACTACTAGAGTCTTTTCCTTGAGCCTGTTCAACTCCACAATGCTCTCTTCTTTTCAGTCTCCTCACCCTGTATCCTGTTGAGGATTTGTCCGGCCAAACTGCAGCTTCAGATAACTCCCACCAATAACTGCTTTTGCTCCTGACCGAATTTGAAGAAAATCACAAAACCATGCTGATTGGGCTGGCTACAAATTTAAATTATATAATCTCAACTGGGCTCTCACTGTGGCGAGACAATCCCTTTACACCTCTCATAGGAGGTGTAACATAGGAGCAACATAGGAGCACACTCACCCTCATGACTTTTCCACACTTCTTCATCCATCCTCAAACCTACCCTTACCCTCTAACTTCCTCATATTTCACTGAAAAATTTGAGGCCATTCACAGAGACTTCCCTCCCCTCCTATTTCTCATTTTACCTCGCAGATGCCTCCTGCAATTATCTCCTCATTCAATCCTGCTTCATGTGAAGAGATGGCTTTTCTCTTTGCTAAAACAAACCCCCTCTACATGTACAAGTGGTCTCATTCTACTTCAATTTCTCCCTCTAATTTCTCCCTCTAACACCCTATTCTCTCTAACCTTCAGTTGTTCCCTGCATACTGGCTACTTCCTTACTGCCTGGGAACATGCCCGTGTTTCTTCCATCCTCGGAAAACTCTTACTTGATCCACTTATCCCTGGATAGCTCTCCTCCTGTTGAAGGAGAGGAGGAGAGCTCTCCTTTCTTTTGTGCCTAAATTCCTTGAGAATTTTACAATAGGTGCCTCCATTTCCTTTCCTTTCATTCTCTTTCTAACTACAATCTGGCTTCTGATTTTCTCACTCAAATAAAACTTCTTGGTCTAAAGTTACTAATGATCTCTTATTTGCTAAATCTAATGGTCTTTTCTCAATCCTTATACTTTTTTTAACTTCACAGTAATCTCTGACATTGTTTCCTTTTCCCTCTTTTCCCTAATTTTGTCTTCTATGTAAGTCTCTATGACTACTCTTTCCTGGTTCTCCTACTATCTGACTACTCCTTCTCTTTCTCACTATGTCTTCATCCAAGGTGATCCCTACTAACCATGGGAGGCCTCCAAGGGTCTGCCCTAGATTCTCTTCCTTCTACTATTTCACTTGCTGATCTCATCAGTTCCCATTATTTTTATTATTATCCCTATGTAGATGACTTTCAGATCTCTACTTGTACAACCCTAACCCCTCTCTAGACCTCCAGCCTCAAATCTTCAACTGCCTCTTAGATATCTCAAACTAGATGCTCCAAAGACATATTCTATCAAAAACTGAACTTGTTATCTTTCCCCTAAACTGTCCATTCTTCTTAACTTTCCTATTACTGTTGATAGTACCCCTATCCTCCTAGTCACCCTTGAAACCAGGCTTAAAAACTAGGGTTCTCAACTCCTCAATCTCCCCTCCCCATTCAATCAATTGCTAAGTTCTGTCTCTTTCACTTTCATACCATCTCTCACATATACCTTCTCTCTTCTGACACTGTTACTGCCCTAGTGAAGAACCTCATACTTCATTTCTGGACTAATGAAATAATCTGGTCTTGCTACCACAAGGCTTTCTTCATTAGACCATCATCTTCCACTCAGCTATCAAATTTATCTTTCTAAAGCACAGATCTGACCATATTATCCCCCTATTTAATAAACTCCAGTGATTCCTTATCACTCTAGGATCTCGTAGAAAATCCTGTTTGGCTTTCAAAGTCCATCACAATCTGACCTCCTCCTACCTTTACAATCTTCTTATACCTTATACCCTCCTTCTCCCCACATATCATTTGACCCAGTAACACAGATCTCTATGCTGTTCCTCAAATAAGACAACTCATATGCAGACTCTGGGCATTTTCAATGGCTATTCCCCGTTCTTGGAATAACCTCCTTCCTCATCTCCGTCTCTTACTCTCCTTGGTTTCAAGTCCCAGCTAAAATCCCATTTTCTACAAGCCACCTTTCTGTATACCCCTTAATGCTAATGACTGTCCCTGTTGATTATCCTGTAGATACGCTTATCCTGTATGTATCTTATTTGTACACAGTTGGTTGTGTGTTGTCTCCTCCATTAGACTGAGAGCTCCTTGAGGGCAAGAGCTGCCTTTTGCCTTTCTTTGTATCCCCAGCACTTGGTACATAAAAATTATTAGTTGACTGACATCATTCTTCCTGCCTTTAAAGCACTCTTTCCTGCATTGCCCTTAGCCCCACATCTCTACTTGGTGAAGTCTTCTTCCTTCTAGGTCAATGACATCTTCCCTATGCTTTCCCCCTCTCCATCCCACTCCTAAGAAAAGGATCAGTATCTCATAAGTGAACATTTGTCCTTTGCATCTATTGCACTGTTATTTGCAAAAATGGTTCCTTCTACCCCCATCATGCTGCAAACTACTTGAGAGCAGCCTCTGTGTGCTATTTGTTTCCCCAAACTCAGGTTCTTTCACATAAGTTCTTAACGTTTTATTCACAGAATTGAATTAGTTCAAGATCCCTACAAATGAAGAGAAATTCCTACCCCTTCTTGTTCTTCATTTTTTCTATTCTCACTCCAAGACAACTAGAAGGCAAAGTAGATTAAGCACTGAGCCTAGAGACAGTAAGACCTGAGTTCAAATCTAGCCTCAGATACCAGCAGTGGATAAAATGGGAATAATAGGACAACACTGATCACCCCCCACCCCCATGGTTGTAAAGATCAAATGAAACAATATTTTTAAAGCACTGAGCACACCACCTGGCACATAGTAGTTGCTTGCTTCATAAATGCTCGTTTCCTTCCATCCAAACCCATTTGCATATTCTGTAGCAGCCCAGAAGAAAGAAGAATCGGGAAGGAAATGGAAAAAGAGACAGGAAGCAAGAGTTCTTTCATCACCTATTAGAATGAGGATTTCCTTGTCCTAGAGGGGTGATAATCCCCAGTGGAGATGTGGAGAAATAGAAGGCTTTACCTAGTGTCCAAGGGGCTGTCCAGTTACATAGCTGTCCCCAACAGAGAAGAATGGGGGGTGGGGAGGGCAGAGATCTGCAATGGAACACTGATCTGAATGGTGCTCACACTTCAAACTGTGATGCCATCTATAAGTGGGAACACATCCTGCCTTATTAGTCCAATGTACTTCTTGACTTCAGTCACAGTGCCCCAACAGCTCTCCTCTGACACGTTTCTTTTCAAAGGTGGAAAGAGGGCTAAATGGGTGGAGGAGACGGATGGTACAGAGACACAGTGCTTAGTGCTAAAGTTGGTAGTGTTATAAGAAGAAGGAATTCTTTTTTATCTTGAACACACACTAGAGTGACACCTACCCGCAATAAACACCAAACAAGTTATTCCAGAGGCAAGAGTTTGTGAAATGAGAAGATAACCATCTCGGAGGAACAAACAAATGTTAATCTTACTCATAAGTGAACTTAATCCCCTCCCCCTTTCCTTCTCCAATTGAAAGAAGGTGCAGATTCTGAGACAGAGATTCATTCAGGAAACTCCCCACAATATGAAGCTGGGGGGGGGGG